>OW240915.1:183414741-183657202 GCA_933207985.1 Pelobates cultripes | reverse complement strand
CAAGTCCCTTTTAAAGCAAAATGACATCATAAGCATTGTCAGAGATAACATGGAATAATACATCAATAATTGGTTAGGTGTTAAGTGGTTGCTCTAATGCTCTGCCTACTGCAGGTGATGTCACCGGGACCATGAGGATCTCCCACGGTTTTCCGGCGCCATCTTGTTACACGAGGTAGTTAGTCGATGTTTAAAAAGGGAGGGGAAGGAGGGGTTAGAAGCTTCTAGCAGCCATCTTGATTGAAATATGTGTACTTAGCTTTATATGTGAGATATATATATATTGTAAAATGAGTAAATAGACATTTTCCTTTAACCAGGAAATATGTGTAGACCTTATTTCCACAACAGTCCCCCCTAAAATGGCTATTTACCATTACAACTGCTGCTGTCCCTAATATGTCCCTAGTTGCCCGCAACCTATCTGCCTTGACAAGCATCGAACACTTCACTCCGCGGGTATCCCGCAGTGGCTAACCCACTACATCTCCACACGTGAGACTCACCTGTCAAGACAGACGCTTTCCCTACTCTATCCCTACAAAAAAGCAGTTGTCTGTTTAAACTGATGTGTTTGTAGGGGTGTATGTGGGGTGTCATCTTCAAGGTCTGTGATATCCTGATGTATGAAGGTAGGGGTCACATTATCTACAGTCTTATCTACCGCTTTCTGCAAATATTTCTGTATACAGGGGAGTATACAACAGGCTAGGAACAAAAAGATAATGAATACCATGAGAACAGCTGTCCCTACCTGAAAAAGGGTCTTTTGCCAGCCATTCATCCACCCAAACCATTTGTCCCATATGTCAGTGGCTCCCGAATTCTTCTTTAATTCGTCTGCAAGACTATCTAGCTTTTCTATGGCCAAAGTCACTTTACCATTGGGCCCCGTGTTGTCTGGAATGTATGTGCAGCATGTCATGGTCTCTGGGAGGATTTTACATACTCCCCCTTTTTCGGCTAGAATCATATCTAGGGCCATTCTGTTCTGAAATGTCATTTGGGTAGTGGCTTGTAGTTGCTCTGCCAGGCCCTGTAGGGCATCCCTTGTGTAGTTGACAAAGCGTTGCTGATTATAATAGATATAGTTAATCCAATTGACATTCTTGTTAGCAGTTATCATTGGGATTAGGGACTCAAACCCTGCAGCCACTTCATCTCTTGCTTTAAATTCGTTAGGCACCCCCCTTGGCACACCTATGGCATCAATATACACATGGGGGTCGAAACTCCCTCGAATAGGGGTCTCTCGTTTGGTTCTAGAGTGTATATGTGTGAGGTTAAGCGTGTTATGGTCACCATCTGGAATGATGTGGATAGGCATTATGACTTTGGTTAGGGCACACTCCCCCCACCATTGGCCAGCTAATTGGGGCCTTAATTGTTTGTCACCACATAACCAATAGATATCACCGATTGTCTTTGTGTGATTCATTAGCAGTGATACAGGTGGACTATGGTAAGTTGAGCAGTATCCTGATGGGAATTTGCCCAGATACAAACCAGTGTTTTCTGGTATTGAATAGCATGTGTAATTACCTGGGTAGATGGTGACTCCATCGGGTGGTTTCACATGTCCGTGAGTGATTGGGTAAATCTTCTTCCAGGATTCACATTTTGAGGAGTTAGTGGTGGATTGTGCATATAAACTCAGTACACATAATTCTATTTCCGGAGGTAAACTCAGAGGTACTGTACCCAGATGGGGTCTGGCACCTCCGCATACATAACAATTAGTCTTATTGTGTGAGTTGGCGTTGTACCTCATCCATTCTAGCCATAAATTGGTATCTGAAAACCCTGTTTCTACTGCCATGGTATCTTCAAAGGTGGGGTTGGCTATGGCTACCATGTCATGTAGGGTTTTGATGTGTGGTTTCAATGGGTTAATGACCATATGTGTGGTTCCCACCCAATCAGAGGAATTTAGCATATCTTGTAAGTAAAAGGTCCCTAATGCGTTATGTGAGCCACCTCCCTTCCAGTACATTCCCATCACATACTCCCCTGCATCCCTTGGACTAGGGTGTTCTATGTTTAAGGTGAGTTTAATGGGAGTTGACCCTATGGGTTTACTCAGGGTCATTCTAGAGAGCAAGGGTTTCCCGTCTTTGTCAAGCTTGTCTAATGCAACTTGGGGTCTGTAGCCCCATGGTCTACCTGTGTTCCACCCGGCAGCTTTCCATGAACTACAATGGTGTCCCCAACCTTCGCCAGTCACACAAATGTATGGATCCTTTTTGTTAGGTATGTCCTTATATACAGCTGCATGTTGTGTTTGTGGAAATGTACAAGTAACTATGTCACAATAGTCAAAGGTGTATGTAGCCACATCAGTATTAGAAGAATTGTACCAAAAAGTGTAAACATGGTTATCTTTGGTTATGGCCACTTGTTGGGCCCATGCAAAATGTAGCAGCATAAGAAAACACAAGACACATAATAAATTCATTTTTCAACAGGATCAGACTCTTCTGGAGCAGGCACTTTTTTGCAATGTGAAGCGTGTATCCAAGAACTCTTCCCAGCTAGTTTAACTGACGTTGCTGTAATCAGGAGCACTTGGTAAGGACCATCAAATCTCGGTTCCAGGGTGTGTTTTCTGAGAAACTTCTTAACCATAACCCAGTCACCTGGAAGCAGCTTGTGTGTACCTGTGTTCGACTCAGGATCTGGAATAGAAGAAAACACTTGTGCATGTATCTTGGTCAAGGCATGTGAGAGGGCTGTCACATAATCTACCATAGCATCTGACTGGATCTGAAGTTGTTGGGGAAAGTAACAACCTAACCTAGGTGCTGTGCCAAACAAAATTTCATAAGGTGACAGGCTGTATTTTCCCCTAGGAGTGTACCTTACACTAAACAATGCTAATGGGAGACTCTCGGGCCAAGGCATGTTAGTTTCTTGTGACATTTTAAGCATTCTGGCTTTCAGAGTGCCGTTCATGCGCTCTACCTTACCACTACTCTGTGGGTGATATGGAGTGTGGAATGCAAGGGTCACCCCCAGTGCTGACCAGACTTCCCGTGTTAGCGAGGCAGTGAAGGAGGTTCCTTGGTCACTCTCAATTACTTCTGGAACCCCGTAACGGCAAACAATTTCTGTCAAGAGATACTTGGCTGTTGTCCTCGCGGTGAGGTTAGTCACTGGGAAGGCCTCTGGCCATCCTGAAAACATGTCCACTATGACCAGTGCATATTCATGGCGTCCGCTCTTTGGCATCTGAATATGGTCAATCTGAATCCTCTGAAAGGGGTATTGTGGCTTGGCTAGATGATTAGGTGCAGTCTTTATGATCTTTCCAGGGTTGCACTTAGCACATATAGTACAAGATTTGCAATAATTCTGTGTTAAGGTAGTGATGCCTGGTGCTTCAAAATACTTGTCAATCAGTGAATTCATCAGGAGCTTTGATAGGTGGGCTGGCCCATGGGCCCATTGGACCACCGCTGGGTACATACTTCTAGGTAGACAGAACTTGAGATTAATAGTGTAAACTTCATCACGGAGTACTGCTCCTTTGTTCTTCCAACTCTGTTTCTCCTGAGGAGTGGCAGCAACTTGTTGTTCCTTCAGCAGCCTGAGGTCTGTAGGCAATGTTTGCATAGTATAAATTGGTAATGCATCTGTGGCCACTCTTCTGTCCACTTCCCATTGTCGTGCTGCCTCTTTGGCTGCCTGATCAGCCAGGCTATTGCCACGTGCTTCTTCTGTGTCTAATCTTCCATGAGCTTTTACTTTCAATACTGCCACTTCTGCTGGGAGTTCCAATGCGTCCATCAGTTCTGCAATGGCTGCCCCATGCTTTACTGGGGTACCGGCAGCTGTAAGGAATCCTCTGGTCTTCCAGATTAAGCCAAAATCGTGTGCCACTCCCAGGGCATATCTTGAGTCCGTATAAATGTTGACTCGTAGGCCTTCGGACAGTTTGCAGGCCACAGTCAAGGCTATTAACTCGGCCTCTTGGGCAGATTTAGTTGGTTGTAGGGCAGCTGCTTGTAATATTTGACATCCCGTGGTAACTGCATATCCAGTGTGGTATTGTCCTTGTTTGTCAGCAAACCTTGAGCCATCCACAAATAGTGTCTGATCCGGGTTGAGTAATGCAGCTTCATAAACAGTTGGTAGGTGTGTAGTTTCCATTTTCATTTGTTCAAAACAGTCGTGAGGGATATTAATAAGGTCGCAGTCTATGGTGGGTGGGTCCTCACAGGCCTCTATGTGGTACCTGGAGTGTCCTGTTGTGTAGTAGTTAATTGTCTTTTTATTTATTCCTGCAGAAGTCAGTTGTTCTGGAGTCATTTGGTTCCAAGTTTTGGCCTTCGGCCCTAGGGTCTCCCATGTGATGTCGTGGGATCTGGTGAGAGGTATGTGTGGGATAGTTGTTTCCCAATGGTGGTAGAGGTGTACTGCATTGTCTGGAAGATGTACCAGAATGAGCATGGTACCTGTGGAGTCCCAAAACAAGTCAGTCAAGGTAATTTGGATGTCTTTGAGCTGAAATAGTTCTTCCTCATAGTCCACGTCAGGGTTTGGTATGTCCCTAAACCACAAGACACAGTGGAGTAGGGCCTCTGATTGTTCATCATCAGGGGAAGGTGCAAACACAGGCAATTGTAAATCTGCTCGGACCTCTGGGTTGATGTCCAGGCTGTACCAGTGGTGTACTATTCCCCCCTTGGGAAGTGGCAGAAGAGTGGCTGGGTTCAGGGAAAGGCATCTCTGGAGTTTCACATTGTCAGGTAGGAGTAAGGATGTCTGTAGGCGAAGGTGGCGTTGTGAAGAAAGGTGTTTTGGGCGGATTTGTTGTAAGATTGCAGTAATATCGTGAGGGGCCAACACGGTGAGGTGATGGCCAAGAACAAAGTCATTGGTCCTGTCCAGGAGAGCACTGGCGGCGAACACCGCTCGGAGGCAAGAGGGGCTACCCCTTGCAACAGGGTCAAGCATGCAGGAAAAATAGCCAATAGGGCGTTGTCTCGAGCCATGTTTTTGGGTGAGGACTCCGGAAGCATGTCCTGATTTTTCAGAGACAAAAAGGTTGAAGGGAAGTTGGTAGTTCGGTAGGCCCAAGGCAGGTGCAGAAGCAATAGCTCTTTTCAGAGTGCGGAAACAGATGATAGTTTCTTTTGTGAGATGGAAAGGTTCGCTCCTGAGGGCATCATAGAGTGGCTGCATGAGTTTTGATGCTTCGGGTATCCAGGATCTGCAGTACGTGATTAGACCCAGGAAAGCATGGAGAGCTTGGTGGGTAGCAGGTAGTGGAAGGAGCAGAATGGCTTGTACACGTTGGGAGGTGAGATGTTTGGTGCCATGGGAAAGGCAGTGTCCCAAGAAGACCACAGAGGGCCGGCACCATTGTAACTTGGATTTGGAGGCTTTGCAACCAGCAGCAGCAAGAAAACATAGAAGGTCTTCTGAATCACGCTCCGCAGTGAGTAAATCAGGAGCACAGAGAAGGAGATCATCAACATATTGAAGCAGGACGACATCCAAATGAGATTGTTGCCAGGGTTCCAACACCAGTGACATGGCGTGTGCAAACTGTGTGGGGGAATTCTGAGCCCCCTGAGGCATGACAGTCCAGGTGTATTGCTGTCCTTCATGGGTGAAGGCAAAGAGGAAACGACATGAAGGGTCAAGGGGGACACTGAAGAAGGCGTTAGCTAGATCCACCACAGTGAATATTGTTGAAGTTGATGGGACTTGGGATAAGAGGGTGTGGGGGTTAGGAACAATGGCAGTGTCTTTGATGGTCACATCATTCACAGCACGGAGATCTTGTACCATACGATATTGGTCAGGTTGACCTTTAACAGTTCTCTTTTTAACAGGAAAAAGTGGAGTATTACATGGAGACGAACACTTGATGAGGGCACCTTTGGTAAGGAGACTTTCAACTTGTCTGGTAATGGCTTCAGCTTGTGCAGGCTTTAGAGGGTATTGTGGTCTGCGAGGAGGCTGTGCCCCGGGCAGGAGCTGAACCAAGACCGGGGGCACATGCAAACGTCCAATATCATCCGGGCCGGTGGACCAAAGATCAGGTGGGATACGGTCCAGAGCACTGGGGGTTTGTGGGACCCGTGCATCCCCTGAGTTGTCAGTTAGGTGTAACAAAATAGGGAGTGAACAGAGGACAGAGGTATCTTTTTGTGATAAGGGAGTTGTCAACTCAATCTGCCCATCTGCAGTGAAGGTAATGGAGGCCTGGAGGCGAGAGAGAACATCGGCACCTAGGAGGTTAATGGGGCAAGTAGAGGAAACCACAAAGCGTGAGAGGATGTGTGAACCTACGTGTAGGAGCTTAGTAAGGGGGTTGCTGCGTGGGGTACCATCCACCCCAACACAGGAAACATCAGTGTCAGATAAGAAAGAGGGGTCAGGCAGGTCTTGTTCCCTAAGGACACTACGGGCTGCACCTGTGTCAACCAGGAAAGTGGTGGGGTGGCCCTCCACAGGGAGAACAACAGTAGCTAGAGGTCCCCCTCCATCCCCCGCAGACACTGCCATGGCAGGGGTTGCTGACACAGGCTTGCCGGTCACCTATTGTAATAAATCTAAATGGGCCTGGTCTGGTCCCTGGTACCGGCGGGAAGTAGAAGGGGGGTTAGCAGAATGCATGGGAGGGCGGGATGGGCGGAGGGTAGGACGGGGTTGGCCGTCTTGGAAATCATCATTATCAAACCCTTCTGCAGAGTGTGGAGTATACGTGCGAGCTTCTGATACAGGGGGCCGTGCTTGAGTGTATTCAGGAGGAGGAGGGGGAGGAGGAGGAGGAGGAGGAAGCTGAGGCAAATGTGGATGGGGAAGGGCGGGGAGGTAACCAGGGGAAGGGTAGTTATGGCCGGTGACATGGGGACCTTGGTACCGGGGACTAGGCTGGCGGAACACCCTAGGCTGTGGGCAATCTCTTCTGAAGTGGCCTGGTTGATTGCAATTAAAACAGGTCCGGATTGTCATAATGGTCCGTTCCCGGGGGAAAGGGATTGGCGCAGGCAGTGCGTGGGGTGATTGAGTGTACTGTTGGGGGAATACCTGGGGGACCTGATTAGAACTAGCGATAGGTGTGGGGGCGGTGTACATCAGTGGGCTAGCCCTGCGCTGTGTGGGTTGTAAAACAGATTCTAGGCCCTTGGCTACTAACAAAAGAGTGTCTAGTGGAATAATTCTATACTCAGGGCGAGCTAAAATTAACCCCTTGCGAATGTGTTCTCTCAGTCCTGCCACGAAAGCTGCAGAGAGCATCTGGGTGTGTGCCTTGTTGTAAGTACTGAACCCTAAGTCCGAGAATGTCTGAGTCAACCTAGAATGGTACTTTTCAACGGTCTCAAGTTTGTCTTGGATTATATCATTAATGCAAGTAGCCTGGTCAGCTAGTTTATCCTGCGCCCAGGCACGAAGTTGTTCACAGAAAATTTCACCGGAATGGAAATCAGTATCAGAAGTAAGTGGAGCATCACTAAAGCTCCGTTCCATGATTGGCCAGTATGCATCTCCGGCCTTAATTTCACATAAACTAATAAGGTCCCGCCATGCAGCGGAATATGTCTTACGGATTTGAGCCACCCTGCGGAAAAAGGGCATGGGGTGCTTCTCAGGATCAGGGAGGGAAGTTACAAGGGTAGCGGCTTGGGAAGGGTTAAAAGTAACGTACATAGGTGGTGCACCATCCGCCCCATGGTTGATCTGAGTATACCCCTGGGGAAGTGAGTGCCGTTGGGGAAGCCTTTCCCCCCCCAGTTGGGGTTGGCTCTGGTCCACCATATCGACCTCCTCGGGCACTATTGTACCACGGTGAAGAATAGCCTCAGGGGTAGCTGTAGCGGGGGCAACTGGGAAGGGGGTGATAGGAGAGGTAATTGGGTGGAAACCCGAGGCTTGGGGGGAGGCACCCAACGCATAGGGCTGGTCCGAGGTCGCAGACACCTCGGACCCAACCACCATGATTGGGTAGCTGGTGCTGGCGGAAGGGGCACGGGGAACTAAAGCCGTGGAAGGAGCCACCATGGGGGACGGCGGGGCTGGCCGTGGGAGGTGGGTATTCAGGACATGGGCAAGGGCAGAGATTGGATCGGAAGACTCGAGGAAATTAACGTGAGACAAGGGAGGAGTCAAAGGCTCGGGAGGAGGAGGAGGAGGTACATCGATGGGAGGCGACGCGGGGATTGTGGAATTAACCAGGGAAGTGACCGCAGTGAAAAGGGCGGAGATTGAAGTTGATAGGTCATTGGACGGAGGTGCGTCAAGGGTCGCCGAGGAAGGGGTTGGAGGGATAGGAACAAGGGGCTGTGGCAAAGCAACGTAGGCGGAGGGTGTGGTCGGCAAATCGGCCGCGGGAGGGAGGGATAACGAGGTAGAGAGGGCTGGGACTCCGGGAGGAGGAGGTAACACTGGAGGAGAGGTGGTAACAGGGGGCTGGGTTAGGGCGGTGAGGGCAGAGATTAGGGACGGCAAATCGGCCGCGGGAGGGAGGGATAACGAGGTAGAGGGGGCCGGGACCTCGGGAGGAGGAGGTAACACTGGAGGAGAGGTGGTAACAGGGGGCTGGGTTAGGGCGGTGAGGGCAGAGATTAGGGACGGCAAATCGGCCGCGGGAGGGAGGGATAACGAGGTAGAGGGGGCCGGGACTTCGGGAGGAGGAGGTAACACTGGAGGAGAGGTGGTAACAGGGGGCTGGGTTAGGGCGGTGAGGGCAGAGATTAGGGACGGCAAATCGGCCGCGGGAGGGAGGGATCCTGGGTCAGCAGGGAGACAGAGATTCGGAGGAATAGGGCAGGTGGGAGGGGCACGGGGTAAGGGAGTTGGATGTGTGATGGACGGAGAGGGTGAAGGAACGGAGGCTATCAAGGAAGGGGTACTCGGGGTTGAGAGAGAAGCGGAAGGGGGTGGTGGGACTTCAATGGGTGAGGTGAGGGAAGCCATGGTAAGGTCCAGAGTGGGGACGGTCACTTGGGGAGGCAGCGAAGGACATGAAAGCGGAGGGGTTTCGACAGGCATGTCAGGAGGATGGTTGACGAAGGGGGTTGGATCATAGGAGGGCTGAGACATGGGAGCAGGAGGGAATGAATGAAGTGGCACTGGGTAATAGTAGGAACCATCTGCACCGAGCACGGGGCACAGGGGAGTGGGAGCTGAAGACAAACCCCCAGTAGGTGGGGTCTGCGTCGTGACGGGGGAAACAGGGCGGGAATTAAGTGTTGCGCTCCGGGCGCCATCATAGGGCGGTGGTCGTGAAACAATAGGAACAACATCATCATTGTGAACACTCCTGTGATAAACATACACAAGTTGCCCCTCAACTTCCAGTTCTTCCTCGACCTATCCTTCTCTTTTCAATCCTCTAGCTACTCGGTACCAAGCCTCTGCAACTTTCGTGAGTCCATTATCCAACAACAACCCTTCCTTGTCTATAAGTAACTTCCTCCAAAACTCTGGTTGCAATCTCCCGCTGGGCAACATCTGGAAATCACACACCTTAGCAATCTTTTTAAGTTTTAGCATTGCATCTTCACCTGCCCTTTCTTTCACAATGTCACAAGCTAGCAAGCCCTTAGCAGGTCTAGCGTGTTCCTGTCCCATATTTGAGTAACCAAAGCGTGCCACACGTGGAAGACAAAGAAGTATAGTAAGTGTAGGGGAAAAAGAATGTCTACAGTGCTCGACTGCCACGAGAACTTGAGCCCCGTGCGTCTTCCCCAAACGTAGACTAGTCACGGAGATCCGCCCACCCGGGGTGGTGGTCACGGACAGGAGCGAATGAGCGTGGGTGACTAACACAGCTCTGGGCAACAGGCACAGGAGAGATAAAGAACAAAGGAGAAAATGAACGTGGCTGCGCTAATGAGAAGACATTTGCAAAAATCACAAACATACAAATGAGCATAAACTCCGGAATCTAGAACTAACCACACAATACACACACACACACCAAGGGTACCCACACTGTAACAACAATTAAACAGAAACCACAGAATGATAGAGAGCAAAATGGCCATGTACATGTTAACACCACCGGTGTCAGATATTCAGAATATAACGATCTCCAGCCTTCACCCACCAGGCTGGTCCCGGCAAAACACTGGTACCAACGGAAATACTACAATAATCAGACAAAAATCTCAGCCCCACGGCTGTAATGCGTTCCCTGCCCGCTAGGCAGTCAAGCTAACATATAAAACCCAGCCCCACCGGCTGTAATGCGTTCCCTGCCCGCTAGGCAGTCAAGCTAACATAAAAACCCAGCCCCACCGGCTGTAATGCGTTCCCTGCCCGCTAGGCAGTCAAGCAAACATAAATCGCGTTCCCTGCCCGCTAGGCAGTCAAGCAGAGCAGTCAAGCAAACATATAAAATGCGTTCCCTGCCCGCTAGGCAGTCAAGCAAACATATAAAATGCGTTCCCTGCCCGCTAGGCAGTCAAGCAAACATATAAAATGCGTTCCCTGCCCACTAGGCAGTCAAGCAAACATATAAAATGCGTTCCCTGCCCGCTAGGCAGTCAAGCAAACATATAAACTGCGTTCCCTGCCCGCTAGGCAGTCAAGCAAACATGTCTTAAAGGTATAATAACACACACACATAAATGAATACAGGAGGCAGATAGACAATCGACAGGTTCACTTAAAAAGGGCGCACCGGATGAGTTAGTTACCTGTCTCTAGTAGCCTTCTGGAAGCCGGAAGTGGACTCGGAGACAGACCGGCACAAAACAGGAGAATAACACAGGCAACGGCTGTATTATGGAGGTGATCAGGCTCCGCTTGTCCCACTTTCCGGAGGTCCGCTCCGGTCCGTTGGTTCCGGCCCTCCGAACCGGCTCTCCGGTGGGCCCCACGTTGGGCGCCAATTGAAGTGGAAAAATCAATTAAAGTATTGATTATTTCTTTGTGTATCTGCCCCTGGCCAAATCAATGAAACAATGCGTGCACGCTCCCTGAAGTAATTCACACCAGACACAGGTTCTAGGTTGCTGAATAACTTGAGGAAAGTTTATTCAGAGGGGACGGCAAGTCCCTTTTAAAGCAAAATTACATCATATGCATTGTCAGAGATAACATGGAATAATACATCAATAATTGGTTAGGTGTTAAGTGGTTGCTCTAATGCTCTGCCTACTGCAGGTGATGTCACCGGGACCATGAGGGTCTCCCACGGTTTTCCGGCGCCATCTTGTTACACGAGGTAGTTAGTCGATGTTTAAAAAGGGAGGGGAAGGAGGGGTTAGAAGCTTCTAGCAGCCATCTTGATTGAAATATGTGTACTTAGCTTTATATGTGATATATATATATATTGTAAAATGAGTAAATAGACATTTTCCTTTAACCAGGAAATATGTGTAGACCTTATTTCCACAACAACAGTTTGTGTGTACATCTGCATGTGTGGCAAAAAGAGTGTGTATCTAGGTGAGGGGGTTCAGCCAATATTTATTTAAGGGCCCCTAAGATTTCTGATGGAATCCCTGTATGTGCATTTGTATGTATGTGTACACACCCAAATACAGTTCATACTTTCATGGGTTTCTTGGTGGTTGGTTGGTATATAAATTAAAATTTTGTGTGTCAGCATTATGGGCATGGTAATACATTCCGAACATATGTTTTGCCGATGCCCTATTCTTTTTTCCACTGCCACTCAGAATTAGATTCATTTAGGTTGACACTAGAAAGCTCTCTGAAAACCATATTCTTGAGGAACTACAGAGCAATTACTCCATTCAAATCGTAGCATCCAAGATTCTTCATGTCAATAACATAGCTTGATCAAATTGGATTAATCAACCAAGAAAAGGCTCGGACAGTTTAGATGCTCATTTAAATTTACTTAATTGGTTTATTTCAATGTCCTCTCTTCTAGGGGGTTACTTGTTCACTGTTTACTGTTAAATGCATCCTTATGCTGTTAACTACTTTCTCTATGCTCTAATCTCAGATTTCTTTTTCACAGTAAAGCTGCTCTGATATTTTTTTTTTCTTTCAATTTGACAATTTTTATTAAAGTTTTGTGTGGGTACAGAATTAAAAAGGGGGGTGAGGAGATGGGAAATTAGCAGCAACATTGTATACAGCATAGAAAATTAGCACAGTAACCATAATATACTCGCTTGTAGTTGTTACAGGATTTTCTATGTTTTTTTGTAACTTTGCATAGTTGTTTTACAGTTCTTATGCAGTTGGTACAGTTATCTAACTCAGTCTGCCCCATGATGGTGTTAGGCTGTCTAGAAAGGCACTTTCCCATACCCTGTCCTCGGATATTCGCTGCTGTGAATGGCGTATCCAGTTGGATGCCCTTGCAACCATAGTGCTTCCCACTAATCTAACCTGTCCCATGTGTAGGTCAAGACTCCCTAAGACAAAGCTATAGACTAGCAGACAATGAAAACTACTCTCCACTTACTGTCAACCCATTTGGATGCTGGGGTGAAGTGCATGGCCAGGATGGTTCGAAACAGACTTGTAAGTGCAGGGCAATTCATGTTAAGATAGACAAAAGGCCTTCATTAATGATACTTCAACATTCCAAAACAAAATTCCATTCACAGAGTGGTAAAATTGCATTCATGCTCCCTTGAGCACCTATTTTTTAAAGTTAATCAGAATAAAAAAACCTGCCTTACCACTCGTTTCATCCACCATACATGGACTTAATCGTAGATACAATAATTGTCACGGCTCTCGGCTGCACGTGGTCGCACCTGATCAGGTTAGTGAACTTACCTGTTTAGCAGCAAGCTGAGAGCCGTCCCGCCGGGCGCCCGTCCCCTCCACAAGCAGCAAACAAAATGGCGCCGACCACGAGGTCGCGGACATATGTAGCTCCGCCTCCAAGGGTCAGGTGAACGTGCGTTTGACGCACGCACGTTCTGGGGTCAGAGGCCAAGCTCTGACCAATCACAGCACAAGGAGGGATACTTATTTATTTATTCTTTTTTATGTTTAATATTTTATTTTTATTGTTATAAAAAAAAAAACAAGACATGATATATTACATTGAACATAAACACATTAAATATTATATTATTCAGATTTTATTAATATCACTAACATGTATCTCTAGTTGTATGCATTAATACAGTGTCTAGTTCTGATTCATGTAGGGAGAAAACAGTTTATTTTTCTATTCATAATATAACACATGAAAAGACACCTAACAATATTTCCAGCAAAGAGAGTAGGGGAGCCGGGATAAGTTTCTAATATCCTTTTAAATTCTTTTAGACAATAAAATACATTTAAATCAGTGTAAGCAGGGTTGCTTCAATCCTATCTTACATAATATATTTGATACAAGCTTTAAAGTTGCTCTATCATACCGAGCCATTCTTTCATCTTATTTGATTCTTTAACAATACCAATCTCCATTTTTATCTGATAAATCACTTTTAACTTCCTCCCATACTGGAACTTTAATAGATTTCCAGTTTCTGGCAATTAGTATTTTATCAGTTTCAGATATAAAAGTGGGGCTAAGGGGCACCCCTGCCTTGTTCCGTTCGTCAACTGAAACCAATCAGAAAAGAAGCCACTCCCTACAACCCTGGCTGTTGGGACTGTATATAAGGCCATAATAGCCCTAATAATATTGCCATGAATTCCAAAACTATGTAGTGCGTCCTCCAAAAAAATCCCACCTTACCCTGTCAAACGCCTTTTCGGCATCTAATGACAGGGCAAGGAGGGATAACTTTCTTTTAGTTGCTACATCTGCGGCATCTATCAATCTTCTGATGTTAAAAATTGATAAGGATCAAATCAAGTGTTTGATCATTTTTGTGTACCTGCCCCTTTTCAAATTGGTTATGATGCATGCATGCTTTCCAAAGTAAATCACACCAGACACATGATTCCCGGTTGATGAAATACTCAGGAATGTTTAATCAGGGGGCAGGGAGCCCCTTATAAAGCACAAATACATCACATGCATAATTACAGATAACAGAGAAAAATACAACAATAATTGGTCAGATGTTAGGTGGTTTATTCAATTGACACATCCTACTGGGTGTGCATGTTACTGTTATCATGAAATTCTCCCCCGGATTCCAGCTCCATCTTGGTTACACGATGGGAGGGGGTGACTCCCAGCGTCCATTTTGAGTAGTCCCTGAATAATACTGATTATTGTTATGCAGAGTAAATAGGCATTTTACTTTAGCTAATATTCTGTCCACAACATAAACCGCACTTGATCTTGCTGAATAATTGTTGGTATTATATTAGCAATCCTATCTGCTAACACAGAGGAATATATTTTAATATCACTATTTAGCAGTGAAATGGGTCTATAATTTGTTACTAGTTCCGGATTTTTATCTGGCATTGGGATAGGGACTATGTGAGCCTTTAATATTTCTCTGGGGATATTTCCTTGTATCATAAAGTAGTTAAACAAATTAGTAAGCGGATCCATGATATTTTCCTTAAAGATTCTATAGAAACAATTACTGAACCCGACCGGCCCTGGAGCCTTCTTTGCTTTTAATTTTTTAAACGCTAGTTCTACTTCACTTTGTGAGATAGGTTCATTTAATAGTGTCAACTGACCCTCTGTTATACCTGGGAGTTTAAGTTGAGAAAAAAATTCAGATATCTTATAAGTACCTTTTCTCTCTGGTAGATTATATAAGCCTGAATAGTACTCCTGAAAAGCTTTACCTATCTTATCTGGTGACAGGATTACTTCTTTTCCTATTCTTATTTTAGAAATATTTTTTTTTTTTTTTTCTTTTTTTAATCTATTTGTTAGTAATTTATCTGCCTTATTCCCTTTATAACACCAAGTTCTTTTTAAACGTTCGAAGGCTAGATTAGATTTATAGATGAAGATATTGTTAACTGTCTCTCTTATTTCTTTTAATTCTTCACTACTTTTAATCGAAGGACTGTTCTTATTCTGTTTTTCCAGCATTTCATATATGATCTATAAATGCGCAAAATTTTGTGTTTTTTTTTTTCCTCTGAGCCCAATTTTATGAAATATCCCCTAATTGTGCATTTAAATGCACACCAGAGCATTGACAATGATGTCTCAGAATTTTTATTTTCTCTAAAGTAATCATCTATAGCTTTTTGTATTATATCCACATTTTGACTTTTTTTAAAATAGATGTTCATTCAGTCTCCAATTAGATCTAGCTTTGACAAAATCATCTTCAATAACCAAAATTAATGCATTGTGAGCTGACCATGGAATATTGGTAATTAAAATCTTTTTAACCATTCTGGCAGTATTTAGCTCTGTCAATATATAATCTATTCTTGAATAGACTTGATGTGGATAGGAAAAACACGTATAATCCTTTTCCATAGGATGCCATATGCGCCAAATATCCATAAGGCCTACCTTTTTGATAATCTCATTAAATCTTAGCAAGGATTGTTTTAAATATCCTTTATTCTCCTTATTTCTTAGTTTATTTCTATCCATAGTAGGGTCCAATAAACAATTGAAATCTCCCCAAGTTATTATTTTACCCTGTTTGATTTTATCAATTTTGTCCACAAGTTTAAGAACCTTATGGGGGCTTTATTTGGTGCATATAAGTTTACAATAGTGTATAGCTGATTATTCATCTCACATATTATTATAATGACTCTTCCTTCAGTATCTGAGTCCTGATAAATCAGTTTGAAAGCTACTTTTGAAGCTATTATAATTGCTACCCCTCTTTTTTTCTTTTTAAGCATAGAAGATTTAAAAATAAACGGAAATTCCTTTGAACTAAATCTATCTTTCTCTTTTACTAGCCAGTGGGTCTCTTGTATTCCACATATATGTATTAATTCCTTCCTAATAAAGTCTGTGAGAATAATTATTTTTTGCGGTGAATTTAACCCTCTTACATTCAAGGATGCTATCTTAAGCATGTCTTCATTCTATCCAACTCCCTTCTCTCAAGCGTGGGAAACATACATATAACATGACAAACAATACATTGCACCCCTACATTTAACATTAAAATACACGGTTCCTTATCCAAACGAACCATCCCTATCCCTGTATTCCTTCCCCCTATATCAGGAGGGAAAGAATATACAAAATAAACCGCCCTAAACGGTGAGGTGAAGGGATACACTTTATAATTTATCTATACCAGGAGTTTATCATGTAACTCTAAACAACAACAATAACAAAAAACAACCTTAAAGTGTTTATTCTATTTCATTTTAACCATTAATTTCTTATTTGAATTTAAAATGAGCCTTATAAAGGTGATTTTAACAAAATCTATTTTATTGTGATTAGCCTCTTTTTTATTTTTTTTTAACACATTTATATTTTTATCCTTTCCCCTTCCCTTCTTTACTACTTTCAACTTTTTCCTTTCTCCCCATTTCTTCAACAGTGTATGTGTCTCAAATCTATCTGTGTTCTAAAACTCTTCATTAGTAATTACTATTATATTTCTTATATATTCATTTTATTGATTCTTATATCATCTTCTATATATTTACTTACATTCTTTTACATAGTGATATTTATGAATAATCATTCATTATTTGTTCTTTTTAATCTTATTTCAATGATTAACGTGTCCCTTATTGTAGTTAAACTATTTGTTCCCCCTTAGTGATTAAGGTCAAATTATATATCTAACTTCTATATGTGAACTGTATAGTAACTATTAACTCATTTTACTTTATTTTGCAACTAATACTCCTTTAATTATAAAGAATAACCCATCTCTCCTATATAATTCTCAAAAAAAAAAAAAAAAGAAAAAGATAATTTCAGATCTTTCCCCTTTTAAGTAGGGAAATAAGTAAGAGACCCTGCGCGGGTACAGAACCACTCTGGGATCACCTCTCCCCGTCCCACTTCAGAGGGAGGAGGAGAGGGGAATCCGGAGTAGGCTCGAGCCCACGCTATTTAAAATTCTCCTATATCCACATTTGCAAGCTCTGAATTTCCCGAAACGTTTCAACCTTTTCTCTATATGGCAATCTTAATCCCACTGGAAATAACCATGTATACTTAATTCCCTGGTCCCATAATTTAAGGGTACATTGTGAAAAGTTCTTTCTACTCATTCTAGTACTTCTAGATAAAAAATTAAATATTTTGATTGGTTCATATTTTGAGCCATGTAAAGAGTTAGATCTCATTGCCGTCATGACTTCTTGTTGAAGTCTATATGAACATAATGCTGCAATGACATCTCTTGGGACTTGAGCTGAAATATTACTAGGGTTTGGGATTTTACGGATCCTTTCTGTACAGAATAGACTGTTATTTTAAAGTACTCCCAAAAATTTTAAGAAATCTTTTAAATAGTCGTCAAGCCCTCCTGGTGTCACTTCTTCTGGATTCCTCTTATTCTGATATTATTTGTCCTTGCTCTATCTTCATTATCGGTAATCTTGACTTCCAATAACGCAATTTTCTTTTCCATCTGTAAGATCTTGTCTTCCTGTAGCCCTTGTTGTACTTTTGAATGTTCAATTTTATCTTCGATTGAATTAACCTTTTCCGTTATTTTGGATATCTCCAATTAAAAGTCATCCATCATTAGGTGTATCTCTTTCTTTATATTTTCTAATTGCTGTTGTAAACATGTGTTCAGATGTTCTTTACCAATCAAACATGGATCCTTTTGTGAACAATCCATGTTGTCTTGCTAAGGATTTCTTTGAGTCGCAGGCTGGATTGTATCCTTTTTATAAGAGTCTATTTCATTTAGACTAATTCTCCTCTCCATATTATCTTTATCTTGAGGTAAAAAATAATTTGATAGTCTCTTTTCAATTCTTTGATCTGTCTTTTTCTCTCTTTTATTTCCCATCTTGGGTTCACTTTTTTTGTTTGCCATTATTGCTCACTCGTATGGCAATAAAAAATGGAATGAGAAGAAACACAATTTTTTTTTTTTTTTTAATATTATATATATATATATATATATATATATGTATATAAATAATTAACTCTCCTTCTTCTCTTGTGCTTAATTTTTGGGACCATACAGTCTATTACGACTTCCAGGCATATACCCTCTATACTCAGCTTGTGTACATGATCAGCGTATAAACATTAGAGAGTGTAAATAATCCAGATAGCATCAAGGTATATGGTAGCTTAAATTTAAATAGTTTTCCTCTTGACCCCTCCTTGAAATTGCACGCGGTAGGAGATTACTCAATTCACTCCAAATACCAACAGGTTTTCAAACGTTGAGAGCATATGTGGATTGTATATTTGTATACACCACACCTTTACATCTCCTCCAATAAAATCTTTCATCCCTCTTTATATCAGCATAAACTTATCGACAGCCAGATAAATATAAATGATTGATTTATACACAGTGCAAAATACTTGTCTTTTGTACTTGCGTTCCGCTCTGTTTGCAGTCCTTTGTGCTGTCGCTTTTAGTTTGCTGTTCCTACATAGAGTATTGAATTCAGTTTATGCTCGGTTTTTCCTCCATTTCTGCATGCTCCATCATTAGTACAGGGTTCATTTCTCGACTTTCCAGCCAGCCGCAAAACCCTCCCGTGCTATCGTATCAATATTTGTTTGTCTGCCGCCATGGTCTCCCAGCTCCGGGTATCTCGCGTCTTTTGTCCTTACGCCCATGTTTCCTTCCCTTCACCACCCATGGGACGTGACTGGCATGCGTCGTCACGTCATCGCTCCGCCCCTCCTCACAGATTCCCTTTTCGACAAGGAGGGATAGTTAAACCCCTGAAGTTCCCTAGCCTTTTGCCCTGTCGTGGTTTCAGTTCCTTGTTCCTGAGAGTGTGTTTTCATTGTTCTTGTTTATTTCTTCTTCCTGGTATCTTGACTTTGGCTATTCCTGACTACTCTTGTCTCTGGTTTCCCTGACTTGGCTTTCCTTATCGATCTTGTGTATTTCTGGCTTCCTTGACCATTCTCTGTCTTTCAACGTTTTAACCTGGCCATTCTAAGAACTGGTTTACGTTCTGTCTATTTTCTATAGTCTATGTAGATATTACATAGTTTTGCGTGTTGGACCACACGGTAGTCGTGACAATAATATAACAGTTACTTTTTTTTTTAAACGACAATCTGGACTCCTGCTATAAACAAATGTGTCCAAATGTCAGATACTTACAGATGTTGGAAAATAAATTTAACCCAGTCCTCACCAAATAGCATATAAACATAATAAAAGATAAAAACTATGAATTAAAACAAACCGTATTATTCAAGAAAGATAAACAGAAGGGAACGTGTTCCCATTTTAAAGGACCACTATAGTGCCAGGAAAACATACTTGTTTTCCTGGCACTATAGTGCCCTGAGGGTGCCCCCACCCTCAGGGTCCCCCTCCTGACGGGCTCTAAGGGGTGCAAGGGGTTAAACTTACCTCTTTCTCTAGCACCGGGCGGGGAGCTCTCCGTCTTCTCGGCTGAATGCGTATGCGCGGCAAGAGCCGCGTGCACATTCAGCCAGTCTTATAGAAAAGCATTCACAATGCTTTCCTATGGACGCTGGCGTCTTCTCACTGTGATTTTCACAGTGAGAAGCGCCTAAGCGCCTCTAGCGGCTGTCAATGAGACAGCCACTAGAGGCTGGATTAACCCTAATATAAACAGCAGTTTCTCTGAAACTGCTATGTTTATAGAAAAAAGGATTAACCCTAGATGGACCTGGCACCCAGACCACTTCATTAAGCTGAAGTGGTCTGGGTGCCTATAGTGGTCCTTTAAGAGAAATATATGTGACATTGTTTTTGTATATACTCTGTAATATAATTACACTATCAAACATGTATATAAAGAAGTCTAATAAACATTAACCCATATACACACAATTTCACTCAAAATAAAAGCTGACATTCCATTCTTTATTCAATCCTAATGGCTTTCTTCTGCCTAAAGTAAAGATCTAATTAACTTATCTCTTACTTAACAAACTAAATCTGTCTCCTCTGGGTTTCAATTGCTTGAACTGCGAAATTTTTAGAATTAACCCCATGGATCCTAAAATGTCTCCCTACAGGAAATTTAATAACTCAATCATGAATCCTGTGTTTAAGAGATGTCTCGGCCCTTCCAAAATATAGCATTTGGCATACATTGCAGGTTACTACATATGTTACATAGTTACTGCAACAATTAATGTAATAATCGTATACTGCTTCCTGTCACAGTAGATTTAAAGAAATTCACAACTGTATGTTCATAGCACATAAATCTCAGTCTGCTTGTAGCTTCCTTGCCTATGTATCCAATGGAAGAATTAAAATAATGTGGGGAGAGCATATTGGCAAGTAATTTTCTTCTCCTAGTTAAAAATGTACTACCTCTTCCAACCAAATGTTCTAATTAGAGATCAGTAGGCAGGATTGGTAGTTCCACCACTGGAACTAAATTCAAACAACTTTAACTTCATGAAAGGAAAAATCAAGTTTATGAAGGGGAATCACAAAATCCTAGTAGTACCTCAAAAGTAATTGAAATAATAAAATAAAAAAATTATTGACCATGCCAATGCTTCCATCATTAATTTTCAAAGATAGCAGTTCAACAACAATGTCAAGAAGCAAACGGTGGGGACAACAAAGATACAAACTGGCAGAGGGTAAAAACTACTCTCGACTGACCTGGATGACTGCCAACTCATTCCAATGTCACTGAACACCCATGGGATCAAATCATCTACAAAAATAATGGAATATGTCAGCTGGGGTGAAGTGCATGGCGAGAACGGTTCAAAACAGGCTCATAGGAGCAGCACTGGAGTTGTGCCAAGGTAGAAAAAAGGCCTTCATGCGTGAAAAGCAAAGACAAGCTAAGGCTTGGATTTAGACCATAAGGATTTGACCACAGAGGACTGGAGTAAGGTTATATTCTCTGATGAGTCCAATTTTCAGCTTTGTTCAACACCTTGTCAACTAATGATGAGTCAGAGACCTACAAGCCTACAAGTGCCTTGTTAGTTACAGTATATGATCATACATTGCCTAAACCTGCCACAAAACTAATGTACCCCTTTTTTTTTTTTTAAAAGGAACTGTCCTAGCAACCTAATGCCTGCTCTTATATTAACCCACGTTCATGGGACATACTTCCTCTTTGGGCTCTTTGCAGTGCAAGGTTATATAGGGCCCTGGAATGAGGCACCTGTGACAGGGAGGAGTGCAAAACCAGGGAATTGTATATTTATGTAAGAAACCATAAACCTGAACATTTAGTTTAACTAAACCCCCGTTATTTGTTCCTAGGTTAGCGGTTAAAAAAAATAAAAATAAAAATGTTACATTCTGTAAGCTTTGAAATTGCTGTTTAATGAGAGTGCAGCCCTCTTGGTTTCAAGGTGTGTGTGTGTGTATATATGTGTGTGTGTGTGTGTTTATGTAAATTGATCAGTCACAGCATTAAAACTACTGGCAGGTGAAGTGAATAACTGATTATATCATTATAATGGCACCTGTCAGTGGGGTGGAATATATTAGGCAGCACATGAACAGTGAGCTCTTGAATTCTGTGTGTTGGAAGCAGGAAAAATGGGCATGTGAAAATATCCGAATGACTTTGACAAAGGCAAAATACTGATAGCTAGATTACTGTTCATAGCATCTTCAAATTCTTGTGGTGTGTTCCTGGCAGTGTTAATTTTGGTGGCAAATTTCAATTTCGTTTTAATCATTGTCTTCTGACTAAAAAGCCATTTTAGTTTTAGTCATATTTTAGTCATCTGAATTATTTTAGTTTTAGTCTAGTTTGAATCGACTAAATCTCCAGTAGATTTTAGTCGACATGACTAAAATGTATTTATTTTTGTAAATATATTTTTATTGATATTTCTGTAAGCATGTAAACCTTTTGGACACGCAGGTCCCTATCAACAGGAAAATATTTCGTATTTTTTGTCTAAGATGGTGTATCAAAGCGTTTATACATTGGGACTCGCAGGTCCCCATTCACCAGAATACTACACTTCATACTATCAACTATGGCATTGCAATGCACTTTAACATTGGGACACACAGGTACCCAGTGACCGGAGCAGGATCTTTTGCTTAGTATAGTATAGTGTTTCAAAGCAGGTAGACATCAGGACGCATATGTCCCCATTGATCGGAATAGCAACCATTTCTTTGTGGAATGGTGTGGCATAACAGGTGTACCGTGGGACACGCAGGTCCTCAACAATAGGATTATGATTCATTATCTGATAAAGAGGGGTATTGTAGAGTGATTGTTCTATGGGGCTCGAGGTTCCCCATTACCCAGAGGGGCAGGCAGAGAGAACACTAACTGGTGCGATGCCCATCTTGACTATAATAATATGCATTGGAACATTTTATTCATGTCTCATGTCTGAAGCATCTGTCTTATACCACTGCCAACCTCAGACTCTCTGAACCCATGACCCGTGCAGCAGGTAGGACGTCCTCCGGTCCTTGCCTGCCCCCTTCAGAGCATCCACCGACTACCAGAGCCTGTGCCGCAGGCGTTGCCATTAAAAGTAACCATGAGACCCCAGTGCCAGAGATCCTGGTAAGGCAGGGGTCAGAGAAAGAGGTATAGAAGAGTGGGAAAGTGGGGGTTAGGAAAGAAGGGAGGAGGGGGTCGGGTCTTTCATTGTCAGTTATGTCAGTCTGGTCCTAAGCCTGTGAGTCTTGGCTGTTGTCAGTAACCAGTGTGTCCATATCCCTAGATAGGTCTCGGAATTCCCCACAGCAGTCATGTGTAATTCTTCCACCGCCCTGAGCTTCTCTATCTGGGAGAACCACAGGCCTAGGGAAGGGGTGATTGGTTGCCTCCAAAATTGGGGAATGATTTGTTCAGGATCCTGATTGTGATTGATTATTTATATTCTGATTTAGGGGTCCTAGTGTAGTGTAGCAATAGGAAAGCTGGGTCATACAGGGGAGACTCGTCTGTAAAGAGTTCTAGCATGTCCTGGATTCCCTTCCAGAATGGTCTTATGCTCCCACACTCCCACCAGATGTGATAAAGAGGACCGGCCTCCTCACCACATCTCCAGCACCGATCCGAATGACCTGGGTACATAGACCGCAGTGCCTCCGGGGTTTGATACCAGGTCGTCAGGAGATTGTAGGCAGTCTCCTGGGTCTTGCTAAAGACCCAGCAGTGGTGCGTCAGGTAGCAAATATTCTCCCAATCGGCATCACTGAACTTACGGTTCAGTAGTGTCTCCCATTTGCTCATAAATTTAGGGTGTCCAGGGTGGGTTCAGAGTTGTAGCATGGAGTATAGGAAAGATACCCCATGATGCAAGGGGTCTGAAGTCATACAAATGTTTTCAAAGAAGTTTGGGTCTCGTACGCAAGCTCGCCCATTCGGAAGAGTGTCCACATAACTCCTGATTTGGTTGTACTTAAAGGCTTGTAAAGGTGTTGGAGAGGTGGTTTGTCATGTCAGTTAAGGTCTTAAGTCCACATACAAAAATACAATCTATAAGATAGGAAAAGAAATAGCGAATAATGGTGTAGAATTAAAAACACCAGGAAAAGCGCTAAATAGAATGCACTCACAGAGTAGTCGTTGACTGCAGGCATATAAATAAGGTATAGATGAGAGGGGTTCAATCTTCTTCTCTTTTTTCCTTAAAAGGGATTAAGAGAGAGACACATACATAGTGCACCAATAAAATAATATTTGCAAAGATTTATTTAGATTACACAAACAAGATGTATGGTTCAATTCAGCATATCTCAATGTAGTTCTTAACCGGACTGGAAACATAAATGGGATCCCTCCAGATCAGGAACGAAAAACAGAGCAGCCAAATAAAACACAAAAATAAACACAAAAATTAAAATGAGTTCAAGTTCTTAATAGGTCCTCTCTGCCCTACGCGTTTCGTCCTCAGGTCGGACTTCGTCAGGGGCAATAAAAGATAGATGTGTCCTTCTCTCATCCCGTTTCTTCTTTTAAATGAAGTATTTGCGCCTATTTTCCGTGTCCGTAACCTTCCTGACGGCAATACAGGAAGTGAAATCACCTGGATACGTCCGTGATCACGTTCCTTAATTAAACGTATCGCTGTACGAAAGGAGCTTCCGGTAATACTTTTCTTCTCTTATAGATTGTATTTTTGTACGTGTATTTAAAGAAGACCAAGGGATCTTCTTACAATCTATTCTACAAGGGTAAATGATATTTTATATATCTTTTTTACCCACCGGTGTGAGCACGTGTGTTATATAGATATATATTTTTTCTGAAGGTCGTAAGACCGTCTGGTGAAGTACCGTGGTGGAGTCTGGGAAGGGGTCCCCAATCACATTTCTAAAGGCCTTAGGATCAAGTCCCAGTGGGGATTCTGAATTGCAATAGGGATGGGAAACCAAAGAGGCTGAATTTAGGCATCATGCAACGCCAGACCTGGATAGTGTCTCTTGAGCATGCTGGGTACCTCTGTTCATCCTCCAATCTCAGCAGCCATGGGATTAAAGCAACCAGTTTCCTAGCCTCACCCGACTAAACCTTCCATAGCTTAGAGACCGCCTGCTGAGACCATTCAATCACTCTCAGTAAGTGGCATGTCTGATAATACAGGTGAAAGACTGGTAGGGCCATTCCTCCCCAGTCTTTGGGTTGCGTGAGTTGATCGAAATTCATGCGGGGCCTCCTCCCACAACATACATAAGTCCCTAATGTAGTTTGCAGTCTGGTAAAAAAGGGTCTGGGGATCAGTATTGGGATAGTCTGAAATAAGCATAACAATCTGGGAAGAAAGTTCACTTTTGTGACTTGTATTCGTCCAAACCAAGAGATGTGTGGATATAAACAAGCAATAGATGTGTACACAAACCACAGTGCAAAAAGTGCTCAATTAGCAATAAGCAGAAAAAAACCTCCCTGGTCGGGTGGAATTCCCCAAAGACTTCCTCTTGTCTTCAACAGTGTATACACAAAAAAGGGGGACAATCTGCTAAACCAAATAACAAAAACCGTACATAGCGTAATACTGTATATATAAGTAAACCAAATGTAAGATTCACAAGTGGCCACTCACACTCTTGTTGAAATTAGAAAGCCTTTAAAATAGTTTTCTTTTTCATCATATATGTATATATGTTTTTTTGTGTATATAGATGTGTGGATATGCCCATTCCTTCATTTCGTCTCTAAACCTGTCCATCATTGGGGAAAAGTTCTCCTTAAACAGGTCTATTCGCCACCTCGTCAGCCAGATAACCATGTAACGAATCTTACGGTTTGTCCACTGGAACGTGAGGCTCTGGCTAAGTGGTTCCGCTCGCGCCGTAGGGATATTCACGTTTAATATGTGGGACTTGGAGAAGTTAATTTTCAGGTTTGAGAGTGCCCCAAATTCCCAAAAGGCTTTAAGGATATTGGGCAGGGTGACCTCCGGGTTTGCTACAAAAAAGAGATCGTTAGCATAGGGCACTAGCTTGTGCTGTGTGCCTCCCACGTCTATGCCTCGGATGTCCGGGTTCTGTCATACGGCCATCAAAAACTGTTCCAGGGCAAGGACGAAGAACAACGGTGACAAGGGGCATCCCTGGCGCGTGCCATTGTGTATCGAGGCATACGATGTCAAAGCGCCATTCACTAAAATCTGCACGGCTGGGTTTTTGTATAGTGCTTCTTTACAGCCCCGCAGCTGTAGCCCCTTTGTTCCTTTACAGTCAAGGGACTATCCAAGAGGTCTGCCACCTCCCCGCCTATTGTAGTCGTGGTATGGGTCGTCAGGTATGATTTAATGGCGTCATGTAGTCTGCACTTGGCTATCTCTCTACACGATTTTGGTAGGGAGTACAGATCGGAGTAGTAAGCCCTAATCGACTCTCGGATCTTACTGGGTATGCGGTGGAGCGTGTCTGATCTGTCTCTAATGCGGTGTATGTATGTGAGATTTTGCAACATCCTAGCCAGTAACCGCCCGCTTTTATTTCCATGAAGGGAGAAAAACGTCTTGTGTCACAAAGCATCTCTATGGTGTCTAGCGTTCAGTAGTGAGGCCCCGTCGATTTGTAGGAGCTGTCTCTGTTGCGTAGTAGTCTGAACCCTTTTATCGAGGGCATCCAACTGTATGAAAGTCGTCAAGCTCACCTCATTTTGTTTCTTTAGTTCAGCGCCTTTGCATATAAAATAGCCCCTCGTCACGCATTTGTGCGCTTCCAAAAGGAGTGTGGGGGAGGTCTGTAAAATAGTCTCTGAGTGTTTGTCCTGCATCCGTCAGGATGTCCTGTCTGGATAGCAGGTAGTCATTCAGCCTCCATTTAGTCTTAGTGGGCCTAAATAAGGGGGATGTAAGTGTGATTGTCATCAGGGCATGGTCTGACCAAGTTGCAGCGTCTAGGTCAGCGTGAGTTAAGGTCGGGAGGTGATAATGTGTCATGAAAAAATAGTCTAGTCGAGAGTAAACTTTGTGAGGGTGAGAGAAGAAGGAATAGTTCCTTTCGTCTGGGTGGTGAGCTCTCCAACAGTCAATTAGGTGATGTCTGTCTAAAAGGGCCCTAATGGCCATAAGTTGTTGGGTAGGAACATGGGTGACCCCAATGATGAGTCCCACCTCGGGTGAAGGGGCAAATTAAAATCTCCCCCCACTATCAGGATACCCTCAGTGAAAGCCTGTAACCTGCGAAGAGTTTGGGAGAAAAACCTATAGTGTCTCTGATTTGGGGCGTACAGGTTAGCAAAGGTGTATCTGTGGCCCGCTATCGTACCTTTCAGTACCTTCCGTTTCCATCCGTCATGACCGCCTCCTCCACAAACTATATCCGTCTGTGTATGAGGATTGCCGTGCCTCTGGCTTTGCCCCCTTGATAGTCATTAAAGTATTTCCGTGGGAAATAGTGATTTTTCATTTTGAGTCTTGACCCCTACCTAAAGTATTCTTGGAGAAAGACAACTGAGACCCGCCTGTCGTGGAAATCCCTTAGGGCCCCCGTCCATCTCTCTGGTTTATTCAAGCCCCTAGCATTTATGGACAGTATGGTTGAGGAAGCCGGTGTCAGTGACATGATAGCAAGAGAAGTGTACGTTTCTGTCCGATAGTCAGGGGGCTGCAGGAAGGGAAGGGAGGGAAAATAGACCAAAGCGGTAAAGGAGGGGGAACAGTACAGTGGTTATGTGCAATGATAGCGTAGCACCGCCCAGGGGTGGTGAGAGTAGGAGCGTCGTGGAGCAGTGAGCTCTGAGACCACCAGTGGTCAGGGAGTGCCACGCACCTGTTCAATGACTCTTAGCTCCAATGAGAGCAGGTGTCTGGGGTCCCTGACTGAAACAGGTCCGCCCAACTCCGTACTAATCCTAAATGGGGTCCGCCTGGAGCAAGCGGGGGCTGGTCCAGTCAGTACATGCACTACTACCTATTGCATCTCTCTGTTTGAACTGTAAGTCACATTGTTAATCACCGTCTAAACAAAAAAATTACCATAGGGCCCAGGGGGCAAAGCCAGAGGCACGGCAATCCTCATACACAGACGGATACCGTTTGTGGAGGAGGCGGTCATGGCGGATGGAAATGGAAGGTTCCTATTCCTGAAAGGCACGATATCGGGCCACAGATACACCTTTGCTAACCTGTACGCTCAAATCAGAGACACTATAGGTTCTTCTCCCAAACTCTTTGCAGGTTACAAGCTTTTACTGAAGTATCCTGATAGTGGGGGGAGATTTTAATTTGCCTCTTGACCTGAGGTGGGACTCTTCATCGGGGTCACCCATGTTCCTACCCAACAACCTATGGCCATTAGGGCCCTTTTAGACAGACATTTAATGGATTTAGTTAAAGCCTCTATCTGTCTCGTTTGCCTCTTCCCCATCCTCTTTGTGTCTCCCCAGCCCCTCTCAGTGTCTCTCTCCCATGCCCCGGTCTGTTTCTTTTGCCCCTTCCACAGCCCCTCTATTTCTATTTGAGTCCACCCAGCCCCTCTGGGTGTTTCCCCCCACAACTCTCTGTCTGTCTTTTTTGCCTCTTCCACAGGCCCTCTGGGGTTCTTTGCTCCCAGCCCCTCTATGTTTGTCTTTCTCTCCATAGTCCCATTTGTGGGTTTCTTCCCCCTAGCACCTTGTCTCACTCCCTCACCCATCTATGTCGCTTTGTGTTCCCCCAGCCCTTCCATGCATCTCATCTCCCCCATGTGTCTCATTTCCCCAGCTGTCCATGTGTCTCATTTCCACCAAGCCCCTCCATTTGCTCAATACCACTTCAGTTCCTTCATGTGTCTCATTCTCCCAAGATGCACTATGGGAAGAAGGCAGGCAAGTGGAGACAGTATTTATGCTCTTGGCAATGTTCTGCTGGGAAACCTTGGGTCCTGGCATTCATGCTAATGTTACTTTGACATATACCACATACCTAAAGATTATACACTCCTTCATGGCAATGGTGTTCACTGATGGCATTGGCGTCTTTCAGTAATATAATGCACCTATACACACTGGAAAAATTGTTCAGCAATTGTTTGAGTAACATGACAAAGAGTTCAGGGTGTTGCCTTGCCCTCTGAATTCCACGCATCTCAATCTGTTTGAGCATCTGTGGGATGTGCTGGAACAACAAATCCGATCCATGGAGGCCTCACATCACAACTTGCAGGACTTAAAGGATCTGCTGTCAGTGGCGTACACACAAACCATGGGGCCCCGGTGCGAAAATGACCCCCCCACACATAGACGCATACAGACACATACACACAGACACATACATACAAACAGACTGGCACACATATATATACATACAGGCACACACAGACACATACATACAGACAGGCACACAGACACATACATACAAACAGACAGGCACACATACATACATACACACAGACAGACATACATACATACATACATACATACATACATACAAACAGACATACATACATACATACAAACAGACATACATACATACAAACAGACAAGCACACACACATACAGGCAGACATACAAACATACAGACAGACACACACATACAGACACACATACAAACACACACACACACACAAATGTTTAAGTCACCCTCCGGTTTCCTACCTTTTTGTGCAGGAGGGTGACTTTCCCTGGAGTCCAGTGGTGGCCCAGGTGGATGGGAGTCAGAGTTCCCACTCTGACTCCCTCTTCCTTCCTGCTTCCTCCCGCGCGGGCTGATAGCTGGGAGAAGTGACCGGGGAGTCACTTCCTCCCAGCAGTGATGTCATCACAGGGGGCCCGGTCGCGCTGTAAAGGGCACAGCGCTGACCGGGCCCCTTACAATCCATATCCATCGGGTGGCCCTGGCAGCATCGGCCACCCGATGGACCCCTTGGACGGCGGCCCTGGCGGTTTGCCGCGTGGGCCGGGGCCGCAGAAGATGATGGCAGCAGATACCTGGTCACAGGGGTCCGCAGGGCGGCCGGACCCCCTGGAGCGGCGGGCCCGGTCGCATCTGCGACCCCTGCGACCGCGGTATGTACGCCACTGTCTGCTGCTAATGTCTTGTTGCCAGATACTACAGGGCACATTCAGAGGTCTTGTGGAGTCAATGACTTGACACATCAGAGCTGTTATGGCCACACAAGTGGGACCTACATGCTATTAGGCAGATGGTTTTAATGTTGTGGTTGATCAGTGTACACACAAACACAAACCGTTTTTTATTCACAAATTCAGCATTATAATTATCTGCCCATCTCTATTTATTTGCTTGTAGTCAACTTAGTTGCGATTTTATAAGCACATTCTTTGATGCCAAGTTTGTTGTTTATCTGTAACAAAACAGCCTGAGGTACACAGCAAGCCATAGATATTAATACCTTCAGTCAGTGCACTCAATGAAATGTTTGTAATAATCACTGTCACTCCTGTGACCACAAAGGCACTTGCCTGGGATCATCAGTAATACAAAATGATGTCCTTTAGCTACTCTTTGATTATACCAGGACAATGATGCAATCTTGTTTACAGTCTTTATTTAACAGGTGAACTAATCACGCACTGTACATCATAATTTTGTTTTTTAATATTAAGCTTCTGCGATTCTCAGTGCTTTGTCATGATAAATATGTGTTTGCCAAAGGGGTTTGTCATACAGTAAGCAATTCTCTGACACTCAAGGTGTTAAATAAATAAATAAAATAAAGTTCTGGCCTCAGTTTGGCCTTTTCTGCAGTTTAGATCCATGAAGTAGCTTTTTTTATGACAAATCATTTAAAAGCTTCTTACTAAGTGCATGCAACCTGCTTTTCTACGTCTGGTCTGGATTTAGTGGTATAAAGTAGATATTGCAACCTGTGCAGTACATCTGAAACAGTCCAACTATGTATTATTCTGTGTGTTCTTTTTGGATAATTTATCTACCACAGTGATGTTACTGATATTTCCTTTTCCTTTTTTTGTTTACAGATAACAACTTTGGTTTGGGTTGTGTTTTGTTTGCTGCTAGCAGTGTTTCCCTTGATGCCGGTTGTTGGAAGAGAGCCTAACATCACTCTGGTGTAAGATCAACATTGTCTTCCTATATCACATTTAGTACGCACTGATTCAGTGAGCCCTGTCACACACATGAGCTATTAGAGAGTTGGGAGAGTGCTGCTGTTGTGACAAGCTTCCCTATTCCTCTAATGAAACAAACTGCTGGTTTTCATGGACTCTTGATGCTTCTTTTAGTGCTTAGATAATAGGCTCTGAGAATTGGTACATCAGGGCTTTTTCAATTTACTGCTAGCTTCCGGTTTCCTTTGTACTAGCCCCTTTGGTTATTTATTTTATTTGAAAAAATATATATATATTTTATTACAAATCTACTGGTTCGTGAAAAGTGCTTCTTATGTCTTACTTTTCTCACAAATGTTTCCTTCAATCTTTTCTGATAAATGGCGCGTATACCTTTATCTCAATCATACTTGGATACGGATGACTATCCTACACAGTTTACTTTCATTTCTTGATTCCAGGTAACTTAGTTTAATGTGCAGTTTAAAAATAAATAAGGAAAATGCAGTCTAAGTACATTCAGTGCCAGAGGGCCTACCATCTCATTATAGTGGATTTGACAATAGGAGTAAAATGTTTAGCAAATTACGTTTGACATATTCGAACAACTCTTCAGTATCTGTTGAGACACACCAGATAACTTTATTGTGCATTTGCTGTAATTCTCATACAGTTCTTAATACATGGGAGCATTATATTCTGCCTGCAGTACAAACTTTTCATAAATAATTAACTATTAACTGTTGGTAGCGCATACAAAAACATTTTAATAAAGTGTTGTGTAGTTAAAAATAAATGGAATACACCAACGTATGTTAGTTTAGTCAAGAATTGCTATTTAAATTATTTAATTGCACTATATTAATTTTTTTAAAAGAGGATGCAGCATGAGATTAACAGATATATTCAGACCTAAAAGATTAAAGTGATGTTACCATAACAAAATTAATATATTTTTCAGGTATTAAAGGTATTCTCCAAGGACTGTACAGCTTATTGTAATGACTATGTTGACAGGGTACTATGGTTGATGTCTAACATTTTCAAGAAAATTGACAATAAGAAGAATATTCTCTAGCACTCAAAGTTTCACTTCCTCTTTCTCCGTCCAATTGATTGTGTGGTGTGACAATGAGAGACTTTAAGTACTGTGGTATAGGAAAATTCTGCCACATGGAAATATTAATGGTGAATAAACTGCATCAACGCTGCCAACAGAGCTGCAGTTGTTCAGCACAGCCAAAGTCTTCTATACATGAGTGTTTAAAGCCTCCCATTGCATTACATGCTCATGACTTCTTAACCCCTTAGTGACCAAACCGTTTTTCAATTTTCTTACAGTTAAGGACCAGAGCTCTTTTTACATTTCTGCGGTGTTTGTTTTTAGCTGTAATTTTCCTCTTACTCATTTACTGTACCCACACATATTATATACCGTTTTTCTCGCCATTAAATGGTCTTTCTAAAGATACCATTATTTTCATCATATCTTATAATTTACTTTGAAAAAAAATATAAAATATAATGAAAAAAATGTAAAAAAACCCACCCTTTTTTTCGAACTTTGACCCCCAAAATCTGTTACGCATTTACAACCGCCAAAAAACACCTGTGCTGAATAGTTTCTAAATTTTGTCATGAGTTTAGAAATGCCCAATATTAACATGTTCTTAGCTTTTTTTTTAAGTTACAGGGCTATAAGTACGGCACTTTGCTATTTCCAAACCATTTTTGTTTAAAAATGAATGCAAGTTACATTGTAACACTGATATCTGTCACGAATCCCTGAATAACCCTTCACATGTATATATGTTTTAAAAGAAAACAACCTAAGGCATTACACTTGGGGTATTTTGACTCTTTTCGTGCTCTTTTTATGCAACCATTTTACCACCAATCTATGCGAAATTTAAAAAAACACAAAATAATTGGTAATTTATTTGACACACATAGCAATTTAAGAATACATTTACTGAGAACCCCAATATGTGTTCAGCGACATCTCCTGAGTACAGTGATACCACCCATGTACAGGTGTGTTGGGTTCTCTGGGGGCTAAAATACCTTATTTGGAGGGTGCGCATTCCTGTTTTCCAACTTGGAATTTTCACAGCTGGTCATCATGCACCCATGTCCGATTTGGGACATTTTTGAAGCCAGCAATGTAATTTACCCCCCTTCAAACTATATATTTTTGAAAAGTAGACACCCTAGGGTATTTCAAATGGTGGTATTTTTATTTTTATTTTTGCAGTACAAATAACTGATACATACAGGCTTGAGGTGCCCCAAAAGCAGTCCTCAGGCTTTACTTCGCTTAACATGTGGGACAGGTGAATGGCATGCACAATTTTATAATATGAGCAGGCTTAAAGGTAGTCAGTTGTACTGACATACTGATGAGACAGTGACATGGGAAAAAACGTTGTATATTGGTGGTTCAGAAACAGGCTTAAACTTCCATTATGTCACATAGAGAAAAAATTAAATTGCAGGATTAGGAAAACATGCATGTGTGTAGGTTTGAATATTTACGTTCTAAACACAGTAAGAATATAAGTAGTATGCAAACAAGCGTGATCCAATATGCTATTAACTTTCAGCATTTCTAGTGAGTTTATACTATATGAGTGTGTCTAATGTAACATAACTAGGTAAATGAGCAGGTGTAGATGTATCTCAGAGTGTCCATCAATTTAAGTTCTGCAAAGTAGCCAGACCGTGAGCCGGGGCAGGAGTGGCCGCAGATCTCAGTCGATGCCTCTGGTGTGTTTCTCTGGATAAGCCCAGTTGTAGATCCGCACGTTGTGGGCCATCGTGTGACCGGTGGCTCTCTGTGTGCTTGGTCCGGGAGGGTCTGTATCCATGCTGTTGCTGTGCCCCTCAGGGCTCTCACACCCGTGGTGCGCCGGGAGTGCCGTGCTGCTACTGCGAGTCCAACGACCGCCGGGAGGTGGGTGCTTGCCAAGCGTGGGTTTTGCGCACGTTTTCTGTCGCGGTAGTGCGGAGCTTCGTCGGTCTGGGGGCGGAAATCCTCCCTTGCCCCGGGGTTGGGGGAGAGCCGGTGCACGTAGGCCACGAGCCTGGGAGCCTGCGTGGTCCAGGGTCGCCCCTTGTGGGGTGGTGCGGGGAGATTTAGGTATTCACTTACGTGGTCGCTGTGCTGCTCTCCGCCAGTGTAGCTGGCACCTTCGGGTTATACCCTGTGTTGCTCTCAGCCCGGGAGGGCCTTGGATGTTGGACGCTGGGGTGTGGGTTGTGGAGTTGCCCTGGTAGGTATCTCCGGCCCTCTGTCCGCCTTTGGTTCCGACTCTCGCAGTTTTTTTTTGGCGCAGGATTGCAGGCTGCATGCAGGCCTTTAATTTTGCCCAGAAACTGTTAAAGATTTTAGCTATAGAGTCTTTTGTGCCGCCTTTGGGGACCGAGATATCCCCCATCGGTCCAAAGGGGGGGGGTGGGTGAGTGTGCTCCGTACACTTGGTGCGGTTGGCATCCGGCGGGAAGGGGGCCTTCCGTCCCCCGTGCTTCCTCTAGGCCTCATATTGCTGCTGCGGTTCCCAGTCGAGTTTGATGTCGCGGATGGTACCAGCAGGACAGTTAGCGCTTCCTCTATGTGCTGAGCACAATTACAGGTAGTTTCCAGAAAGTAGTTATGGAATATTCATAGTTTTTGGGCCCACACTGCAGGAGCTCAAGAAATGTGTGACTGGTCTGCTAGCTAGTTTGGCTCCGCCCCCAAATGGTGGTATTTTAACACTTTCCATGCACTAATTCCACCTCCAGGCTTTGTCAAACCTTTGGGTAGTCATTTTATTTTTGTTATTTTCCACACACATTCTACTTTAGGCATGGATTCTCAGCTCCTGTTAGGTGTTACTGCTAAAAATACCCCAATATGTGTTCAGCAACATCTCATGATTACAGTGATACCACCCATGTACAGGTGTGTTGGGTTCTCTGGGGTCTAAAAGACCTTATTTGGAGGGTGTTTATTCCAGTTTTCCATATATTTGTGAAAAGTAGACAACCTAGGGTATTTCAAATGGTGGTATTTTAACACTAGCTAGTTTGGCTCCGCCCCCCAAATGGTGGTATTTTAACACTTTCCATGCACTAATTCCACCTCCAGGCTTTGTAAAACATTTAGGTAGTCATTTTTTTGTATTATTTTTCACACACATTCTACTTTAGGCATTGATTCTCAGCTCCTATTAGGTGTTATTGCCAAAGAACACCCGAATATGTGTTCAGCAACATCTCCTGAGTACAGTGATACCACCTATGCATAGGTTTGTTGTGTTGTTTGGGGGGTGCAGTGCCAAACTTCTGACCTGTGTTTTTCAAATTTGACATATCTTCTTTGCCTATCTTCTCTTTGGGGGCCTTTTTAGATATCCCAATTTATTTTCTTGCCATGAGCGTGCATATATTTGAAAAGTTGACACCCCACGATATTGTATATGGAACTAAACATGGGCCTATCAGAAGAAGTACTCTCAATTTTAATTCAAATTATAAGTCATACAATTGTAACTGAACCTTCCCAAAATCCTGGCAAACCTATGCATGGGGGGCATGGGTGTACTCAGGAGGTCTTGCAGAAAACAACCTGGAGTGTTTTCTTGCAATAACCAACAACAGACTCTCCTAAATCACAGTCAAAAAATAATGTGTGTATAAAAATTGAAAAAATACCACCACACATTTTTGTCCAATTTTTTTTGACCAAAACGATTGCATAAAAACACTCCATATACAATACAGTGGGGTGTCAACTTTTCAAATATATGCACGCTCAGTACAATCAGGACGGCAATATACGGTATATTTTCTCTGCCCCCTCATAAAACAGATTCTGCTTTGCCGCAGTAAGGGGGATTTTAAAAATAAAATATGTAGCCCCAACTCTGCTCTCTCCCATCACATCCCGGGGAGCAGGTGCATTACGCTACAAAATCCCCGAAATTATCTGGAGCTGAAACTGTAAAAAAGTCAGTTGCATTCCGGGGTTTGCTTTTGTGCACAACAAAAAAGCGTTGTGGGTTGCAATCTGCATTAAGTAGATTGCAACCTTTTTGTACCAGGCCCTTATCTTGCTTATAATTAGGTAGGGCTGCAGCAGCTGATCTGCCAGATCAACCCCACCCATATGCCGGTTATAGACCTTGATGCACACTGGCTTCCTTGTGCTCTCAGCTCTGCCACGTACAGAGACCTCCATAGTCCTCTCAGTGTGGATGGTGGTAAGAAGGTACACATCCTTCTTGTCTCTGTACTTAACTGCCAACAGCTACTCTTGGCGCAGAGCTGAGGTCTCCCCCTTTTGTAGCCGGGTGCGTGCAAGTTGTCCTGGGAAACCTGGGCAGTTTATTTATTTTTATTTTTTGTAGCGCAAGCTACTGTATAAAAACAATACAGTAGCTTGAACAAAGGGACACTTGTATAAAAATTATCTGTATAAAAGTGGTACCCTTTGTACATCAGGGGGAATATCAGGTCCCAGACCATCTTGCCACTGGTTCCAATATGCTCGGGGCAACCTGGAGGGTAAAGGTGGGTATGCTTTCCCTCGTACACCCGGAAGGCCTGAGTATACCCAGTCTCGCTATCACAGAGCTTATACACCTACCAAAACACTAAAAAAATAACCCCTAAAATAATGCAGACCGCAAAATAAGTGCTGCTGTGCAAGAGCCGGTGATCTATACAATGTTCATTGGCAGGATAGGGGTTAATAGCTCTGAAAAGAGCTTTTGGGTCTCACCAAAAAAGAAAAATCACAAATAAAATGAACCCCTAAAAAAATGCGCAGGCAGCAAAAAAGTGCTGCTGTGCAAGAGCCAGTGATTATAGTGATCACTGGCAAGATAGGGGTTAATGGCTCTGAAAAGAGCCATTGGGTCTCACAATTTTACAAATCCCTACCTAAAACTACCTAAATCTCTCTACCTAAAACACATATCTCTGTCCCTCTCTCACTAAAACACGAGTGAAGAGAGTGAGGGAGATCCACACTGATCAGAGTCAATATTTACCAATATTGACATGATCAGACAAATGGGGATCATAGTTATAATATTATTGTAGGGGCAAGCTCTGATTGGATGTCCCTAGCCTTCCTCTATGATGAGGCAGACTAGGGACACCCCCAGAAGCCCCATAATGCACTGCCTTTAGAAAGGCAGCATCATCTTGGGAGCCACATGGCAGGGAGGGGGAGGTGTTATTAGGTTTCCTTAAAGGGACACTATAGTCACTAGAACAACTACAGCTTATCGGATTTGTTCTGGTGAGTAGAATCATTACTTTCAGGCTTTTTGCTGTAAACACTGTCTTTTCAGAGAAAATGCAGTGTTTACATTACAGCCTAGTGATAACTTCACTGGCCACTCCTCAGATAGCTGTTAGAGATCCTTCCTGGGTCATGGCTGCCTAAAATGCATCCAAACATTCAGTGAGTCATCCTTCTGCATGCAGACTTTGAACTTTCCTCATAGAGATTAATTCATTCAATTCATCTCTATGAGGAGATCCTGATTAGCCAGGGCTGTGTTTGAATCATGCTGGCTCTGCCCCGATCTGCCTCTTTGTCAGTCTCAGCCAATCCTAGTGATTGGATCAGGCCACCACATCTGATTATGTCAGCAGCCTGCTTGTTTTATTTTTTGAGGCAAACAGCATGCAGAGTTACAGCTTCTGGCTTGAATACAATAATATTTTGCTATATTTATGAAGGCACGAGGGGCACAGGGGGGCTAGCTGGTGGTTTCACACTATAGGGTCAGGAATACATGTTTGTGTTCCTGACCCTATAGTGATCATTTAATGAGTGATTCCAGGGAGTAGATCAGTTTATCCCTTTTGGAAAGCCAAATTGAAATGTGGATATTCATGTATTTATGATTCAACTGATTGTGAACCATAGTTATGGTGTCTATTAAGGCATTTATGGCAACGATTATCTAAACTTGCCATCACAATGGGTGACAACTTACTCTGATTATATGCTTGGTTCTAAGAATTGTGCAAAATACTTTTTAAATAAGTGCTTGAAGCTGCAAATTTCAGTACTATAAATCTTGAGCCATGCAATTTAAAAGGACACTATAGTCACCTGAACAACTTTAGCTTAATGAAGCAGTTTTGGTGTATAGAACATGCCCCTGCAGCCTCACTGCTCAATCCTCTGCCATTAAGGAGTTAAATCCCTTTGTTTATGAACCCTAGTCACACCTACCTGCATGTGACTTGCACAGCCTTCCATAAACACTTCCTGTAAAGAGAGCCCCATTTAGGCTTTCTTTATTGCAAGTTCTGTTTAATTAAGATTTTCTTATCCCCTGCTATGTTAATAGCTTGCTAGACCCTGCAAGAGCCTCCTGTATGTGATTAAAGTTCAATTTAGAGATTGAGATACAATTATTTAAGGTAAATGACATCTGTTTGAAAGTAAAACCAGTTTTTTTTTTCATGCAGGCTCTGTCAGTCATAGCCAGGGGAGGTGTGGCTAGGGCTGCATAAACAGAAACAACGTGATTTAACTCCTAAATGACAGTGAACTGAGCAGTGAAATTGCAGGGGAATGATCTATACACTAAAACTGCTTTATTTAGCTAAAGTAATTTAGGTGACTATAGTGTTCCTTTAATGAAAACATATTGAGGTTTAGTATCTAGTTTATTAGCTATAGTATCTTTAGTAACTCTTTGGTACTTATAGACTTGATTTCACTATGTCTTGTTAGAAATCCACCCTGAATTGTTCAGGCAGTAAACTGGTTTAAATGAAAACCATATTTGTTTTTTACTTCAAAGTTCTGCTGATAGCTATTTTCAGTGGATTAATGACAGGAGAATCAATCATGCAAAACTCTGTGAAGCAGCATTGTTGAATGTGGTCCAGTTCAATTACTGTGGCAATGAATTATAACTTTGTTTGAAAGACATAATAATAATAATAATAATAATGCACTATTACTTTGACTAAAAGTTCAGATAAAACAATAGAAATATATTACTGGACTGACTTGTGTTCCTTATAATGATTACGTCACTGGTACTGCTATGTGCTGGCTGTTCTGTGGTTCTAGATTAGTTTTATATTCCCCCTGTTCCATGAAGCTTTAATGCAGCAATCATAACATACCGTGCAGTCACATCTATGCACTGAACAGTTGAATTATTGGTCTGTTTTGTCATGCTCTGTGGTTCTGTCTGCTTTCTAATCAAAACAAAAATAAAATCAATATCCGTGTGCCTAAGTGAGGAACAGGATGCAGAAACACGACCATAGCCTTATAGTTAGCATTGCCTGGAGAATGCAGACAGCAAGCAGATCGAATGTGTAACCATAAAATCAGGATTGGTTCAAAACTGGAGGCTTTCCTTTTTATTTCCTTTTTTTTCATTTCATCTGTAAGTGGCTTAATTATTTGTAGCTTCAAGATTACAATGAATGTATCGTAGATCTAGATAAATCTCCCCAAAAATAACAATTACAGAAAGGAAACATTGTACATGGCACTCCGGAAATCAGCAAAACTAGTGTGGGTGGTCCTAATGCTTAATATTACAAGTGTGGTAGAGAGTACATTGATGTATAGCAGTGGAGTATGAATAAACTATTGATGAAGATGATGATAATTGTATTGTATGACTGTCCAAAACTGTTGATTAAAGAACATCTTTACTTTACAGGAAATCACATTATTTGTTCTTGTTTCTTCTTGAGAGAACTTGTTTGCTTTACTTACTGTGTTTAAAATGTTTAACTTTTCATATTTAAGACTCAAGAACTTGTAGAGCAAATAATATTCATAATCTGGGAAGTGGGACCAATTATTTTACATAAAGCAATTTATGCCCCTTTCTCTTTATTTTCAGCATCTTTGCCGGATTTGCTTCTCTTTGTATTTCCTTGACCTCAATATGGTATCTTTGGAAAAGCAAAGACAGAAAATTTGGAGACCAGAATTTGGCTTTGAACATCTGCCAGGTTAGCAAAATTCTAACAGACGGAAAGCTTGTAACCGCTAATCTGGTTTGTAGGAAGCATCAAACCTTTGGTGGATTTGAAGATCCTGGATGTCTTCATGCAAAGTGTGTGGACATTCAGTATCGTTTCATGGAGTTAAACACCGTAAAACAACAGGGACCAGCTCTAGAGGCAGTCTTAATGCTGCAATATGAACACACATGCATTCTAAACTAATAATCCCAAATTTTTGGTCTGATATCTCTTAGAAGAATACACTAATTGGGAAACATAAAAATATAGACTAAAATATAGCACATGCTTTGTAAGTATCACATTTATCCTATAATTAACACTGATACTTAAAGGACCACTATAGAGTAAGTTTTCCTGGCACTATAGTGCCCTGAGGGTGCCCCCACCTTCAGGGTCCCCCTCCTGCCGGGCTCTAGGGGGTAGAAGGGGTTAAACTTACCTCTTTCTCCAGCGCCGGGCGGGGGACTCTCCTCCTCCTCCTCCTCTCCGCCTCCTCCTCGGCTGAATGCGCATGCGCGGCACGAGCCGGCACGCATTCAGCCAGTCTCATAGCATTCACAATGCTTTCCTATGGACGCTGGCATCTTCTCACTGTGATTTTCACAGTGGGAAGCGCGGAAGCGGCTCTAGCGGCTGAAGTGGTCTGGGATCCTATAGTGGTCCTTTAATGTCCACATGCCATTGCTGTTTTGTACATTTAGGGCTCAGTCTGAGCTTGTGCTTAGACTCGCCTATCTAATGATTACTGAGTCTCCTTAGTGTCAGCTGTGATCAGATTAGTTGCCACCATACTGACAGGCCGGTGTACTAATGCTACAGGGACATTACTTGACACTTTTTTTTTAAACCAGCAAGGAAACACTTTTACACAAATATACAAACTTAAATAAAGCAAAACAAGTATGAAAAGTATGTAATAAATGTTTATGAACACAGTACAAACTTTGCCAGTTTACTTTCTCTGGCACACCTCTGAGCTAGGTGAGTTTCTTCAGCCTTCCCTCTGTCTCTTCCCATTTCCCTGCCTTTTTTCTCTCCTACTCCCTTTCTCGTGAATGGTGTAGTGCTAGTTCACATGAACCCATGTGCTGGCTATGTGACTTTTGCAAACAGAGCAGCAAAAGTGCGGAGAATCAGGGAAACAATGGTGAAAAACTGATTCTCCGCATCTTTGCAGACAGAAAAGAAAGAGCAAGTGTAATAATTGATAATAAATATATAATGTGCACACAGACACACAACATTTACACAAATGTATCCACACAGTCCTCATTTATAAAATTATGTGATTTCCTGCCTGCAGAATGAGATTGCAGCATACTCCAGCACAACAATCTTAAATGCGGTCAATGGGTATGGTGGCACAAAGATAAGGGGAACTATCATTGGGTAAGGGGGCACAGTTAAAGTTGAATTTGATACCTTAACTGGCAATTTGTGAATACAGTGTGTGTGTACTGGGAGCGGGTCACACTAAGGAAAAGACAATTTATTTCCACCCTCCAAAAGTGATAGTCACAAAGATACTGATACCCAAGCACTTAGCAGACCAACAGAGGGCATGCAAGAACCCTATTCCAGAAAAACTTATCAGCAAACCAAAGAAATGTTCCATCTGATGGCACTGACCACTAGTCATCTAGGCAAAGCCCATGTAGTGCCAGCCATGTAACTCACATAAGGCGCATTCATGGCCAGCACGCCATAGGATCTCATGATTTCATTGATAACGCTGCGAGATCTTTAAATTGTGCATAGTTAGATGGTTATATCAGTGTCTGGGGTGAGTATTAAAAGTGAAAGTGAGGAAAAAAATATGAAAATAAAGATAATTATGAAAAAAAATGTTCCTTATGTTCCTCTTTTTATCCTGCCTGCAGAAAGAGAAAACTCTCATTCTAAAGCTTGTTTGTTGTCTAAAATTGATGCATTTGATAGTGCTGCTGTCTTGAGCAGTGCCTTAAAACTGCTATGTTTACATTTGGGGTTAAGCCAGCCTCTAGTGGCTGTCTTCCGGTCATGCCTACAAGAAACTAATTTCTCTGTCCAGCCCACCTACTTTTAAATCCAGGTTCTACCCTCAGACATACCATGCATATACACCTAACAAAACAGGGGGGATGAGTATACTCTTCCATACAGACTGGAGGTACCAGTGTGACATGGAATATAAGGACAAAGTTCATATTCTGGTAGGCTTCCTCAATGAGATCCCAATAACAATAACTAACATTTATATACCTAACACTAATCAAATAGAGTTCATCAAATGTACACTCACTAGACTAAAGAAGATTAGGAGGGCAAGATGTACCTATGTGGGGACTTTAACTGCGTCCTGGATCCCAACAGCGCAGTCCCTTCTCATAACACGGCTAGGCAAACACGAATGTGTAAGCAGCTAGGCTAATTACTAACCAAACACGAACTGTTTGATACCGGAGTACATTATACCCTACAGCTAAGGATTACACATACTTCTCGAAAGTACATACCACATATATGGGAATAGATTTTTACTTAACAGACAGGATGAATTTACATAACTTGAAGGAAGTGTCTGTAGAACCTATCACTTGGTCTGATCACGCGCGAGAGGTTAAATAAATCTTTATTAAAGGAAGAGGAGGGGTGAAAACATTGAAAAGGCCCGTTTCTAAAGTTTATTTATTGAAAGCTATTTTCATATTTTGGGGCTACAGAAAAAAGAATGTGGTATGGGAACAATAAGCATAATCCACAACATTGTCGATACATCCTTGTGCAGTATGTTGAGTTACACCAATTACTTCTCTAAACCATATTTTGGAACACGATCTCCATGGTCGTATCTTATAGAAGGTATAATGTTGGCCTAAGGAGATGTCTCATATATCCATACTTTGCTCTACTACCTCAGTTAACCCCAAAACTTATTTAGCAAGGCTATTCTGGCCAGTCCTGTGGAAGTGTTTCTGAGATGTCTTGACTATGTTTTTGTAGGTATTCCAGTAGTTGTGTTATACTGCACCTACAGTACAGACATACAGATACACACACACACACACACACACACACTCTCACTCACTGACACAAATACAGATGCTCAGACATACAGATATACACACACATACACCTAAACCTGCATAGACATACATATACACACGGACACATACAGATACACACATTGACACATACAATGGGGGGGGGTAGAAATTAAAAACAGTGCGGGGGTAACTAGGGAGGAATTCATACCGCCACAAAGGGAGCTGGTAACGCTGTGCAATTCCCCCCCCCCCTCTTTTTTTTATAATTATTATCTGGGTAGAAGATGGTGGTTGGCTATCCATGGCGCCCATGCTTCATCCCATTGTTTAGCTTTGGTATGTGTCGTTACCGTGAGTTTCTCATAAAGGTAGTACTGATATATTTTTGCATGTAATTCCGTTGTTGAGGGGCAGTTTTGCTTTTTCCAATTCAATGCCACCAAAATTCTGCCCGCTAAGGCCACTACAGCCGATATTTTTTTATCGTTCTTTCACCATCCGATCAGGAATAGTAAAAGTAATCCTATCAAAGGGGTTATAGGTGTATCTAGAATCCTTAATGAGTGTAGTATTTTCTGTACCTCCTCCCACAATGGCTTCAATGTCTGGCACTCGAACCAAATGTGTAGCATATTTCTCATTGCATCTTCACACCTCCAATTCGGTCGTATGGACGGGTAGATTTTATGAAGTCGAGTGGGCGTTCGGTACCAGCAGTATATTAATTTCTTATGTGCTTCAATGTGAGAGTAACAAGAGGTTAACCCTTTTAGGGATTGAAGCCATCGTGCGTCAGACAGATTATGTATACCTTCCCTCTGCCCTTGCGCCTTCTATGAAAAAGGTTTGGACGGTGCATTGGTCTGAAGGGCTCTGTAACACAAGGACACGGTTTAAGGTTTTGTGGGGTTATGACAGCACCTATCGTAAAGTGTTAAAAATCATGCTGTTTTCTAGATCTACCCATTGTATGACTCCCTGAGGTGAGTGGAGCTTAACCGCTTATTCAATTGTGCGGCCCTGTAGTAAGCCGTCAATTTGGGGAAACATTATCTAAACATACAGTTTTGCACATGTTGTGCCATGTCTTCCCTGACAGAATATCCCCTATTTGTATACATTCATACTGTGATTTATGTCTGTTTTTAGAGATATTTTATTCCTGAATATATCTACATTGATTGTTGGAATCTATTTCTTGAGCTGTTCTTATTAAAGGACCACTATAGGCACCCAGAGCACTTCAGCTTAATGAAGTGGTCTGGGTGCCAGGTCCAGCTAGGTTTAACCCTTTTTTCTATAAACATAGCAGTTCCATCTATGTTTATAAATGGGTAAATCCAGCCTCTAGTGGCTGTCTCATTGACAGCCGCTAGAGGCGCTTGCGTGCTTCTCACAGTGATTTTCACAGTGAGAAGACACCAGTGTCAATAGGAAAGCATTGCGAATGCTTTCCTATGGACTGGCTGAATGCGTGCGCGGGTCCTGCCGCGCATGCACATTCAGCCGGAGAGGAGGGAGGAGAGGAGGAGGAGAGCTCCCCGCCCGGCGCTGGAGAAAGAGGTAAGTTTAACCCCTTCCTAGCCCCAGAGCCCGGCGGGAGGGGCACCCTCAGGGCACTATAGTGCCAGGAAAACAAGTATGTTTTCCTGGCACTATAGTGGTCCTTTATGCTGATTTTATGGTGGTTGGAAAAACCCTTTAGTTTATTATATACTAGGATTAGTAATGTTTAAAAATAATAATAATCATAATAATAAATTGATACTATATTGCTTATAAAGTAATCATTTTAGTGCAGATTGTTTTACAATTGTATAAATGCAGATTTGTCTATGTCCCTTAGGCAGAAAATTTACAAACAATAATAATTTATTGGCTATATTATTTCTAATCCCCTGAGATGAAACATGAGTAATCAGATTGTCTCTACTAGTAATGAACTGTGATACGACAATAAATATCATTCTTAGGTTGGTAAATCGCTAGGGCTCCCCTGATATTGTAGTGGATTATATCATTTATCCTTCCTTAAATCCCTTTAGATGAGGCACATGACAAATCCTATCTTCTCTGCTTATAATTGATTGTGAGAGTTGAAGGAACCCCTGCACTTCTGTTATTGGACCTTTGATTTTACCTGGGATCTTGGTTCCTCTTCTGCACTATCAGTGATTAAAAAATATTGCATTAATCATATCCTGGAGAGCTGAGCCCCCAGATATACATTTAAGAATTGTGGCAGGATGGCCAGGCTCTTCACAATAAACTTCAAATGCAACAGTCAGGATAAAATAGTACTGCAGTTTATTGTCACTTTCCACAAAATATAAAAGGTTGTGCTCTCCCACAAAAATAAAACAAAAAGAAAATAAATCCTACTCCAACTTGGAGACTTACTAAACAACAGTATTACTAACTATTCAACTGGCCAGCTAATCTGGTTCCCAGTTTTAAACAAAATGAAATACAGCACTTTAAGGAGGTTTCACACAGTACCTTTTTCTCAGAGTCTCGGGTTTAAAGGAACACTATAGTCACCTAAATTACTTTAGCTAAATAAAGCAGTTTTAGTGTATAGATTATTCCCCTGCAATATCACTGCTCAATTCACAGTCATTTAGGAGTTAAATCACTTTGTTTCTGTTTATGCAGCCCTAGCCACACCTCCCCTGGCTTTGATTGACAGAGCCTGCATGAAAAAAAACTGGTTTCACTTTCAAACAGATGTAATTTACCTTAAATAATTGTATCTCAATCTCTAAATTGAACTTTAATCACATACAGGAGGCTCTTGCAGGGTCTAGCAAGCTATTAACATAGCAGGGGATAAGAAAATCTTAAACAAACAGAACTTGCAATAAAGAAAGCCTAAATAGGGCTCTCTTTACAGGAAGTGTTTATGGAAGGCTGTGCAAGTCACATGCAGGGAGGTGTGACTAGGGTTCATAAACAAAGGGATTTAACTCCTAAATGGCAGAGGATTGAGCAGTGAGGCTGCAGGGGCATGTTTTATACACCAAAACTGCTTCATTAAGCTAAAGTTGTTCAGGTGACTATAGTGTCCCTTTAACTGCCTCCTCTCTCCCAGCTGTTAGATTCCCCCATGTCTTCAGAGGCCAACCTTTTAAAACCCTGGTGCTGGTTAACCCCTTAAGGACACAGCTTCAGAAGCTTGACTTACGCTTAATGACACAAGCAATTTTTGCATTTTCTTGCTGTTTGCGTTCAACTGCAATTTGCATCTCTCTCATTTATTGCACCGACACATATTATATACTGTTTTTTAAAGGACAGAAAGGGCTTTAATTTGATATAACATATATATATATATAAATGCTTACTTATTATAAAAAAAATACAGAAAAATGCAAAAAAAATGAAAAATATTGTTTTTTTTACAGTTTTTGCAATAATAATGTGTGCATAATTAGTGCAGATTAAGGAAAGTAATTAAAAATAAATTTATTTATTTGTTCTGATTTACAGAATATATAATGTGTCTGGGATTTTATGTTTTTTTTGGTAGTTACAGGTCACAAAGCACAAGGAGTAAAATAAACTTTTAATGTGGAGCGATTTTAGAATTTGGTATGTTTGTCTTGTAAGCTTAATAGCCATAAAAGAAAACAAAATTGCCACACAAAAGTATATATTTATATAAAGTAGACATCACGGGTTATTTACCTAAGGTTGTTTTGACACTTTCTACGTAGCCATTTCACCGCCAACCTCTGCTAAATATTGGAGTAAAATTGTGTTCTTTTTGGTTTTTGGCACACAAACTTATAACAGAGAAATTCTCGTGTATATTTTGTAAAGTTGGTGTGTGCTATTCCTGTACAAAGTTTTATTTTGTGTTCAGTTACATCTGCTGAGTAAAATGACACCCCCATTGTATGTCTTTTGCACTATTTCGTGAAGTTACAGTGCCATACAGGATACCTGTCCTTTTCAGTATTCACAGTAGAATTTTGAGAGATGAATTTAATGAGCCTTAGCTTCCATTTGGGGTATTATAACAGTTTGACTGTTCAAAAAACCCCCACAAAGGCCTACCATTTGTAAAAGTAGACACTCCAGGGTATCTTATAAGGTGCATATTGTGCCTTAACATGCCCCCATTTTTTCACCAATATATGCCAAAGTATGTGGTAAAAAATAATTTTGTGCATTTTTTACATACGGATTGCATTTTTGCTGGGCGTTTTGTATATTTCATATGTGCCACTAAGTTCAAACCCCCCAAATTATGCTCAGCTAAGTCTTCTGAGTAAAATGACACCCCATATGAATGTCTTTGGCACTATTTCGTGAAGCTACAGTCCCATATAGGAGACCTGTCCTTTACAGTATTCACAGTAGAATTTTGAGAGATGGATTTAATGAGCCTTAGCTTCCATTTGGGGTATTATAACAGTTTGACTGTTCAAAAAACCCCACAAAGGCCTACCATTTGTAAAAGTAGACACTCCAGGGTATCTCATAAGGTGCATATTGTGCCTTAACATACCCCCATTTTTTCACCAATATATGCCAAAGTATGTGGTAAAAAAATTATTTTGTGCATTTTTTACATACGGATTGCATTTTTGCTGGGCGTTTTGTATATTTCATATGTGCCACTAAGTTCAAACCTCCCAAATTATGCTCAGCTAAGTCTTTTGAGTAAAAATACACCCCAATGAATGTCTTTGTCACTATTTTGTGAAGCTACAGTGCCATATAGGAGACCAAGCTATATCCGTTTTTACCAAACTTTGAATTTTGACGCTGGGCCTATGTGCAATTTCCAAGCATCTTCGCAGGTTTTAAATTCAATCTACCCCACAAAGGCCTACCATTTCTTAAAGTAGACACCCCAGGGTGTTTCAAAAGGTATAGTTTGAACCTTAGTGTGGGATCATTTTTCCGCTAGCTTGTACCAGATGTAGTGGTAATAAGCGTTTTTTCTGCCTTTTTGACATACAAAGTGAGTTTGCACAGTATATTTGCAAACCTTATGTGTGCTACGACTGTATAATACTTCATATGTTGCTCAGCTATGTCGGCTGAGTACAGCAATACCCCCGTATGTACCTTTGCCAGGTATGTGTGGACATCGGAGGGGCACATTTGGGACACAGCCATTCCAGTTTTTTTCAAACTTTGAATTTTTATGCTGTGCCTATGTCCCATTTTAGAGTATTTTACCAGGCTATATAATCCAAATTCCCCATAAAGCCATACCATTTCTTAAAGAAGACATCCCAGGGTATTTCAAAAGGTATATTTTGAACCTTAGCGTGGGATCATTTTTCCGCTAGCTTGTACCAAGTGTAGTGGTAATAAGCATTTTTTCTGCCTTTTTGACATACAAAGTGAGTTTGCGCAGCATATTTTGCAAACCTTATGTGTACTATGACTGTATAATACTTCATATGTTGCTCAGCTATGTCGGCTGAGTACAGCAATACCCCCGTATGTACCTTTGCCAGGTATATGTGGATGTTGAAGGGGCGCATTTGAGACGCAGCCATTCAGTTTTTTTTCTAACTTTGAAGTTTTACGCTGTGTCCATGTTCCAATATGGAGTAGTTTAGACGGCTGGTTATTGAAACTTCCCCACAAACACATACTATTTATTAAAGAATACACCCTGGGGTAATTCAAAAGGCATATTTTGAACCTTGGCGTGGGATAATTTTTTCTCTAGTTTGTTCCAGGTGTAGTGGTAATGAGCGTTTTTAAAATGTATTTTTTTACTTTTTATAACTTTTTTACTTTTAAAAACTAGTTTTTAAACTTTTGTTTTGCTTATAAATTTTTTTTAAACTTTCCTAAACTTTCTTAAAACTTTTTTACAGATTTAACATTTTTCTAAGCTTTTTTTTTTACCGTTAACCCCTAACTAGCAGTACGCAGCACTAACAGTAAATTCCCCATTTTCCCATAACTCCCACCCACCCCAGCTAGCAAAATATATAGTTATAAAATATTTAAATTAATTAAATAAATTGAACCCCTGAGGGTTAAAAAAATGAATAAAAGTTAATCCTCAGGGGTTAAAAAAAATTAGATCACAGTATAATACTGTGATCTCTGTTTGATCGCTGTAGGCAGTGATCGACTGGCAGGGAAGGGGTTAATTTTTATTTGGACTAGGTAAAGTGTGTTTTTTTTTGTTTTTTTTACTTAAATGTTATTAAAACATTTTTTAAGTTTAATTTTTAACTTTTTAAAGTTTCTTTTAAAACTTTTTTTTAACGTTAACCCCTAGTTAGCCTAACGCCAAATCCCCCAATTCCCCACTAACTTCCACCCACCCCAGCTATCTAAATATATAATTTATAAATAATTTAATTAATTAATTTAATTAATTTAACCCCTGAGGGTTAAAAAAAAAAGAATTAACCCTCAGGGGTTAAAAAAATAAATCAGATCATAGTAAAATGTAATCCCTGCCAATTGATCACTGTAGTCAGTGATCAATTGGCAGGGAAGGGGTTAATTTTTTATTAAAATGGGTAAGGGGGGGGGGACTTTAAATAAACTTTATTTTTTTTAACAGCAGGGGGCAGGATCAGCACTGATCCGGCTCCCTGCACTTCACACAGAACCCGGAAGTGCAGGGAGCCGGTAGGTGAGTATACAGAGCACATGTGCTCGCTCTGACTTGCGGTCAGAGCGAGCACATGTGCTGGGCAGCTTGACCGGGTGCTCCCGGTATGCCTCTAATGCAGAGGCATACCGGGAGCACCATTAACCCCGCGATCCGGGGTTAATTTTACCGCGTGACGGACGAGGTCCGTCACCCGTCATTAAGGGTCTCCCCTGTGTGACGGACCTCGTCCGTCACCCGTCCTGAAGGGGTTAATTACATTCACCTGGTTGATAACATTCAAGGGGTGACTCCCACCAATTAACCCCATCATGCTGGGAATGGAGAGCGCTCCAATCTATTACTAACATAAAAAGCCTCTCTGACCCTGCCACAGAATGTATAAATGTTTCCACATATACAGTTAGATCCGTAAATATTTTGACACTGACACCCTTTTCATAATTTTGGCTCTGTACGCCACCATAATGGATTTGAAATGAAACAAATGAGATGCAATGAAATGCAGACTTTCAGATTTAATTCAAGGGGTTGAACAAAAATATTGTTTGCAATGTTTAGGAATTGCAACCATTTTCATTTGAAGTGTCCTTTTTTCAGGGGCTCAAATGTAATTGGCGAAATTAACAGATTCATAAGTAAAATGTTAATTTTTAATACATTCAGAATCCTTTACAGGCAATGGCTGCCCCACTATTTTTTTATAAATTTGTTATGTTACTGTGTGGTTGTGGGAGAATTACACATTTAGTGTTGTAGCCGTTATTATATATTTCTAGCCCAAAAAACTCTCTCCCGCAAGTAATAACAGAAATTGAACATTATAGTAGGGTTTCTAATTATAAATTGAATATGTCTAAATCCATAGCTCTGTATAATAATATAGATTTGGTCGAAATTGAAAAGTTTCAAAAAGATTTTAACTTTCTCCATCCGGAGGTGTTCGTGTATTTGGGGATCAGAATTTGCAAGAATTTAGAAAGACTAATGGAGATTAACTTTATACATCTATTGAATCTACTAATAAAAAATAAAGTTCTAAAAGAATGGCGCCAGCTGGAAATATCTTGGTGAGGCAGAGTCAATACTAAAATCTTATATCCTCCCCAAATGTGTATACCTATTCAGGATGTTGCCATTAACAATTCCTACTTCATGGATAAAAATTACTAAATCCTCTTTTTCCAACTTTGTATGGAGAGGCCAAGAGCCTAGGATCAAAGCAAGCACAATAAGCAGTAATATAAAAACAGGAGGTCTAGGTTATCCGTACATAGAAAAATACTATGAAGCTGGAATAATATCCCATGTAGCTATGTTACAAAAGAACAAATTTAATACAGAGGGGTGGTATTGGTTAGAATTAGATATGTGTCAAACCAAAGATTTATCTAGAGTAGTATGGAACAGCAAGGATCTGGATTATTCTGCTTCTTTTGTTTTGAAACAAATATTACCCATATGGGGAAAAATTTAAAAAAGAAACTAGATCTGAATAACAAGATTATGGACTTTCAAAGTATAGAAATCTTGGAATCAGATATCCCAAATATTTCTCTAAAGAATTGTAAAGCAGCAAATATTAAAAGTATAGGAGACTTATTAACAAACAATAATAAGATGAAAACCTTTGACTTATTATCAAAGGAATTTCATTTTTCTAATCGGGAGTTCTTCTACTATCTAAGAGTAGAAAGTTATCTGTCGAAAAAAAATATTCTTAATAGAGGAGTTACATATTCCTTAATGCATACTGTGAACCAGTATGCATTAAGATCTATTTGACAATTATAATTTTTTCCACATCCCTGTTTTTGGGTATTTTAAATAATCAATTAAGTGATGTTTTAAACTTCTACTAAGGGTTTCTCTCCCCCTCCCTCCAGAGGGAAGACGTGAGAGGTGCGGACAATTTACCTTCTCTTAGTCTCCCCTCTAGTTCTCTTATTATTTCTGTATCATTGGTTTATGTGCAACCCATAAGGTGCTATGTGGGGGATCTGGTGTGGTGTTATCTTTGAAATTATGTTTGAGAGCTGTGTTTAATTTGTCTCTGAATTGTGTGTCATGAAGTAAAATGGTGTTTAGTCTCCTTGGGCTGCGGTGCTTAAAGTCATATAAGTCATTCAGATCTAGAGTGATATGCGCTTGATCGGACCAGGTAATTTCTCCTATATGATACTTGACAGGCTGGTTAAGAGAATTTCCTTGCATGAGGAACCAGTCATTTCTGGAAAAGGAATTGTGTACTGTTAAGAAGAATGATTAGGATTTTTTGGATAAGTGCGTTAGTCTCCACACATTATAGTAATGATGTGTTGCTTGGAGATTTTGTATAGCTTTGCTCTGGCGTTTTAGGGGTCTGTATTCCTTGCTGTATCACAGATATTTTTTGGAGTATTTTGTGTAGGAAATTACGTTGGTATACGTTCGGGGCGTACAGGTTAACTTTTGTGTGTAAGATGTCATTTATAGTTCCCACAACAATAACTTAACAACTGTCAGTGTCAATGTCTTGTGTAACTAGGGAGAAGGATATCTTGTCACTAATCAGTGTGGATGTGCCTTTAGATTTGGTTGAGGACGTTGCATGGAATTTATGTGAATATGTAGTTGGTAATATGGGCGGATGGTCATCAGTTCTAAAATATGTCTCCTGCAAACATGCTATATCAGCTCCCTGAGTGTGTTTGTACTCCTTGGCGAGTGTGTGCCTTTTATGCGGGACGTTCAGTCCTTTAACATTTAGGGAATAGATTCTCATGGAGGGTTGTAATATAATTGTTGTGATGAGGATTTGTGTGGTATAATATTGGTGGGGCTCGCTGCCCATCCCAGCTTTCTCCAGCTAGGCAACAGAATCCCCTTATATATTGTGTTTAGCACTCATAGTCTGACATGTAACACCCATAGAGAAGCATCAGTATGGCTGTCATTGTCAGTATTGGTGTGAACATCAAACATACGAGGGGGCCCCACATGGCCCAGAATAAATTAACAGTATAAAACATCACAATTTGGTACAATTACAAGTGAAGCATAGAGAAACAAAACATACATTTACGCAACATAAACATAACGTAAGGTCACTACATACGTTTTGAGGTTTTTCACCTACAATCTTCTGCTGACATGTATTCTACTCTTCCCTAAACCTATTTTTCAAATACTATAAAAAGTGCTGTATGCTGACATTTCCTACTCAATACTCACTTATGCAATGCTTATACTTTCACTCTTGTGGAATGTCACTATTTAGCTAATTGTTATGCTATGTTATCAAAAATAAAGAATCAAAAAAAGTAACGTAAACCATATTAATGCCGGTAATATGGCTCGGCTCTGTCTAGCAGTGCCTTGGGGGATGAAGCTTATGGCTTCAGTAGAAATCAGGCTTTCCGCTGTGCCGGCCCAGTATGCAAAGGATATTCAATATGACCCATTTAGGAGGGTACTGGTCCTGTGTGTTAATTGATGAAGACATGACCAAGACATAGAAACCTAGAATGTGACCGCAGATAAGAACCATTCGGCCCATCTAGTCCGCCCAATTTTTAAATTACTTTAATTAGTCCCTGGCCTTATCTTAAGTCTAGGATAGCCTTATGCCTATCCCACGCATGCTTAAAGTCCCTCACTGTGTTAATCTTTACCACTTCAGCTGGAAGGCTATTCCATTTTCCATGTATCCACTACCCTCTCTGTAAAGTAATACTTCCTGAAATTATTTTTAAACCTTTGCCCCTCTAATTTAAGACACTGTCCTCTTGTTGTGGTAGTTTTTCTTCTTTTAAATATAGTTTCCTCCTTTACTGTGCTGATTCCGTTTACGTATTTAAATGTTTCTTGTACCATGTATCATACCCCCCACCCCGTCTCGTCTTATTTTGTTGAGTTAGACATGTTACAGAAATGACATTTCACAGATAACAAAGCTAGTCATGTTTAGTATTACATTGCAATATGTAACAGCTGTGAGGATATTTATGGGGTGATAAATATTAAAAATATTTTCATAAACATTATCAAAAATTTATTTAATAATTTTTATTATACCAAAATTGATATCTTGGCACTGTTTCCCCGATTAATGATTTAAAGCTGAGAATGACCCACTATTTTAATTCTCATAGATCCTGGAGTAGGTTTCATTAGAAGATTTAATCTCACACAATCACTGGTAAGACCAAAAAATTGAATATGCTGTGCAATTTTGGACACCTGTTCTAAAGAAGGATATTATGGCACTAGAAAAAGTGCAGAGACGGGCTACAAAATTAAAAGGAATGGAACATGTTACGGTACCCTCAGCATCAAATGCACAAACTGCCGTTTAGTGAATCCCCCCCTATTGCAATAACACAGGCTTCATTCGTATCAAGTGCAATCATACGAACCGCAAGCAGGGGAACGCTGTAATCTCACGAACCTGTACGGGTACTTCACTTCACGAGCTCCAAACTCATGAATCGCCAATATGCCGAACGCATATATCTCCCAAGCGGCTAATAATCCAATCCGGCAGTCTCTAGTCGTCGGTAATAAATTCCCCCAATAACGAGACCAAGCTCCGCATTGAGGGTAAAACATGAACTGGCTTTACTGTGGGCTACCTGCCACCTGTAACATATGGCAGGTTAGGACCCACAGACACAGAATATTCCCAGCATGTATTATGATTTCCTCCCCTCTGCCCTGGAGATAATTGAGAAGTAATTCAATTATCTCCAGGAGAGAGGCAAATCGCCATTTTAAATTCAACACAAAAAAAACACATAAAAATTTATAACTTTACAATTGTCGAACATTTCCCATTCGTATCACATATCCCCAGATAGCCTGGATCTGAGTGCATATTATTGGCGAATTGCGCTCAGATCCCATACGTATAGTTCAATCGCCATGGAGTCAAAGTCTATTACAGTCTTTCGGTATGCGATTGACTCCATGGGAAGGCTATCTGGGTTAAGTCCATTCATGCGTTTAAAACCCCCGAACGGCCGGTGTTCGTATACTTCTGTCGATTGAGAAGGGAGGTCGGCGGCTTCAGCGGTGTTCGGCAGAAAAGGTGTCCGTTTTCAGTTCCATGAAATCAATGCCGAACACCGCTGGTCTTTCGCATGGTTTAAGATGGCCGCCGCCTCGTGGTCTACATACGAACGACGACCACCCTGTATTCGGTTTTAATTGAGAAGTGTCTGCGGTTAACCACAATGTTCTAATTGGGATCAAGAGGTTAACCAGCAGCACACTTCTCTTCTGGGTGGCCGTCCGTTCGGTAGTTTGTTCGGCAAAAACGTCAATTATACGAACAGAGGCATATGAATGAGTAATTCCACGAAAACAGCAAAACAGACGAACCAGCAATCCCAGGTTATACAGATGGATCTGTATTGCTTCAATGCCTGAAACGGAGACCACAGGACCTGCTTATGTAAGTTCTTTTTAGTCAGGTCAGTCAGAGGTTTAGCAATAGTGCTGTAGTCGGGGACAAAGCATCGGTAATACCCTGCTGTTCCCAGGGAGGCCAGCACTTGGGTCTTGGTGATAGGTGTGGGCCAGTAAGCTACAGCTTCTACCTTGGGTGGCTCTGGTCTCTGGCTCCCACATCCTACCCTGTGACCCAAGTACTGCACTTCTGCCATGACTTGATGGCGCTTGGCTGGCTTCAAGGTCAGGCCAGCGGCCCAAATCTTGTCCAGAACCACCCCTACGTGTACCAGGTGTTCTTCCCAGGACTCACTGTAGACCGCAATGTCATCCAGGTATGCACATGCAAATTCCTGGAAGCCATCAAGAAGCCTATCCACCATACGCTGGAAGGTAGCCGGAGCATTCTTCATCCCAAATGGCATGACCTTAAACTGGTACAGACCAAATGGGGTGACGAATGCCGACTTAGGGATAGCATCCTCGGCAAATGAGGTGACGAATGCCGACTTAGGGTTCTGCCAATAACCCTTACACAGGTCTATGGTGGTCAGATAGCGCCCCCTGGCAATGTGGTCTAATAACTCGTCTACCCGGGGCATCGGGTAGGCGTCAGTGGTGGTCCGTTCGTTGAGCCGCCTGTAGTCCACACAGAACAGGGTGGTCCCATTTTTCTTAGGCACCAGGACTACAGGCGAGGCCCAAGGGCTGTCTGAGTGTTCGATGACTCCAAGCCGAGTCATCTCCTGTATCTCTTTCCGCATTCCTTCCCGGACTGCTTTAGGATAGGGGGGCTGTCGTAGGGGACTCTGTCCGGGGGTCTCTACCTTGTGTACAGCTAGGGTAGTGTAGCCGGGTTCTTGGGAGAACGTCGCCTGCTTCTCCCACAGAACCTTTCTTGCCTGTACCTTCTTTCTTTCCACCGGGATTGCTGGAACTGGGGCTGCTGCAGCACCTCTTTGGCGTAGCAGGTTGGCCTCCACAGCGTCCATGACCCGGCATTATGATCTTCAGATGGGTTGGGACCATAGTGAGCCAGTCTGATTCTTACCGCCCGGTCAAAGCTTGCCTCCTCGGGGGTTCTGTCAGCTGCACTGGGCCCATTGGTTCCTTCAGTCTCTGGTACTCCATCCATTTCAGTCAGTAGTGCAATAATCTCCCTCTTCCTGAGATTACTGGCTTGTCTGCCTCTTTGTTCCAATAAATCCTTTAGGGTAGCTCTTTTCAGCCTTTGGTATTGTATTTCCATTAATCCTGGATGTAGTGGTCTCTCTGGACGATGAGGGTCATCCCGTTGCTTGCCACCAGTTGTTACGGTACCCTCAGCATCAAATGCACAAACCGCCGTTTAGTGAATCCTCCCCTCTCGCAATAACACAGGCTTCATTTGTATCAAGTGCAATCATACGAACCGCAAGCAGGGGAACGCTGTAATCTCACGAACGGGACCTGTACGGGCACTAAACTCATGAATCGCCAATAGTAGCCGAACGCATATATCTCCCAAGCAGCTAATAATCCCATCCAGCAGTCTCTAGTCGTCGGTAATAAATCCCCTCAATAACGAGACCAAGCTCCGCATTGAGGGTAAAACATGAACTGGCTTTACTGTGGGCTACCTGCCCGTATTTATGCAGGTCTCCCACTTGGGGACTGTAACAATAGACAGACATATGGCAGGTTAGGACCCACAGACACAGAATATTCCCAGCATGCATTATGATTTCCTCCCCTCTGCCCTGGAGATAATTGAGAAGTAATTCAATTATCTCCAGGACAGAGGCAAATCGCCATTTTAAATTCAACACAAAAAAAACCACATAAAAATATATAACTTTACAATTGTCGAATATTTCCCATTCGTATCACATATCCCCAGATAGCCTGGATCTGAGTGCATATTATTTTCGAATAGCGCTCAGATCCCATACGTATAGTTCAATCGCCATGGAGTCAAAGTCTATTACAGTCTTTCGGTATGCGATTGACTCCATGGGAAGGCTATCTGGGTTAAGTCCATTTGTGCGTTTAAAACTCCCGAACGGCCGGTGTTCGTATACTTCTGTAAATTGAGAAGGGAGGTCGGCCGCTTCAGCGGTGTTCGGCAGAAAAAGTGTCCGTTTTCAGTTCCATGAAATCAATGCCGAACACCGCTGGTGGCTACCGCCTCGTGGTCGACATACGAACGACGACCACCCTGTATTCGGTTTTAATTGAGAAGTGTCTGCGGTTAACCACAATGTTCTAATTGGGATCAAGAGGTTAACCAGCAGCACACTTCTCTTCTGGGTGGCCGTCCGTTCGGTAGTTTGTTCGGCAAAAACGTCAATTATACGAACAGAGGCATATGAATGAGTAATTCCACGAAAACAGCAAAACAGACGAACCAGCAATCCCAGGTTATACAGATGGATCTGTATTGCTTCAATGCCTGAAACGGAGACCACAGGACCTGCTTATGTAAGTTCTTTTTAGTCAGGTCAGTCAGAGGTTTAGCAATAGTGCTGTAGTCGGGGACAAAGCATCGGTAATACCCTGCTGTTCCCAGGAAGGCCAGCACTTGGGTCTTGGTGATAGGTGTGGGCCAGTAAGCTACAGCTTCTACCTTGGGTGGCTCTGGTCTCTGGCTCCCACATCCTACCCTGTGACCCAAGTACTGCACTTCTGCCATGACTTGATGGCGCTTGGCTGGCTTCAAGGTCAGGCCAGCGGCCCAAATCTTGTCCAGAACCACCCCTACGTGTACCAGGTGTTCTTCCCAGGACTCACTGTAGACCGCAATGTCATCCAGGTATGCACATGCAAATTCCTGGAAGCCATCAAGAAGCCTATCCACCATACGCTGGAAGGTAGCCGGAGCATTCTTCATCCCAAATGGCATGACCTTAAACTGGTACAGACCAAATGGGGTGACGAATGCCGACTTAGGGATAGCATCCTCGGCAAATGAGGTGACGAATGCCGACTTAGGGTTCTGCCAATAACCCTTACACAGGTCTATGGTGGTCAGATAGCGCCCCCTGGCAATGTGGTCTAATAACTCGTCTACCCGGGGCATCGGGTAGGCGTCAGTGGTGGTCCGTTCGTTGAGCCGCCTGTAGTCCACACAGAACAGGGTGGTCCCATTTTTCTTAGGCACCAGGACTACAGGCGAGGCCCAAGGGCTGTCTGAGTGTTCGATGACTCCAAGCCGAGTCATCTCCTGTATCTCTTTCCGCATTCCTTCCCGGACTGCTTTAGGATAGGGGGGCTGTCGTAGGGGACTCTGTCCGGGGGTCTCTACCTTGTGTACAGCTAGGGTAGTGTAGCCGGGTTCTTGGGAGAACGTCGCCTGCTTCTCCCACAGAACCTTTCTTGCCTGTACCTTCTTTCTTTCCACCGGGATTGCTGGAACTGGGGCTGCTGCAGCACCTCTTTGGCGTAGCAGGTTGGCCTCCACAGCGTCCATGACCCGGCATTATGATCTTCAGATGGGTTGGGACCATAGTGAGCCAGTCTGATTCTTACCGCCCGGTCAAAGCTTGCCTCCTCGGGGGTTCTGTCAGCTGCACTGGGCCCATTGGTTCCTTCAGTCTCTGGTACTCCATCCATTTCAGTCAGTAGTGCAATAATCTCCCTCTTCCTGAGATTACTGGCTTGTCTGCCTCTTTGTTCCAATAAATCCTTTAGGGTAGCTCTTTTCAGCCTTTGGTATTGTATTTCCATTAATCCTGGATGTAGTGGTCTCTCTGGACGATGAGGGTCATCCCGTTGCTTGCCACCAGTTGTTACGGTACCCTCAGCATCAAATGCACAAACCGCCGTTTAGTGAATCCTCCCCTCTCGCAATAACACAGGCTTCATTTGTATCAAGTGCAATCATACGAACCGCAAGCAGGGGAACGCTGTAATCTCACGAACGGGACCTGTACGGGCACTAAACTCATGAATCGCCAATAGTAGCCGAACGCATATATCTCCCAAGCAGCTAATAATCCCATCCAGCAGTCTCTAGTCGTCGGTAATAAATCCCCTCAATAACGAGACCAAGCTCCGCATTGAGGGTAAAACATGAACTGGCTTTACTGTGGGCTACCTGCCCGTATTTATGCAGGTCTCCCACTTGGGGACTGTAACAATAGACAGACATATGGCAGGTTAGGACCCACAGACACAGAATATTCCCAGCATGCATTATGATTTCCTCCCCTCTGCCCTGGAGATAATTGAGAAGTAATTCAATTATCTCCAGGACAGAGGCAAATCGCCATTTTAAATTCAACACAAAAAAAACCACATAAAAATATATAACTTTACAATTGTCGAATATTTCCCATTCGTATCACATATCCCCAGATAGCCTGGATCTGAGTGCATATTATTTTCGAATAGCGCTCAGATCCCATACGTATAGTTCAATCGCCATGGAGTCAAAGTCTATTACAGTCTTTCGGTATGCGATTGACTCCATGGGGAGGCTATCTGGGTTAAGTCCATTTGTGCGTTTAAAACTCCCGAACGGCCGGTGTTCGTATACTTCTGTAAATTGAGAAGGGAGGTCGGCCGCTTCAGCGGTGTTCGGCAGAAAAGGTGTCCGTTTTCAGTTCCATGAAATCAATGCCGAACACCGCTGGTGGCTACCGCCTCGTGGTCGACATACGAACGACGACCACCCTGTATTCGGTTTTAATTGAGAAGTGTCTGCGGTTAACCACAATGTTCTAATTGGGATCAAGAGGTTAACCAGCAGCACACTTCTCTTCTGGGTGGCCGTCCGTTCGGTAGTTTGTTCGGCAAAAACGTCAATTATACGAACAGAGGCATACGAATGAGTAATTCCACAACAACGGCAAAACAGACGAACCAGCAATCCCAGGTTATACAGATGGATCTGTCACAGAACATATCATCTATGAAGAAAGGTTAACAAATTTTAAACCTATTTAGTTTAGAAAAACATTGCCTGAGAGGGGATATGATAATATTATACAAATATATTTGGGGCCAATACAAGCCATTGTGTGTAAATATGTTCACAATCCGGACTTTACATAGGACACAAGGTCATGCGTTTAGACTGGAAGAAAGAAGATTTTGTCTAAGGCAAAGGAAAGTTTTTTTTACTGTAAGAACAATAAGGATATGGAATTCTCTGCCTGAAGAAGTGGTTTTATCAGAGTCCATGCAGATGTTCAAACAGCTACTAGATGCATACTTGCAAAAACAGACTATTCAAGGATATAATCTTTCAATGTAGGGTAATAACTGCTTGATCCAAGGATAAAGCTGACTGCCATTCTGGGGTCAAGAAGGAATTTTTTTCCTAGCTTGTTGCAAAATTGGAAGTGCTTCAGACTGGGTTTTTTTGCCTTCTTTTGGATCAGCAGCAAAAAACAAATGTGAGAAAAGCTCAACTTGATGGACGCAAGTCTCTTTTCAGCTATGTAACTATGTAACTAACATTAATCACAAATTAATTATAAAAATGTAATTTATTGTGATATGTAACATGCGTGATAATCTCAGTGAATAGTTATAACAAGTATACAATATGGCAGTGATTTAAACACAATGTAGACGGCTAAATAGCAAGTTATATCGATGTTTGTATGCAGTTTTCAGCAAGATTTACGACAGGACACATTACTTTGAAATCAACTTAACACAAAACACAGCATCTCACAGCAGCACAGCGTGCTGACAGTCAAATCACACTCTTACTGCTGGCTACAATTCTCATAGGCAAGATATCCTATTATATTGCAATTTAACAAATAAAATATTTCTCATACCAGATCATTTACCTTTCCTATGTCCATCCAATAAGAATAATTCTAACCAGATTTTACATTTGCAGAATTTTAACTTCCTAATTAAGATTTACTATTTTTAAATTACATAATCTAATATATTTGGATAATTGCCTGGCATTCCATTTTTAAAGTTAAAAGTAATATAGAGTTCTTTGGTCCACCTGTAGGAATGGAATTACGAATTATATATATTATTAACGAATCATGACTCCTTAAATATTGGAATCACCGGCTTTTATTCAGTTATATTCTGCCTTTTAGTAAAATCAATTAATTTAATTTAATTTAATAAAATGAATTAAAACCAGCATAATTACCAGTTAAGTTGTAGAATTTCTATCTCAGGCTTGGAGATGTATCCCAGGAATTTTGGATGCAAGTATGATGTATAGAGAATTGTGGGAGAAATAGAAACGTTTTCAGAGTTCTGAAGTTGTTAATTGAAAAAGATACAAAGAATTAGGTGTGTCCAGCTTTGGCTCCAGATGTCAGAACTTAGATGTTAAGTGTGAGTCCATCCTCAAAGTGAGAGTTTAAGATTGGGAGTCTAATAGTCTGAGTGTTTGAAGGTTTCAGAGTCAGATTCTTGAGTATCAGTCTAAGAGTGTCCCCTCTCTCCTTGGTCCTTAATTTTTAAAGGACAAGTTCCCTATACATCACCAGTTGATAGGACCAATAGAGAACTGTGGGTAGTCTTCCCTACAGACTATCATCTAGATATTGGTCAGTAGATGGCGCAATTACATCAAAGAAAATTGTCAGGCGGTCCATTCACCTTTTTGTATAATGGGTTAACTGAATTTTGTGATGCGTTTGCCATCTCGGTTTTTTATGGATAACCGTCCATCCAGCCGGTCAGATTTCAAAGGTTTTGGTTCACTTTTACCAGACAGATCGTCTGTAATTTTGGCTATATGTTAGATTCCTGACATGTCCTAACCTTAATTTCACCCTTCATTACAATGGAACTTTGTAAGATTCTGTTAGTTTTTTAGAAAGTATAATTAATTACTTAGTGTCATCTGTCATTGGTGTCGCATTCCTTAGCTCAGATTAGAGTGAATAGAGTTACAGAAAAAATGTCTGTCTTTGCATTGTAATACAAAATGGAGTCACCTCTGTTCCTATGGTGACTTACAGTATACACTTTTTTTTAAATTTCTGTATTAACACAAAATGTCTGCCAGTATAAATATACTGACACAGCGAAGAACCTATAACATTTTACAGTATCTGTCAATTGCTACAAAAGTTAATACAGAATTTAGCAGTGGACATTTGACAGACTTAATACATATACAGTCAGGGCCGGATTAACATAGGGGCTGATGGAGCTGTAGCTCCAGGCCCAGGCCCATGGAATAGGCCCATTGATTTACACACTACTCTTAGGGATTCCACCTGGCTTTTATTTTATTGGCACAGCCAGTATTTGAGGCTGCCTGGCTGGTGCCAATATTGCAGTGATACTGGCAATACAAATGCTGATATTTTTCTCAGTATAAACAAGAGATTACTATGCGATACCAGCACTGGCCAGTAGGGGTCGCTGTATGTGGAGACAGGCAGGGATAGGAAGTTCCAGCATATCCCTCCCTGCCTATCTATACTCACTGATCTGCAGGGGTGCAGTTACAGAGAGTCCAGACAGCAACTCCCACCCTGCAGAGACAGCCTACAGCTCAGGGAAGTAAGGGATGGGGGGAAAGGCTGCAATGAGACATACACTGAGACACATTGGGAAACATTATGACACAGACACATGGGGACACAGTGTCCCCATGTCTCCCAGTGTCCCCATGTCTCCCAGCCAGTGTCCCTGGTGTCTCAGTGCCCCCTAGTCTCCCAGTGCCCCCAGTCTGCCAGTGTCTCACTGTCCCCATGTCTCCCAGTGCCTCAAGTGTCTCAATGTCCCCATGTCTCTTAGTGTCTCTATGTCTCCCAGTGCCCCCATGTCTCAATGTCCCCATGTCCCCCAGCCAGTGTCTCTAGTATCTTTGTCCCTGGTGTCTGTGTCCCCATGTCTTCAAGTTACCCCTATTTTCCCATTGTCCCCATGTGTCCCAGCCAGAGTCCCCTAGTCTCCCAGTGTCACTGGTGTCTCCGTGTCCCTAGGTCTCCCCGTGTCCCCAGGTCTCCCCGCCTTCCTAGTGTCCTAATGACATGGGGACCCTGGGATACATGGGGACACAGGGAGACATGGGGCATTGAGACACTGATACATAGGATCACTGGGATACCTGGGGACACGACACTAGGGGACACTGGGAGACATGGGGCACTGAGACACTGATACATAGGAACACTGAGACCTGGAGTAATCGACACATGGGGGCACTGAGTCACGAGGGCACTGGGAGACATGGGGGCACTGGGAGGAATCCATCTATACAGCAGATTTAAACTAAGTAGTTTTTTGTTGATTTTACAGCATTTTCTCTTATGCTACTCCTTGTGATTTACATCATGTGATATCACCCACACATATTTAATTATGCAAATTAGTAAGGTCGGTATGTTTTTCCAAGAAAGGTGGCAACCCTAACTACTTTTCACATACTCTTACTTAAGTATGGAAAATTAAGAGGGATGTATGGGAACAAAACTTTTGTGGACTGGCTGACAATGAATATAGTTAAAGGGACACTATAGTCACCAGAACAACTACAGCTTATTGAATTTGTTCTGGTGAGTAGAATCATTACCATCAGGCTTTTTGCTGTAAGCACGGTCTTTTCCGAGAAAATGCTGTGTTTACATTACAACCTAGTGATAACTTCACTGGCCACTCCTTAGATGACTGTTAGAGATCCTTCCTGGGTCATTGGTGCCTAAAATGCATCCAAACATTCAGTGTCTCCGCCCTCTGCATGCAGACACTGAACTTTCCTCATAGAGATTCATTAATTAAATTCATCTATATAAGGAGATGCTGATTGGCCAGGGCTGTGCTTGAATCATGCTGGCTCTGACCCTGATCTGCCTCTTTGTTAGTCTCAGCCAATCCTATGGGGAAGCACTGTGATTGGATCAGGCCACCAATTCTAATGATGTCAGCAGACTGATTGTTTTTATGAGTCTAACAGTATGCAGAGTTACAGCTTCAGGCTTGAATATAGTAGGATTTTGCTATATTTATGGAGGCATGAGGGGCCCAGGGAGGCTAGATGGTGGTGTTAACACTATAGGGTCATGAATTCATGTTTGTGTTCCTGACCCTATAGTGCTCCTTTAAGGTAATGCTGACTTTGGTCTCTCTAACACTGTGGCATGTTCCCTTTCTTCTACACTCACTACATCCAGCTTTTCTCTGTCCCAGACCATATACCAGGAGCTTCTGCCTGCTTGTAAGATGGTAAGGAGACAAGTGGACCAGCGAGTGCTAGGGGACAGTCCTTAGAAAGCGTTGAGTGAGTGCATCATTAGATGCATTTATGCCAAGCTCAGGGTGCTCTCTGCATAGTATGCCCTTAGTTGGCCAGCTGCATGATTGGCAGGCAGCCTGACATGCATTCATACCAGGCTGGCCTTCTAATTCTTTGGGCAGACATGTCCTCTTTTTGGGCATGTTCGCCCCTTTTGGCAGGTTACGTGATTTGTGTCAGTGGCACACCCTTTAACCGTGCCCATTGACTTCCTGCCTGACTGGACACTGCTGTTAGGGGTTATGGATTTACTTGAAAGATGAAAACATAAATTAGAGGAAGATTAGCATAGAGTATGTGTTTTCTTATAGCTGCTGTTTTCTTTCTCTCCAGCACCATCTCCATCAGATACATTATGCTTGGGAGTGTTTTACTGTTTTTGGTCGATATGATTCTGTAATTAGGCCCGTCATAATTGTCAGCACCAGACCCACTGGGCTCTTAATCTGGCCCTGTATACAGTATGTCTGGTATATCTGTTACAGGTTATACGTTTCATATGCAGCTTGTTGACCCTTTCTTGATCTTCAATCCCTTATTTGGGTGAGTACTGCTCTTCCGTAGATAGGTTTGGGTAGTAAACTCTGGTGTTTGGCATCGAATTGGGTGTTATTGCCATGTGTTGTCCACTATAAGGAAATTATTTCAAATGTATATACTTTATCACATTTGTGTCTGTGCCATGTGATAGTCCTAAGCTGATGTATGGTTTGATTAGTCATTGAACTTGAAGATTCAAAAGAAAACATCCAAGAAAACATTTGGAAGGGGAGGGGGAGGGGGGGCAGTATGCCATAGGGAAGCAAAGGATATGTTCTGGTGTACTCTTGGGTGAGGATTTTTCATTTATCTTTTATTGGTTTAGTAGTATGATAGACTCCTTTAGGCATATGTCTGGACTAGGGGAATTTTATCCGAACACTTGCGCCTCCTTTTAGTTATGTGTTCCTATGGCCTAGACCTGAGTTGTGTGTACTTCCCTCTTTATTTATTAAGCTAAATACATACCAAAAGAGTTGTGGTGATGAAAAAATTGTGTGCTTGACTGGTGTGTGTATTTGTGTTTAGCAATGAATTAACTATCTTTTTTTTATACTTTACATATATGAGTCCTTTATTAAAATCCATTTTTGCCACCATTTTGTATATTTCCCCTCTTTACCCTGAAGGTGGCAAGCCATGTTCTCTTATTGGCTCGGGGTGTCAAGTCTGGTTAAAACATTTTTTCAGTTTAGGGACTTGGGATTGTTTCCATTTCTATGCAATTGCGTTTTATGCAACTAGTAAGCAATGTAGCACCACATAGTTTGTATCCTCAGGCAGAGGGATGGGAAATACATGTAGAATATAGCATTCTGAGTGCATGGGGATGTTGCAATGTCAGTGCCTCCTGGAAGAACTTCCCAATGTCTACCCAGAATTGTGTGATGTGTGGGCAGTGCCAGAATATATGCTGTAGAGCGCCCACTTGGCCTGTACATCTCCAACATGTGGGGGGCCTGTTGTATGGGGGAGGCGTTAGTATACATGTGGGCGAGCTTTGCAGGTACCAGGTACCATCACATAACGATTTTGCAGTATGACTCCCAATGGGGCAGGCTTCTAGAAGCCTTTTTAGTGATCTGTATTGCTTGTTTCCAAGCTGGCAGGGAAATGAGTCTGCCTATTCCTCTCTTCCACTGCAGCATATACAGGAGCTTTCCAGCACCACCAGGAGCCATAAGAGTTTTATAGCAGAGGGACAGTGCTTTGACACTTGGTAGCCTTTTTTTTTATCTTATCTACACCAACCTAAGTTTCAAAATACTACACTATTGTATTTCCCTTTTTTCCATTTTATATCCCTATGAGGAGTATTTAGGCGCTGCACCTATCTCCTCTTCTTTAACCAGCTTTTAATTGGAAGAGAGAGACTCCGTACTTGGTGTTTTAGCTGCCATTGGACAGTAATTTTTTTACTTGAGCGCTGAATTATCTTTTTACGTTGTGAAATTTGCAAACTCCCGACTGAGCCTGGTCAAACGGTCTGTGTCTGCCAGTCTGACCAGTGCACTAAACCAATGAATGGGGAGTAGGCTGTTAATAATAAGAGAGTACTGGAGAGTACTTTGCTGGGGATTTGAGGCAGGGGGCAAACGAGTAGAACAAAATGAAAGTAAAGAAAGTATGTACATAAACTCTCGACATGGAGAGTGTGGAGTGGGATGCATTGCAGAGCAGTTAGGCTCACAGACCAGTGTGCATCCCATGGGGAGGTCGTGTAGAGCGAACCTCGGCCCAGAGCAAAATATTGTTTGCATTGTCTATTACACAAACCGTCTGCTTCATTCCTGGGGCGAAAGTTTACTATGGATCACATGCTATTCAACGAGTCTGTCTCCATATTTGTCTTTACCTGTGGCTTAATGGTTAACTTTTGTAACATAAGACATTTTTTTTTATTTTTTTAAACCATTTTAACATATTTCTACAGGTATGTCTATAGATTCGTGAGTCACTACTAGGCAGCCCATCGAGTAGATCTGTCACACCCAAGTTAGTGTTTGGGTGTACCTCTACCCTCTAGGCCTGTCTTGGCCATGTTAAATGGCCTATAGTACATTTTGCAATAAAACAGGAGTACTATGCAACTCTAACATCAACATTTTAAGCTGTAAGAATAGTTTGTAAGATACCAGTCCCAGAGACTTCTGAAAAGCAGGGTTATTGGGTTTGGGTGGTTTGGTGTGGAGGGTCTTCATCTGTGTGGAGGCAAGTAGGTTTTCTTATGGAAGACAAATGTACATAGTTCTTGCCGTTTCACCTGCTTGTAGAGAGATATAGTCCCTGTTATTTATGGATGTTCCCTGGGCTGTACATCACGCTTGAAGCCAGACTTTTTCAATCGTAGCTCGAATCTTCTCCGGTTATGGGATAGTTTGCAGGGTGGTAAGTCAATGAACTTAGATGTGGAGCGAAGGACGATCTTCCATTCGGTTTGGATTTTTTGGGGGGATGTTGATGCAGCAGAGTTGGAATTTGGTGTATGCCACAGGCCCCATTCTTTGATTGTGGTAGTCTGCCTTCTGGGTCCACAATAATATTCATATTCATCTTGCTGTTGCGCCCGATAACTAGTTTTGTGGGATATCCCCAGTGGTAGGGTATTTTGTGGTTGCGTAGGGTTTTTGTGATAGTGGAAAGCTCTCTCCCTCTGGCCATTGTGAGGGCAGAGAGGTCTGCAAATATGGTTATTCCTTCATATGGTATTGGCAGTGCGGTTACTTTTCTGGCCGCGGTGAAAAGGGCCTCTTTAGATTTATAGTAGTGAAAACGGACTATTATGTCTTGTGGCGTCTCTGCTGTAAAGCGTGGTGGTCTCGGCAGGTGGTGAGCTCTATCCAATGACCAAGCCTTTTCATCTAAGTTAGGAACCAGAGCTAAGCACATGGCTGTTAAGTAGGATGGAATCTGCTAAGTCATGACGCAATGCCGCGGAACTGCACATTGTTTCAGCACGACCTATCTTCTAGGTCAGCCATCATGTGCCACAGTTTGTTTTTTTTCTCCAACTTGTAGAGCTGGTCCTCGGATTGTTGTGGGCCGTGCAAAGTTCCTCTGTCTTTTTTTTCTAGGTGATCTGTGTGATCCCCAATCTCCGCCAGCTCTTTACGTATATCGGACAGGGTTCTTTTGTTATATGGCTATCTCCCATGGTGTCTTGAGTGAAGATCTTGTTCCGATGGGCCTTCTGAGGCAGAGAGAGGTCTTCAGAGTCAGCATCATCTTGAGCATGCTTGTGTCTGTCTCTTTTATTGTGCCGGAACGGATCCGTAAGCTTCAGTTGTTTCAATGGAGATATGGTGATGCCTTGATAGTTTTTGCTTTTTTGTTGTTGTTTATATTATAGGGCGATTTGTGCTGTTATTTGATGCTTTTGGCTCAATGTGGAACGGAGCTCTCACTTCATGCGTCCGATCAGGCTGGAAGTTGGACACATCCCCCATGTTAAGATCCTTTAACCTTTCCTGGTAATTTTTATCCTGCAATCCATCAACCAGTTTAGTAGCCCTTCTCGGAACTCTTTCCAATGGCATGACTTCTCTGTTGTACTGCTAATACCTTCCTATACAACCAAGCATTCTGCTAGAATTTCCTGCTGCTCTATTACATTGTCTGCCTACCTTTAAGTCATCTGAAATAATTACCCCTAAATCCCTTTCCTCAGATGTTGAGGTTAGTAGGGACTTCTTTCTATGAACCAGCTTTTGAGCCAATTGTCCAATTACTTTTGTTCCCTGAAAAAGAGGGGGCTACATATTGAAGTGTTATCTCTACACTTTTTCAATTTAGTTTTGATTACCCCCAAATTAAGCCCATATTCACTATTTAACTGTGAATTTAATTTATTTTGGTAAACAGCTGAAATAACAAAACTAGTATCAGTGTCCAAATATATTCAGACCTAAATATGTGATTTTGCAATAAAAGCTTAAAGGGAAATCACCGACTTGTGGAAGTCAACTTCAAATATGATTTTATAGAGGGTCTTTATGAACATTTGCAAAGGATGCACAATTAGAGATGGAGCCAATGATTGTAATCACAAACGAAGTTTAAAAAAACAAAACAAAAAAATAAGTTAGTTCAATTTTAACTATGCAACTTCTGCTTGTGAAGGAAGCAATAATATTCTTGTCACTTGTGTAGCTTTTAGAGATTAGCTCTTTGGCTGGTTGTCTATTAATATCTAAATCGTCTGAAAAAGAGCTTATAACAACTGAAGTGGAGACTTTTTACATGGCATACAGATCCAATATGATCTAGAAGAAAACCATATAATGCAAATTCTGACTTTGTATGCCTTAAATAAGGCGTGCTTGAAATGCAGAAATTGAGATTTGGTTGAATGTAGATGTTGTGCTCGCATCTAGAAGCTTGTTTATTTACTCTGTCCTATGAATAAACATTTATCCCTTGCCCAAAACATATTTTGGTGTCAGACGACCGTAACTATGATAATGTGAATTATACTGTACTTGAGCAGAGAATATTAAAGAATCGTATTAATCATTCACCCATAGCAATCTTTTTTTGAATGATAGCTGACCTTTCTCTCACTGTTTATCGTGGCATTTTGAACTATTGTCTCAGGACAGGAGGTTCTGTATTATGAATCCTGTACCTTTGGGGAGTTGAAAAATAAATTATCCCTTTATTGGATGGCAAGCATTGGGTTAAGATTTTACAAAAAATAAAAATAGATTAGTGGAATAGCATCATCTAGAAATGGTGTCATTTATTTTCCTCTGAGAAATAGAAGGGCTAAGTTTATTAATTGCTTTTAAACTACTGCAGCTGCTGTAAAGGTTCCCATGGAATCATACATGAAATAGATTGACTTCTGGAGAATCCTCTGTGGACATGACCTGAAATTCCAATTTTAGCATACAGTGTGCAGATTGCAACCAGAGGCGATGTCTTTTTCTTAATTCATGCTCTGCGTGTGCAAAACCAATAATTTAAAGGATCAATCAAATGAACAAAGTGAAGGTTACTTAACCCATCATTTTCATTGGTCTAAATAGAAAGTAGAATATACATTTTGAAAAATATTTTGATATGGCATTTGACTACAATTTTAAACATTTAGCTTTATAATATATAAGTTAAATGTGCAATCTTAATGGCAGTGGGCCTGCACATATTAAAGGGATACTATAGTCACCAGAACAACTACAGCTTATTGTATTTGTTCTGGTGAGTAGAATCATTACCTTCAGGCTTTTTGCTGTAAACATTGTCTTTTCAGAGAAAATGCAGTGTTTACATTACAACCTAGTGATAACTTCACTGGCCACTCCTTAGATGACTGTCCTTCCTGGGTCATGGCTGCCTAAAATGCATCCAAACATTCAGTGTCTCCGCCCTCTGCATGCAGACACTGAACTTTCCTCATAGAGATTCATTAATTAAATTCATCTATATAAGGAGATGCTGATTGGCCAGGGCTGTGCTTGAATCATGCTGGCTCTGCCCCTTATCTGCCTCTATGTCAGTCTCAGCCAATCCTATGGGGAAGCACTGTGATTGGATCAGACTACCACTTCTGATGATGTCAGCAGGTCTAAAGGAAACAGGGACAAAGCCAGCAGCTTCAGGCTTGAATACATACATGTAACATGTACTCTGAGGGGTCCTTCTTAGGCACAGAAACCTGAGAATTCATGTTTCCACAACTATCAGAGAGTTCCCAGGTTGACATGCAAATAAGCATAGGCAGGCATCATGTTTCAGACTTTATGCAGCTTTTCTGCAGGTACCCTTAGCAATAGACACTTTTACATTTGAAAACAGCGCATTTAAAACCCCCAAAACCAAAGCATAGGTTATGATCCAAAAGTATCAATTGTGGTGTATCACCAAATTAATATATATATTACACAAGGTTCGTCTACATTAAAAGGTATTTATTAAAAGGCAACAACACAATACTATAAATGTATCACAAACACACAGCCCAGACCCACGGAGCAACAACCCTTTTTAAATCTATCTATCTATATAGTAACCCCTTCCCCACACGTTTGATCTCACCCACGGTTAGGCCTTCACATCTAGTAATGACTCACTGCTGCAAGTAAAACATCACATCCACCAAGGAAGAAAAGGAAGCAGCAGAGTGTAACATGGTTCACCAAGATAGCACATGGCGTCTGCTCTGGAGCACAGCCAAGAAGCAACAGAGAGGAATGGAGAAAGGGGGAAGTAGTTATCTCTTTCCTGACTTGTAAAGGTATTGAATTACCCAATTACCATTTCAAAGGGTAAAGCTTATCCCACTGTAAGAAAGGCAAACATGAGCTTGGTCACATGACCCCTGGTCACCATATTAGTTTGACAGAATGTCACCACATCAATGACCAGAACAAAACCATGGAATGCAGTTTTGACCATGAGGGTCTCATCAGGTTCTGGTCAGGAAGCTGAAGATAATATAGTTGGGTACCAAAAAGATTGTGGTGAGATCTGTAATGTGAAACCAGTCTGTGCTCATTTTCATGTCAAGCTGGGAGCTCTGGAATAGTTGTGGAAACATGATTCTCTATGCCCATGAAGGATCTCTCAAGGTTCAATTTGAGATATGCAGATGATGCATAGCAGTAATTTTTTAGTATTTGCAATTTTGGAGCTGTACTGTGCTTGGTCTAACCACAATCTTTTTGGTACCTAGCTATAGACTTCAACTTCCTGACCAGAACCAGCTAGAGTTTTAACTGTTATAACTCTCTAGATTGGTGAGCCACCTTTAATTAACCAAATGAAAGTGTTTACTTACCTAATTTCCCTTGGCGTACCAGTCTTGCTTCTGTCGATTAGTATCCACTGGCTGAGATCATCAGTACTTATGATCTCAGTCAATCAAATGCTTCCCAATAGGGTAACATTAGAAGACAAGTTCACATGCACAGCAATTCAATGCATCTCTATGGGGAGTGTTTGGCTTCTCCATCAGAGCTTGAAGTCTTTGACCATCAGTCCTGCAATCCTTGCAGAATCTTTACCAAAAAGTCCTTCTAGGTGGCTTGAGGCAACAATGTCAACACTAAACACAAGGTATCGCTAGAGTTGATGAAGTAGGGCTAATCCTACGAAATGCGTAAGGCAAGTCAAGGCACTTTCACGGTTGAACCTGGGAGGAGACAGCCAGGTCTTCAATATTTTTCCTGTGGATCACTACACCCCTGACCCGGTCTTCAACTCTAGCGATACCTCCCTCGTGGGTTCCAGCTCCACCTCTCGGTGTGAGGTCGGAGGCGGAGGATACAGGGACTCACACGCCGCCCTAACCGGCTGTAAGGAGGGTGAAGAGAAGGACTGCACCTCTCACAATCCACATCCATCCGGGTCTGGATCACAGGTTTCATATCTTTATACATCTAAGACTTAACAGACTGTACTCCTACCTCAGTATTTCACTGTTATTTTTTTGTATTGGAATTTGTAATCTTTATTATACAACAAATTTCGTTTGGTTTTACTCATCAATCTGGTTTTCTAGTATGCATTGATTACTGTTTTGTTCTTGCATTTAGTTTATTTATACTAAATCGCCATTTATTTCATTTATTTTTTCGGACTTTGCAATTTCTTAATATCTTAAGTAGAATAAATTCATAGGTGTTTGATTCACCCAGCACTGTTATTACAGGCTGAGTCTTAGCTACTTATGATAAAATAGTAACACAAGGACTTGTTACAGATTCTGGACAAGTTATTTTTTGCAACATAATAAGGTCTACCAGTTGGGAATTTATTATTACTGAATGTTCAATTGTAATCCCATTGTAAAATACAAATCCTACTTCTAATTAATTTATATTATATTTTATGATTATGTTTTTTAGATCATAATACTGTGATTATTTTTAGTGCATTTCTACTAAATTTAATCTCTTGCTCCTGGGAATTCACACTTTAGGGTGTTCTTAGTTTATTTTAACAATGTCAACACTGCCTTTTATCATAATAGGCAGTGTTTACATTGACAAGAATGCAGGAATAGGCTCTTTGCCCCAGAACCATTAGGCTATACTGATCATGTGCATTTGATAGGTTTTTACATCACATTCATGCAGTGATTTCCTTTACTGACAAAACTCATTAGTTTTGCTAAAAAAAAAAAGAAAAGGGTTGTACCTTTAGCTATTCTTCCTATTTTTACAAAGCTCTTATTAGTTTTATTCAGAGTTCATACTCCACTCGGCCAATGAGAGATCAATGTAAACTAAGCTGCTGGCATTATTCTGCCCCACAGCCAATCATTGTCCTTCTATTATTTTAACCCTTTCCCATGGTATTATACAGAATAAAGAGGACTGTGATAGACTTCAAAAATTTAAGAGCTTTGAACAGGTTCAAATGAATATGAGGCCAAAACCTATCAACTGCATTTACGCTATGTCGGTGCCCAGAGTGTTCCTTTGATTCAGGAGAGTATGCATATAGGGCAAAAGTTAAAAGTAAGAAATGTAAACTCTTCCAGCTTGTTGAAAAGTGACAAATCTTAGTCACCAAAACCCCACTCCTAAATACCATCTTTCTTATCCTGTCTTGTTTGCATTGATTGATGTTGTTAAGTATTGTGCTATTTAGCCGATAAAGTTCATTGTCTCAGATTCTTGAAGTATACCCAGCTAGGCTTTGTCACCCAAGGGCAATGCACATGATAAAACACCTTAATCCACAGACACCACCTATTCATCCAGACATTGAAAGTTATAACTTTGAAAGTTATAGTGTAATATACTAAAGTAAGAAATCAAGGTGAATTCACGGTCACAATAGTTGAACTGGGGAAAAAAATATCTAAAGTCAGCAATGCTTTCTATTCGGTTACTCTGGCCTTAAATTTGAAATTCACTTTGAATCCAATTTGAATTTTCACTTTAGAAAATAACCCTGTTAGTTTTACCTTCATAAACTATATGATTAACTCATCCCCTTCTGTATTTAATTTACCTGGCAAAAAGACATGCTTTGAATTTCTGCGTTTCCTCTGGGCATATTATTACCTTTTCTTTTGCATGTGTTGCTAAAGAATAAAATATGACTTTGTACCACTGAACTGAATGCATATTTGGTAAGACAAAATTTGGTTCCCTCTTTGGGCATTGAATATCATACACAGAACTTCTAGGACAAATCCAGAGTTCCTAGGTATGTACACATTAATAAACATACACTCTTTGGCAATAAACTAGACTGGCACTCTAGACGTAAATATTACTTTTTCTCATTCTTCGTTTCATTTATCCTTTGCCTTACATTTTTTGCCAACAGCCTTATCTAGTAATCTCTCCACTGCGATCTATCAACCATATTCTTTATCTTTTCATCTCCAACCTTTCGACACATATATTTGTCATCCCTTCTCTTTTCACATTCCTTAACTAGTTTATTTTTATTCCCCCCAAATATCATGGTGAAGGGTTATTGTTCATGGAAACAGCCAGTCAGGATAGTAATATGCCCTATCACACAAAACTCAGGTCAAAGGCAGGAAAGTAAACGGACAGTAGCATATTAATGGTCCTCAGTGTTAGTCAGGGTTTATTTTGTTATAGAAAAAGTATAGAAGCCCCCCCAAAAAAGGCAATAGGAGAGAAAGAGAAATGAGCCGGAATTCAAGGAATACAGAGGTACTCAATAAGGAAAACTAGCCAAGGTCAGATACCAGGAAATCAAACAACAAAAGAACGCACTACTGGGTAACCAAATGGAAACCACAACAGGGCAATGTTATTTTGATGGTGAGGGTTTCAAATGAAGTAGGATGAACCTCATTGGTCTGTGTCATATTTGCTATACTGAAATATACATCCAAAGTATGTGGTGCTTTACGCAAATTGTCACTTCCTCATGTTCCAGCATTCTTAATATTTCTGTCCTCCCTATTACACAAACTATCATCCCTTTTGTAGTGGTTGATTTTTGTACAGTTAACACACATCTTTATGCTCCTCCCATACCTAGCAACAACATTGTGTATATGTTTTGGAGAGTCTCCATTATTAATCATTGCCAATTAATCCACTCAACACCATTGCAATGGTTGTAAAAAATAAAAATGGTTGACAGGCAGACACCTACCATCTACATGGTTAGACCAGTTGGACCATTATGTTGTACATTCATACTTTTGTTATACAGTTCTTGATTTCAGTTTGTTCTAATGGCATTCTTTATTGAGTGGGCTATAAAAAAGAGAATGTGTGGGTCCCTGCGCAATGCTTTGCAACCTGTCACACACTGGAAAAAAAACAAAACACCACAAACATTTAACAGGGTTACTAGATACAAATATTTCTTTCTTTCTTTCTTTGAACTATGACATTGGAGAGAGAAAAACAAAACACGTTTTAACGATTGACAAAAAAAACAAAACATTTTTAGCCATGAATATGCACAATGTATTTATTTTTTTCTACTTACACATGAGTACATAATACCAATATGTATTATTTATTCATGTTCTAATACTTATTGGAGTGCTGTCATTATGATTAAAAAATATATATGTAAGAAAGATCAGCATCTTCGCATTCTTCAATTAAAATCGAATTGTCCTGGCATTATGGCTTTTGTAGAACACACTAATTGTAATTGCTATTATGAATATCATTTTTCACAGTTTCAGTGATTTATAGAACATATATATTAAAATATGTGGTTTTGATATGTTAAGTCTCAGGGTACAGTTAAAGGGACACTATAGTCACCTGAACAACTTTAGCTTAATGAAGCAGTTTTGGTGTATAGAACCTGCAAGAGCCTCCTGTATGTGATTAAAGTTCAATTTAGAGATTGAGATACAATTATTTAAGGTAAATTACATCTGTTTGAAAGTGAAACCAGTTTTTTTTTTTATGCAGGCTCTGTCAATCATAGCCAGGGGAGGTGTGGCCAGGGCTGCATAAACAGAAACAAAGTGATTTAACTCCTAAATGACAGTGAATTGAGCAGTGAAATTGCAGGGGAATGATCTATACACTAAAACTGCTTTATTTAGCTAAAGTAATTTAGGTGACTATAGTGTTCCTTTAAGCATTAGGTTAGATAAAGAAGATTAAATGTCTACCATTTATTTTGCTTAGTATGACTAGCAAGCCTGAAGAAGATTGGCTTTAAATCAATTTTATTTATCACAGCTGGTAATTTTTTACTAAACCTAGGCACTGCATAGCAGTGTGAACCAAATTGTGGCTACATTCAGCTCTATGGATGCTTAAGGATTAATGTAGAAAAATGGTCACAGTTGTAGCAACTGACATTTAATGTGGATAAGTGCAAGATAATGCATCTTGGACGTAAAAACCCAAGGGCAGAGTACAGAATATTTGATAGAGTCCTAACCTCAACATCTGAGGAAAAGAATTTAGGGGTGATTATTTCTGATGACTTAAAGGTAGGCAGAAAATGTACTAGAGCAGCAGGAAATGCCAACAGGATGCTTGGTTATATAGGTAGAGGTATTAGCAGTAGAAAGATGGAAGTGCTCATGCCATTGTACAGAACACTTGTGAGACCTGACTTGGCGTATTGTACGCAATACTGGAGACTGTATCTCCAGAAGGATATTGATACTTTAGAGAGAGTTCAGAGAAGGGCTACTAAACTGGTTCATGGATTGCAGGATACAACTTACAAGGAAAGATTTGAGCAACTTAACATGTATAGCTTGGAGGAAAGATAAGACCTGGGTGATATGATAGAAACATTTAAATACATAAAAGGAATCAACACAATAAAGGAGACCATATTTAAAAAAAGGAAAAACTACCACAACAAGAGGACATAGTCTTAAATTAGAGGGGCAAAGGTTTAAAAATATCTGGAAGTATTACTTTACTGAGACGGTGGTGGATGCATGGAATAGCCTTCCAGCTGAAGTGGTAGAGATTAACACAGTAAAGGAGTTTAAGCATGCGTGGGATAGGCATAAGGCTATCCTAACTATAAGATAAGGCCAGGGACTAATAAAAGTATTTAGAAAATTGGGCAGACTAGATGGGCCGAATGGTTCCTATCTGCTGTCACATTCTAGGTTTCTATGTTTTTAACTAAGGTTGTGTCTCGGCATTAGCCCTTTTTAGTTAAAGGGGCACTACAACCACCAGAACCACAACAGCTTAATATAATGGTTCTGGTATCTACAGCATGTCTCTGCAGGCTGAGCAATGAAAAACATTGCCTTTTCTTTGAACATTACTGCCACGCAGACGGCCAATAGAGGTGCTTCCTATCTCAGTGCTGCACTATGTGCAGCATCTACTTCCAGTGTCTCCACAATCTGCATGGAGACGTTGAACGTTCCACATAGGGATACGTTGATTCAATGGATCTCTATAAAGAAATGCTGAATAGCGCAGCATGTCTTTTTGCCATGCATGTGCAATAGCCTTGGAAAGCATTGGATTGACTGAGATTGTCCAGATTGATGATCTCAGCCATAGAGGCAAGGCAATCCAAGGCAAGACCAGCACACAGATGGAGAAAAGGTAAGTATAGTAAAGCTACCTTTTACTGAGGGGGCTGGGAACCTAAACTGGTACTTCAGCATGATAGTGTTAGGAATACATGTTTGTATTCCTAAAACTATAGTGTTACTATAAAGCAGTTTAATGTGGTTGATTTAAGTTGGTGAAAAATTGATGTTATGGGCTGACATTGAACAGTTTCAGTTTACACTTGGGTATACTGCTATTATATCTTCATTAACAACATGCTTTTTTAATGTGATTTCCTGATTATAGTTCTTTCAGTTCATCCCTTAATTACCAAGGTGAGCTGCAAAAGGGACAAGCACGCAGTAAGGTCACTGGAAAGTTGAAATTAATTCAGTGCCACAGGAGTAATCAAAGTATAGCTCTCTTAGTTTTGTTCATACATTCTGGTATGTAGTTTTATTTTCCATATTTTCCCATGAATGCATTTGACATGTTGACTGTATTAATATCTATACGAGTCCCATAGCTTATATCATGATGTACTGGTTAAATGCTAACAAGCTATAGCATATGTTTAGCTAGAAATTTACACATCTAAAAAGCTACAGGAAGGAATCATTATCTTATATTGAAGCAGTTGTAGATAAGCCAATGAATACGACCCTTTCCCATGGTGCTAGGATCGTGTCTGCCATGGTAATGAGGAAGGTAGAATGGGCAGGCTCCTGGGTTTGTTGTAAGATATAAGATCTATGCAGCTGACTTCACAATGAGCTTTTATCCAGTTATAAGTGGTTATATCAACAAGATAAATTACTTTAGTAAATATGAGAGTTTGCAAATAGTTTTTGCAATCATCATAGCACTTATATTATTCTATTGACATGAGTAAAGTTATAATAACATTTTTAAAAAATACCAACGCTAATGTATTACCATATATTTTTTTTTTTATTTGACAATTTTTATTGATCAGGTTACAGCAGTAATTGAGTTACAGGGTATTGTGACAATATAAATAGGTATTTTGAGTACATCGGTGAGGCTGTACATGAATAGTCTGGGTATCTCCTGTCTTTGTGCATGATACATACAAATGTCTTCAAAACCTAAATGAGGTGTACTCTCTGTTGCCGCTGCTTCCCTATGCAGGTACGTCATACTGTGTTGTAGCCATATAAATCAAGTTGTTGGGGGTTTTTTTTCTTGTTTTTTTTTTTAAATTTTTATTAATGTACCTATGTCACAGCTTTTGGGAGCCGAGTGTGTCGTGTGTGTTTTTGTTTCATCCATGTAACCCATATAAGCTTGTTTTGCATGCAATTTGCCATTGAGATTATCGTGTGTCAGAAATTAAGCTCCCTGTATCTGGCTACTGGATACAAGTTTGCATTGTCCCTAACTTTTGTGCATCGGTCATTCAAATAAGTCTATTGTCCCAGTTCCTTGTGCCGCCTGACCAGTTTCCCTTCTTCATTGTATGGTTTTGTACTGTTAGAAGAGTAATCTCACTAGCTATCCCCAGCATCTGATTTTAATATAACTTAACAGAACGAATAGTGATGTAGGATTGTTGAGGGGTATATTCAATGGAAAAGTGAAGGGTAGAAAGGAAAACTATATACAAAGTGGGTAACTCACAGGCTGCAAACCTCATGCTATGATCATGCTTGTGAATACAGCAGTTCTCATCTCATAGGTTATATTACTGTATTACCATCTTAATCTTTAGATAAATATACAGAGTCATAAAAACTACCAGCTCTATCAGACTACAAGATTATAATAACTTGCTAAATGTTTTGACCTCTTCCATGCTCCCATACTGTTGAAGTTAGATCACAGTGACTACAGGTGGGGACTGCTGACCAACATGAAGCGGCTGACATATATTTATTTTGTGGTGGCTGTCTTGGCTGGTTCCAAGGAGCTCAGAACATTAGCAGAATAAGACGTACATGAGGGAATATAACTTTATATATTTGTTAAGTATTGTCTAGTATGAAGTGTAAATAAAAGCAACCTATGTAAAACTTGAGACACAACATTTCTGTTAGAGTCCCATTAACTAGGACATTAAATCTTCCTGCTCAATATAAAATCCGTGCATGCCAGCAGTCTGGAAGCTGTCAGTACAGCCATGATTCTGCCACTTTTTCTTTTTCTTGTGTTCATCTTCTAGGACCTCCAGAGAAAAATCCCCATAAAACACCACTCAAGTGCATTATTAATTGTGACTGTCTTATCCAGGCCATTTCAATAAGAGAGCCATTCAGCTGTACTCTGCACATGGACATCTGCGATTGTCTGCCTGGCAGGGCTTCCTGTCATCCTCGAGCATTGGCAGTTCTCACAGAAAATATGGAAACTTTATACATTTTAACTTATGTGCACTTCGTTGCTCTACTGTATTTTCCTCCTCCACTTCCACTAAAAGACGATTCCAGACATGTCTTTATATTTCTGTGAAGTATATCTAGCACTTCTGAAAAAAATACAAAATCGCTATTTATCAAATAGGTCTATAGAAATCTATAAATTTTCTGCTGATATGTATTTTATCTTGCATTACATTTGGAACCTAATATATATAGTTAAGGGAGTGGCATCATTATGCAGGAGTTTTTTTTTTTTTTTTTAATTCTTTATTTTTGTTGTGCGTAGGATTTATAACACTCGCTTGTGAGGTACCCCAAAGGCTATCCTCCAGCGCAGTAAAACAGTAGTTAAACATATAGGTACATGATAGAACAAGCACATTTTTGTTTTTAGGCTATAAACAGTTATGGTCATAGAGCAGGTTGCGTCTAACGAATTGGCATTGTGAAGGCAGGCCGTGTGCCTATAGCAGTAAGTGTAGGTACATATAACATTAAACAATCTACATAACATACTCAAGTCTCGTACTATTATGATGTGATGATGAACAGGGCTGTTCATGTGTGTGTTTCTGTTAGTTGTAGTCTAAGCATCATGGTTAGGTTGTGTATCGACATATGCTGCTGGGTACTGATGAGGTTAACTTAAAACGATGTTAACTTAAAATGATGAAAGTGGAAAATTATAATAATTAACAATGCTAGGTCGGTTGTGTTTGGAAACCAACAAAGGGAAACGTATATCATGCTATCTAGAGTTTTCAAAAGGTGAATGTGCTGGCTGGATAAATGCAGCGGGAATGACATCGTGCCTCAGTGTATGTCATACTTCGTTTAGGCTCAATCATTCCATGCTTAGTAGACTTATCAAAGATAATAACACAATAAGCGATTAACTATTGTCAAAACTGACATGTTTCTTTCTCCGGGCACCCCCCACTGCTAACATCAAAACGTGGAGTGGCATATAAGCAGACTGGCTAGTGTCAGGGCTCCAGCAAGTAAATAATCCAGCCAAAAAGAGAGAGTTGTTTCAAGTGAGAGAGCAAATGTTAAACATAGAACCTTGTCCTTAGACCATGTGGCGTCCACAGGAGTCCGGCAGGTCAGATAGCTCTGGCATGACTTCTGCCGTGGAAGGTAAGTCCCTGGTCAGCCGACTCCCGACAGCGGGAAGCGCAGTGACCCTGGAAGGTGGTGTTCGGCATGTGTGCCTGTTGGTAGGTGCCATTGAGGTTTGCTTCTTCCCCTCCAGTGACACATAGGGACCGGCTGTGTCTCTCGTGCATGAGTGCTGTGGGTGGTCTGGGCTGGCTCGCGGAGTGTGTGAGCTGGCAGCCGGTGTTTCCATGGGGTGCTCGTCATCCGAGGCTGAGAGCTGTGCGAGGGCGGTCTCACCTGCATGGACTGGGTTCCAGGCGAGTAAGCTCTGGTAGTGGGACGGCTCGTACTGAGTCGGGGTATCCTCCGTGCCTTCCTCCATCTCTTCATTATGATCAGCCTCTCGGTGCCATTAAGTGGTGCAGGCTGTGGTGCTTTTGTCACCCCTAGCTTTTGTATTGGGTCTGCGGTTGCCGGTCCTTGTGCCTGTTCGGCGAGTTTCTCCCAGAGTTGCGCCCAAAAGGGATCAAATGCCCTTGTTATGCTGTCCTCGTGGGGAGCCCAGAGATCTGGGTTTCGCGTGGCGGCCATCTTTGCAGCTAGCCTGCCGGTTTGCGGTTTCAGTTGCTTGGTGCTTTTAAACACTTGCTTGTGTCCTGTTGCTTCGTGGGGGCCGGGATAACCCCCACCGGCCCATAGGGGGGGAAGCGTGGCCCAGACCGTCGTTGATTTGTAGGCGAGGCGGGAGATCCGCCGCGTCCTCCGCCTCAGTGTAGTTTGTAGGCCGCAATGACTGTCAGAGCCCATAAAGCTCTCAGCAGGGTGGTAGAAATTGGTGCCCGGCCTCTCCCGTGCCTTCAGAGATCAGGTTCAGCTGGTACTTTATAGCAGGTAACAAGTTTTGGGCCAATTTCTCTGTATTTGCCAAGGAGCTCCTTCAACATGCGTCCTGCTTGCTCAGTAGTCAGGCCCCGCCCCCCAGGAGTTTTGTTTTATTTTTTCTTTCACGAAACACTGTGGCTATAAAAACTTTTTTTTTTTTTTTAAACTCTTCATAAAACCCAGAGTTAAGATGCTGAGTGACTTGCAAACACTGTTTATTAGGGGAAACATGAGTGAAAAATAACCTAATGGTTCTTGCTTCTTAAAGAACATATTTACTTGTAGTTTTCATTTCACAAAGTTGGTGAGAAAGAGAAACATGCTAGCTACCAGAGTAATAATCACTATTTATCTCCTGTGGTAAATGAGAAATGACAGCAGTGTCAGAATATAGTCCATAAAACATTTACATCATGAACTGTTAAAATGAAATTTATATGTGAATTGCTCTTTTTCAATCAAAACATAACATAGTGCCTTACTGTATTCTCTGATGGCACATCATTTTTAATGAAATCATAAACAAACTGGAAAGTCTGCCATGCACGTCCAATGTTCACCATGCTCTGCTTTCTTTTCAGGTGCTGAGTCTTGCCGTTTCCACATATGTTGTGAGTAGCACCCATGCCAGCCTAGCCATCAAACAAGGGGTTCCTCTGATTAATCACATAGTCAGCTGGACAACATTAGGTATGAAATCAATAGCTTTATGTATGCATATTTCAACTGCATGTCTCAATATCACAATATTGTGGGAAGAAGAGTAGTGCAAATGTGACAAACCTTATGCCCACTTATATAAATAGAATCATGGCGCTGAAAATGGTGGTGTCATGGCTACAGAACAATACACATGAGATTTAATTAGTAGCCTCGAATAATTTGAACAAAAAAATATTTTTGTTGATCACTTGCAGTGATATATATTGGCGCTTGAAATGTAGGGTTACCATTTGCACATTTAAAGGGACACTATAGTCACCAGAACAACTACAGCTTATTGTATTTGTTCTGGTAAATATAATCATTCCCTTCAGGCTTTTTTGCAGTAAACACTGTTTTGTTTTGTTTTCCAGAGAAAATGCAGTGTTTACATTATAGCCTAGGGCAGGGGTAGGCAACCTTTTAGCAGCACTGTGCCGAAATAAGATTGTGATGTCCCGTAGCATGCCGGTCCTATTTTTTTAAATTGAGGTGTGCATGTTGCCGTATTCTGCTTGTGTTATTTATACTGCAGATTCCTTTGTATCATTGTATTTGTGTGTATATGAGCTATTATATTGTATATGTTCACAAGTAGTTTGTGGTGTTGTGTATGACACCTGTGGGCTGTGTATGTGGTGTTGCTTGTGGAATTGTGTGTGGATGGATATATCACTTTGTGTTTTTCTGTGAGGGTTTTTTGGGGGTATAGCATGTGAGAAACTGCATGTGGGGTTGTGTGCATGTGTGTGAATTGTTAATGGTGTTGAGTTTGTGGGGATTGTGTGTATGTTTATGTGGGGGCTGTTTGTATTATTTGTATGAGGGGAGGGTTTTTCTGCATTTCTGTGTATATCTAGCAGTATGGGTGGGTTCCAATGGGGATCAGGCTTGCCAGGTACAGGTCAAGGATAGGAGCTGCAACAGCAGCTATGGGCTGCTTTATTACTGTGTGGATTCCTATTCACAAGTGCTGGGAGGAAGTGATCTGAGATCACGTCCTCTACGTGCTGCGATGCATTAAATTGAGGATTGTCCTTCACCACCTTTTCATATTAGCAGATATCTGAAGTTTCATTTGGACTCCCAATAGGCCAGAACCTGTTTGGCTCTAGCAGCCTTGAGTGCCGTGCAAAGATATCTCGAGTGCCGTGCATGGCACACGTGCATAGGTTGCTAGCCCTGGCCTAGGGATACCTCCATTAGCCACTCCCTAGATGGCTATTGCAGGTGCTTCCTGGGGCAGCACTGCCATTCAGTGGCTCCACCCTCTGCATGGAGACAGTGAACTTTCCTCTTAGAGATGCATCGATTTGTTGATGCATCGGCTGATGGGCAAGGGCTGTGTTTGGCTTGTGCTCACTCTGCCCCTGATCTGCCTCCTTGACGAGCTGAGCCAATCCAGTGCTTTCCTATGGGAAAGCATTTATATTGGCTCAGATCACCACTTCTGATAATGTCAGATAAGCAGGCAGATCAGGGTCAGAGCCAGCAGCAAAAACTGGAATAAAGGTAACATTTATTTTGGGAGGCAAGGTGGGGGGGAAGAGGGGGGGGGGATAGACAGTGTTTTTCAAACTATAGGATCAGGAATACATGTTAGTGTTCCTGACCATATAGTGTTCCTTTAAGCTTGTTTTCCTTTTCAGGTTTGCATGTTATGATATGTAAGAATGTCCGACTGAGCTATACTGGGACAAAAATACAACTGAATGGTAATGGTGTATTTTATTTTATTAAACATTTCTCACTCCTTCTCACTTATGTTCAGCATAATCACTCTGTTCAGCATAATCACTCAGTGCTGAGAGAATGTAATGTATCGTTGTATCATACCTCTCCAGCACCGTATTAGAATGTGGGAAACTCTTCTAATAGATCATGCAGATAGAGCATGCTATCTTGTAGTCTATACTGCAGGGGCCTATAGAAAAGTCTAGTACCAAGTGGACAATAAAATGAGGATTCCAAGGTGTACTACTACTAGTGACCGTGAATCCTGTCTTTCCTCTTTGAAGCTACTTGCTAACTGGTCAGACAGCTGTAATTAGAAACAGAAAGAACTGCAACTAGTTCAATTCAGGTGAGGCCTCTGAATGCATGTCTCACTATGCACCTGCCTTCGCTTCAACCTCTATATTTGGATAAGAGATTGTCTTCTGGAGGCTCATTGATTAGTCCCTCTTCACCCAGTCTATTGTGAATGGTGAGGTGGAAGGAACCAGTACTGGGCTTTTGCCTGCAAATACATTCTTCTTTCACCCAATATGCGGTATAGACTAATCAATATTACATAGACCCTTGTGTATGGAAATTACCCTTATCTCTTCTTCAACCCCCTATGTCATGTGGCTACTTGCAGAGCAAATATTGCAAGGTCAAGGTCATGAAATGTGCATAATTTATTTCTACACAATATCACTATAAATGTTTATTGCAAAGGTTCTCAATCAGAATCAGGTCCTTTGATCAGAAACATTAAAACAGATTGCCTTGGTCCTTGATGTGGACAACATTTTTTTACAGTTTGTGTAGGCTTTGAAGAAAGGATTTACTCAGCTGCTTTTGGATATGCATTAGCAATGGGGTCAACCAATGCCAGAAGGTATAACAAATTTGGCGAGTGATATTGCATCGTGCACCCGTAATGTATTTCCTACATCTGGATAGCTTAGAGCAAAAAATATTATGAAAAAACAAACAAGATCTGAAGATTACAACAGAAATACTCAATTTATCAGCCTTAACATAGCATTGAGTTTTCTTCTCTAGAAATTACTTGGCATATGTAAAAATGGAGAAGAAGAAACTGCGTGAAAATCATTAGTAAGGGCTTATGGGATATTTAAATGAATATAAGATGGTAAAGTAAGCAAATGATCTTGGGTAATGTGGGATTAGGTTACAGATCTTATGATTGATACAAGCAAGGTTTTGACCATTGGGGGATGAAAATGATTCCCTATTGATAAATCAAATCGCAATTAGCCAATAGAATTTTTTTTAGCTCAGATTACCCTTAATCCTGACCGTTTGACTTCTATGAATTACAAATTTCATATTGGGAAAAGTAATAATTTTCCTCTTGACCAGTGAGATCTTGGAACATTCCATCCGTATCACAACAAATACAGCCATAACTAAATTGAAAATTGTTTTCAAAATGAATTCACACATTAACATAATAGCCAAGGCACCTATCTTTGATTGATTTTTGTGCTATCCCAAAATAACAGTGGAAACCAGACAAGATGGATTGCTGAGCAGTTACATATTAAGCTAGAGCTGAGCATGCAGGATTTCCTAGCTTGGAAGTAAGCTTTTTTTGTTGTTTGTTTTTACCAACTTAAAAAGACATCAGTTGCTAAGTGTTTTGAACCATTTATATTTTATCTTTATATTATCTGTAAAACATCAACTGTATATATATATATATATATATATAGATGTAAAAAACAGATAAAATTCTTATCTTGTAATACCTTTTTTATTGGACTAACAGAATATTCTGTTAGTCCAATAAAAAAGGTATTACAAGATAAGAATTTTATCTGTTTTTTACATCTACATCACTGGACTAATACGGCTACAATCTCTACTTATATATATATATATATATATATATATATATATATATTTGTGCTCGGAATCTTTATTATGTTAATGGAATATAGAGGAGAAGCAAAGTTGGTTGAGGTGTGCCGAAACCAACGTACGAGTAGACCTGTAAAAAAGAGGGCCCACAAAGAGAAATGTGTAAAGGAGGGTGTAGGTGGGTGGGGTCAAAACAGCTTGAACGGCAAAGGTAAGTAGGGGGGTAGGGTTTATAAAGGGTCATAACTCCTCACACAAATTCATGCCAAATGGCCTTCCAACTTGTGTTCGGAATCTCTATTATGTTAATGGAATGTGGAGGAGAAGCAAAGTTGGTTGAGGTGTGCCGAAACCAACGTACGAGTAGGCCTGTAAAAAAGAGGGCAAAAAGGAATTCAAAGTAAACACACTTTATTGCAAGTTTAAACTGCGAGATTTCTGAAAGCCTGCCTGAGCTCCCTTTCTGGTTGAGGATTTCCAGCTCTTAATGATGTGTTCCCGGAGTGTTAGTGCTTGAAGCTGATGATGCTGCGCCAATGCGAAATGAGTGACCAGAGAAGGAAGCTGGGTTGTAGCCTAACCTTGACTAAAGAATTCTGATGTGTGACATAAATTTAGCTGTGGTGAGCGGATGTCCTTGGAGTAGAAGTAGTGGAGTATGTGGTGAGTGCGTGAGGTGAGAAACCAGGAGCATATCTAGAACATGTACAGGGCACCACAAATTCTCGGTAGGGAAGAGGGGAATGATAGAGGGATAGGCAGAGTGATTAGTTTTAGTAGAAGGCAAAGAGAGTACAAAATGGTTGTCTACTTTCTTCAAGTGAGAAAGTTTGAGACTGTGTCTCCTAGACGTATCACGGTGAACTCTCTAGGTCTGAGGAAACCGTAGAAAACCAAAAAAATGGCAGATTTCATGACTAAATTAGTATTATGGTCAAACGGGGATTTGTCCAATAAGTCGCTATGGTGCCAGAATATTGGACCATCTATTGGTAGCCTAGTTGTGCTAGTAGGGACTGTGACCTTGAAAATACCTTTGAGGATTTTCTTAATGGGGTAGGAAGAAAGAAAAGGAGCATGGTTAGGGAAGTTAGTGAGGATGTGGTGTTTTACTCCGGTAAGGTAGAGTTTGATGGTATTATGTGAAAGTTTTAGGTGTAAATGGCAAAAGGAGGCAAAAGCCACCATGGTTTTGATGGAAAGGTCACCTTGTAAGCAAAATTCGGCTGTGAATTTGTTAAAGATAGTCAGTGTCCTAGCGTAAGAGATAGTGGTGCGTGAGTGTTTGTACGTGTAGTAATAGTTCGTTTAAACCAGGGTTAGCTGGCGGAACGATCGTGTTCCGGCTGATTGGAGGTGTGGCAGAGAGGGAGCCCAGCCGGAAGACCCTTCATACTTGATGCCCAAATCAACCACCTTGTGCATATATAAATCAAGCTCTTTTCTCCTATGTGGGTACACCGTGCAAATAATGTCGCGATAAACTGTGGGATGGTGAGTTTTTTATTCAAACGTGGGTCTCTAGCTCTTAAGACAACCGAAATGTCCCCGTAGTTATATGCTCTATTTTCTAGAACGTCTTGGGAGGCTATAAGGAGGGACATTAAATTGATGTCCTTTCCATCAATAATATCTTTTTTGATGGAAGCCGGGACAGAGTGGGCTGGTGAGGCGTGGGCAGTGGGAGTGGTAGTGGCTGGTGGGGGAGGGGAGATGAGGGGTATGGCAGTCAGAGTGGTCGAGGTTACCGGTGTAGGGACTGCTAGGGCTGTTAAGTCACCTGGAGTGGCTATGGCTGATTCCACCTTCAGCAACCTGCTGTTCATGGATTGCAGATTGGCCACCAGAGCCGCCAGAGTTTCCTGGGTGGAATCAGAGTAGCCAACTGGAGGCCCTTGTGAACTCGTGCAGGGCCTTGGGTCATTGGGGCTCAGCCCTTTGAGAGAGGAAAAAAACAAACCGTAAAGGGGGTAACTGTTACTTTAACAGAATACCCCTGGGAATATATACATAATTATATGTGACAATGAGTGGTGAAATAATGCCATTTAGAGTAAGGGAAAACGTAGGTAGAACCGTGAACATATGATATAAAATAATACATAGAGGAACATACTTAAATACGAGAATTAAAATGCATAGAACCTCATGCGTTCGGCTACCGAACGTGCAAGAGAAATATAATAGGACCGCGTGTGTTAGATTTAATGAAATGAAATGCTAGTGACACAGCCGTTCGTATGTGTTTTGTCTAACGAAAGTGAGAAACAGGCGAACGTAAGGTGAGTGTAAGCGTTCGGTAAAATTTTATTAACGAAAGAAAGAATGAAAAGCGTGTGTACTATGCGGTCGGCTAAAAAACGTCCGAACTGCGGATTTACACGAACGGGTAAGTAATATATCTAGGGAGCCTATCCCCGCGTTTTTAGGCCTGAACGTGGGAAATAGCCGAACACTATTTCCCATGTTGATGCTTAAAGGACCACTATAGTGCCAGGAAAACATACTCGTTTTCCTGGCACTATAGTGCCCTGAGGGTGCCCCCACCCTCAGGGACCCCCTCCCGCCCGGCTCTGGAAAGGGGAAAGGGGTTAAAACTTACCTTTTTCCAGCGCTGGGCGGGGAGCTCTCCTCCTCTCTCCTCCTCCGTTCCTCCTCCTGGGCTGAATGCGCACGCGCGGCAAGAGCTGCGCGCGCATTCAGCCCGTCGCATAGGAAAGCATTTACAATGCTTTCCTATGGACGCTTGCGTGCTCTCACTGTGAAAATCACAGTGAGAAGCACGCAAGCGCCTCTAGTGGCTGTCAATGAGACAGCCACTAGAGGATTAGGGGGAAGGCTTAACCCATTCATAAACATAGCAGTTTCTCTGAAACTGCTATGTTTATGAAAAAATGGGTTAACCCTAGCTGGACCTGGCACCCAGACCACTTCATTAAGCTGAAGTGGTCTGGGTGCCTAGAGTGGTCCTTTAAGTTTGCGTGCCGGTCTCGTGACCGGAAGCTCGACAGCCGGGTAACGAGTAGGGAATACAGTCCATTCCACTTATTATCTTTACTTTGCATGATCTACCTGTTATTTCAGTGGGCCTATCATGGTTTCCAATTCCATTTTACAGTGTCACTCAACTATACTTTTAGATGGCTGTTGTTCCAAAAATAATGTATACATTGATCCCCATACAGGATAAATAAGTCATGTTGGGGAGCTTGCAAGGGCATAACCCACAAAGCATTGGAGAATAGTAACTAATTCCAAAGAACCCCTACTAAAAGAGGAAAAATGGACACGAGCAAGTCCCTATAAAATAATAAAATTGGACAAAAACTTTATTGAAATCAGTAGTACTTAAGGACTCAAATAATCACTAAAAAATAATAATAAACCCATCACCTAACAAAAGGCTCAAGAATCATTAGATCAAGAAAGCCAAATATTTTGACTCCCAGTGAGGATCTACACTAATTAAGTATAATTTTTTGTAACATTCTTCTTTGTTATTTTTCTAAGGATCAATTGTGGTTTATATTGCCGAGTTATTTTACCTTTGTGGGATTATAAACATATTTCCCTTCTATATTCACTGTGAAGACTGAGATCTAATTAGGATACTCCATATGTATATATTTTCTTTTGTTGGGTGATGGGTTTATTATTATATTTTACTGAATATTTGAGTCCTTTAATACATAGTGATGATACCAGAGAAAAATTGAAAATATAAAATAAAATGAGCAAGTTCCTATATAAAAACGTATAAAATGCAACTTAAAATGACTTCTCCAGTCTCAAAATTATTCAACCTCTGAAAAAAAATCCCTCGCAACAGCACAAACATGCAAAACAAGGATTCATTAGTTGCATCAGGTGTGCTTGAGCTGTAACATTTACAAATATCTGAACTGGCTGGGGGATTGTAGAGTGTCATGTTTGACTGCATGTTAGAAATAGGGCCTAGTCAAAAGAATGGTCCACAGACAACACATGTTTTTCATATTTGTGCTGTTGTGAGGACTTTTATTCAGGGAGTTGAATAATTTTGAGACTGGAGAAGTCATTATAAGTTGCATTTCCACTTGAAGCATTTGTTGTGTTGGCTATTTAATCGCTTTTATTTGATTTGTTCTTTGCAAACAGCTGAATGTCAATAAATGTTTACAATAACTATTTCAATGGAGATTGAATCATTTTGATTACAACCGTATGTGTATATGCATAAATAATCAGTGGTTCCTTAATACACTAAAATGCCTGGCTTTGCATATGTATAAATCATTGATGCTATGCACCGTGAAGAAGCAGTAATGTTACTTTTTGCATACTTGTGCAGCACCAGTGGGTAATATACAATTTTCTTTAAATATATAAAATATAAAGTTGCATTCTGTAATTGTGATAGTACATCAGTCTATTAAAAATGATGTACAATAAGCACACATATCAGTAGAACTTGCCATTCATCCATTTTGATGTCTGATTTTCATGTTTGTATATTTGCAAATAAGACATAATGATTTCATTCTGTTCTCTTGTAGCATCTGCCTTGGCTGTGCCGCTGCTTAGTACCACCTTTCTGTTCCAGAGGCTTCTTTGCATATTTATTTCTTTTGTATCCACATACCTGTTGCTGAGCACTGGGTAATTGTTCATTTTAATGTAGTAATCAGTTGCTTATTATGTATAATATAAGTTATGATCTAGATTCTATTAAATTGTGCAGTTAGTAAATAGAAACATTAACCTAAAATTCAATAAATAAAAAAGGTTTTCCAGCACTTCCTATAATGTTACTAGGCAGCTAGGACACCCCAAGCCAGAGTCTCTTCTTTCTGGTAGAAGGTAAGATGCAAGATGAGGAAAGGGGGTCACAGCACCTGGTGAATGCCTTCTGATCCAGATGGTGCTCAGTGCATATAAAAGAACAGGAGACAAAATATAGTATAGTAGGTACTTATACTTTGTGAGGAAAATATAGAAATGCACTTCTGTTCAGCTCCAAATAGTAGCTCTTGGGCGGTATAATTCCCCTCCTCCTGTGGATTTACTGGTGCAGCAACAATTTTCCAGGAAGTGAGTCATGATCCAGGTGCACTGTGTGGGAGTCCTGGCGCGGGTAGTAGCAGCTCACTGATGCAGATGTGGCATTAAGGAAATATTAAAAAAAAGCCAATAGTGCTCACTGATAAACCCCCCCCCCCAAAAAACTATTAAAATAAAGTAAAAAAGAGAGGTACTCACAAAAGGAGAACAAAAATGGTTTTGCTCAACCCATAGCTGGTATAGTTCCCACCAAAGATATTTCTGGAGTCCTCTTTGATAAAATCTTCTAAAAGCAATTAGGAGGGTCCAAAATAGGCTCTTTTTATTACATCAAATATGAAAATACACAACGCGTTTCGCCAAATCACAGGCTTTCTCAAAAGTGTTTACAGATATTAAGACCATCCTGGTTATTAATTTCAAATAAAAATTTAAACAAAAAATGGTTGTGTGATGTCACAGTCATGTGACCAATAGAATTAATGAACTAACTAAAAGTCTAAATTAGGATACAAACATACAGAATCAGTGGAAATAGGAGATGGTAGGTTCCAAGCGCTTGAGATTTATTGGTGGAGAGTAAAAGGCAGATAAAACAACCCAAACCGGTGTCTCTCTTTTCCTTTCAAGAATAAGAAGTATACACATGAAGGAGAGAGTAGTGCCTTGTAAAAATCCTCAGGTGTGAACAATATGTAACAAAAGAAGGGAACAGTGTATAATGTTAATTATACATTAACCGTGTATAGAGAGGTATTAGACAGCTCTACATTTGTGTGAATGGACTGTATTATCCCAGCTTTAAGAAATGTGGTGCATCTTTTAATCCAATTACACTGGGAAGAAAATATATAAGGATTGTGAGAGTGCAGTCCTTCTTCCATTGGCATGTGGTCTCATATGCCATGTTGTATTGTAGCATTTTATTAGCCTATGTAAATGTGGGATTTATCATGGAGTGTGCTCATATAAAATATTGTTTATGTTAAATTATAGATGGCACATGCATGAAATTGCATGGTATGTATAGATTTGTTTTGAGCCCAGTTATTATTTTCACAAAACCACTTCTCTCTTAGCATCTGTACAAAACTGGACGCAATCAATTCAATTGTACTTAACCCCAAGGCCAAAAATTGACAGAAAGCCAGCCAGCCACTCCCCTGCCCAACCCAGTATATTTTCTAAAGTGTGCATGCCATTGTAAATGTAAGATGCGTAAACACTTATTTTAAATGTTGTTTTCCTGGCCAATTCTGAATAATTATGTTAATGACTGTGGGGCCCTTGTATTCCAGGTATGAAGCTTTGTTTCCTGTGATTTTGTCATGTTTAATGTTTGTCTGGATATTTATGGAGCAGGAAACACTTGTGAAGAATGGACTTTCTGGCAGAAGGAAGGTAATGAATTTCACCATTAACAGTAGAATTGTTTATTTCTACAACTTTTCAATCAGATATAAGGAACAGGAAATAACTGATTTAGGGCACGTATGTCACAGTTGTTGTTGACACTCTCTAAAAATGTCTATAACAATCTGGATGTTGAACCTTGATGCCTTCTGACCAGTGTGGCAATCTTCCATTTCGATAACTTAGAAGAATCGTTTACACACACACACAGAGATAATCCATATGCAGACTTTATTTGGAGAATGGAATAGACTGATCTCCACATCTCAAAATATTTTGGCTCTATGTTAGAGCCTTTCTCAAGGCTGAGAAGTCTACCTTTGAATGATCTGTGTGTGTGCCCAGGTGTTTTTTTAACACATGGAATTGCTGGAGTTGGCATGTAGACTAAAATATGAGCACACTAGAAATAATGAGGATAGGATAATTCAGTTTTCATACAAGAAAATAAATAAATATATATATATATATATATATATATATATATATATTAAAGGGATGCTATTGGCACCAAATCAACTTTAGCTTAATTAAGCATTTTGATTTGTAGGCCATGCCCCTGCAGTCTCACTGCTCAATTATCTGCTATTAAGCAGTTATGGCAGCTATAGTCACACCTCCCTGCGGGTGACTTGCACAGCCTTCCTGAACACTTCCTGTAAAAAGATCTCATGTTTAAACTTCCTTTATTGCGCAGTCTGTTTAATCTAGAATTTATCACCTATTATGTTAATAGCTTTCTAGACCAAGCATGTCAAACTCGCGGCTCATGGGCCACATGTGGCCCGCAATTAAAATTTTTGCAAACTGCTTACTAAAGCAGAGTAGGCACCTGCTCTCCCCACATTGTGTGTGTGACTCTGTCTGTCAGTGTGTGTGTGTGTGTCTGTCTGTCAGTGTGTGTTGGTCAGTTTTGCGATGGCCACAGCTGGACAGTGGAGGACCTGGAAGTGCACGGAGGCACACAGTGCCACGTCACATTCTGACGTGACGTCAACGTGCTCCACTTTCACATGTTTTCAAGGAGTAGAAGGAGGATCTGTTTGGCACAGGATGCAGACAGCGCCATTGGGGGTATACCAGAGGTATACCAGAGACTGGACTCCGGAGTCGCATACTGGCAGCGGCAATGTGAGTGGAGTGTGAGTGAAGTCTGCTTGTTGGCTAATACTAATTAGTAGAGGGGGGTGCTGGGATGTAGTATAGAGGGGGTGCTGGGATTTGGTATAGAGGGGGGTACTGGGATTTGGTATAGAGGGGGGTGCTGGGATTTGGTATAGAGGGTGGTGCTGGGATTTGGTATAGAGGGGGTGCTGGAATTTGGTATAGAGGGGGGTGCTGGGATTTAGAATAGAGGGGGTGCTGGGATTTAGTATAGAGGGGGGACTGGGATTTAGTACTGGGGTTTATTAGAGGGAGATGCTGTTTTTGTTTTTTATACTGTACTTTTCAAAACAAACCTACATTTCTATGAAAATGTAAGGTTTTGTTTTTTTTTTTGCATCCCACATAATCGTAAACCTTGTTTTTGTGGCCCATGCTAGCCTTTGAGTTTGACATGCTTGCTCTAGACCATGCAGGAGCCTCCATATGTATAATTAAAGTTCTGTTTTGGAGCACTAGATAAAAACATATAAAGTAAGTTGACATCTGATTGAAAATTAAAAATGCTTATGCAGGCTGTGTGAGTCACAGCTAGGGGGGTGTGGCTAGGGCTGCATGGATAGAAACAGGAGTGATTTAACTCTTAAATGGCAGAGAATTGAGCAGTGATGATCTATACACAAAAACTGCTTCATTAAGCTAAAGTTGTTTTGATGCCTATAGTATCACCTTAACTCGAGCTACCAACAGTACTGTTGCACTATCAGTGTTTATACAATTTGCAGTAAAAGGATACAGAAGCATAGAAGCACTGTACTTCATTTTTCTGTACTTCATATTAAAATATTAGCAGCCGGAGTGGTTTGTGAAAGATTGGAAGGAAATCCTACTTCATTTGCCATTGATTACACTGGTGTTTCCATGTAAGCAGCAAACTATTACACTAATTTCACCTTCAGAGAATCCAATACACTTGAATACTTTTCCAACAAGAGTATTGGCATCCTGGTCTTTGTTAAAGGTCAGTTTTATCAATGATGAAAAAAAACCTCCCTAAAAGGTGCCTTGACCATATAACACTAATGCAAATGTGCAGGGCAATGAAGCTTCTGGCATTTACTTTTTGACTGGTAATAAGTATTCAGCCCAGATTACATTTTGTAAAATAAAATATTACACAAATTCAGGATTTTTTTTCCCCTCAAACTTCCCTACATGCTTTATCTATATTTGTATGCATTCTTTCGCATGTGTATGTTTATTTGGAGGAGTGGAATCAGATTTACTGTGGGTTAATTAGACATCTCAGAGTTGTATAATGTGCAAATACTTGGTTCCTTCAAAATGCCAAGATTTTACACTGCTTGATTGGCAAGCCTTTTTATATTGACCTTTCCCCCCATCCTCCCACTTCTTGGGAGGGAGAGGGTTAAGGTCAATCACATACTTACAAGCTCTTTTTGACATCATGGATTTGGTGAAATAGTCTTATATTTGGACTAAAGCTTTCTGTTGAAGCATGGCCTATGGGTATATAAGCTTTGCAGCACATTACATTCACATGTTTATCAGAATTTTTCTTTCATGACTAAAGATGTTATCCATACACATATGGCATCACAAACTATTAACCAGGGGGAGGATAGATGGTGGTGTTAACACTATAGAGTCAGGAATACATGTTTGTGTTCCTGACCCTATATTGATCCTTTAAATCTCATGTTTCTCTGTCAGAATCTTGGGACTTGTTGTTATTCAGCATGTGGACAGGAGTAAATGATATATACATAACATTTGCAATACACTCTTTTTTTCCAGTAGGTGGCACAGTTCTCAGTACTTGCTAAAAGCTGTTTTTGCTTTCCATCTGATGTTCTAAAACATTGCATCTGTTGTGGGGACAATAAACCGTTCTCCTCCATTGTTGGCACAACATAGTGTTCATGTAAAACAAGCTGTCTATCGTTGTTGCTCTGCTGGAGCTCAGCCATGCTGACGCATAGGATGCTTTGCTGTAAAATATGGGCTTATCCATGCTATCTTCTATTCCTTGTTCTAAAAAGCCATTACAGGAATTAAATTGTTCATGAGTCTTTAGGCCAAGAAATGCCATATGCATGCAAACTCATGTTTTTATGACATCTAAATCACCATAATATAGTTTTACCATTCCAAAAAGCTTAAGCAAAAATTACAACATATTTCAAATCGATCACATCAATGAAAGCTCTAGCTATATTGCTCACTCTTTCCACAAGCCATCATCATTTTATTACACTCACACACATCTGCTCATTTACTATATATATATATATAAAAACAACAGAAAAATTCCTTGCACTTACGCTTTCCTGTTAAATGCAGGGTGCCAAAGCCTGCTGGCTGATTCACATAGAAAATCCACAATGAAGGCTGCACTCCACAGTCTTCATTAAAATCCAAAACAATCATGTTCGTTTTTTTGATCCTGAGGAAAGCCAAATGTGGGGCTGAAATGTCGATCATTTTTTAAATGTGTACTCAATAAAAGTTTGGGATTTTAATGAAGACTGTGGAGTGCAGCCTTCATTGTGGAATATATATATATATATATATATATATATAATGCATTCCCACACATACGTTCATTTAAATAATGTTGCAATAAATATTTTTTTTATATTAAAGGACCACAATGTAGGACATACAAATAAAAGTATTAAAATAACAGAAAATATTTTATGACCAAGATTATTATAGTGAATAGGTTTCCTACAACAGGCCATAATGGCCGATTTCACAGCTATGTACCGGGTGACAACGATGATGTCTCTGGGTGCATTCGCTGGAGTGGTTGGTGCCTTCCTAATCTTGAAAGCTGTCACAATATGCGGCGAGTCTTCTCACCTCCTTTGCCCGTGTCACCTTGTGGGGGAAGTTCAGAAGGGCCTCTGGGCCTACTGTTTCAGGCACTCCGCGGATCTGATATTTTTCTGGCTGTGTCTTGCCTCGAGTGTTGCCACTGTGCGGGAAAGGCTTTGTACCTGTTGGGTGAGGGCTTCCACATGGGAGCGGGTGTCTGTCAGGCGCTGCTTGTGTGTTTCCTCTCTGGATTCCACTTTCCCAATCCGCTTCCGCAGCCCGCCGATCTCAGCCTATGCTCCCACCAGATCTTCCTCCTATACCTCTCTCAGGTCCTGGAGAGGTTTTTTTTATTTCCCCCTTTGTAGAGGGAGATGCGTCTGAGCCTGCCCTTAGGAACACTCCACTGGTGGCCTCAGATGACCTCTCTTTGTCCATGGAGTCACTTGAGCCATGCTGCCTCCCTGGCGCCATCTTGTTTCTGGCCTGTGGTTGGTCAAAGGAAGTCGGATGTCTGGGTGATTTTACGCCCTCTGGGCGAACATTTTTTGTTATGTTTACGCCCCATCGCTTTTTGGGGAGTAACAGGAATAGTGAAGGTTCTCTTTTTTTTTGTTCAGGTGACAGATTCCCTGTCCCTGAATTAGCCTGCCCTTAGGAACACTCCACTGGTGGCCTCAGACGACCTCTCTTTGTCCATGGAGTCACTTGAGCCATGCTGCCTCCCTTGCGCCATCTTGTTTCTGGCCTGTGGTTGGTAAAAGGACAGTCGGATGTCTGGGTGATTTACGCCCTCTGGGCGAACATTTTTTGTTATGTTTACACCCAATCGCTTTTGGTTGGTCAAAGGACAGTCGGATGTCTGGGTGATTTACGCCCTCTGGGCGAACATTTTTTGTTATGTTTACGCCCCATCGCTTTTTGGGGAGTATCAGGAATAGTGAAGGTTCTCTTTTTTTTGTTCAGGTGACAGATTCCCTGTCCCTGAATTATTGTTGAACATTGACTGATCCGGTATACAAACATCATAAAACAGTTTGAACAATTTGGTTCGTATACCGAACCATATTCCGAATAGACAGACCACCCAGAATAGTCATGTGCTACTCATTACCCTACCTGACCTCTTTCGCAAACCGCAGTTACCAACATTTAAAGTGGTCGACTGGGTGGCTGCCGTTCATATGGACTAACACAAGGCTGCGGCCATCTTGGTTTCGCAAACAGTGGTGTTTGGTCGTCGAGTGTATGTAATTAAAATAGGGCACTCGACGGCGCCAACACTGCTGGGATTTCCCACCACATGTATGTTCAGTTTTGTTCGACTAACTAGAGCGGCATTCAGTAGAAACAAACTCCTGCACGAGGGGCTCACGACCAACTCATATGCGAACTGTTACTTTCGTTATTTTATTGTGTTTTGTACTCTCGACCGCCCCCTCAGCCTGAATTTATGGAACTCTTTTAGGCAGGCGTCTCGTGTACGTTTAGTCTAAATTATACTCCAGCGGCGTTTCGACTGCATTTGTGGGATCTGAGTGCTTTCTGGATATGTTGGGCCCTCAGATCCAGGCTGCCCAGGGATATAGGACTTAAGGGGTACCCACTTGTTAAGCGTGTTGTGGGGTGTTTCATTAAAACAGTTCATCTTTACCCTCAACACAGAGCCTCGTCTTGTGATTGTAGGGAACAGCTATACCTGCTTTATTACCTCTTGGATTACTGCTTGGGAATACTACAGCATTACTCACACTAAGGGGGAAAGGACATCTCTGGCGGCGGAAACCCCTCTCCTCACGGAGTGGTTGCCACAGTTCACCTTGTGGCTATAAGGCCTCTTTTCCAGTGTATGGAACCGGAGCACAACATATGCATGTCTGCTCAGTGTCTCAGCTAGCAACGCCCCTGTTTTCCTCCCTTTTTGAGTAAATAATATACATTTTCTCCCTGATCACTCCCCCTACCACAATATAGACCCCTCACACACACTACAGCAGTTCACACAACCTGCACCCCCTCACACATACCCTGCTCCTCCTCACACATACCCAGCATCTCTTAACACACAGCACTCTTCACACACATACTGTGCACCCCCTCACACACATACTGTGCACCCCCTTACATACCCTGCACCCCTTCATACACACACACACTGCACCCCTCATACATACTGCACCCCTCACACACCATGCACTGTTTTACACACACTGCACCCCCTCGCACATACCCAGCACCACTCACACACACAGCACCTGTCATACACTTACCGTGCACCCCCCCACACCCTCACAGACACACTGCATCTCTCACACATACCATTGTTTTTTATTTCTGGCTGATGCTGGTCCGCAAAATATTTCTCCTATTTTCGCAAGGATGCGGTTGTTAAAAGGTTGCAGAACACTGGTATAAATTACATAGTGACACAATTGAGTGTATTATGTAAATAAACCTACATTTACTAACTTCACACCTGCTATATTAATTCTTCATGCCACTGCAATAAAAGCTTGCACTCACAGCTATACCAGTGCACTCTGTTGTGTACTTAATTGTTGATGGATTAAAGGACCACTATAGTGCCATGAAAACATACTTGTTTTCCTGGCACTATAGTGCCCTGAGGGTGCCCCCACCCTCAGGGACCCCCTCCCGCCGGGCTGGATGGCGAGGAAAGGGGTTAGACTTACCTTTTTTCCAACGCCGGGCGGGGAGCTCTCCTCCTCCGATCCTCCTCTTCGGCTGAATGCGCATGCGCGGCAGGAACTGCACGCGCATTCAGCCTGTCTCATAGGAAAGCATTCATAATGCTTTCCTATGGACGCTTGCGTCTTCTCACTGTGATTTTCACAGTGAGAAGCACGCAAACGCCTCTAGCGGCTGTCAGTGAGACAGCCACTAGAGGCTTAAGAGGCTGGATTAACCCTATTATAAACATAGCAGTTTCTCTATGTTTATAAAAAAAAAAAAGGTTAATCCTAGAGGGACCTGGCACCCAGACCTAGAGGGACCTGGCACCCAGACCTAGAGGGACCTGGCACCCAAACCACTTCATTAAGCTGAAGTGGTCCTTTAAAGTATCACAAATTACATACTTGAATGTTCTCTCTCTCTCGGTATTGCAGTGGAATCTGGGCTAACAATGGAATGGTTCCAAAAATAGACCAGGGGCTTCTCAGGACCCTGATTTGGACTCTTGCCCCTGTCAGCCATCCCTACAACTCTATTGTCTTGGATTATGAAAAATAAGTGCTCTGTGTTATTTCTGTTCTCTAAGTGTAATTGTTAAGAAAACTATTTAGTTTCAAGTAATGCAAACACATAGAAACTACATCCAAATTAATTGCAGTATTTAAAAAAAAAAAAAAGGCAAATTTAAAGAAACATTATAGTGTTTGGAATACAACACTGTAGTGTCTCTCTGCCACCCCTCACCGTTCATTGCGTTCCCACCCCAGGAAATTAAAGGGTTAAAAATCCTTTAAACACCCAGCTTATTCCAGCGCCGGAATCCCTTGGTGCTGCCTTTGTCACTCCCTCCCCCGACATCGGCACTGATGTTAATGCTTTGCTGAGGGCGATTTGAAGACGATGGAAAGCGTGAGGATGTGTACAGCATTGTTTCACGAAGTTAAAATCTGTGAAAAGCAAGAAGCACCACTGGTACACAGCCACTAGAGGCAGTCTTAACCCTGCAATATCAGCATTGCAGTTTCTGTGAATCTGCAGTGTTTTCAGCCACAAGGTTAAGGGAACAGGGGCACTGCACTCAGATCACTTTCATGAAATGAAGTGATCTGGGTGTCTATAATGTTCCTTAATGTGCATATTCTCACGTGGATGTGCTCTAAATCCTTTGAAGTTCAGTTCCGTAGGGGAATTTGTTTACCATCATCTTTTTTTATTGTGTATACAGGACCTCTTTACCAGACCAAATATATGTAAATCAGTTGGTGCAACTGAAATCAATTGAGTTCATTATTAATAACTTTTACAAGTTTCCCTACTCACTATTATTAGTTTCTCGTTTGCTACTAATTTAGTGGATATCACTTTATATACCATATTTTCCAAGAGATTGAAAAACACACATGTATAATGATTCTTATATGGCTATATACAGTTGCAAGAAAAAGTATGTGAACCCTTTGGAATGATATGGATTTCTGCACAAATTGGTCATAAAATGTGATCTGATTATCATCTAATTCACAACAATAGACAATCACAGTCTGCTTAAACTAATAACACACAAAGAATGAAATGTTGCCATGTTTTTATTGAACACACCATGTAAACATTCACAGTGCAGGTGGAAAAAGTATGTGAACCCTTGGATTTAATAACTGGTTGAACCTCCTTTGGCAGCAATAACTTCAACCAAACGTTTCCTGTAGTTGCAGATCAGACGTGCACAACGGTCAGGAGTAATTCTTGACCATTCCTCTTTACAGAACTGTTTCAGTTCAGCAATATTCTTGGGATGTCTGGTGTGAATCGCTTTCTTGAGGTCATGCCACAGCATCTCAATCGGGTTGAGGTCAGGACTCTGGGCCACCTCAGAAGGCGTATTTTCTTCTGTTTAAGCCATACTGTTGTTGATTTACTTCTATGCTTTGGGTCATTGTCCTGTTGCAACATCCATCTTCTGTTGAGCTTCAGCTGGTAGACAGATGGCCTTAAGTTCTTCTGCAAAATGTCTTGATAAACTTGGGAATTCATTTTTCCTTCGATGATAGCAATCCGTCCAGGCCCTGAAGCAGCAAAGCAGCCCCAAACCATGATGACCCACCACCATACTTCCAAGTTGGGATGAGGTTTTGATGTTGGTGTGCTGTGCCTTTTTTTCGCCACACATAGTGTTGTGTGTTTCTTCCAAACAACTCAACTTTGGTTTCATCTGTCCACAGAATATTTTGCCAGTACTGCTGTGGAACATCCAGGTGCTCTTGTGCAAACTGTAAACGTGCAGCAATGTTTTGTTTGGACAGCAGTGGCTTCCTCTGTGGTATCTTCCCATGAAATCCATTCTTGTTTAGTGTTTTACGTATTGTAGATTCGCTAACAGGAATGTTAGCATTTGCCAGTGACTTTTGTAAGTCTTTAGCTGACACTCTAGGATTCTTCTTCACCTCATTGAGCAGTCTGTGCTGTGCTCTTGCAGTCATCTTTACAGGACGGCCACTCCTAGGGAGAGTAGCAGCAGTGCTGAACTTTCTCCATTTATAGACAATTTGTCTTACCGTGGACTGATGAACAGCAAGGCTTTGGAGATACTTTTATAACCCTTTCCAGCTTTATGCAAGTCAACAATTCTTAATCGTAGGTCTTCTGAGAGCTCTTTTGTGCGAGGCATCATTCACATCAGGCAATGCTTCTTGTGAAAAGCAAACCCAGAACTGGTGTGTGTTTTTTTTTATAGGGCAGGGCAGCTGTAACCAACACCTCCAATCTCATCTCATTGATTGGACTCCAGTTGGCTGACATCTCACTCCAATTAGCTCTTGGAGATGTCATTAGTCTAGGGGTTCACATACTTTTTCCACCTGCACTGTGAATGTTTACATGGTGTGTTCAATAAAAACATGGCAACATTTCATTCTTTGTGTGTTATTAGTTTAAGCAGACTGTGATTGTCTATTGTTGTGACTTAGATGATGATCAGATCACATTTTATGACCAATTTGTGCAGAAATCCATATCATTCCAAAGGGTTCATACTTTTTTTTTCAACTGTATCTAGGTCTCATACATATTTCATGTAATGTTGATCAAAACAAAGACACTATACTTTCCAGCACAAAAGAGTGATCTGGATGTGTCTATATATGCGACATCATTTTAGTTTTGGGGATTTTTTTATGTGTTCACAACTTAAAAACACTTTGTTTAATTAATAGACTTATAATCTGATATTATATGACCATAATTGCAGTATTCAAGATTCGTTTTAACTTTCTTAGTAAAGGGGCTAAGTCCTGAGATCTCAATCATTTTCAGGATCTTAATAGACTAACTTGTTGTTTTGACAAAAGACCGTGGAGGTTTGAGAGCCATACATTTTAAACAATCTTACCAATAAACAATTTAATATTTTTATTCAATTACTAGTGACATCAGTACAGCTATTGGGGATGGCAGAAAGTATAATTTTTAATTCAGTCGAGAATTGTCTATTCTAAAGCTCAGTAACCTCCATTCATATTTTACCCATTGAAATTCAAAGGGAACTATATTGGACTGTTATCTTTATAAATTAATAAGAACACATTTTGAATGTTGAAATGCTTCTGCTTTTAAGCAACACAAAATGGCATGTATAAAATATATAAAATTAACTGAATTGCAACAATTTCCAAATATAATTAGGATGGTTAACACATGGTTGACTTGTTTTGAGGAGCAGATTATTTGGATGAACTACATATATTATTGAATGACAGAGTATGGTATAGTGGACACAATGTTCATCCAACTATTCAGTGTATTAGTGAATTGAAAGCATTGATTGATGGTGCTTGGCTAGATGGAGTTGTAAGTAGAAACTAGATTTTTTTTATTTTTTTTTTATTTGTTTCTTTATTTCATTAACTCTTTTTTTATTTATTTCCTTAACTCTTATTGTTTTCCCCTTCAAAGTGCATAGATTTTTACTAACCCATTTTATTCATAGCTATCATTCATTGCATAGTACATAAAACCATTGATTAAATTATTTACTCACAGAAACACTTTCCACAGTAATTTAATTACATTTAACAATTTTTGGACAGAGTACATTAATGTGAAGATTATCATGGATGGTTTTAAAGACAATCAACCACTTTTCGGCTCAAAGTTTATCTAGCTTAAAGGACCACTATAGGCACCCAGACCACTTCAGCTTAATGAAGTGGTCTGGGTGCCTGGTCCAGCAAGGGTTAACCCTTTTTTTTTTATAAACATAGCAGTTTCATAGAAACTGCTATGTTTACACTGAGGGTTAATCCAGCCTCTAGAGCCTCTAGTGGCTGTCTCATTGACAGCCGCTAGAGGCGCTTGCGTGCTTCTCACTGTGAAAATCACAGTGAGAAGACGCCAGCGTCCATAGACACTTCCTCTCCCCAGAGCCCGGCGGGAGGGGAACCCTGAGGGTGGGGACACCCTCAGGGCACTATAGTGCCAGGAAAACAAGTATGTTTTCCTGGCACTATAGTAGTCCTTTAATGCACAAAAATGTTAATTTTAGCTTTGATCCTTTTTCCTTTGCCTCTCAATAAGGTTATCATCATGGCCAAGTTTTTCTGGAAATCATTAATTAACGTGAATGCAGGGTGATTTGATCCCCAGTCACACTGTTTAATATCCCTGTTTTCTAACCACTAGATAGCAAACCTGAATCGCAGTTGCAGTTCTGTTGATGATACGGACAGTAAAATTGTATCCTTATACTTCAAGTTGGTTGCAACAGCCCTCAGGGAAATATATACTTAAAAGAATTGTAGAACTCACAATAGTTCAAATGGTCAGGGGGAGGATTTACATCTCAGGCACTCCCTGCCCTCCTTTCACCTCCCTCCCCACCCCATAAAAAAAATCAAATCATATACAACAATGAATTGACATGACATTCTCTAATAATGTAGTGAGTGTATTTGACTGTGTACACGCACGCAGGTTTAAAGATGTTAGAAGTGGTTAGGGTAAATGGGTTTTTAAGGTTAGAGGGGGGTTAATATTAGAGTTAGATTACATAGGATGTTTGGTATTAAAATGACAGCCTGAGAGGAGTTATAACTGTGGTTTTGGGATTTAGGGTTAAAGTGGGGTTACATTTAGTATTTGGATGCATGGTGTGTTAAGGATTATTTAATTTAGGGCTAGAGTTGAGATATAGTTCATTTTAGTAATGGGATACATGTGGTTTTACATTTTAGGAGTTAAAAGTAGGACAAATGTTTTTTTTCATGCTTAGATTTTGAGTGCTATAACTTGGGGCTAAGAAAAGGATTTGTTTTGGAGTGTTCAGATTTAAGGTTAGGGAAAGGTGTGTTTTGGGCATGAGTAGTTTGAAGTTTTATTTGTAAAGGACTCAACCTATTATGTATTCTGTAGTCCAGTCACACCCCTATGATTGATAACCAGTAGCTTATTGTTACAGAAACTGTTATACAGTGTGCATCACTCAATGCTGTTCCTGCTCCTCCTGCAAGGCATTTTTATGTCAGAGACTTTTAGTGGACTTTTGGGAAGGATCCCTTCCACTTCCTGTATAGACACAGACACTGGAGGAGTAGAGACTGCAAAGAATTATACACCCTCTATTACTGTTCCTGCATCTGTTCTATCAAGCATAGGAGTAGACTAATTGAACTAAAGAAGACACTGGCCATGTCTCCTAGTGCTTATTTCTCCCGACCAGCTCACTTTAGTTTTAGGAATATACATTACATTAGGCGTGAGGTAGATTTTAATAATTAGGAAACTAACAGTGTCACACACATCGCAGAGATATGAGGCAGGTAAGGAAGGAGTATCAAGGCTATCTAAATGCCCGTTAAGGGACTCAGAGAGTTCATGTTACGCCACTGCGCCAGCTCCCAAATTTGTATTGTTTATGTATATTTTTCTGTGAATAAGAATTAGGATCCAGTACTAGCACGATATTTTGCATACCACAATACAAAAAAAAAAAAAATCAAGTGGCTTGATCCTCAGTTTCCTACAGAGCACCGCAATTATGGAATAACCTCAGGGACACAGTCAAATCTTAATTCAATCTAAAATATATATGTGTGTGTATGTATGTGTATATATATATATATAGGTAAGAAAGGTGTATATATATAGTTTGTATATTGTATTTTTGTAATATTTATTTATTTCTAAAATATTTTACCAGGAAAACATTGTATTGATACATTAGGGTCCACAAAACATTGTATTGATACAAGGGGGTAGAATAAAATACAAAAACAATATTAATACACAATATATACAAAATTTAACATAGAGCAGGTAGGAAATATATAATCAACCATAATACGTGCATTCTGTTTTGAGGTATGTAGAGAGGAATCTCTTAAAGGGCTTTAGGCTTTGGGAAGATTTTAAAGTGTGCTGGAGGTCGTTCCACAATTGCAGCGCTCTGTAGTAGAAGGAGGATCGGTCGCTTTCTTTTTGTATTGAGGCAGACTAAATAAAGTGCTGGTACTGGATCGGAGGTTATAGGAGGTGGCAACAGCCGAGCAGAACATTCTGCTCAGGTAGGGTGGGAGCTTCCCAGAAAAGCTCTTAAACACAAGGCTGGAAAGATGAAGGATGCGCCTGGATTCCAGCGACAGCCAGTTTAGTTCTTTTACCATGTCACAATGGTGGGTCCTGTAATTACACTGTAGCAAAAAATCGGCAGAATGAGTTATACAATGTATTGAGTTTATGTGGGATTGCGGTGCAGGTGCATATACTACATCCCCATAATCAATGATTGGCATCAGCATTTGCTGTACAATCTTTTCCTTTACTGTAGGGCTTAGGCAGGATTTGTTTTTTGTAAAGGGCACCTAGTTTTGGATAAAGTTAGATGCAAGTTTTTCTATGTGGAGGCCAAATGATAGATTGGGGTCTAACAACATACCCAAGTATTTGAAAGAGTGGATTGCGGTCAGTGTGCTATTTGAATTTGTTTTGATGGATAGGTGGGAATTGTGTAATTTGTGATCACAAAGATCATTGTGACAGTTTTGTCAGTGTTTAGGAAGAGTTTGTTTTTTGCGATCCACTTTTCTACCTCTGTAAACTGGTCTTGGAGCACAGCCTCAAGCTGTGGTAGATAGGATTTGCTTGCATAGATTACTGTGTTCTCTGTGTACATTTGAGGATTTAGTAGGGGAGCGAGAATGGAACCTTGGGGAACGCCACACGTGACTGGGAGAGGGAGGGAGTCGCTTTCAGAAATGGACACATATTGCGAGCAATCCGATACATATGATCGAAACCAGGTTAGCGGACAGTCACCAATTCTGTGATTTTTTGAGTTTGTGCAGTAGAATGTCATGGTCTACTGTGTCAAAGGCCTTTGCAAAATCAAGGAAAATAGCTCCAGTTAGGTCTCCTTGTTCCATGCCAGTTTGAATGTCATTGCAAACTTTTAAGAGGGCAGTTGCAGTGGAGTGATTCTGGCGAAAACCCGATTGATCAGGGGTCAGATAGTTAGATTGTTGGTAATACTCACCTAGTTGAGTATGGACACCTTTTTCTAAGATTTTTGACAATACTGGGAGCAATGATATTGGGCGATAGAAACCAAAGTAGTGTCACCACATTTATGGATCTTGCAGTCTTCCAGAGTTTGGGTATGTATCCAGACACCAAGCATTCGTTAATTAGGGTTGCGACAGGTTTAGCAATTGCCAACGCACTGAGCTTCAACAGCATTGCTGTGATTTGATCAGGTCCAGACTGGTTTTTCATTTTTAGATTATTAAGGTTTTTTTTTTGATGACACTAATAGGTACAGGTCTAAAAATGAAATTGGGTCTTTACAAATTTAGTGGGGCCTGATCCACATTTGTAGTTTCAGGATGCGTGTCATTTATTAGCTTGGCAATCAGGGCAGTGGAGCATCCCACAAAATAATTGTTAAATAATTGTTACATTTGCTACATCTAAGGGAAGTTGCAGGGTTTGGTTATCCACTTTGACAGTGGAGGGTTGGGAGTGGATTGGGTGAGTTTGTAATTTATTTATGACTTTCCAAAAGTTTCTAGGGTTTGATAAGTTATTGTTCAGATTTTCACAGAAATATTGGGCCTTGGCCAATTTTGTTTGTTTTGTCTATATGCACAGGGATCATTCATAGAGCCAGTATGCTTGAACTTTGTATCTTATTGTAACAATGCAATGTTTTGTGCACCCAGGACATACTTGAAAACAAGAAAAATATCAATGTGTCCATCCTGGTAAAATATTTTATAAAGAAATAAATACATATCCTGTTTCTTTTTTTATGTTACAGAAGATAGGGACATGTGGATGACATGTTTTACACAGGGAGTTTGAAAGTCTGAGGACAACCCTGGGAGTAAAATATTTTTTACACATTTAGTAACACTCAAAAAAAAGTATTCCAGGATTGTTTTGTAGTAAATATGATCAATGGAAAGTCCCTTTTAAGAAGTAATAATATGTCCTGCCTTTTAAAACAAGAACAGTTTACGTGACTAAAATTTATTTGCTTCAATGCATTTTTAAGTCAAAGATAAATGTTTTTGGTTTAATTTTGGATGCAATGGCTGTTAATATCTGATGGTTTTGTTGTAAGAGATGCAAAAGTAGTATCTTCTGTATAAATAAGGGAATGTAATCTTCGTGTGCTGTATATTTATTTTTCCATCAGTCATACTGATTTTCAGTACTGGGAAAGGCTTGGTTCTAAATAACAAAGTCACACTGAACTGAATTTGTACATCTGTGGCCCTGTCAGTAGGATACTGTAGTGCATATAATTCCATTGTTTGTATTTGTCAAATGAATATCCATAGCCAGCTTTTTTTCTTTCTTCAGATTTGTTCTTTTTCATGAAAAAAAAGTTCCTGCTGTATTTAGATGTATATAGTTTAAAGGTAGCTGGTTTTGTGATTATCTGAGCTTTTTCACTAGTAATAAAAAAACTTTCTGCTTCTTACATTACATGTACTTAAAGGGACACTATAGTCACCTGAACAACTTCAGCTTAATGGGGTTGTTCAGGTGAGAACTATAGCTCCCTGCAGCCTTTCTCAAGTAAACACTGTATTTCTTTGAGAAAATACAATGTTTACATTGAAAGCTAGGAACATCTCCAGTTGCAGTCACTCAGAGTGAACCAGAGGGACTTCGGAGTTGATGGAGGCATGATATGCCTCCATCCACTCAGATCTGCTGTCAGCAGAGCACAGGGCAGCACTGTGCACAGCATCCTGTGATTCAGTATCTCCTCCCTCTGCATGCAGATACTGAACTTTCCTCATAGAGATGCATTGATTCAATTCAGGGCTGTGTTTGAATCATGCTGGCTCTGCCCCTGGTCTGCCTCCTTGTCAGTCTCAACCAATCCTATGGGGAAGCACAGTGATTGGATCAGGCTACCACATGTCAGCAGACTGCTTGTTTTTCTGAGTCTAACAGCATGCAGAGTTACAGCTTTAGGTTTGAATACAGTAAGATTTTTACTATATTTATGGAGGCATGAGGGGCCCAGGGGGTGCTAGATGGTAGTGTTAACACTATAGGGTCAGGAATACATGTTTGTGTTCCTGACTCTATAGTGATCATTTAACCCCTTAATGACCAAACTTCTGGAATAAAAGGGAATCATGACATGTCGCACATGTCATGTGTCCTTAAGGGATTAAGGTAGTTTATAAACAAAAGTATACCACCTTATATCAGTTAGGAAAAGGATTTTAAAATTTTTATTTTAGGGTGCCTAGATTGATCGGTGTCACAATGAACAGTGTTGTCATTGCATCCTTCAAGGCTTGTGACATCAGGGCAAATTGTAGAGTAGGCTTATGTTTTTGTGTGGTGATGTTTTAAAAAAAACAAACATTTAAAAAATAATTTTAAAAGTTATTTGAGAAGGTAATATAGGAAGTATAATTTCTATGTAGATGACACACAAATCTATATGTCCTCTCCCGATCTCTCACTTTACTTGTGTCTCTGACTGCTATTTCTGACTCAATGGCTGCTCACTTCCTTAATCTTAACCTGTCCAAAACAGAACTTGTTTTCTCCTTCAAGTGTTGCTACTCCCGTGTCTGTCTCTCTCCAAGTCAATCGTACTACCATCAGCTCCACCTCCCAGGTTTGCTGCCTAAGTGTTCTTTTTAACAATAAACCGAAAAATGGCGCTTGCATCTCAAAACATACTGCATTTAAATAGGGGTGAATGCCACTTTTCTCTCTCGCCTTGACTACTGCAATCTGCTTCTCAGTGGTCTTATGTGCTCCCAACTTGCCCTGTTACAATCTTTAACAAATGCAATGGCGATGCTCATCTTCCTATCCGCCCACACCTCCTCTCTCTGTCAGTCCCTACATTGGCTTCTTATAATAAGTTATAGGGCTCAATTTAAAATTCTGGTACTTGCTTACAAATCTCTACTGAACACCTGTGTGTATCCTCTGTTCGTACTTCCTCCTCTAATGCTCGCCTTCAAGACTTTCATAGGACTGCACTGTTCCTGTGGAATCCCTTCCCTGCTTCATTATACTCTAACCCAGTATCCATTCCATAAAAAAATAATTGATAACTCACTTCTTCAGGAAAGCGTATCAATTAAACTGTTAATAACTTTCCCTCACTACACTTTGCTTCCTCTCCTTGAGCTGTCATAACAAAATAAAAAATAAACCGAATCACTCATTATAAACTATTCTAGCAACCTTCTTTTCTACCCTTCCCTTTCCTTTTGTTTCACTATACCCAACTCCCTCTAGAATGTAAGCTCATTTAAATCCCTCATTTAAATATATTTGTTAGTCCACCAATTGTACAGCACTGCAGAATTTGTTGGCGTAATTTAAATATGAATAATAATATGGTTACGTAAAAAGTAAACCTATAGTCCAAACGCACCACATTTTGTACCTGTGTGGCAACATTTTCCTTGCAGAATTTATCCAAAAAGTAATGAACATCCTAGACATATAAGGCATACAATTGCTAAAACAGCCATACAGGGAGTGCAGAATTATTAGGCAAGTTGTATTTTTGAGGATTAATTTTATTATTGAACAACAACCATGTTCTCAGTGAACCCAAAAAACTCATTAATATCAAAGCTGAATATTTTTGGAAGTAGTTTTTAGTTTGTTTTTAGTTTTAGCTATGTTAGGGGGATATCTGTGTGTGCAGGTGACTATTACTGTGCATAATTATTAGGCAACTTAACAAAAACAAATATATACCCATTTCAATTATTTATTATTACCAGTGAAACCAATATAACATCTCAACATTCACAAATATACATTTCTGACATTCAAAAACAAAACAAAAACAAATCAGTGACCAATATAGCCACCTTTCTTTGCAAGGACATCCATGGATTCTGTCAGTGTTTGATCTGTTCACCATCAACATTGCGTGCAGCAGCAACCACAGCCTCCCAGACACTGTACAGAGAGGTGTACTGTTTTCCCTCCTTGTAAATCTCACATTTGATGATGGACCACAGGTTCTCAATGGGGTTCAGATCAGGTGAACAAGGAGGCCATGTCATTAGATTTTCTTCTTTTATACCCTTTCTTGCCAGCCACGCTGTGGAGTACTTGGACGCGTGTGATGGAGCATTGTCCTGCATGAAAATCATGTTTTTCTTGAAGGATGCAGACTTCTTCCTGTACCACTGCTTGAAGAAGGTGTCTTCCAGGAACTGGCAGTAGGACTAGGAGTTGAGCTTGACTCCATCCTCAACCAGAAAAGGCCCCACAAGCTCATCTTTATGATACCAGCCCAAACCAGTACTCCACCTCCACCTTGCTGGCGTCTGAGTCGGACTGGAGCTCTCTGCCCTTTACCAATCCAGCCATGGGCCCATCCATCTGGCCCATCAAGACTCACTCTCATTTCATCAGTCCATAAAACCTTAGAAATATCAGTCTTGAGATATTTCTTTGCCCAGTCTTGACGTTTCAGCTTGTGTGTCTTGTTCAGTGGTGGTCGTCTTTCAGCCTTTCTTACCTTGGCCATGTCTCTGAGTATTGCACACCTTGTGCTTTTGGGCACTCCAGTGATGTTGCATCTCTGAAATATGGCCAAACTGGTGGCAAGTGGCATCGTGGCAGCTGCACGCTTGACTTTTCTCAGTTCATAGGCAGTTATTTTGCGCCTTGGTTTTTCCACACGCTTCTTGCGACCCTGTTGACTATTTTGAATGAAACGCTTGATTGTTCGATGATCACGCTTCAGAAGCTTTGCAATTTTAAGAGTGCTGCATCCCTCTGCAAGATATCTCACTATTTTTGACTTTTCTGAGCCTGTCAAGTCCTTCTTTTGACCCATTTTGCCAAAGGAAAGGAAGTTGCCTAATAATTATGCACACCTGATATAGGGTGTTGATGTCATTAGACCACACCCCTTCTCATTACAGAGATGCACATCACCTAATATGCTTAATTGGTAGTAGGCTTTCGAGCCTATACAGCTTGGAGTAAGACAACATGCAGAAAGAGGATGATGTGGTCAAAATACTCATTTGCCTAATAATTCTGCACTCCCTGTAGTCACTAACAAACATATAAGTCAAGAAGTCTCATCCACTAAAGAGTTAATGCAGAGTATAGAGACCACCTCTTCATTGAAGCCTCGGACTAGTGGATGAAAAAGCTGGACAGAGCGGACAGCGCTGTCTTCACATGTTTGTTTTTAACCTGTTTGTGAACAGATTTACCCCACAGGGTAAAACAGCACTCAGGACCTCCTCACACTACAACAACTTCATTGAGATGAAGTTGTAATGATGTTGCTTTGACCCTGGGGACCATTTGTTAATTTTAATGCCTTTGCCTGCTAATCATCAAATTATCTCTCATTCTAAAATTCATTGATAAGACTATCAGCATTAAAATATAAGAGCACTGAAACTAAACATTTCACAGATGCTCCACTTTTTTCATAAATACACAAAAATCCTCAATAATTTCTAAAACTCTGGTCTTGTCATTTTAATTATTATACAGATGGTATCATTCTCCTCAAGTTCAGATATGTGTTTGAGATGAGCAGTTTTTTTTGGAGATTTCTTATGTCTATTCTCTGAATGCGATTTAATAAATCCTTATTGAGTGTCAGTTATTCTAGCAACCAAACACATATTTGGCCTTCAATTAGATTATTCTTTACCAAGTGTCCTCCTTTTTAATCAGCTCAGTAAATGGCACAATTTAAGAAATCTGTTTTCCACGCTTCATATGGAAATTGAAAATGGACTTGATTGATTAAATACCACTTGAAATAACTACTGCCTTCTCATTTTTAATAATAGTTACTGCCTTATCATTTACTAATTTCTGCTTAATTTTCTTCACTTGGTAGTACTGTTCCATTGCCATTCTTTAAAAAGGAAGTTTGAGTGAGGCATTTTTCTTATTGCTCAGAATAATGTGAAAGAGTGAAGCAGCCTCTTATGACGTGTTATCTGGCATCTGCATTAACTCTATGGTCAGCCAAGGACCGGAGATATGATATTTTTACTCCTCACGCTAGGTTAGTACTCTCTATCGGGACTTGGGGCAGCTTACAGTTGCGCATTCGTTTCTGTAGTCATTCCATTAAGTTTAAGTTCCAGTGCTTAGATTTAATTATCTATACAATTAGCTCTACACAGCTGCACACACATGTTATTAAAGGAACACTATAGTGTTAGGAACACAAAGCTGTTACCATTCAAATACTTACTTAATCCATGGTTATTTCTGAAACCATCTTGCCCCAGAAATGAGCAGCCTCTTCTTATGTCTAGAAACTAACACATCCTGCATTAAGAAGTGATACATATGTATATCCAACCTCTTCCCTCTTACATATGTATCTCCAACCTCTTTATTATTCCTGAATGCATAATCCTGCCTTTTGAGTGGCAACCATGGCAGTCGAAGATTTTTTCTTTTTCTTTTTCCTTTTCATACCTTGGTCCACACCCTACTTTCCTTTGATACCAGTGAATTAGTAAGTGATATATTTTTAATTGACGTGTTTCCACCTAACACAGTGCTGCACATGTGCTCGAGAGTGCCTTTTTTTTTTTTTTACATGTTTGATAGAGGACTATACCTTACTTGTCTCGTTGCGCAAGGCATAGGGGTTTAATTTACCAGACTTCCTTAGAATATTTGCTTGTGTACAAACATTGCCCCATTGTTTTTGTTTTGTCTTCTGTCCCGTTTACTTATTGTTTGTGCACTTTTTAGTGCTTTCTTTTCTGTACGTTACCATAAATTGTTTATGACCTGTGTTATTTTATTATTGAATTGAATTGATATTTGAGCAACATCAATTTAAATGTTGTACAGTCTGGAAGGCAATGATTGGCTGACTGAGAGCGCAGGGGGGAGGTTAGCCAATTACTACCTTCTAGGATGGCGAAATTACACTACTGATGTGGAAGTGTAAATCCCATATTATCAATGCTGGAGAGCCCCGTTTTTTTGTCAAATTACCCTCAAATGGTTTCAAAATTAATTTGGATGCACCCAAATGGTTAGTTTCAAATAATATTACTATTATATAAACTGACTTTAGAAATAGTAGTTTACATGACTGTGACACTTTAAACAAAATAATAGCTCACGGCTAATACAGTAGAATGTTAACAGATCACCAACCATCCTAATTCACAATCCCATAATATAAAAGAAAAGAAAACAACTACTCCTGCAAAACAAAAGGTAGATTTTATTAGAAATGTCATAAGGCTAAATAGTGTGCGTAATGTAATTGAGACAAATTGTGTTCCAGATAGTGATCTTTAATATATATTAAAATGTTTTAAATGCTTCAAAACATGAAAAATTACATATTGACTTATTCCTTCTATGTATGCAGACATCCCAACATGGAAAAATGCATTTCAGGAAGGTGACTTCACCATCTACGGCGCTAACCCCCCGCCTGCGCACGCACACCTTACACCATACAGCCCGCAAACATGTATGGACACCTTGACACACAGATACACACACTGACACGTACACTCAGATACACACATTCAGATAAACACTGACACACATACTTTATATATTTGCAGCCACCCTCTTGTTATCTTACCTTTGTTTCCTGGAGGGTGGCTTTCTTGGAGCTCTTGCTGAGGCTGATTTTAGTGAGCATGCAGTAGAAGCTCACTCCAGCCTCTCCTCTGCCCCCATGCTGCTTGTACAGCTGCTGACTTCTTGCTGCCTCCTCCCTCCATTCCTCCTGTGCGGCTCTATGTGAAGCAGGGATGAAGTGACAGGCTGTCATCACTTCCTCCTACTGTGATCAGCCCCTGTTTAGTGAGTATGAGGGAAGGCGGCCGGGGGGCACAAATCATATATAATATGCTGGTAATCAACACACACAATATGATATACATTGTATGTCAGATTGTGTGTGTGTGATTTCCAGGATATTATATATGTTCTGCGGGTGTCAGGTTGCCGCATGCAAAATACAGAAGTCTACCCAACTACCGGGGGACTTGGGATGTCTGTGTATGCATAAAAATAATTTAAATCTACATGCGCATCATTTAATAAATTATACATTTACTACACTGTATATATGTTGAAGACTGCTATAATGCACAGATGCATCTTGATGGGTAAAATGTTGAGTAGTAAGTATATGCAACCAAGTTAATCTTAAGCTTTAAACATAACTGGAAAAAAATATTTAATAGTACAGTTTCACCGTTTCTCATTTTTTGTGCCAACAACATATTTCTCAGCAGGGACCTGACTTACTTGATCTAATAGATGCACAATAATACTCACAAGGATTCATACGAGGAAGATTATTTTTTTTTTAGGTGCTGTAGCAGTAAATCCCAGCTGTCTTCATATATTCACATACAAATTCCTTTTATCAGTGTCAAAAAATCCTTGCTGTTTCTGATTGACTGCTTTTCCCCCATCTGTTTAATCTGAAGCAGTGATTAGGAATCAGATGGGTTCAAAAATACCTGTTGCATTCTGTAATGGTATTTACAACTAGCAGAATAAGTTATTAGAAATTTCTTAAATACAGCATAACTGGTAAAAAAAAAAATATATATATATATATATATATATATATTTATAATGAAACTTAATACCGATTACTTGTGACTTTCTAGTTGAAGCATTTTTTTTTTTCTGTTGTCTATGGGTGCCCTAGGTTTAAAATAGTGAGGGGACTATTGTATTCAAGGACTCTATCTTACCCATGTACTGTATGCCTTGGAGCTTGGCACAGACACATGTCTGTTTCCTTGCCTAGATTGTTGCAATGCTATCTCTCATTATTAAAAATGACCGTAATGACACATTGCATTGATTTTTTTCCTGTTTCTTTCACAGCTTAACATTATTGACTTCTCCTGCAGTACTGATATATCTCAGTTTCGACAGCTGAATTTGGATGACATTCGAAGATCCTTTTTCTTGGTATCCTTTTTATGATGCTCTGCATGCCTAATATGTGGATACAGATAATGTGAAAGATTCATCTTGGTCATAACACTGAAGCCTTGGGGAGACCAAGCAGATTGTTATCTACAAAGATTTAGAGTTGTGTGTTATTCATGAATCTGGAAGATTTTTTGTGTGCATTTTTTGGATAAAGTATGCCTAGTTTTTATTTATTTTTATTATGATTGAAGTGCTTGCCTTTGAGCTATTTGCTCTTTCATGCAAATAACTTTAAGATTTACAGGTCTAGAAGTTTGCATTTCAGCATTCATAATTCTACCCACTGAATCTAAGAACTGTGATTAGCTTATGGTGATACCCAAGTCTGAGAGTAAGCAACCTTCAGCATCCCAGATGTTGTGTACTACATATCCCATAATGCTTTTACACCCATAATGCTAGCAAAACATCGTGGAGATATAGTCTGAAATATCTGGAGTGCCGAAGTTTGCCTAATACTGTGCCTAGTCTTTCTACACATATTTGACCAATTTTTATGTTGGAATCTGGAATGCATTTCTTATTTTGTGAGTTGTGCAATCAAAAATCAATAAAACTAAATATAGTATTAATCCAAAATATTTTTTTTATTCACTTGAAACTTATATGTAAACATGATAACCAGAAAAAAAAGTGTAAAATATTCAAATTGTAGAATATACGATAAAATGTGAAATACTCGCTCTCAATTTTTGTTGACTATGTAACAGCATAGTACCACTATATATATATATATATATATATATATATATATATATATATATATAGGCACAGTATTATATATATTCCCAGGAACCTGCTAGTGTATCTTGTGAAGAAAGGGCCCAAGAGTGTAATCTTGCACTTCTTGCAGCAATTATGTCCTCTTGCAAGCAGCGAGTGTTGCCGTGGGTTGCCATGCCTTATGTGCCATTGCAACACACGACTCGCAAGAATAGAGGACCTAATGCTGCAGGATTTATTCCACATTATTAAAAAAAAAAAAAAACTGCTTACATTAAAATGTAGTGAGTTGCATTCACAACATTATGGGATAGTCCAGCTGCTTGGATCATCTAACTAGGGTACATTTTAATATTTATTAATAAGTTTATCAAATGATTTTTTTTTAGAAAAACCATTGAGTTATATGCAGAAGTCACCATTAAAGTTCATGGGAATTTTTGTAGATAAAAATTTGAAACATTTTAGTAACAGAATGTGGTCATTTGAAAACTTTTTCCAAAATATTAAATCAAGGTTTAAGCTGGCTACTCTGCTTGTCCCTCTATGTCTTCTTACGATTTCTGGTATGGATTTGTAGAACCTTCAACCTCTGGTTGCCCGTGCTGAGAATGCAACTTACTATATTTTAGTGTAAACAGTTTTTAAAGTGAGTGAATAAATATTTTTGAGGATTCCTATGAATATAAATATTGTTTGGTTAGCGCACAACCCACTTAGTCTTCTTTTAAATTGGCAAAAACGTCTTGGGGTGGGGAGAAGACTTCACGTTTGTCACCACAAACTAAATAATTAACATTAATGCTTTCTGCAACAATTTGATAACCCCCTCCCCCCTCCCTTTAAAGTACTTGTACTTGACTAGCTCCAGTATAATTAGTGTCATCTTATTTGGGACATAAGTTTACCTTATATTATTGTGGTCTTCAAACATGATTGCTTTTCTCCCCTATAGAGTTAGAAATACAAACCTACATTCCTTACGCTTTATTGTCCCTGTCCATAGTTAGATACAGATTGTTCATCACAATTAATAAATTAAGTTTTACTCACGTCTTCAGTCACGTCAATGCTTTCCTATAGCCTTACACATCACATGACAAAGTTTTACTGACAGTTTTATAACAGCCACTATATGTGGATTTAACCATTCAATTTAAGCGTTGCAGTTTCTTGAGTAATTTATGTTTACAGATGCACAGCATTATAGTACATTGTTTATGACCTTAGGTAAGTTTCAGATTTTTACATTCTTCTTTTTTTATAATCCATTTCCTTAACATAATAAGGTCTTCTTCATAATCACAGCCTTTTTCGGCACAGGAAATATAGCATCTATTAACAGGTAATATACATAACATTATCACTTCCTTGATTGTGAAGTTTAAAAACAAAATGTATTTTTTTAAATGATGCCATAACTATTTGTGGTTTCAGGGAGACTAATTAAATTGTGTTTGTGCATTATATTTTTCAATTATTAATGTTTTTTTTTCAGTTTTTATTACAGTTTGATGTTTTAATGAGAAATACTTACACAGTAGTCTATTATGTATCTGCTTGAATGAAGCAGATGATATTTCAATATGTTAACATTCTCGCATATTGATTTATATACTGAAGTGGTCTTAACATCTGCTTGTCTTAACATTCCCCTTTTATTATAATATAAAATATGCCACAAAAGGGAGATTATAATGGAACAGGAAAGTCTTTTTCTTCAGAAGAAAAGCAAGCCCTGATACTGCAAACCTACACATTATCAGAATGCACAGGTGATTGTAAAATAGGAATGCAAGAGGAGGATCATATAGTGAGACATTTTATGAGAAATAATAGCTATGGCAGAGGGCAAGTGAGATACTTAGAAGCTGATATCTGTATGGGAGAATAGTAGGGTAAGAATATTGGATTATTTATACATTATTTGTGTAGGCGAGCTTTACAGAGGCTGGTTAAAGCTGAGATAATGAACTGGAACTGTGAGAGAGCAAAATAACTTTACTACATGTCCATGATTGATTGGATGGGGTATAGACATGCTTACTAAAGCAGAGTTAGTCATTCAAAAAGGAGATTATTAGCATGTGGATTTGTATACAACTTTAGGAATGGATGGCTTCTGGAGATGTTTGTAAGTCAAAGCAGCAAAATTTAGCGATTAAGCATGGCATTAGAGCGATTTAAACATGGAGAAGACCCTGAATGTGTGATAGAGTGGACTTAAAGGGATCCTATAGTCCCAGGAAAACAAAGCTGTCTTTCTGGCACTATAGGGTTAATAGGTCCCGGCCCTCCCTCACGCCCCGCACTTACCAGGGCATACAGGTCCCCAAGAGCTTGCAATCTAACTCAAGTTAACTTTACGGTGATACGAAGAACTGTCTATATCAGACAGTCCAATTATATCACATAAATGTTAACTTGTGGTCTCTATATTTAAAGGCTTAAGGGAATGGCCCCAAAAGCTTGCAAATGAAGTCAAGTTATCATTTCCTACTTATGTAAAGAAATGCTAGATTGAGTAAGATTGCAAGCTCTTGGAGCCACTCCTGCAGTGTGAGAGACTAGGAGAGATCAGATATGAAGTGTGACCAGTAGGCTCAGCTACAATGTGTCACATCACACTCCACCATCCACACACATACACCACACTCAGCTGGCCAGCCACATCGCCAAAATCATCACACAAATCACACCTAGCCAACCATACACACAACAGCTATCCCCGACCACACACACACGCACTCATCACAATCAGCCACACTATACACAGATATCCCACATAATTCCTCAAACAGTAGTAGAATACTGATGCAATCTGAACCACATAACTGAGTTTTATTGCTGTGGAGCTCAGTGATGAAATTATGCACTCACTTTGATTTAATTTCATGTGAGTTGTATCTCTCAAGCGCTCGGTGATATGTTCATATTATTGTGAGTTGTATTGCTGTGGAGCTCTGTGAAACTCATACACTGCTTACATACATAAGCGTTTTATTGCTGTGGGGCTCTGTGATACATTCAGCAATGCATTTACCGTGAGGTTAACAAGGCATTTGCCTTGGGCGGCACTTTCCAAGGGGCGGCAAAAACACCACCCACAAATGCCCAGGCAAATGCCTTGTTAGCCCTGTTTTATGGGGGCCGAAGATCTGGTTGGCTGGACAGTTTTCGGCCGCCAGGGGCGGGCAGCCAGTTGTTTTCCTGGTGCCGTACTAAGTGGTGCGCGAGGGAGCTGAGCAAGAAGATCACAGCTCCCTCGCTGCCCACTTTGTGAGTCCGCCTGCCTTCCTGCATGCCTGCCCGCAAACCCAACTGCCTGCCCGCCTAGCAGCCCCACTGGACCCCAGGTGAATAATCCACCCAGCTCTCCCAACTGTTTCTCAGTGTGGATCTTTGAGTGTGTGTGTTTGTGTGTGTGTGTGTGTGTGTGTCTGTCAGTGAGTTTGTGACTGTCAGTTAATGTTTGAGTGTGTGTTTGTGTCTTTGAGTGTGTGTATGTCAGTGTGTGTCGGTCAATAAATATGTGTGTGTGTCTGTCATTGAATGTGCATGTGTCTGAGTGAGTGTGCTTGTCTGTCAGTGCGTTTGTGTGTCAGTGTGTTTCTGAGTGTGTGAGTGTGTGTGGGTGAGTGATTGTGTGTGTCAGATTGTGTCAAATCAGTGAGTGTGTGTATGTCAGTGTATCTGAGAGTGTGTGCTTGTCCGTGAGTGGTTGTGTCAGTGGGTGTCTGTCAGTCAAAATGCACCTTAGTCTTTAACAGGAAGAAATGTCACCTTGGCAAGAAGGAGTGGGGCAAATTTAAATTAGGGGGTTCCTGAGTTCCTCATGCCTAGGGCAGCACAAATCCTAAATACGCCACTGGATACATTAAATACGCTCCGTACATAGTTTGAGACCTGCGATAAACTTAAATTCTGTAAATTTCTATACAGGTTCACACCATAACAGAGTTAGCGGCAGTGAGAGGCTGAGCATGTCAACTGAGCACTCTCAGTCAATCACTCTCCTAATCTCTGGTATTGGGTGAGATGGAAGCATAGTTCTGTCTCCTCTGCATCATCATTGGAGGCCGGGTTCTTGGAGATCAACCTGCTCTGCTAAATGGTGATAAAATCATTAAGTAGTGACGTGGATCCTAGCACCCACGGACTCAAGGCAACATAACCACTTAGATACGTTAAAATGGTTGTTGTTTTTGGGGACCCTGCAATCTAAATCGATATTGCAGTAGCCCTAACTTGGGTTTACTCTCCTACTGGCGACAAGCGGTGATTGTGGTTGACACGATCCTGGAGAGTGTCCAAGGGGACAGGTCTGAGGAAGGGGGAAAGGGGCTGACTAAGGGGACAGGGCTGAGGAAGGGGGAAAGGGGCTGACTAAGGGGACAGGGCTGAGGAAGGGGGAAAGGGGCTGACTAAGGGGACAGGGCTGAGGAGGGGGGACAGGGGCTGATTAAGGGGACAGGGCTGAGGAAGGGTGACAGGGGCTGAGGTAGTGGACAGGGGCTGACTAAGGGGACAGGGCTGAGGTGGTGGGACAGGGGCTGACTAAGGTGACAGGGCTGAGGAGGAGGGACAGGGGCTGAGCAAGAGGACATGTGCTGAGGAAGGGTGACAGGGGCTGAGGTAGTGGACATGGGCTGACTAAGGGGACAGGGCTGAGTAGAGGGGGCAGGGGCTGACTAAGGGGACAGGGGTGAGGAGTGGGGACAGGGGCTGAGGAGGGGACAGGGTTAAGGAAGGGTGACAGGGGTTGAGGTAGGGGACAGGGACTGAGAAGGGGAATTAAAAAAACCCTAAAGTGTATTTCCCCCCTCCCTGGGTCTTACCTTAGGCCAGGGAGGGGTGGGCAGCAGCATACAGCAGCAGCAGTCAGTGAAGTCGGCCTTTCCTGATGATGTCAGAAGGAGGGGGCGTGACTTCTTCTGCTCTTTCAGACTCCCCAGCGGTCCTGTTAGAAGAGCAGTGAAAGTCACGCCTCCTTCTCCTGACATCATCAGGAAAGGCCGGCCGACTCCACTGGCTGCAGGCTGCAGGAAGAGTGAGGTAAGTCGGAAAATCTGAGTCCTCAGCCAGAAGCAAGGGATTCAGATTTTTCCTTTTTTTTGCTGGATGCGGGCAGCCCTGGGTTTAGGGCGGCCTGGAGGGCAATTGCCTCCCTGACCCCTTCCCAGCCCGCCCCTGTCTCATAGGCTGTTCACATTTCCTTGCCCTTAGCCAAGATTTAAGTTGAAGGAGTTCCTTTCTCTATAAAAATTGTTCATTTTTAACCTGACAATTAAAGAAAGTGAAAATGTTGTGTTGTATTACAAAGGTTTCCTTTCTTTTGTTTGTGTTGTTTTCTGGTTGGTTTTCTAGGGCAGTCAAATACTTTGTCAGTTTTCTATCTCTGTAAAAAACTGATTCTATAACATAGCTTTTGTTAGATGTAATTGTTAGTGAGGGGACAGGTGAATTGTACCTGTAGACACATTTAGGGTGCTTTAGGCCTGACATGTTGGCATGAATATCTTATGAGTTGGCATATGCATGTGTTTGTAGATAGTGTTGTGTATATTACTATAGATAAGCTTCTGCTTTGCCCTGGTCACAATTTGGTTACACAAGGAGGTTGAAATTGGAAAGAGAAATCAAAGCGTAATCTTTTTGTAAAAATAGCAAAAACTGAGATGTTGCTCAACACATTTGGTTATAGTACCCTTTTAATACATAGCACTCACTATTTGTAGCAAGATTTTTTTTGTGATGCAGAAGTTTTGTTTTATAGAATTCCTGACATTGTTCATTATAAATAAAATTCCAGACCGCAACAAAATTCAAGTGTAAATTTGTCCCTTCTCACTAAAATTCAGTTTTATGAATAAACACATTAATTTGTATTTGCCATTATTATTATTATTATTTATAAGTGCCAACACATTCTGAGATATCGTACAGTATGTGGACTAACAAACATGTCATTACTACAAGACAAGTTGGTCGTACAGGAACAGAAGGTGCTGATGGCCCTGCTAAAACAAGCTTACATTCTAAGAGGAGTGGGGTAAAATTTACCTGGGATAAGGTTAAGGTGCATTTATGAATGGGAAATGTAGGTTGCTAGGATAATTTACAATCAATGCTTAGTTTTTTTTTTAGATGACACAGTAGCAGGAAAGAATGCAGGGGTTACTTGATCTGCCTTCTTGATGGAGTGATTTTTTTTTTAAGTAATAGAAACTGGGTGAAAATCTAATGGAGTAGGGAAATGAGTTCCTTAGGAAAAGCACAGCCCTAGAGAAGTCTTAAAGGTGAGAGTCAGAGGTGCAAGTTCAAACAGGGGATAGATGCAGGTTTGGATTGGACATACTTATGTAATAGTGTGAATAGTTAGGAGCATTTTACATTGAGTCCTATATCTCACAGGAAGCCATTATAACGATTGACATAGGTAGGTAGTGCAGTAGGACAAGATGAGCCTGGCTGGAGCAATTATTACATACTGGGATTGCATAAGACCAGTGAGAAGTAGATTGCTGTCATCAAGGCAGGAGATGATAGCAGCATGGACAATGCTTTCAGTGTTAGGTAGTGTGAGCTAAGTTTTTACGGTGAAAGTGATATGATTTGATAATTAACTGAATTTGAGGGCTGAAGGAGAGGTTGGAATCTATGAATATACCGAGGCAGTGATTGTTTGAGTTAGAGCTAATAATAGTGTTGTTGACTCAGAGGGAAACAGATACAAAAGTAGTAGTGTTTGAAGGAGATAAGACGAGAAATTAAATTTAAAGAAGTTAGCTGCTATCCAGTTAGAGGTAGACGAAAGATCAGGAGAAGACTGTTAGATTTGCAACGGCGCAGAAGTGATATCGAAAAGCCAAAGTAACTGATTATTATACCAGGGGAGGCAGAAAAGATTGAGAATAGTAGGGGAACAAGGACAGAACCTTGGGGAACACCAACAGAGAGGGGTTGGGCTGGAAAGGAAAAACCATAATAGGACACTGAAAGAGTGCTGCAAAAGGTAGGAGGTGAACCAGGAAAGAGCAGAGTCCTGTAGATCGAGGTTTTGAAGGACGAGAAGAAGACATTGATGATCAACTTTGTCAAAAGCAGCAGACAAGTCAAGAAGAATTAAAAGGGAGACCTGAGCACTGGATTTTGCAGCGATTTAGTCATTGGACACATTGGTCAGGGCTGTTTTGACAGAGTAATGTGTGCGGAATCCTGACTGAAATTGCCAACTCCGATATAATACAAACAGGTCAAGCAGAGAGTTGGATTCAAAGAAGTTGGTCAGTCTTCTATACAAAACTCTCTCAAGGATCTTGGAGGCAAATGGTTGTAGGGAGATAGGGCAGAAGTTGGATGGGGAGTTTGGATTTAGGTTGGGATTTTTTAGAATTGGGCTCATGGTTGCTGCTCGAAGGGTGAAGGAAATACATCAGAGGGGAAACAGATTGAACATTTTAGTGAGAGGCAGGTCACGAGAAGGAGACAGTGCAAATAAGATGTGAAGTAATAGGACTGAAGAAACAGCTGGTGGAGTGGAAGGATTAAAGCAGAAGACAATTCTTGTGTAGTGGGTGTGCATGAGCATAGGATAAATGAGGGGGGAAGTGGTGTACTGGTAAGTGTTGGTAGGGATAGGAGACAGATACAGTGAGTTAAAAAGTATTTGATCCCCTGCTGATTTTGACCGTTCGTCCACTTACAGAAACGATCAGTCTATAATTTTAATGGTGTATTTTGACAGTGAGAGACAGAATAACAAAAATAAATACAGAAAAATTCATGTCAAAAAAGTTATACATTGATTTGCATGTCAATGAGTGAAATAAGTATTTGATCCCCTATCAATCAGCAAGATTTTTGGCTCCCAGGTGTCTTTTATACAGGTAACGAGCTGAGATTAGGAGCACTCTCTTAAAGGGAGTGCTCCTAATCCCAGCTTGTTACCTGTATAAAAGACCCCTGCCCACATAAGCTATCAATCAGATTCCAAACTCTCCACCATGGCCAAGACCAAATAGCTGTCCACGGATGTCAGGGACAAGATTGTAGACCTACACAAGGCTGGAAGACCATCGCCAAGCAGCTTGGTGAGAAGGTGACAACCATTGGTGCGATTATTCTCAAATTGAAGAAAAACAAAATAACTGTCAGTCTCCCTCGGTCTGGTGCTCCATGCAAGATCTCACCTTGTGGAGTTTCAATGATCATGAGAACGGTGAGGAATCCATCAAGAACTACAGGGGAGGATCTTGTTAATGATCTCAAGGCAGCTGGGACCATAGTCACCAAGAAAACAATTGGTAACACACCGTGAAGGACTGAAATCCTGCTCAAGAAAGCACATGTACAGGCCCGTCTTAAGTTTGCCAATGAACATCTGAATGTTTCAGAGGAGAACTGGGTGAAAGTGTTGTGGTCAGATGAGACCAAAATCGAGCTCTTTGGCATCAACGCAATACGCAATGTTTGGAGGAGGAGAAATGCTGCCTATGACCCCAAGAACACCATCGTTAAACATGGAGGTGGAAACATAATTCTTTGAGGGTGTTTTTCTGCTAAGGAGACAGTACAGCTGCACCTCATCAAAGGGACAATGGACAGGGCCATGTACTGTCAAATCTTTTCCCTAAGCTGGGGCATTGAAAGTGGGTCGTGGATGGGTATTTCAGCATGACAGTGACCCAAAACACACAGCCATGGCAACAGAGGAGTTGCTCAAGAAGAAGCACATTAAGGTCCTGGAGTGGCCTAACCAGTCACCAGACCTTAATCCCATAGAAAATCTGTGAAGGGAGCTGAATCCACAATCCCTCCAGAGAAGCGTGCAAACCTGGTGGCCTACTACAAGAAACGTCTGACCTTTGTGATTGCCAACAAGGGTTTTTCCACCAAGTACTAAGTTAAAGGGGTCAAATACTTATTTCACTCATTGAAATGCAAATCAATTTATAACTTTTTTGACATGCGTTTTTCAGATTTTTTTTAGTTTTTTTTTGTTATTCTGTCTCTCACTGTTAAAATACACCTACCATTAAAATTATAGACTGATCATTTCTTGTCAATGAGCAAACGTTCAAAATCAGCGGGAGGTCAAATACTTTTTACCCTCACTGTATGAAATCTCTTCTCTGATTGCTGCAGTCTTCTCAGTGAAGTAAGTTGTGAAGTTTGAAGCAGTTATGTTCGTAACAGAGGAGTGATAACAGGGCAAAGAAGAGTGTTTAAAATGTGAAAAAGGCATTTGGGTTCTCAGGTGAGTGTGGTTATGAAGTTATTGAAGTGGTTTTCTTTGATAGAGGAAAGAGCCAGACTGTATTTACATATCATGAATTTATAGTGGAGGAAATCATATGTGGAATGAGACTTTCTCCAATAGCATTTTTGGATGCATTGAGTTAGCTTAGTATGCTAAGATATTAGCTAGCTATGTACTTTAATTCTTAGCTTTTTTGTTTCTTTTTACAGTTTTGATCCTGCCTCCGTGTACTGCTTTCTAACTATATTCAACCCTTTTGTAATGGGAGGCCTGATGATGTGGAAGGTGAGATGGATATTTGAAAGGATACTGTAAATAAAGATAACACATTTCTACTTCGATGCATATTGGGGGTTAGGTATATGTCTTTAACATGAAGCATGATCTTTGAACCTAAATGGTATCTATAAAGATGTATAAATGGGCTTTATACATGAGATCAAAATGTGGCTGGTTTTCAACTTTTTATTCTCAAAATTGCCACGTTTCTTACAGAGCATGACTATCTTTCAGTACAGCAATATAAAAAAAGTGTACTTTTCACCCATTTCAGAATCTGCTACATAATTAGTAGATCACTTTCTATTTTACTGCAGCAGACAAACAAGGATGACAGGTGCTTTGCTAAGTGACTAAAATACCAGGTGCTTAAGTCTACATTTTATGCTCCTCTTGCATATAATGATTTAAGCATGTATGATTACAGGAAAAGCTCAACCGGAATGGGTGTTATGTACTGTGGTACAACGGGTACTGGGTGCTCTTAAAGCTGCACTGTCATGCCGAACTTACCTTTCTTTAATCAATTCCTCTTCTCTCCCTCTGTCAGGATCTGTTCTTCATTTCTTCCTGTCTGCTCTAGTTTTCTTTAAAACATAAGACAAAGTAGGGACTGGTCAACATTTTCATTTAGGGTCACCCCCTTGACCAGCTATGACCAGCGGAGGAGCAATTTTTTTCACAATTCTCACCTCTGATCCGTGATCTTGCGATGCTTCCTGTCAGTATTCCCGAACGTCCTGTCACTTAGACAGAATGCAGGCGAAACTACTAAATTTCATCCTAACAGAATGAGAACAGTTTCTCCATTCGTGTGAGGACACAATTCGGGTCTTTGTTCGGATCGGAATTTCATTTGAATGAATGAAATTCCGATTCGTGACGCAGCTGCATCTTGCAGCCGCTTAGTATAGAACACCCTAATTCCCACGGTATTAGGGAGCTATCTGCCAAAAGGCTGAAAGACCTAAATTGGTCTGCTCTCCCGAGCCCTGAGTGGGAGCTATTACCATTAAGGTGGGGCCTCTCCCCGGTCCCCACCCCTGAGTGGTGGGTGGGGGCCATAAATAATAAGGGGGGGGACCTATTGTCCTCCCCCCCGGCCTCCACCACTGAGTGGCGGGAAGGACCTAAATAACAATAGGATGGGGGGACCTATTGTCCTTCCCCAGCCCCCACCCTTAGCAGCGAGTGGGGGCCCTTTAAGCCAACCAATCAGAGTGCTCGGACAGGTAAATGAAGAGACTCCGGAGCTCGGTCTGCGCTGTGCCCTCGCTGGGTGAAGTTGGATTAATTTTTGAGCGTCAGGTTTAGTTTTTTTCGTCATATTTTTTATTTATTTTTTGCGCTCTGCTTTTTTATTTTATTTTCAAAGTCCGACGGGTATTATGGACTTTTATTTAGCATTTTTGGGGGCTGAAAAAATAATATTTTAGAGCTATTATTCTGCATCGTGTCACTTTTTTAAATTGTGCATTATTCATTTTATCTTACATTGTTTTTATTTTTTTATGGATTACAAAATAATACTTGATTTCATCTTCGTTGATTAAATTTTTAAATGACTGAAATAATGAACTGACAATCACAGGAGGGGATAGAATAGATTATGATTGTGCTATATTTAGGTATACTTGGGGCTATGAGGACGACACGGTATGTTGCCAGCTAAGATTGCAATACAGGTGTACTACATTTGTCACACTGTTTTTGATATACCTCGGTACAATGTACACTGCCAATCAAATCAATGGCAGCTAACAGGCTGCTTTCATAATACTGTCATAGACATTGGAGAAATAAGTTCCTTTAGGCTATTAGCCAATGAACTTTAACCCAAACATCTTATGCGTGCATTTATATATTCTAAATAGCTAACTTAAAAAAAAAACCTCACATTAGTCTGTAAGACAGGTTAAGAAAGAGGAATACAGAACTTTACTTTGGTGTTACTAAGACGCTTGATTGAAGGATTCGCATAGGAGGTTTTCCTTGACACAAGTCTCATTTCTGCTAAATTCAATGCGAACTCTCTCTAAGCCACAAATTGCATCTTCTCATGCATTAATCAGTGTGTAGAAAGGGTTTATATTCCTGTATTCATTTCAGTATCTATGTAACCTGTGAATTTGTTCAAGAAGGGCAGCATGAATTTGAAATACTTCTAATGTAATGAAATATTCATTCTGCACAGTGTCAATCATCCCCATCATTCAGTGACTAGGTAAAGTCTACTTACTAAAACCGCTGCACAAATAACTATGAATTCCCAATCACTGCTTTTTTTTTTTTTTTTTTTAAATAGGTTCTCATCCCTTTTATTTTGGTGATGTGCGCTTTTGAAACGGTCCAGATCTCAGCACAGATTTCCTCTAAGAGGTATGAAAAAAGACTAGTATAAATGACCATTGCTGTTTTCTGCTTACTAAGCCAATGTATGTTTTGACAGAAGAATACTATTTTCAACAGTTTCAACAAGCCACAGTATATCTGTTTATTAGTTTTAATATATAATCTCATTGTTTATACAAGTCCTGTATACTTTGGTGGACATCACTCACAGCTAGTCCATGCACATTAACCTTATCTGATACAGTGTAAATTATAGCTGTGGACAGGGGGGTAAAATGTCATTGTTAATAATGGGCTGTACTCCGATTGTACAGCAGGGCTGATGAAGAGATATGTTTAATGTGAAAGCATGGCAGAATCCAGCTGTTGCCATCAGATTTTCTTTGTTCATTTTTTTTTTGTGTAGCAGCAATGAGAATATAATGTGAATTGTAGTATCAGCTAAGCAGCTGCTGTGATAGCTCGGTAGAATAAGCTCTGCCCTTGTAGATTGAAGTTACAAGACGAAATCCATCAGAACCAAATATCCTGCTGGAATGTTTTATTCAGGCTTTAACACCTTAAGGAACAAACTTCTGGAATAAAAGGGAATCATCACATGTCACACATGTCATGTGTCCTTAAGGGGTTAATGTAAGCTTTTTTTTTTTTTTTACTTCGTGTGTTGCCAGGCTTAACATTGAGAGAGACAAATATTTCTTCCATAAATTAGAAATGCACGTACACTCATAACCTTGTAATTCCTGTACCAATGCATGTTGTCACAGATTGTCTATGGACCAAACATAGAGACTCGGTCTACACATACTTAACTGTGATTAGAAATTAAGAGCATTATCAGCTTATATATTTTCAGGTTATATTTTCTGCAGAACCAGATCATAGTTTACAATAAAGCTTCCAGATTGGGCTGTTTCTGTTGTGAAACTCTATAATAAATCTTAAATTAATTATAAAATTACGTGATATCTAGCTACCCTTGATAGTCAAATAATTGTGAACTACATTTCCCATAAAGCTTAGGCCAGGGCTTAAAGGGGCACTATAGTAACCAGAACCACTACAGAACCAGATAGCTCCAGGCGTGCCGTTACAATGCTCAGTCGGCCGGCCGCCTCCACGAAGCTCCAGGTGGCCGGTTACAACGCTCACTCAGCCAGCCGGCCGCCTACACGAAGCTCCAGGCGGCCGGTTACAACGCTCACTCAGCCGGCCGCCTCCACGAAGCTCCAGGCGACCGGTTACAACGCTCACTCAGCCGGTGGGTGGACGGCCGGCTCCATTATTTGCCCAGCTAGGCGTTTTAGATAAAGTTGACAAATCCCAGGCGCCCTGGCAAAAATTTTAGTCGCCATGGTGACCTTGCCTCTGGGATTTGTCAAGCCTGGCTTAGGCAGTCTAAATCTGTGGTACCATGGTTTTACAGAATGAGATAAGAAAAAAGACAGTATTTCATTTAGTGTATAAGTGAGCAAATACTTCACTGTGTTTTCAAAATATTTTTTAAAGGGTTACTTCAAGCAACAATTACAGTCCTCTGTAGGGGTTATGATTCTAGAAGTGGCCCATTTCCTGGTAAAGGGGCAAACTGTTTTACAATGATTTGCCCTCTTACCTGAGTCTTCACCAAGTGATGAGTGTTCTTTTTGGCTGATGACATGCATCCGGCTTATGCAGAGTTGCAGAAGCTGAATGCCAATCCTGCCATCTACTCATTGGCTATTCATTTCATCAGCTGACTGCTCTCAGCCAATAAATGCAATTCTGTGCTTAAAAACATGCATATCATTGACATTAGCTAGTCCAGAACATCACTGTCACAAAGTAGTTAAACTCTGTATGTGCAGCTTTTCATAGTGAAACACTACACAGGCACCATGACCACTTCAACTCACTGAAGTGGTCACGGTGTTTTACAGAATTGTACTCCGCAACTAAATATCAGTTACCACTGAATTTAGCCAGTTTGTGTTTGAGAAATTGAAGACTTGATTTAAAAATATTGGACACATTTTTCAAATGATTTCATATTTTTGGATAAACTTTTAAAATGATTTTCTCAAAATGTTAATGTCAGGGAGCCGCTTGCAGCACTCACCCTCAGTCCATCGCCGCCCGCGGTCTCCTCTCTGCTTACCTGTCGGCGAGTGGCGTCTCCTCTGTGCCGCTCGCCGCCAGCGTCCTCCACGCCCCACAGCGGCAGCATGTATAACGCTGCACGCTGGGAGGTCCAGGAGTTAAGTAAACGCCGGGGTCACGTGAGTGACCCGGCGTTAAAGAAACAGTACCACAATCACAGTGGGGGGTATAGATATCCCCCACGTGTGATTGTTAATTCTGATTGGAAGTTATCCAATCAGAATTAAACCTAGGGTATTTATACTTACCTTTCCTGTCCCTCAGTGCCCTGTTGTGGTCTTGTGATACCTGTAGCGTAGTGTTCTCGTCTTGCTCTCTGGTTACTGATTATTTGGCTCGTTATTCCGATTATCCTGTCTTCTCCACTCCTTTGACCTCGGCTTGTTTCTCGTTCTCCCGTTTTCTGGCTCCCTTTACCTGGCTTGTCTCCTGACTATTCTTAGCGTGCTTAGCCCGGCCACTCTAAGGTCCGGTACGGCACCTTTTCTGTGTGTGTGTGTGTGTCAGCGTGTTAGGTTCCCCGAATCGTGACATTACAACAGGGCCACCATGGAACCTGCTGACATTCCACAGCTGTTAGTTAATCAGGAGGCTAGAATGGATGGTTTAGACCACCGTATGGATCAGTTTGCCCAGGCTTTACAAACCATACTGGCTCGTACTGCCCACTTGCAACCTGCCGTCCAAGAAGCTGTTGCTGCTGTGCCAGAACCCATTCCTGATCCAGTACCCGCTCCTGCTCACGTGGTTCACATGACGCCACCTCAGCGCTATAGCGGTGATCCAGCATTGTGCCGTGGTTTCCTCAACCAAATTGATATTCATTTGGTGATGAATCCTCGTTCCTACCCCACTGACAGAACCAAAATTGCTTTTTTGATTAACCATTTGTCCGGGAAAGCACTAGCATGGGCTAATCCCATGTGGGAGAATACGTCCCCAATGTCCTTTTCAGACTTCTTAACAGCTTTTAAACGTACGTTTGACCAACCCGGCCGGGTTGCTTCTGCTGGCAAAGCTCTGCTTAGAGTTCAACAGGGTAATAGATCAGTAGCGGATTATACCATTGAATTCCGTACTTTGGCAGCTGAAGTGGTCTGGAATAACGACGCTCTCGTAACAGCTTTTCAGGAGGGTTTGGCTGCTTACATATTAGATGAGATAGCATCCAGGGAAATGCCTGTTCTTCTGGATGATCTAATAGATTATGTCATTCTAATTGACAACCGTATCAGAGAGAGGCGTAGTCAAAGGAGGATGAATACACAGGGGTTGCCTGCTTTACCCAGTACTGCATTGCTAGCATTACCTCCCCCTAATCAACCACCTCCCGAACCCATGCAATTAGGTGCTGTAGGCTTATCTGAAGCTGAAAGAACGTACCGCAGAAGGGAGGGTTTGTGCCTTTATTGTGGTAAGAGGGGGCATCTCCGAAGAAACTGTCCTAGTTTGCAGGGAAACTCCAGCACCTAAGGCCTAGAGAGGGGTCGGCCTCGGGTGTTATGGTTTTTTCCCCTCATATGTCCATCTCTAGACCATTTATAACGGTTTCTCTTTTGGTCAATAAAACCACGATAACAACTAAAGCCTTGATCGATTCAGGTGCTGCTGACAGTTTTATGGATGAGAACTTTGCTAAAACCGCTGTCATGAATCTGATCCAAAAGGCCACACCCTTGGCCATTGAGGCCATAGATGGTAGACCACTTGAGAAACCTCTGGTGACCCATGAAACCCAAGAAATGGTTATGGTCGTGGGTGCCTTACACAAAGAAAGGATAGCCTTCCAAATAATTGACTCCCCTACAGCTTCCATCATTCTGGGTTTTCCCTGGTTAGTGAAGCATAACCCAGTACTCGATTGGGATTCTCTAGATATACTATCCTGGGGGGTATCTTGTCAACAGGATTGTATGGCCCGTTTACATCCCGTTTGTTTAATTAATGTGCCTACAGCTAAACCACTGTTTCTGTCCCTCCTGTGTATGCAGACCTCGCATTGGTCTTTGAAAAGAGGGAAACTGATAAACTACCCCCACACCGGGATTATGATTGTGCCATAAATTTGTTACCTGGAACGATGCCTCCTAGGGGTAAGGTCTACCCACTTTCTGAGAAAGAAAACCAGGTCATGGAGGAGTACATACAGGAATCCTTACGTAAAGGTTTTATCAGAAGGTCCTCCTCTCCTGCTGGTGCTGGTTTCTTTTTTGTTGCCAAGAAGGAGGGCGATTTGAGACCATGTATAGATTATAGGGGTCTGAATAATATAACAATTAAAAATGCTTATCCTATCCCTCTCATTACTGAGTTGTTTGACCGTGTTAAAGGTTCTAGATATTTTACTAAACTAGACCTCAGGGGGGCTTACAACTTGGTTCGGATAAAAGAAAATGATGAATGGAAGACAGCGTTCAATACACGCAGTGGGCATTACGAGTATCTAGTCATGTCTTTTGGACTGTGTAATGCTCCTGCTGTCTTTCAGGACTTCATAAATGATGTCCTTAGAGATCTACTGCATGTCTGTGCTGTGGTTTATCTCGATGATATACTCATATTCTCTCCTGATTTGGAGTCACATCATAACCATGTGAGGAAGGTACTTAAGAGATTGCTACAGAACGGTCTTTATTGTAAATTGGAGAAATGTTTATTTGACCAGAAATCAGTACAATTCCTAGGGTACGTCATTTCTGAACAGGGGTTCAGTATGGATCCTTCTAAATTAGAAGCCATATTGTCTTGGCCTCTTCCTCAAGGTCTTAAGGCAATACAGCGATTTATAGGCTTTGCCAATTATTATCGCAGGTTTATTAAAAACTTTTCATCGGTCATTTCTCCTATCACGAAACTAACTAAAAAGGGTTTGCACCCCAGGGTTTGGACTCCTGAAGCCGTCAAGGCCTTCGAAACCCTCAAAAAGGCATTTGCCACTGCTCCTGTGCTACACCATCCTGATCCTTCCCTTCCCTTTGTAATGGAAGTAGACGCTTCAGAATCAGGTATAGGAGCTGTATTATCACAAAGACTATTCTGCGGAAAAGAATTACGACATTGGGAATAGGGAACTATTAGCTATTGTGATGGCATTTAAAGAGTGGAGATACTTATTAGAAGGAGCTAGACACAAAATCCTGGTTATAACTGATCATAAGAATCTCTCCTATATAGCTGATGCTAAAAGGTTATCCTCTCGTCAAGCCAGATGGTCCTTATTTCTTTCACGTTTTCAGTTCATTATCACATATAGGCCTGGGTACCGTAATGTCAAGGCTGATGCTATCTCCAGACAATACGAACCTTTGGAGTCTATCGCCCCCACTCCTGAACCCATTGTACCCACGTCTAAGATAATAGCTGCTACCCGTTTAGTTATTTCATCTCTTTTCCTTGATGGTATCAAGGCATACCAAACCCAAGCACCCTCTGAGACACCTGTTGGTAGATTATACGTGAAAGAGAAAGATAGAAAGAAACTGTTAGCTTTATTTCACACTGCCAAAACGGCTGGCCACCCAGGGGTTACCAAAACATACAAGGGTCTCCTTCAACAGTTTTGGTGGCCTTCACTTAAGCAAGACGTGGTGGATTATGTACAGGCTTGTCGTATTTGTGCACAGTGTAAGTCTCCTAATGTCAAACCCCCGGGACTCCTAATGCCTTTATCCGTACCCAAGAAACCATGGACCCACTTATCCATGGACTTTATTGTGGATCTTCCTTCATCCGATGGAATGACAGTAATTTTGACTGTGACTGATCGATTCTCTAAAATGGCACACTTTATTCCACTTAAGAAACTACCTTCTGCGGTTCAGTTGGCTCAGGTATTTGCCAAAGAGGTTTTCCGCTTGCATGGTATACCACAGGATATCGTATCTGACAGGGGTCCTCAATTTGTCTCTCGGTTTTGGAGGGGCTTTTGTGCTGAGATGGGGATTTCCTTGTCGTTTACTTCCTCCTATCATCCACAATCTAATGGAGCGGCCGAACGGGCGAATCAATCTGTGGAGTTATATTTACGTTGCTTCACGAATGCACACCAGGACAACTGGTCTCACCTCCTTCCTTGGGCTGAATTCGCCAGGAACACTGTGACTCATTCATCCACTGGCTTAAGTCCTTTTATGGTTGCTTATGGGTTCCAACCCTCTGTCCTTCCCGGCGTGTTCTCCGACAAGGGAATACCCGCTTTGGACGAGCACCTCACCTCCTTACGGAAGATGTGGGATCAGGTCCATGCTACTCTTTCTCGTGCGACTGCTACTCAGAAGAAATTTGCTGATCGTCGTAGGGGTGCTGCTCCCTCTTATGTCCTGGGTGATAGGGTTTGGTTGTCCTCTAGGAATCTCCGCCTCAGGGTCCCCTCTATGAAATTCGCGCCCAGGTTCCTTGGCCCCTATAAGGTATTGCGTAGGGTCAATCCTGTGTCCTACTCTCTAGCCTTGCCTCCTTCCATGCGTATACCTAACACTTTCCACACCTCCCTTTTGAAGCCCCTGCTCTGTAATCGATTCTCTGGTCCTCTTAGGCGTCCAGATTCCCTTCGCGCTATCTCTAATGACGTGTACGAAGTAGCTGCTTTGCTTGATTCTCGTTTTTCTCGAGGTCGGTTGCAGTATCTGGTTGATTGGAAGGGTTACGGTCCTGAGGAGCGTTCCTGGGTTTCTGCCTCTGACTTGAATGCGCCCTCCTTGATCCGCTCCTTTCATGCGCGGTTCCCTTCGAAGCCTTCGGCTTCCCGCCCGTTGGGCGGGCCTCGAGGGGGGGGTTATGTCAGGGAGCCGCGGGCGGCGAGGAGGGGAGGCTGCACGCCACTTGCAGCACTCACCCTCAGTCCATCGCCGCCCGCGGTCTCCTCTCTGCTTACCTGTCGGCGAGCGGCGTCTCCTCTGTGCCGCTCGCCGCCAGCGTCCTCCACGCCCCCCAGCGGCAGCATGTGTGTGTGTGTGTGTGTCAGCGTTTTAGGTTCCCCGAATCGTGACAGTTAAAATGTCAAACTATGTATCATATTTATCAATATATCAAAGTATTTCAATATTTATTTTTCAAAACATTAAATAATTTAAAAAATATATCCAAAAATATTAAATCATTTGAAAAGCTAATAAAAATATTAAATCAAGGCCCATGTTTTACTTTTGTAGCTTGTAGAAATTCGCAAGATTGGTTATACTTTCCTAGGATGAAAAGGAAAAGGTTTTGCAGTAAATAAACATTTTTGCTTTTCATGTGTTTGTTAGCTTCACCTTCCTATCTGATACGAACATGAAGACCATCCACACACGCTGAAAGCAACATTTTAAAACATGTTCATTTAAATGAAGTAGCGCAGTTTCCACCATAGCTGTTATTTTTTATTATAATTTATTTATAAAGTGCTAACAAACGCCACCGTTCTAGATTCACTGTATTATGGAGTATAATAAAATGTAATTTCACAGAAGCAGATTGATAAAGTAGGTTTTTTGGAGCTTTGTCTGCATGTTGACTGTCTGAAAGGGAATGGCAAAGATAAAAAAAACAAGGTGTAGAGATGCCTACTGTAGGTGAGGACATAAACACAGATTGGGGATGTAATAGCTTGAGTTAGGAGTGTGAGATTTGTATTGGGATGTTCCTTCAAATAGGTTTTAGCATTCCGGTGTATTGGGAAAAGTATTTTTTATAGAGAGTCCAGAAGAATCTAATAAGAGAATTGAAAAGATTCAGGTTGTGCAAAAAACGGAGAGACTTTGATGGGGATTGTAATCAAGGTAAATTCATATGTATGGAACCAGAGTAGTGGAAAGCCTTGCAAGCCAGGATAGCGACTTTGCATTTTATCAATAATGAATTTTTTATCATGTAATGCTAAGCAAATGAAAAGCCTTGTAAAGTGTAAAGGCTTTAGAAGGTAAGAATATGAACCATTTTTTATAGATTAGGGTCAAGTCAATCCGATGTGAGGAATCCTGGAGAGAAGATGCGGTTTTAAAGAATGCAAATGATGAGGGCGTTATGTAGAGGTTTTTGCTGTCTATTTACTAAAACAATTTGTGTATATTTAATAATACTACTACTTCTGGTATGACTCAAAGAGCTTTACTGATATTTACATAAGTCTCAAACAGGATATTCTAGAATTTTTTCTAAAGATCTCACATTCAACAGTAGGAAACTCTAGAGTAGAGAAAGGGTCATTGATGCTTATAATGTCCACCTTCAATAAATTGGAAATAGTTTTCTGATCAAGTAAATCTTAATATGGAATTTAACAGGTACAGATTTAAACCCAGTATAATTCCTTGCATAAAAAGGCTGATAAGAGAGCGCAATAAATGATAAATATTAAAGTGATATACAAAATGTCAAAAAGCAGCTAAAAACACACTAGAAACTTCCTTAACATTTCACAATCAACAGTAAAAAAATTAAAATGTGTTAGCGCTGTACTGGAGATGCCCTAAATTATATACTGGGTACTCCACATATAATCTATGAAAAGAACAACTGCATATGCATTATTTCAGTTAGTTATAAAAAAAAAAAAAAAACCTTGAAAATATCCAAGAGTTCTTGTGTAGTAATAGAAAGGGTTAATCTTGCCACACAGATAGGATCCACAGTCTTAGGATACACTGTATACCCCAGCGATAGTAGTACCTTAAAAAGATCCACATAGCGTAACACTGTACTTATTGGCATCAAATTTAAAACCCTCTCCCCCAAAAGGAACCCTTACATAAACAATTGTACTTGTTTCCAAGAAACCACAAATCAAGCATGGGTATTAGAGAGTGAAAGCTTTACCGCCCGTCGTCCTGATTGTGTGGGTCCTGGCTGGATCCCCTTGCCGTGCAACCAAGTGCTTGTGCTGGAAGGACGCCAAGGCTCAGAGCTGGTATCTGCGATCACTACTCGTTCACCCCTCTGAATCAAAAGCCCTTTGCACTTCAACACATTTCGCCCGAGCAACCGGGCTTTTTCAAGATATTGCGGCGGCAACTAAGAGCGTTCTTATATACACTCACATAAAAATAAGATAAATTCTGATATAAGAATATACAGAAAAAAAGAGGGGAAAAGACCTATTTATAGAAAGCTCTAAAACTGGAAAAATATAGGAATACACCAAAAACCTATAGAAACAATATACATAGATTGTGTTGTACTAAAAAGATAGCAGCAAATATCCAGGATCTAACTAATAAAATAAATAGAATAAAATAAAAAAAATAAGTATGTAGTAGAAATGGGACTTAGTCTCAGATAACACACTTATGTATTCAAATATAGATGTGCAATGTCAAAAATGATTCCAGGGATATCTGTATGACATCGATATCCTTAACCCAGGAAAAAAGAATATTCAAAGGCAAATATAACCTTATGCCAAATTTTATACTTCCATCAAAAATGAAAGATATAATAGCCAGATGGCATAAACATACTTAAATTACACTGAAAACTGTCCTGCAAGTCAGATATTAATGATAACCAAGCAAAACCAGTACCAAGAGCTGGTTGCTATAAGCAACATGAAAAATATCGCTAAAAACAACTGAGAATATAAAAGTCAAATTTATTTCAGAATAGTAAAATAAAGTTAAAAATAAGTCCACAGTAAAAATACCAGTCCATTAAAGGTAAAAAATACACAACAACCTTTTTTCCAAGCACAGATGGATGTGGATGTTCTTCACAATTCAATATCCAAATTCTGATCGCCGGTGAGGACGGCTTGCGTACCACAGTGCATTCCACCTCGAGCCTCACTTCGGGGGAACTGCGCTGCTCGTCGGATAATGTTAGTGGGGTGCCTGGGATCCGAGATGATATCTAGGCTCTTGTGATACTACCTTGGCTGGCTGTCGCTGTGTGGACGTTCTGTGAACTGTCTGACGCGTTTCGTAGGGAATAGCCCTACTTCCTCAGAGACGTATGTGTTAACCTCCATGGGACTGCCTATATATCCCTCAGTTGTTAAAGTCCATATTGAATACATTGCATTACATTGTATAAAAAATGTTAAACACCAGAAAGTAAATGCAGAGAATTGATTAATACAGATTAATACAGTACAATTTAATATAATAGAAACTTTTAAAAATGTATACAATAAAAGTTAATGAAAAGCTTTACTATAATAAAATACTTTAATAAAATACCCATCACTTGTCTTAATTTCAGTAGGACTGCTGTTCTTTCATACACAGACTGTTATGCACCTAAAATAATAGCTTCCCTCCTAACAACCATCATATCAAATTATAAACAGTTTGAGATTAATGGTTAGACATTGCATCAATGTTGCATCTTAACTTTGCTCAATCTGTTAACAATACGATGTAACAATTTATATACATATTATCTCCTCCTTAATTGACCACCTTATAAACCTCAAATTTTGTGATAAAATGCAAGTTGGACTACTTTCCAGATAATTAGTATTTTACACTTCTTTAATTCCTTATTAGAATAGATAGGATGCAAGAGGTGAGAGATACACTAGCTGTGTTCCATTTTCATAAAATGAAATACATACTAAGATATGGGAAGTAGTTAAGAACAAATATCACTTAATAACACCTATATGATGATAAGAATCCATACCAGGATAAGAATAATAGTAACAGACAAATACACCTATATACTTAAAAGCACCATAAAATTCTATATAATTAAGAAAAGATCTAGAACTGTAAGGACAAAAGAAGATTCAACTTAAAGTAGTGTTATAAAAATGCATTTAACTCGAAATCTACATTGGGGTCATGGGGGACTATGGTATTAAGAGAAAATATCCATTTTGCCTCAGATTGATCGAGATTAGTATCTATACTTCCTCCCCTCCTTTGCACATTCACTTTTTCTATAGCTACAAAAGTCAGTCCTGCTGGATCTGCTCTATGTGTCTCTTTGAAATGTTTCGATAGATTATGAGTCAATAAGCCTTTTTTTAATGTTTCTAATGTGTTCTGCAATCCTAGTTTTCAAAGATCTTTTAGTCCGTCCAACATATTGTTCCTGGCATGGGCATGTGATAAGATATATCACTCCTAAAGTATTGCAATTCATATTTGTCCTAATCTTATATTATTTTAAATCGTTAGACGATATAAATTTGGTGCTTGTTATTTATGCCATGGGGTTGTTCCTACATCCAATAAATTTTTGACATCTCGAGAAACCTCTCACGTTTCCTTGTTCTCCTGTAGTGTTCTCAGATCTAATAGTAGGAGCTATCATTAGCTTGAGATTAGGTGCCCTTGTAAAGATAATCTGTGGTTTTTCCTCAATGAATTGTGTTAGAGTTGGATCACTTCTCAATATTCTCCAGTGTTTCCTAAGTATTTTTTGTATCGTCTGTGACTGATTACTATATTTTGTAATAAAAGCTGGAGTATTGTTAGATGGCTGTATTAGCTTGATTATATTACATAGAGTGTCTTCTCCTGGTATAGTGAGGGTTTTCTCCAAAGCCTCTCCCAAAAGTGCTGCAGGATATCCTTTCATGATAAATCTCTTCTTCATCTCTTCCATCTGCTCTCTGCAAGTGTCAGATTTTGAACAATTCCATCTAATTCTTCTAAATTGATTTTGAGGGATGTTCTTTAACCATACAGGTCTATGATGACTATTATAAGGGATGAAGCTATTGCAGTCCACATTCTTTTTGAAGGTCTTTGTGTACAATTCATTTTCTTCTACGTATATATTGAGATCTAGGAACTCAATTTGTTCCGTGGATTGTGCAAAGGTGAAGTTGAGGTGATACGGATTGTTGTTCAAATAGATTTTGAATTCCTCTAGAGATTCTAGGTCACCTTTCCATATAAAGAAACAATCATCGATATATCTCCGCCATAGGAACAGTTTTGCGCCAAATGGGCAGTGGTCCCATATAAACTCATCTTCCCACTTACCCATAAAAGATTGGCATAACTTGGCGCAAAACATGTCCCCATGGCGTTGCCTTCTGTCTGCAGATAAGTTGCCTTCGGCCCAAAAATAGTTATGGGTTAAAATGAAGGCTATGCATTGTACAAAAAAAATCTATTTGATCATTCTTCAATTCAGAGTATACTGCCAAAGAGTATTGGATGGCTTCACAGCCTTGCATGTGTTCGATGACGGTATAGAGCGACGTGACATCAGCTGTGACTAAAAACATATCTTCCTCCCATTTAAAATCAGAAAGCAGGTTAAGAATCTGGGTGGAGTCCTTTAGATACGATTTGAGACAGACAACTAAACTTTGTAGATAATGGTCGACATATTCCGACAAGTTAGCTGTAAGGGATCCAATACCAGAAATGATCGGTCTTCCAGGCGGTTTTTGTAGTTTCTTATGTATTTTGGGTAGGTGATAGAACACCGGTACCCATGGAAATTTTACATATATATATTTGAATTCGATTTCATTAATAATTCCTCTTTCTTTTCCATACTCTAGCATTTCTTTAAATTTATCCATATACTGGGAGGTTGGGTTCTTTTCTAGTAGCTGGTACGTGGAGGTGTCTCCTAATAATCTGAGATTTTTTTCTGTGTAGTCTTTGGTGTTGAGGACAACTACCCTTCCTCCCTTGTCTGCTGGCTTAATGGTAATGTCTTCCAACTTCATGAGTTCTTTCAGGGATTTTCTTTCTTTTTTACTCAAATTATCCTTTGTTATATTGTTGGTTAATTTGGTCCTAAAATCCTTTTCCACCATTCTTTCAAATGTCCTAATGCAATCATTTTTTACATATTGGGGGTAAAAGGTGGATCTAGGATGTAATTCAGTATGTACATACTCTTTTTCTCCCTCTTGTATTGTAAAATCTTTATCCATAAAAAATTTCATAACACATACTTTCCGTATAAACTTGAGCAAATCAATAAAAGCATTAAAATTAGAGTTCTTTCAGGTAGGTGCAAACTTAAGACATTTCTGTAAAAGTGAAATTTCGTCTGTATTTAAAATTCTACTTGATAAATTAAAAATATTTATTTCTTCCTTTTCTGTGTTGTCTGGTCTTCCACTTCTTCTGTTCCTTCCTCCATGTCTCTTAATGTTCTTTTTCTTCGTACTTCCGGTGATTTGAAATCTTCCATTGAAAACCTTCTGGGGGGTACTCTCCCCCTTTTCTCTAAAAAATCGTTCTCCATATGGATATTCTGTTGGGAATTCCCAGTAGATGCATGTGATGTTAGTGAAGAACGTATATCCTGAAATCAGTTTCTTGTTTGTTCTGGAGATGTAATGATGTAGTCAGTTCTAGTGGAAGGCTGATGATGCTGTTTGGAATCTCGTAATACTTCTGGAATCTGTGTCTTATTAGTTTGTGGTGTTAAATTACTTTGATGTCTCTTTCTGCCTTGATACTTCATATATGCTGTATTTCTCTGCATATTCCGTTGGTAATATCTGTCATTCATATTTTCATACCTTCTTGGGTATGTAGATCTGGTGTATATATGATTCTGTGGGGGATTGATAAGAGCATCTCTATGTGTCACATAATATACACTCACATAAGTCTGTCCTTAAAGTGCCAAATTGCTTCAAGAATTTATCTATCCGTGAAAAGTGCTCTCCCTTATATTGTATATTACATAGGGCTTTACAGGCACATAAAATCAATGACCTTTATAGGTCAGGAGGTAGAGGAGTCCAGAAGAGAAAAAAGAATCAAATGATAATCAAAAAGCCCGGTTGCTCGGGCGAAACGCATTGAAGAGCAAACAGCTTTTGATTCAGAGGGGTGAACGAGTAGTAATCGCAGATACCGGCTCTGAGCCTTGTCGTCCTTACAGCACAAGCACTTGGTTGCACGGCAAGGAGATCCAGCCAGCACCCACACAATCAGGAGGACAGGAGGTAAAGCTTTCACTCTCTAATACCCATGCTTGATTTGGGGTTTCTTGGAAACAAGTACGACCATTTGTTTGGGAAGAGGGTTTTAAATGTTATGCCAATAAATACAGTGTTATGCTATGGGGATCTTTTTTCTATCTTTTTAAGGTACTACTATCACCGGGGTATACAGTGTATCCTAAGAATGTGGATCCTATCTGTGTGGCAAGATTAAACTTTTCTATTACTACCAGAGAACTCTTGGACATTACAGTATTTATACGATTTTTTTGAAAGAATACATACTGAAAGATATATGCTGTCGATATGTTCAAGTTTTTTTTTTAATGCATATGCAGTTGTTTTTTTCATAGATTATATGTGGAGTACCCAGTATATCATTTAGGGTCACACCAGTATACCACCAATACGTTTACATTTTTTTTTAAATTTTATAATTCCTTATATACTTCCAAACATTAAAAAACAATAATTCCTGCATCATCTTTATGTAATAAAATCAGATAAGTAATACGTTTCAAACACATATTGGGGAGGTAATTTGTAGACTCTCAAAAACAACTAATCAGTTTTTAACTGCTTAAGGGCCAAAGCTTTTTTGACATGCAAAACATTTGTGATAACTTTTTCAATGCCTTTATGTTACCAAAATTACACCATTTCTGTTTACGTGCACCCACACATTTTATATATACTTTTTTAAATGAGAAGTAGGGCTTTCTTGTCATACTGTATAGGTATACATAAAACTGAGGTAATTGTAATAAAATATTAAATAATGGAAAACATATTAAAACAACTTGTTTTTTTCTCAGTTATACATGTAATAATTTCTACTCACCAAGGACAACTAAAGAAAACTATCTCCAAATATATTCACTCATTAGTCCCGATTGTTAAAATGGATTTCAATTAATTTTTAGAAGCCGTACAATAAATACTGCAAGCAGGGCCGGCGCTACCATAAGGCGGCCCAGGCGGCCGCCTTAGGGCGCACCAGCCCTGGGGGCGCGACATCAGGCAGACAGGAAGGAGGGAAGCGCACCTGGCTCCCCTCCAGCTGGTTACTACCGAGCGCAGCCCAGAGATTCCCGCCCGCGGAGCTCAGCCTCGGCCCGCCCACCTCCTATCCTGGTGTCTGCCGCAGGCTGTGTGGAGGGGGCGGGGATATGAATGACATCATATCCCTGCTCCCTGTGTCCCACACAGCGCGGCTGGCGCCCTGTGATGGGGCTGGGTTGCAGGACTGGACTCCACAGAGCCGGACAGCATGCACCCAGGGGACAAGATTTAACAGATGTAAGTATGTAATTATATATGTCTGTGTATGTATGTCTGTATGAATGTGTGTCTGTATGTCTCTATGTATGTCTCTATGTATGTCTCTATGTATGTCTCTATGTATGTATGTATGTATGTATGTCTCTGTATGTCTCTGTCTGTATGTATGTCTCTGTATGTATGTATGTATGTATGTCTCTGTATGTATGTGTATGTCTGTATGTCTGTATGTATGTATCTATCTCTATGTATGTATGTCTCTGTATGCATGCATGTATCTGTATGCATGCATGTATGTAACTAAATGTTTGTTTGTCTCTGAATGTCTGTATATATGTCTCTGTATGCATGTGTGTAACTGTATGCCTTTATGTCTCTGTATGTACGTATGTGTCTGTGTGTCTCTGTATGCCTGTATGTCTTTGTATGTATGTTTATGTATGTATGTCTGTATGACGGTTTGCCTCTCTATGTATGAATGTTTGTATGTGTCTGTATGCCTGTATGTCTTGTATGTATGTTTCTGTATGCCTGTATGTCTCTGTATGTATGCCTGTATGTCTGTATGTAATATGTATGTCTCTGTATGCCTGTATATATGTATGTGTCTGTATGGCAGTATGTCTCTGTATGCATGCATGTCTTTGTATGCCTGTATGTATGTATGTGTCTGTATGTATGTATGTGCCTGGATGTCTTTGTATGTATGTTTCTGTATGTATGTATGTGTCTGTATGACGGTATGCCTCTGTATGTATGCATGTTTTTATATGCCTTCATGTCTCTGTATGCATGTATGTCTTTGCCTGTATGTCTGTATGTCTCTGACTGACTGTATGTGTCTAAATGTCTCTGTATGATTATTTCTGTGTTTGTATGACTGTGTGACTGAAAAATTATGCCTGTGGCTTGGGAGGAAATACACACAGGTGAAGATGCATTTTTTTTTTTAAAGGAGGTTGAGGGGCACCAAAATGCATGTTCGCCTGTGTAACTTAAAATCCTAGCACCGGCACTGACTGCAAGCAATGCAATATGGTTTTAAAGCTAAAACTTTTAAAGTAGTTGCAAAATCCCAAACCGCTACACAAAAGTATATACAGGTAGAAAGTACATCCCCAATACTATGTAACAAAGAACATTGTTTGGCACATTTTTTTATGAACCATTTTATCCCAAAATTAGGTCAAATTATTTAATTATGTTTGTGGAGGGGGTTTCCACACATATTTTATTCTGGGGAAATTCACAGACTATGCGTCTCCCACTACTGCATACACAACATATTTGTATTCTGCTGCTTTTCTCGATTACAATGACTCCCCACATGTACACCTTTCCCCTTAATCCAACTCCTAACCCAACACTTAAACCAACCATTGAACCTACCCTCAATCCTACCCATAGTCCATCCCATAATCCTACTGGCTGCTCACTGTTTGGTGTACATGACCCTACTCACGGCACAGAAAGTAGGAGCAGGATGGAGATTTTAATTCGGTTCGAAATTTGGACAATCGTTAATGCCCAAGTGTTCAACTGGGCATGTGTGCAAATTTCACATCGCTATCTAGTGCTGGCAGATGAAGGTCCTGCGGTACAAGTCATCCAGGGAACACTAAGATGGCACCCCCTAGAACAAAAATCTGGAGAAGAAATAAAGAGGTAAAAAGTTCAATGGGGGACCTAGGGGCATTTGGGGATGACTAGGGGTCATTCAAATGTAGAGGAGTCCGGAAGGGGAGGTTAAAGAAAATTGTGGCTGTGGCCATGACAGTGCCGCTTTAAGACTAAGCATTGCTAACATATGAATACATTAAAAGCTACTCACACTTTCTAGGATGCATCAAGCCCACCTTGCGTTCTTTACATTTAAAAGAAACACTAATTACATTGAAATTGACTCATTCATGTCTTTGGTGAGTACTGTGCATATTGTATAGGTCATATGTGACTCAAGGTTTTAGCTGCTTCCTATTAATCTTTACACCATGCACTGTCAAAAATACTATGATTTCTTTTATTTTGCTTTACATGGACTTTTATTCCCATAATGAGGCAAAGATCAAGTAGGAGTTGAAAAGATTTTCTATACTAATCGTCCAGGTCTATTCAGTAATAACTTCCGGCATCTCCAATTAAAACTACCGTAAATAGTATGAAGGTGCACTAGAACATTTTCTATGCTGTAGGAGCAGCAACGTTTTGCTCTTCAATATAAGCACATAGTGTGCATGTTATATATAAAGGTGTTCAACCATCAAACAGATGTTTTGCAATTCCCCTTACTGCCTGAGACTGTAAACTGTCATGCATGGCTACAGCATGATCCTCCACAGATAGGTTTTGTTAATAATGGAGACAAATATTGTATGGTTTTTGGCCACATAAATAATAGTTATGTTTATAACTAAAGTAGTTACATATAATAGTTCTGTTTCAACTGACAGATAAGTTATGTACAGAGAACACCTCAAATTCTGCATATACAAACATGGCCATTTAATATTAAGTGCAGGGAATTATATCGCTTCTGGGATCCTGGCCACATTGACAGTGACATTTGCATATATTGAGATATTTTATTCTTTAGTGTACTGTGCCTATATTGTTTGCTTAGTAAAACATGTTTCTTAGAAATCTAAAAAGTGATTTCAATTAAGTGACTCTATTGTTGCATTCATCTTCATCCTCCTTCACTACAACATGATTTCCAAAAAAACCCGCTCCAGAATCTGAATATTCTTAAAAGTAATATTTAAAAGGACACTATAGTCTTCAGAACAACTACAGCTTATCTGAGTGTCTATATCTTGTCCCTGCGGCTTTTTTGCTGTAAACACTGCCTTTTCTGAGAAAAGTCAGTGTTTACATTGCTGCCTAGGAACACATCCTGTGGCAATCACACAGACAGCCACTAGTGGTGCTTCCTGACGTTCAGCGTCTCCACACGCTGCATGGAGGCAATGAACGTTCCCCCAAAGGAATGCATTGATTCAATGCACCTCTATGAGAAGATGCTGATTGACCGAGGCTGTGTTTGGCTTTTGCTGCCTCTGCCCCTGATCTGCCTCCTTGACAAGCTCAGCCAACCCAATGCTTTCTTATAGAAAAGCATTGTGATTAGCTGAAATCACCACTTCTGATGATGTCAGCCAAGGAGGCAGATCAGGGACAGAGCCTGCCACAGCAGACTGGAATATATATTTAGGGGGTGGGGTGCTAGATGGTGTTTTTAACACTATCGTGTCAAGAATACATGTTTGTTGTTCCTGACCCTATAGTGTTCCATAAAAATTTTGAATTGACAGAAAAAATTATTTACCAAATGAGGAAGTTACATATAAGAAAATATTGTTATAAATAGGTTATATTTCTCTGTATGTAACCTAGACTCCCCCCACATAGTCTATAAGTCTCTCACATATTTTACCCATTATCTAATGTGCACTCAGTTGTTTGTGCTTAGGGATAAATCTTTCATAAGAAAAAAAATTTGTAGCTGCAATCTTCAAAATAATGCCACACCTTATTATACAAAAATAGATTAAAATACAAAATACATCATTGTAGACCATCCCTCTCAGACCTAATGTTTTTTGTGGGTACATTTAAATATGTGAAGGCTAAAGTGGGTCGCTGGTCTCAGAATAAGTGAACGCAGCATTGCCAAAAACCTTAGCTAACGTCTCACCTACCCAAATACAATTTGTGCAAAAGTATGTAAACTCACAAAAGATCAATATGTACAAAAAAAAATAGGAATTCATGCCAAATGTTACAAAACTTCCCATTTTAGAGTGGCCTTTTATTGTGGCCAGCCTAAGGCACACCTTTGCAATAATCATGCTGTCTAATCAGCATCTTGATATGCCACACCTGTGAGGTGGATGGATTATCTCATCAAAAGAGAAGTGCTCACTAACACAGATTTAGACAGATTTGTGAACAATATTGGAGAGAAATAGGTCTTTTGTGTACATAGACAAATTCTTAGATCTTTGAGTTCAGCTCATGAAAAATAGGGGCAAAAACAAAAGTGTTGCGTTTATAATTTTGTACAGTGTAAATCCACACTCCTGTATTTACCTCTATCTTGCCACGGAGTTCCTCTATCTAATCTCACTGTCAGCTGTTATAAGCTCTGGCAGTTTCTCGAATTAATCATAGTATTTGGAGATAGAGAAACCAAAACAATCATCGCAAATCTTAGGGGCTGTACTGAAAAGAATAAAGAAAACAACAAAAACACATTTTTATACATGAAGGCAAACATCTACATGGACCAGATGTATGTGACGTGATCCTATGCAGATCCATTTTTAAAATTCTGCTTTCAGTTTGGGAATCTGAATTTTATAACACCGACACGGAGGCTCATATTGCATATGCCTTTCTTTACTGTCCACCAATAGCAGCAAAGAATACAAAACAGTAAGAAAAATGGTATACATAGTGATAAGCCACTCCCATACCAAGTCCCACTATAATAGTCAGCACCTCCCATCATATTTGCTCTTTCTTTGCTGCTCCACAATCGATTAAGTATTAATTTTTGTCTCTTTAATTTAGTTATACCATTTTGTTATTGTATGTTTTTGAATTTTAGTTAACTTGTACTTTTGGTTTTACCTTATGGTACTGATTCTTGTACCTGTTTATTGTCTGTCTGTTGTTTGACGCCCGGGGTCCCAGACCAGTGGGGAGTTTTTTGTTTTCCTACCACCCTTAGGGTGGTTTAACCCTCTTCCACTCCTTTCCTCCTTACTCTGCCCTTTCAGGGTTTTTGGTGTTCCCCGTTACCTTCTTCCCTCTGCCATGCTACCCCAGGTCCTGGGCCTGTTTTGGCGCCTTTTTACAGTGTTTTGCGCCGCCATGCGACACTTTTCGTGCCGTTTTGGGTCCGGACGGTCATGCGAACACCTGTCCGTCTAGTCCCTCTGTATTCCATTCGCGAACGTTGTTACTTCACGGGATCCTTAGTTCCCAACCATTTGACAGTTCCCATTGCCGTGTTTGTGCATTGTCTGTTCGGACACGTGCGGCATGCGAATGCGCCCTGTTCGTATACGAACTCCTCCCGTTCAAGAGTTGTTTCCGTTGTCAAATCGCGGCCCTATTTACCACAATCTCGCGTTTTTCATGGTGTTTCAGCTTCCGGTCTCTCCTGTGCCTGCCTCTTCCTTCCTGGTGTCTCTGGCTTCTGGTCTGGACCCTGGTGAGCTCCCCTCTGTGCTAATTTGGGTAAATAACCCTTACTGATTGCACAATCTCTTCCCTTTCATTATTCCTGCTAACCATCTATAGACTTTTCTCTCATAATAATTTTGTGGGTCAATTATTTTTTACCATGCCTAAGGTGCCATTATGTCCCCTTCCTCTGGGGAGTTGGATACCTCTTTCTCATCGGGTGATGCCCAGTCTACAGCTGGTTCTCCCCCCGCCCCCCGGCAGGGGACCCTGCTGGGTGGATGCGCCATCCTTGGCACTCCAGAGGTCTGTGACCAACACCAGTATTGCCGCAATGGGTTCTCTTCAGCATTGTCCCAGACTATTTCCCAAGTTCTCGACACATGTTCCGCGTCATGAGTTGGATTCCCCTGGGAACGCACCCAAAAAGGCTACCCACAAAAATAGGCATGCTTCCCCATCTGCCTCTGGAAACACTATGACTGGCATACCTCAGGGCGCCCCTGAAAGCATGTCCAATTCACGCAAAAGAGCTTTTCCGCACCAGGCAGAACAGGCACGACAATGGAAATGTGCGAGAGCACAGAATGAGAGTAACTCCGACTCATTAATCGGGTCTAGCGAGGAGGCTGGGTTGGAGTACAATAGTGACTCCGAGAATGATGCTGGGGATCTGGGTCTCGACCTCTTTTCCTCTGCCATGGCGGAGATATCAGGAGGTGACCCTGGGGCTGATCCGACCGTGACCGCAAGTACTCCCCTTATGGACCCGCTGAGGGAACCCTTGTTCGACCTGAATTTCCTTCACCATCTGTGGTCGGCCGAGTGGCTCCTGGCAGACCATGTTGCCCGCTACCTGGAGGTCTGGGTGCGGCGTCCCCATAGCAAGCTTGGAGCTGAGTGCACTAGACCGGTGGTGCCTAACAAGGTGTGTGACACCCCAGGAGTCAACCCCCAAATTACACAATTTTTAACTATATTGGGCTGGAACCCACATAAGGGCCTAGATTCGGCACTCAGATCATGCTAGGACAAGCACATTGATATTTTTGGACCCCTGGCCAAACTTTTTGATCTGGCGGAGGATGCCAGGACCGCTAACAGGCTGGTCGACCCAGATGAACTCCGCGGTTGGGTCCAGAGGGCCATCTGTATTGCTGGCAGTGTCAATGCCTCTCTAAGGAACGCCGAAAGGCCATCCTATTTAAGATAGAGCCGAAATTGGCTAACCTTGACCTCACGTAGGCTGGCAGAGATGCCAAGGGCCTCCTCTTTGGTGACTCCTTTATTAAGGACCTTGGCCGTTTGTTGGTGTGTTTACTGCCCTAGATAAAGCCCAGTCCTCCATGAGGAAAGTGTTCCAAGATTGGGTCTCTACCAGAGCCAGCCGATACAGGGGCCATCTGGCCAGCCGCAGCTACTCATATTCCCACGGTCAGGGAAGTGGCGCCTTCTATCAGTGCTCCAACTACCAGGAGGCAAAGATCCGACCTACCTTCTTCCCATCCTGCGGACGACCATGGCGGTCAAGGGGATTCAGAGGGAATTCCGGTTCCAGACGACCTTATGGTAAGCTTAACTCTACCTCATGCTTCTTCTCCTTTTTGTATAGGGGACAGGCTCAGTCTTTTTTTTTCCCAGCCTGGGCTTCCATCACGTCAGACGCATGGCTGCTGAACACAATGAAAGGTTTCACATAGAGTTACTGGGGGAGCTTGGCCACATCTCTATCCCTCGACCAATCTGCTTTTCCCTTCGAGATTGCAGGTTGATCAACGAGGAATTGTCATCCTTTCCTTCCAACTCGTCAGGGATCATCAGCAATATCCTGCTGCACGGGGATTGGTTGGCGAAACTAGACCTGTAGGACGCGTACCTGACGGTGTCGGCTTCCAAGGAGCTTGTACGCTTCCGGTGGAATAATAGCATTGGGCTCTGCACCTGTCTTCCGTTTGGTCTCTCTTCTGCACCATGGTGCTTCACCAAGCTGATGCATCCAGCAATGGCATGGCTCCGCAGTCAGGGCCTACACCTTATCATTTATTTGTACGCTATTCCAGGACCGCTCTGTCCTCCTGCGACATCTGCGATGGATAGTGGATCTACTGACACGTCTGGGGTCCTCATCAACTGGGAGAAGTCGTGTCTGACTTCATCCAGGAGCATGGAATTCTTGGTTTTCCTCGAGAACTCGGCAGAGGACTCCTTGAGCCTACCGACGTCCAAAACCCACAAGGAAAATGGTCGCAAGGAACTTCGCAGGGGGTTACCCAACCGATCTCTCGCTACGACACTTAGCAAGAATCATCGGGCTATTGGCATCTTCAATACAAGCAGTGTTCCTGGCCCCGAAATCTTCGCGAGGGAGCCTCATATGCGGCTCTGGTTACCTTGAACAAGGAAACGAAGGACGAATTGTGTTGGTGGATTCACAACCTTTGTGCGTGGAACTGCAGGGCCATATTCGGCTCTCAACTGGAATTCACCATAGACTCGGGCACGAGTCTCAACAGCTGGGGCGCCCACTGCCAGGGTGTATCGACAGGAGGACCCTGTTTGGAGAACAAATCCAGAATACACATCAATGCTTTGGAACTACTAGCAATATCCTTTGCGATTCGGAGTTTCACGAAAGGGACCGCCAGCACCTGCATTCGCTTAGGGATGGACAACATATCAGCGGTTCGATATGTCAGTCACATGGGCGGCACCCAGTCGGCAGTACAGGACCACTTGGCGATGGATTTCAGGGAGTTTTGTCTGGCACAGAATTTGGTGGTCCAGGCGGAGTACCTATCGGGCCTGCACAATGTTCAGGTGGACTGGAGTTCACGTTATTTCTCGGACATCAGCGATTGGAGATTAGCAGTGGAGGTATTCTACACTATCTCATCCCTGTGGGGCCCCTGTGCCATCAACCTGTTCTCATTGCGACTCAACAGCCAGCTGCCAAATTTCTTCATGTGGCAGTGAATATGTTTTCGCAGCCTTATTCGATCTCATTTGCTGGTTTCCAACAGATTGTCGTCTATCGGGGTCCTCTACGTTGGCGATTTCTTCTTCTGTGATACATTGGTCCCAGTTTGTTAAATTGTTATATGGTTGGATTACGTCTAGATTTCGGAGCAGTTGTTCTTATGCGGTTGGACGGGTTCATCGGTTCTTGTTTGGTGTTTGTTATTGTGGTCGCATCTCCAAAGAAAGAGGAAATATGATGGAAGGTGCTGACTATTGTACTGGGACTTGGTATGGGAGTGGCTTATCACTATGTATACGATTTTTTCTTACTGTTTTGTATTCTTTGCTGCTATTGGTGGACAGTAAAGATGGGATATGCAATACTAATCTCCGTGTCTTTAATAAAATCATGACTTTTCGTCATGTAATAGCAAAATCATGTAATTCTCAAACAAAGCTCTAGCTACCAAGTAACTACTAATGAAACCAGTATTTCAGAAATTGTATTAATTTGCTCAGAGTTATGCACTTCATTTCTTTTTGGTAATATATTCTTCTGCGTATATTATTTTGTATCTTTTTTATTTATTTATTTATTTTTTTTATTGCATGGCAGTGTTTTATACTTTTTAACCCTCAGTTTGCATTATCATTACACAGCAATCTGTCTACATTATTACAGATTTGTGCTTGTTTCATGTTTTAGTTGAAATTTGTGCATTCATTCTTTTAATTAAATTTTATATATTAAGTAGTGTAGTGCAGGATTTACATATATATTCTTAAGTAACATAATATCTATGCTGTGGTGATACCATCTGTATCAACTTTTTATCTCCCATAGTCATAATGCAGACATAATTGTATTCAAAATAAGCTAATGTTCCAAAACTCAATTTGCATAGCAGTGATACCTGAAATACTACCTTTTTCCCGTGACATTGTTAACACAATGTCTTTGCATGGAAAGAAATGTTTTATCAAAGTTTCACATACCTACTTCGATAAATACAATTTTAAATTGAGTGCCACTCACATCTGATTATGTCACTTCAGTAGAAAAGGGATCTGGTTGAATTTCTATGTGTAATATGGTAAAGGAAGAGCTCAAGAATCCTTGGTATCCACTACAGATCTTCGTGTGCATGTACCATGACATGATACTCTTTCCCATCAGCCAAAGCAAATGAAAGTTCAATAAAGCACTTGCGTTTTGCCTTCTTTCAACTTATACATAATTTAAAGTAGTACCTCATTTGTCTTATATATACACTGCTCAAAAAAATAAAGGGAACACAAAAATAAGACAAAGAAATATTCTTCTGAAATACTTTGTTCTTTACATAGTTGAATGTGCTGACAACAAAATCAAACAAAAATAAAAAAAACGGAAATCAAATTTTTTAACCCACGGAGGTCTGGATTTGGAGTCACACTCAAAATTAAAGTGGAAAACACACTACAGGCTGATCCAACTTTGATGTAATGTCCTTAAAATAAGTCAAAATGAGGCTCAGTAGTGTGTGGCCTCCACGTGCCTGTATGACCTCTCTACAACGCCTGTGCATGCTCCTGATGAGGTGGCGGATGGTCTCCTGAGGGATCTCCTACCAGACCAGGACTAAAGCATCTGCCAACTCCTGGACAGTCTGTAGTGCAACGTGACGTTGGTGGATGGAGCGAGACATGATGTCTCAGATGTGCTCAATTGGATTCAGGTCTGGGGAAGGGCAGTCAGTCCATAGCATTAATGCCTTTGTCTTGCAGGAACTGCTGACACACTACAGCCACATGAGGTCTAGCATTGTCTTGCATTAGGAGGAACCCAGGGCCAACCGCACCTGCATATGGTCTCACAAGGGGTCTGAGGATCTCATCTCGGTCCCTAATGGCAGTCAGGCTACCTCTGGCGAGCACACGGAGGGCTGTGCGGCCCCCCAAAGAAATGCCACCCCACACCGTTACTGACCGGTCATGCTGGAGGATGTTGCAGGCAGCAGAACGTTCTCAACAGCGTCTCCAGACTCTGTCACGTCTGTCACATGTGCTCAGTGTGAACCTGCTTTCATCTGTGAAGAGCACAGGGCGCCAGTGGCGAATTTGCCAATCTTGGTGTTCTCTGGCAAATGCTAAACGTCCCACATGGTGTTGGGCTGTAAGAACAACCCCCACCTGTGGAGGCCGGGCCCTCATACCACCCTCATGGAGTCTGTTTCTGACCGTTTGAGCAGACACATGCACATTTGTGGCTCTGGCACTTGTGTGGGTTGTAGACTCCGTCTCATGCTACCACTAGAGGGAAAGCACCGCCAGCATTCAAAAGTGACCAAAACATCAGCCAGGAAGCATAGGAACTGAGAAGTGGTCTGTGGTCACCACCTGCAGAACCATTCCTTTATTGGGGGTGTCTTGCTAATTGCCTATAATTTCCACCTGTTTATCCCATTTGCACAACAGCATGTGAAATTGATTGTTACTCAGTGTGATTGACTTGGAGTTACATTGTGTTGTTTAAGTGTTCCCTTTATTTTTTTGAGCAGTGTATTTTGATATGTTCTAGTTTTGATTGCATTGGTATCACTGGAATTCTAAAGCCATAAATAGGCAATTAAGCCAAATGCAAAAGCGAGATGTGTAATCATTATAGAGATTGCTTTTGGAGCACTTAATATACAGTGAATGTGAAGTTTAATATACAGTGCTTGTGCAATACATCGTTTTCTTTTTTTTTTTTTTTTTGTCACTGGATCTATGACAACAGTGACAGCTGGGTGCTAAGCGTTTGGGCAGAATTTAGTTTAGTAACATGCCCATTTGTTGGAAGCCTGGCAATCAAGTCATGATTTGCATCACTGATCCTAATAAAGACAAATTAGATCTATTGTCCATTTAAGTTCTTATGGATATTTCTTATCTATATCTTTATGCTGTTATATGTTTTGTTTCTTTTTGATACATAATACAGTATATACCGTATTTTGTTTTCTTCTTTACATAGATTATTCCTGTTTTATAATATTTTTTTTAATATTTTTATGGGTAGTTTGTTATGTAGGCATTTTTCTTGTGTTATATGACATTTTTCTGCAAGAGGGTTCCATTCCCAAGCCCTTGAAATGCAACCAGCTTAATGGCATTTGACAAGTATCCCAGCACTTATATTGTCAGTATCCATGAGTGGACATCCTAATAGAACACTGGGGCAAATGTGCAAGTGCAGGCAGTTAATCAGCATAAGCACTTAACCTCCATAGATTTTGTGATTTATATTTCATGAAAGTTATATAGACATATAAAATAAAAGTGTCCAGGTCAAATTAGAAATTCTTGCTGGCATTGTAGATTTTCCCAAGCCTTTAGATAGCTTAATCTTTGGTACCTGTGTATATAAATGTCAACCTCTGCACAGATAGTATCTTCTCTCCAACGTTTGCAGTCCAAAGGTCTTTTATAGTTAGACCCTTACATTAACACATGAAGATATTGGTTTTAAAGCAATATATCAACACTGCTTTTGTTAACAGCATTTATTTAACACCAATATATTATACAGCACTTTACAAATGTACAATGAGAATGTAAAATACAAAATAAATAAATAAGGCAAGTTAATTGGATGAGAAACCTATAAGTGAGTAGGGCCCTTAACAAATGTTCTAACAATTTCAACAAAGAGATTTACCTGAGCAAACAAAGGTTAGGGTAGATTTTAGATGTACTATGTAACTGAGATCTGACATCTGTGGAGTAATAGTTCATGTTGTCAGTTTAGAGTGGTATAGTTGATGTATTTTAGATTTATTTCTGCAAGATGATTAAAGGGGCACTTGAAGCACTGCTCATGTTTGAGTAGAATGAATTGACTGACAGAATCAGCTGATGCTCTTGTCAGCAAATAGTGTCAACAATTTCTTTATATACACATATACATTTATTTTACACATACACTCTCTCTCTTTCTCTCTCTCTCTCTCTCTCTCTCTCTCTCTTTTCCTAAGTTGTGTTTCAAACCTGTTGTATACAGCAAACATTTACTTAAGGGAATCCATGTTTAAAATGGAATGAGGCAAAAATGTGGTTATTTGTTGAGCTTATTTGCATACGTCTACCCAGAATCCCTTGCAGTAGTGAGAGCTCTGTTAAAGTGAGATTTCTGTGGGAAAAGCAAGTCTTATGGCTTGACTGGTGTGCAGATTTTTGTTTAGCAATGTATTAAGTATCCACTTACTTCAGGTGGAAGGGGTTTTCATCCACACTTTTTCCCCCACCACAACTCCGTTGGGGTGTGTGTGTGTGTATGTATGTGTGTATATATATATATATATATATATATATATATATATATATATATATATATATATGTGTGTACACACAATCTAGTACGGGAAATGTACTTTTTCCCTAAATCTGAATAGGGCACTAGGCTGTTGGTAAATAGGACGCCCTGATTACTCTTACCTAGTAATAACACAGGTGGCCAGCTGGCACTGTAACCTATAGTAGTTATGGTGTTTAGTATGCCATCTTAACAAATGAAATTCAAATTTGACCATACCACTTATTTTTACACTGGACAACTGCCACTTTGCATACATATGAATTTACTTTCTAAAGGAACACTCCACACCCATAAAGCTTTATGCTTGATGAGTGTTCTATTTCAACTCTGCTTTATCAAAGTTCTGATTTCAATTTTATAATTAAGTTATGAAACCCATCCAGCCAGCGTGGTTTGGTTCCTCCTTCCCTTAGCTCCACTTAGCTAACTGAAGTGGCAGATACACTCTGCTTTCTCCTACAGGAGCAAGTGAGCCTGTGAGCTTAAAATGAAAAGCCTCTGATTGGACATTTCCCGGCACAGACTCAAAGGCATGTAAAGGCTGCAGGCATTTCTAAGCATTGTTTAGCGATATACCCCCAATGCCAGCTTGCATAACTAAATGCACAAGGTGGACCAAACATCCTGATGCCAAAATTACTGCAATTTTATACAGCAATGCTTACATTGCAGGGTCAGGGTCGCCTCTAGTAGCTGTCTTCCTGATGGCACATAGAAGCACAATGCCCAAAGCAGAAGGCCTGCTGGAGCCAGGGAGAGGCTGGCTTATCAAGCTGCAGTCCCCTGGAGGAGAAAAATTGTCCCAACTGGGGCCTTCTCCGGCGGTGAGTGGGGCGGACAACCGCCGCCCCACTATCCTGCAACACAGCGCCCAGCCTGGGGCTTGAACGTGGGTGGACCCGGCCCTGTTCCCCCCCCCCCCTATGGACCAGGGGGTGATCCCAGTCCTCACTCGGACGCATGGCAGCCAAAACACAAAGGCACCACCGTCACACTCGAGGGCCCGACCGCATCACATAAGATGGCGGCTGCCACGCGCGCCAGAGTCAGCAGAGGGGAACACATAACAGCGGAGCTCAGAACACCCAGTGAAACAAACAGGCATGGGCCCAGGGGGTCAGAGGAGATGGTGGCTCGACTTCATCGCAGCTCACCAAGCGATTTCCTACCTGTACAGGCAGTGAGCCACGAGAGAGGCAAGCAGCAGCGGAGGCCTACAGGACCCAAAGCGGCAGATGCACCAGTATGCCGGGACTCCGCTCCACACTCACCCCCGCCAACAACTGATGACCCTGCCGTCGAGCGAAGAACTCCCACAGAAGGGCTGACCACACACCTGCCCCACGCACTCCCTACAGAGCGGCAGGCCCGAAGAGGGCCACACAGTGACACCCAGCAGCACGCCAGAATATGCAACACCCGAACGTTAATCTCGGAGAACACTCTCCTCCCAATGCCCAACAGAGGCAAGCTCAAGAGACGCACCTGGAGAGACATCACTAGAACCTCAGCCTTAAAGGACACTAACACCGGGTCGCTCCGACACGGTGGAGCAGGCATTGGCCGACCACGTGTCCACTACCACCCGCGAAACATCGTGCCCACCATGTCGACGGTTCCTGAAGCGTGTGCAGACTTACGAACTTTTGATCACCAGGGTGATATTATTCTTGTAGATTGCTGCCTAGCCTTAGCACGTTTAAGTTTATATACTGAGCCTTTGAATATGGCTTACCACACAAATCTTTTTCGTTTTAACACATATAATTACTAGCATTGATGGTACCTTAAAAACCAACCTTCACTCATGCATAACCTGCAATAGAAATGTCTTAATCTATAGTGTTAATTATATGTTCCCCCACTCTGCCTGTACTCGTAACATGTATCCTGCCTCCTCGGGTGAGCAACCTGTGAGTACTCCTGGATAAGCAACACCATCACACAAAACATAGTATATGACCTAGCTACTTTCACTAGCTTCAAGCTAGTCTTGTTATTAACCCTTGTTAGCCTAAAGAATGACCTAAATCACTAAGCATGCTTAAATATATGAAAAATGTGCCTGATAAACATATGTCCCGCATGTCAAGCAGAGGAAAGTGCATGAGGACTGCTTTTGGGGCACCTCAGACCTGCCTGTAACATATTCGTGCACTGCAAAAAAAAATTTTTTTTTAAAAATAATAAAAAAATAAAAATATATATCCACTTGCAGCTTGACAGAATTGAATGTACTTTACATTTTACTGTATTCCAGGGATCTATGAAAGTATTTACTCTATGCGGAAATAACTTTTACCTTTCTCTCTTTCAGTCTGTTTCTCATCGTTCTTGTGATATCAGACATTATGTCTCTGGTAAGTCATCACTGGATATTCTTTGTCAATAAACCAGGCAGGCAGCGCTATAATAACTCATGCTACAATATTCATAACATTAGCACACCCAGGCAGTTTTGTTTGTTTTGCAGAATTGAGCAGGCATAAGCAGAAATATTTTTCAATAAATTATTTCCCATTCTGTAATCTGTCATAGTCCATAAATACAATATTGTGTGCAGACATATTGAAATGGGCACTTTAAAATGTACTTCTTATCAATTTTCTTTGAGAAGTGATTTCTAGACACGTTGCCTGTGAATGTAGATGCATTTGCAAAAAAATTCATTTAGTGACGTTATGCATAAGGCAATTCTGTCCACTCAGGATAGTAATTGTTTAAGTGCCAGAGGGTCAGTGTTGACCGCTAGAATATTCATGCAGTGATTTAATCAATTTTCATTTATAAAATGACAGTCAGAAGGATGAATTATAATGTAATTAATAACCGCTTTACAAAGGTAACAGGTACTAGAGATAGTGTTTATCATGAAATGTGTAGTTCACTTTCATCTCCCCTGTCTTTCTTTGAATTCCCTTAAAAAAGTTTAATTGTAATATTTAATGGGTACTGGATAGGTACAATTGAGTGTGTTTGAAATCCTTTATATAAGACCTAAAACTACATTTGACAATGAAGGACATTCACACACACACGAACAAACATTCTCTTGACAGTTTAGTATGAAAATATATAAAAAAGAAAAAATACAAAATACTCCTGCAGTCACGCTCTATGATCCCTTAGAAGCATGCTAGCAAGCCATGGCTAGTATTATCCATCTGTCCAAAATAGGCAGCAGTACTCCCCTATTTAAAAGTCCAAAATTTATTAGTATAAAATATAAAAAACGATCAACATTTCAGTCCTGCATAGAGGACTTTCATCAGGATAAAATTACAAACATTACATGGACATTCATCTATGGAATGATTGTCCATGTAATGTTTGTATTTTATCCTGATGAAAGTCCTCTATGCAGGACTGAAAACGTTGATCGTTTTTTATATATATTTTATACTAATAAATTTTGGACTTTTAATATGTGAGTGCTGCTGCCTATTATGGACAGATATATATCTTTAAAGTCTCAGCTTGTATAAATACATTTCTCAGTTGAACGTTGATTAGGACTGTTTAAATGCATTGTCCTATGGCACACTCAATGCATTTATTTTACTACCTATTCTAACAGAAGCATATGCTTTCACTTGCTGCTTGTGACATCTACAATACTTAATAGCTAATAGACTTTAGGCTATAGACAAGCAAAGATACCTATTTTTCTGGGTATTAGTATGGGAATCTGAAAACTAGTTTAAGATATATATGATTAGCATCTTGGTTCAGACACCACTATTCTACATAGAATATAGGATGTTTAGCAGATATGCAAAAAGCCTGTTTTTGGTACAGAATGTTTGAAAATAATATCAAATGAAAGTGTTAGATAAGGTTTAAAAATGAAAGCAAAATGACATTTGGCAAAGCTTTACCTGGTACTCTAGTTTGGGGTCACTTGTACTCTAACTATACTGCCAAAAACATGCTGACAGACCTTTTAAAAGTATATTGATGCCCTTGTAAGGGACATGTCTCCTTTTATTAAAGGCATTTTCCCCATTTTTCATCTGTCTTTCTATCCGTCTGTCTATATATCCCACAATGCAACCTCTGCTTTTCTATAACTTTATTATATTTCTATTACTGTCTCACAGTGTTGCATAACAATAAAATGTACAATATGTGCCTAACTGCAATAAATATTATTATTGGTTACAAAATGTCAGAGCTGGTGCAAGGATCTCAACAACCCTAAAAATCCTAAAAATAAAACCTCTGCCTTGTCTATCCCACATCGGCAATCAAATCTCTCCTTTTCTGCTACTTTTTGTCGCTTTTCTACTAGCTGTATGTGGGGCCTTCATGTGTGGTCTACCTGCTTGTGAAATGAAAACTGTGTGTAGAGAGGTCTCTTGTGTCTGTGGAAGGCCATATATTGCTCTTGGTGTTACTGCATGTTTTGTGTGGGAGGGTTGCTGCATGTTTTGGTTGGGAGGGTTACTGCTTGTTGTATAGGTGGGGTTGACTGTGATAGTGTATTTTTGTAGCCTTGTGATGTGTCAGCTGTGTCTTTGTGGCTGGTCATGTGTAGGGAGGCAGTGCTAGTTGTGTTCAGTCTGCCCACTCATTACAATATGTGTGTGTGTTTGCTGATTACAATAAATGTGTGTGTGTGTTTGCCCAATTCTGTATACCTTTGGACTAGGAGGATTTATGGTCTCGATTCCCTAGTGGTCTAGTGATTGCTGTGATGTTGCTCTTTTATGGTCTGGTGGGCAGAGCATGTGGTCTGTACCTCTTGCGTGTACAGACCACTGTAATACACCCTCTGGTCAGTGACTGGGAAGGAACACTGATAGTGATGTGGATCATGTGCTCCCTGTCTGCAGTTAGGTGGCAGGGGAGATCTTTTGACCTTCCTGCTAGGCCATGCATCAGGAAGGAAGGACGATGCTCCAGGTGAATGCATGATTTGCTTAACAATAGCACCACTCTTACATAGATATTTTAAGTTTATGGTTTTGCACATAAGGTAAAACACAAAGTGAGGTAAGAAAACCATGTTGAACTGCTAAGTGTGTAAATGTGGAAGAGGCAACGGTAAGGGGAGGGGAATCAAAAGGTCTGGTATAAAAGCAAAACAGAGAGATAGTGATAATGCCTTTGGAGATTACGTGTGTTATATGTGCCAACACTTTGTAAAATCATTTCCCAGTACTTCTGCATAGTTTAACTTCAAAAGATTGCTCTTCTATAATCTATATTTCTTGTTTTTGTTGAACATTTACATAGTTAAAACGCCCATTTTTGTACCCATTATTTGCATCTGTATGTTGCATATGTGAAAACAGTAATAATTGGGTAATAGGAACCGTACACTAATAAAGTGAACAGGATGAATAATAAAAAATAAAAATGTCTGCTGTGAAGGCTAGCATTTTATACAAGGTTCTCAGGCTTGTGGTTTATCTAAAATGTAATCTTAATGGAAAGTCTCTGTGCATTCAGATGTTCAGTTGCAGAAGCGTTTAAAGTGAATTCTCTCATGTGACAAAACCATCCCGTTGGCAATAACAATTTCTATAACAAGAGGTCTATGGTAATGTGTTTTTCACCGTCTTAATTATCTTCCCATAAAATATTTTACTTTGATATAACATCAATATTATGTCAATAATTTCTACAGTACTCTAAAATTAATTGAACTGAACCACAAACTATTCATTTTTCCCCATACAGAAACTAAATTTTACAGCAGGTTTTCAGGTTACAACCAAAAACAGTGCCAGTGTTACAAGGTTACAACCAAAAACAGTGCCAGTGTTACATTAAAGGGAAAATACCTTTAGCTTACTTAAGCAGTTATGGTGTATAGGTCATGCCCCTGCAGTCTCACTGCTCACTTCTCTGCCATTTATGAGTTAAATCACTTTATTTATGCAGCACTCCTTGCGTGTGACTTGAACAGGCTTCCTAAACACTTCATGTAAAGTGAGATCTAATGTTTACACTTTATTCATTGCAAATTCTTTTTAATTTAGAATTCTTTTTTATTTAGAATTTATCTCATGTACTGTTAATAGCTTGCTAGACCTTGCAGAAACCTCTTGTATGCGATTAAAGTTAAATTCACAGAACGGGAGATAAAAAGTTTAAATCTGATTGAAAATTACACCATTTTTTTCATATATCTGTGCGAGTCACAGCCAGGGAAAGTGTGGCTAGGGCTGCATGGACAGAAACAAATGTGATTTAAATCCTTATTGGTAAAGAATTGAGCAGTGAGATTGTAGGGGCACAGAAGAGGCGCACATAAGGACTGGGGAGGGAGGAGAAATAGACACACAGATGGCCTGGAGGTACAAAGAGTCACACATGGGAGCTGTGGGGTTAAATAGCTGTGGGGGACAAAGAGAGACATAGAAGGGCTAGATGGGACAAAGAGACAAACAGAGGATCTAGGGGGGCAAGAGGCACACAGAGGGGTTGGTTAAGGGCAATGATACAAACAGAGGGGCTGGGGAAGGGGACACAGAGACACATAGAGGAGCTGGAGAAGAGGAGAATGATACACACAGAGGGGCTGGTGGAGGGCACATTGACCACAAAGAGGGACTGAGGAAGAAGAAGGAGAGACACAAACAGGGGCTGGTGGGGGAGAGGGTGGGGTGGGGTACTGTGCAGGAATGAGCCAGTTGACTTAGATCAATGTTACCTTAAACGTGGGACTTCTTTTTAAGGTACACTAAAGTCATCGGTACCACTACAGCTTAAAAGGATTCTATAGTATTAGGAATACAAATATGCCCCCTCGCCGGCATATAAAGGGTTAGAAACCCTTTACTTACTCATCTGATTACAGCGCTTATGTCCCTCGGTTCCTCCAACGTCATCTGACAGGGGGGAGTCTAATGGTCAGGCGCAGCGAGCGCATTAGCCCCCCCCACCCCCCACCCAGGAAAGTGTTGCCTCAATGCTTTTCTATGGAGATTTCACTGATGCTGGGGACCCTAATAGGTAGTCCAAAACATGTTTCCAAAAGAAGCAAGAAAAATACATGTAATTCATTTTTTTTTATTTTTTTTATTGAATTCCTATTAAAGTAGCCAAGAAAAAAAAAATAGAGCTTGTTATACAAACTTTGCTTTCAAAATTATTAAAGCTATAGGAATGCATGATTTTCATACAAATCAACATTACGGGTTGCATGTCAAGAAAAATAAAATATGCTGAAAAAAAGGGACTCTTACAGGCACATACTCTGCATTAATTGTATGCTATTACTGTGTCTCATATTATGTTTGCTAGTGTCACCATGCATTTGTGTGGTTTTTGTGAGTTGTCATTTTTGTAAAGTTTCACAAGCTGATTGAGAACCGCTGCCCTAATACCACTTTTTTATTTTGCTAACAGTCTGCGTAATTGATCAATCAACTTGCTGTACATTTTTGTAATCAAACTTTTTAGCTAGTAGATGTTTATTCGTTTTCGTGAATTTTGAAGCAATTTTTTCATGATTCATAGTCTGTGCTGATTCAGAGACGCATACAATTTTACATTAATGTTTTTAAATAGGTTGCATGTGATGTTTTTTTATTTATTTGAAAGGGTATAGTGTCGAGAATGGAATGCATTCCTGGCAGACTTTAACACAAACAAGAAAAATAAATTGCAGTAAAAGCCTTGAAGCATTCAAATCTGGTAAATGACCCTCTTATGCTTGCAGAACATTACATAAATGATCAAACTCTTTTTGGCAACATGGACTTAGGCAGGAGGAAAATCTTAGCGAAAACAGGATGTTTGTAATGAGCACTTTATGGGTCTAGTGCACAAAGCTGAACTTATGGTTTATTGATTTACATCCTCTAAAATTAAATGGACACAAAGATTATGTACATGTTTTTGCAAGTGTTTTATTTTTTTGGAACATTCCACAGTTATATATAAACAAAATAATGAATGGAATGAGGAGCGGTCTAAGGGTGGGAACCCATGCTGTATAAAACACAACTCTTACTCATTTACTGTGAGATGAAATTAAATGTGATCACTTTTGCACCGTCTATTTCATGCCTATTAAAAAGAGAAATATGTAATTAGCGTGTGTCTAATGAGCCAAACACACAAACATTTTTGCCAGCATTTGAGCAGTGAACTAAATCCATTACAAGAGAGCTGATCATGCTGCACACATGCTAATATTTAAATTTATTCTAAATCACATCAGCTAATTCCCACAAACTTCCCCCAATAATGACAAGTCAGAGACAAAGTTAATGGCACTTGCACTTCCTTTTACTTTGAGTACAAATTCTGCAGATTGCAAAATCTGTGTCTCTCTAATTATCACATTTTAATTCTGTTTTCTACTGTCAATTCTACTTTTCCACAGTCACACTGTCCCTCTCCTTCCATGTATCATTACCATATTTATCGGCGTATAACACGCACCGGCGTATAACACGCACCTCATTTTAAGAAGGAAATTTTAGGAAAAAAACCCTTAAATTTCAAATAAAGAACTTCTTACCCCCTTCTTACTCCCCCCTCCCCCTCTTCTTACCCCCCTTTCTTATTCCCTCCTCCCCCTCTTCTTACTTGCAGTTCTAGTTTGGTGAATATATCCGACTACAACAACAAAATTACAAACACCGTCCAAGTCTCGTGAGCAGGACACAAGAAATTTGAATGGTAATAAATTAATAGATAACAGACTCTGCAAATATCCTGTGAGCTGATCTAGCATTGTCCAAATAGAGAATATACGATTACAATCCTTATTATATAATATTACATATTCCAAAGCGCTGAAAACAAGACATATTTAACACTAATAAAACATGTCACATACGGGAACAGTAGATGAAGATGTCCCTGCCCAAATTAGCTCGCAATCCAAAGCGTACATAATACTGGTATTCAGGAGCCAATGATCAGCCAGCCCTTGCATAGACAGACATGATGAAAATCAGATTTTGTCTAATTATGTCATGAACAGTGGCACGTTCATCACTGGTCACCCAACCAGACCCGAGTTATCTGGAGCGTTGTGAGCAAATAGTCTGGGACCAATACCAATACCATCAATGACCATCTTTACTCCATAAAATCACTCACCCTTTGTATTCTACGCCATGAGACCATCTCTGACCCATACTTTCTCTGCTTATCTATGACCCATACCTTCTATGACCATCTCTGATCCAAACCATCACTGCTTATCCATGAACCCATATCTTCTCTGACCCATACCTTCTCTGATTATCCATGACTCATACCTTCTCTGACCATCTCTGATCTATACCCTCTCTGATTATCCATGACCCATATCTTCTCTGACCATCTCGGATTATCCATGACCTATACCTTCTTTGACCATCTCTGATCCATACCTTCTCTGATTATCTATGACCCATTCCTTCTCTGTTCATCTCTGATCCATAACTTCTTACTCCTCCCTCCGCGCGGAACAGGAGTTTCTGTTTCCTGTACCCGGTCGGACTGACAGGAAGGTGCACACTAAGCGTGCACCTTCCTATCACTCCGGCCGGGCACCGCGGACAGCAGAGCGGCTCGGCCACGCTACAGGGGAGGTGAGTACCAACTGCAGCCACCTGACCGCTCTTGACAGAGCGCTCAGGCGGCTGCAGTATTTAAAGGGCCGGCGTATAACACGCACCCACAATTTGCTCCCTATTTTCATGGAGAAAAGGTGCGTGTTATACGCCGATAAATACGGTATTTCCTTGTCTTTCTTTGTTACTTACAAAGAATTAAAGTTCGCTCTATCTTTAAAAAAAGTTAAACATATAACTATATAGTGTAATAATCTAGTGCAGCACTATAAAGTGGTAATTGTGTCGATATAGTACTATAATAAAGTGCAAAAATATTACAGTACTGTATTGACACAATTAGCTCTTTATAGTGCTGCACTAGATTATTACACTATATATTTTATAGATATAGCACACTCTAATTTTTTGTCCAAAAGTGCTTCCAATCTATGATGCCTTGCTACCCCAGCTGACATGTAGGAATTTTTTGTTTTGTGAAGCACATGCATGTGTGTAAGTGCGTATAATTGAGTGTATATTTATATATGAAAGTGCGTGTCCATATGTGTATTTCTGTGTTTACTTTGTGATGTATAAGATGTATATATTTAGCTGGTGTTTGTCTATGTAGTTACATTAAAATAATTTATGTGTATGTATTGGTTGTGTCTTTTAATGGTTGTAATTAATAGTATGACTATATACACAAGTGCATGAATGTTGTTGTATCCATGCAGTACTTAACCATTTCATCTCAGTCAGAGATATTCACAAAAGTGAGAATTCAAAATTAATTCCAACTTTAAGGCCAGAGTAGTTGAACTGGAAGCATAGCTGGCGTAGAAAATTGTTTCAGTTTGGCTATTTTGATCTTAAATATTAAATACAATGTAAATTTACACTTTAGTGAATAACTCCCGATTGAATTGGTTATAGTGTTTGTAGTCGTTTGACACTGTCCCTCCATTCACTGTTAAACCATTTTTCAAGTAGTTTAACAGGGATTTTCATTAACCCCTTAAGGACTGAGCCAAATGTACATGTTGTGATCAAAATAAAACGTAAACAAAACCTGGAATTTTACTATATGTCTGTTCAACCATAATTCACCTCTTTTATATTAAATGCACCCACACTTATTATATATCATTTTATTCAGGGGAACAAAATATAAAAGAATGGGAGAAAATTAGAAATTTTATAGTTCTATGTGATATTTTAACTGTGAATGTCATAATACCGTTTGCTTTAACTGCAATAAAAGACACATATTTGTATTCCGTGATGTCTCACGTGTAAAACAGTACCCCCTATGTACAGGTTTTATGGTGTTTCAGGAAGTTACAGGGTCAAATATAGCATGTTACATTCTTCAGTTTATACACATTGAAATTCGACAGATTGGTTATGTTGCCTTAGAGACTAAATGGTAGCCTAGGAATGACAATTACACCTATGATGGCATACCATTTGCAAAAGTAGACAACCCAAGGTAGCCACATAGTTACAAACAACAATAAAAAAAAGGCTGCGCCAATAAGAGAATAAAATAGAGTAACTAAAAGTAAAAATGTCCAACGGAATAAGTAAATGCAAAAATAAAAGTTCAACTTAAGTGTCCTTGCGGATAGTCTTTATAGCAAGTGATGCAGCAGTGAAGTCTTCATAAGCTGTATAGGTTCCACTCATATAGAAGACAAAAAAGGAGAGAGAAGGACGACCAGTAGTGCAGTATTGTATAATTCCAAAAGTGACGTATGGAAAGATAATATTAGAGAACTCACATTTAATAGAGCTTATGTCCAGCTCTAGGATAGAAGCGCATACAGCGGTATGATCCCCGCTTATGGGATATGCTGTGGGTTTCTCTCCGTCAGTGGTGTCCAATTCTCAAACAAGGAAAAAGAGAGACAACCGATAGTGCTCACTATTTTAGTAGTCTTAATATAAGTAGATAAAAACGTACTTACAAATGAGGAGCAGACCGACTGCTCTTGTGTATCAGCATAGGTGGATTGATCCCCACCTTTAGGATTTCTTTGAATGCAGGAGACTTCCGAAGTAGATGTTGGTATATAATAGTAAAATACTAAAAATATACTAAAATATACTAAAAAGCCAGGTATAAAAAAGGAAAAGAGTAATGTGTATATAAAACTAGAAAAAAGAATAGTTGGCACAAATAAATGACCAAAAATTACTTTAATATTAAAATACAAAGTATAAAATATCCATAACGCGTTTCGTCAACAGACTTTATCAAATGGAATAACAAACATTACCTGGCTAATTGTATTATATAGGAGTTCAGATAGTTTAAATTTGGCGCCAAAATTGATCCATCCAATCAAAATTAAGTTACATTTGGCAGTATAAAAACTTTAAAATACAGCAATAAAAACAAAATATAGGGTGTAAGAACACTCATAATTGGCTTTGATAACCAAAACGAAGTTTTAAAAGCATAAATTGAACGATAAAAAATGCGCACGTGACGCGCGGCACTTCCGGTTTTCGGACTGAATGCCGCTATGCTTTATGGGAGATGTAGTCGGTAAGCCGCAAATGGCGGCTGAGAATACAATATAGGCGCTGCCATATATTAGGGGACATAAAAACGAAAGCCCACATAGAGGGCAAAATCTAAGATGTATAAACACTCTGCTAGTAAAAACAAAAGTATTAAAAGCATAAATTCAGCAAATAAAATTAAGCACGTGACGTGCGGCACTTCCGGTATTCGGACAAAATGCCGCTATGCTTAGTGGGAAGTGTAGTCGGCTGGAGATACAATATAGGCTCGATCAGATTTAAAGGGGCATGAAAACAAAAGTCCCCATGAAAGGGGGCTATATATGAAAAGATGGCCAAATTAAAAGGGGCATATAATTAATGGGGCCATATACTAAAGGGGCACATGTATATAAGATAAAAATAGAATAAAATAAGAAATAATAAAACAATACTATAAATGCAGAAAATAATAAATAATAAAATATAAAAATGCAAATAGAGTGTAAAAATGCAGTTTAAACAAGGTAAAAGGCATTGGTGTAAAACAGACATGTAAAATACTTTTTATATTACAAAAAATTATATAGGTCAAAGTCTGCATTGAGGCCATGGGGTATAAGGGTCTTCAGGTTATACACCCATTCCATTTCTATTTTCCCAAGTAGTTTTTTTATGTCTCCTCCTCGCCAGGGGGTAGAACATTTTTTTATACCAATACATTTTAATAGTTTAGGATCTTTGTTATGCATAATAAAATGTTTGGATACTGTATGATTTAAGTATCCATTTTTAATATTTCTGCAATGTTCGCTCAATCTTGTCTTTAAGCACCTTGTGGTCATCCCCACATATTGGAGACCACATGGGCATTCGAGCAGATAAATAAAATTTTTAGTGTTGCAGCCAATAAAATCATAAATATTATACATTTTTTTAGTCCTATTGGACATAAACTGAGTAATTTTAGATGGGGTAGATGGATCTGTAGTTCTACACACTATACATTGTTTGCATTTATAAAAGCCTTTTGTTTGTGGGAAGAAAGAGAAACCCCTAACAGGCGATTCTCGAGTAAAATTGGTGGTTAAAATGGATTTAAAATTTGGTGCCCCTCTAAACACAATATTTGGCTGGTTGGGTAAAATAGAATTTAAAATATCGTCTTCTTTAAGTATATGCCAGTGTTTTTTTATAATTTTTTTGACATTATTACTTTTGCTATTAAAATTAAAAATAATGGGAAGAGATATTGATTCATCCTTTTCTTTATTTTTATAAATCAGAAGATCTTTTCGTTCTTTTTGTTTAACTGTATTAATTGTGTTATTGAGCTCTGATTCTAAATATCTTTTTTCCATAAATTTATTTTTTAGGATATTAGCTTGTTCATTAAAATCTGTTATTTCTGAACAGTTCCTACGAAGACGTAGGAACTGACTCTTTGGAGCACTCTCAAGCCAAGGCTTGTAGTGACAACTAGTTTTGTCGATGGCCGTGTTAACACACACCTTTTTGAAAAAAGTTTTTGTGTGGAGTTGGCCTTCTTTGATAAAAATATTAAGGTCCAAAAAGTTAATGGATTCTTTGCTATATTCATGTGTTAAAATAATGCCCCTATCATTAGTATTAAGATCATTTATAAAAACAATTAAGTCGTCTTCTGGTCCTTCCCAAATAAAAAAAAGATCATCTATGTATCTAAAATATGAGACTAGGTTTGCCCGCCAAGCATGGTTGCCCCAGATAGCTTCGGATTCCCAGTCTGCCATGAACAGATTAGCGTAGCTTGGGGCAAACCTAGTACCCATAGCAGTGCCCCTCTTTTGGAGATAAAATGAATCTAAAAACCAGAAATAATTATTTTTTAAAATTATATTAATACCTTCTATTATAAAATCAATCTGGATGGAAGGAATATTGTCTTCTAGAGTAAGGATCCTTTTTATGGCATGACATCCAATATCATGCGGGATGATTGTATAAAGTGACTGAACGTCGCAGGTAACTAATATAAAATTAGGTTTCCAGCTAAAATTATTTAAAAAATTTAAAAGTGACATTGAGTCTTTCAAGTAAGATTTCATTAGTTTTACTGAAGGCTGAAGAAGGGTGTCGATGTATTGAGAAAGGTTGCATAAAAGAGACCCTATTCCTGAGACAATAGGTCTTCCTGGGGGGTGCTTTTCATCTTTATGAATTTTAGGAAGGAAATAAATAACAGGAGTAATAGGAAATTCTTTGTTTAAAAAATTAATTCTTGTTTATTTAAAATGTTTAGATTAAACCCTTTATTTAAAAAAGTAGATAATGTAATTTGGATATTATTTGTAGGATCAGATGGGAGTTTTTCGTATACATTTTTATCATCTAGTTGTCTTAAAGCTTCTTTGATATACATTTCACTAGATTAAATAACTACTCCTCCACCTTTGTCGGCTGATTTTATTACGATATCTTTATCTTCTTGAAGTTCTTTAATTGCCTTCCTCTCAGCGTTTGTTAAGTTATTTGCATCATATTTATTATATTTGATTTTTTCCAGATCTTTTTGGACAAATTTTTCAAATAAAATAAGAGGGGCAGATTTGTAGTGTGATGGATAAAACTTTGATTTTTCTCTAAGGTGTGTATTGATAAAACCATAGTCTTGTGGAAAGGGGGTGGGAGTTGGTGGTACATCTGTTTTATTATTAAAAAATCTTTTTAATGTAGCTTTTCTGACAAATTTATTTACGTCAAGGAAAGCCTGAAACGGATTAAAAGAAGAGGTAGGGGCGAATTTGAGACCTTTGCTAAGAACTGACAATTGAGCAGCAGATAAAACTTTTTGAGAAAGGTTAAAAATACCACTACAGGAGTTTTGGGGGGATATTATTGTCTTTCTAGTCTTTCCCTTTTGCTCCCGTCTTCCACTTCGTCTTCCTCTAAACTTAGAATTCGTTTTTGGGAGCGTGACGGATGTGGTGTCTGAACTAGTGCGGATTGATGGGTGCGTATTTCTAAAAAAATGGTCCTCGTTATCAAAGTCAGAGTCTATTGACAACAATTGATATCTGTTGGGGTGATTAGGAATAGGAGGTGATTTTGAATAATTTGAATATTCATGGTAATTGTTAGTGTATCGTGATCTTTGAGGTTTGGGTGAGAATTTAGGACCAGAAGAATAGTGATATTTGGGGGATTGTGTTACAGGATTATGAGCATAGTGAAAAGGTTTCTTTTGTTTATATGAAGGATGTTGATTGGTAGTTTGGTATGGTACTTTTAAAGCAGCATGATGGTATTGAGCTGGGATTTTAGTGGATCTCATCATTAGGGATCGACCGATATTGATTTTTTAGAGCCGATACCGATACCGATATTCTGTGAACTTTCAGGCCGATAGCCGATATAATTTGCCGATATTCTGTACATTTACCATTTTGGAAAATAAAAACTATTTCTAAAGGTAAATGCACAAAATATACATGCCACGTGTAGTGGATGCAGTGTGACAGGGGAGCTGTGTGTGTGTGTGTAGTGGATGCAGTGTGTGTCTTTGTGTAGTGTGTGTGTGTAGTGGATGCAGTGTGTGTCTTTGTGTAGTGTGTGTGTGTAGTGGATGCAGTGTGTGTCTTTGTGTAGTGTGTGTGTAGTGGATGCAGTGTGTGTTTGTGTAGTGTGTGGGTTGTGGATGCAGTGTGTGTTTGTGTAGTGTGTGTGGAGGATGCAATGTGTGTTTGTGTAGTGGATGCAGTGTGTATTTGTTTAGTGTGTGTAGTGGATGCAGTTTGTATTTGTTTAGTGTGTGTAGTGGATGCAGTGTGTATTTGTTTAGTGTGTGTAGTGGATGCAGTGTGTATTAGTGTAGTGTGTATATAATGAAAGCAGAGTGTTTGTGTAGTGTGTGGGTAGTGTGCGTAAAGTGAATGCTGTATATACTAAATGCAAAGTGTGTGTGTATATAATGAATGCAGAGTGTGTGTATTTGTGTAGTGTGTGTATAGTGAATGTAGTGTGTGTTTGTATAGTGTGTGTGTATATAATGCAGTGTGTGTAGTGTGCATTATATAAACACACTACGCAAATACACTGCATTATATACACACACTATGCAAACACACTGCATTATATACACACACTACACACACAAACACTGCATTATATAAACACTACACAAACACACACACTGCACACTACACAAACATACACTGCACAAACACACACTGCACAAACACACACTGCACAAACACACACTGCACAAACACACACTGAATTATATAAACACACTACACAAATACACTGCATTATATACACACACTACACAAATACACTGCATTATATACACACACTACACAAATACACTGCATTATATACACACACTACACAAACACACACTGCATTATATACACAGTGTGTTTGTATAGTGTGTGTATATAATGCAGTTTGTGTGTGTGTATATAATGCAGTTTGTGTGTGTGTATATAATGCAGTTTGTGTGTGTTTGTATAGTGTGTGTATATAATGCAGTGTATTTGTGTGCATTGTATACAAACACACACTATACAAACACACACTGCATTATATACACAGTGTGTTTGTGTAGTGTCTGTGTATATAATGGAGTGTGTGAGGGGGAATTTTTTATTAAATAATTTTTATATATATATATTTAATTATTATTTTTTGTCCCCCCTCCCTGCTTGTTGCCTGGCCAGGGAGGGGGGATATGACAGTCCCTGGTGGTCCAGTGGTATTGGCTGAGCTTTGGGGGGGCGGAGAGCAAGCGCTTACTCACCTCCCAGCAGCTCCTCCAGCTCCCCAGTGCAACTCTCGCGGCCAGCGTGTCGCGCGGAGCGTTGCCATGGTGATCCATGGCAACGCTCTGACGGCCGCGGGTCTCGCGAGAGTTGCACTGGGGAGCTGGAGGAGCTGCTGGGAGGTGAGTAAGCGCTTGCTCTCCGCCCCCCCAGGACCTCCGGGCTTGTAATGAGCCCGGCGGTCCTAGGAGGTATTATCGGCAATATCGGTATCTGAATTGGCCGATACCGATATTGCCGAGAATACCGAATATCGGCCGATTATATCGGTAAAACCGATAATCGGTCGATCCCTACTCATCATAGATGGGGATTGGTAGTGAGATTTGCGTGTGGCAAAATTGTGATATTTAGGAGGTGGTGGATTGTTATTGTAAGAGTGAGAGTAAGCATATTAGTGATCATAGTGATTGGTCTTTGTGGAGTAATTATCAGAAGTGTACTTTTTTTTCAAATGGTAAGTTCTAACTTGTTTGTTAGAATAATCAGTTTCGTCTCTGATATATTTTTTAATTTTCAGATGTTTTGTGTCTACTTCAACTTTTTCAATTTTGTTCTGGATAAGAATACAGTTTTGTTTATAGGCCTTCGTATCTGTAAACGGTAGGAGTTTCTCTCTAAGCTTGTTTATTTCAATGTCTAAAATAGATAGTTTCTTGCTTTTTTTTACAATTAGGGTTTCCATCAAACCAAAAGTACATAATTCTAATTTATTGTTCCATTCTTCCATAAATTCAAGGTCATCTTGGTCTGAGGTGGGTAATTTTAAAAGTCTTAAGCCACGGGGAGTGATTTGCTCATCTATATATTTCTTAAAGGTGGCGATTTCCCATTTTAGCTTAATTTCTGTAGCTAAAGCTTTTTCTAGTTGAATGAACAGTTCTTGTTGGTTAGAATTGTAAGGTATTGATTGAATAGAATTAATTACTTCTGTATTAAATACATTATTTACATCAATTGAGTATTTGTTCCTAAATTCAAAGATAGACATATTGGCTAAATTTAAAAAGCAGCTATCTCAAGAGGGAATAAATAAGTGGTAAGAAATATATGAAAAGGAGAGACAGCGCTAATTAATAAACAGGCAGCAACCTTAAAAAGGGAAACCCTCCAAGCCCTTTTAAAACAAGACAATAAAAACAACAATAAAAAGGCTGCGCCAATAAGAGAATAAAATAGAGTAACTAAAAGTAAAAATGTCCAACGGAATAAGTAAATGCAAAAATAAAAGTTCAACTTAAGTGTCCTTGCGGATAGTCTTTGTAGCAAGTGATGCAGCAGTGAAGTCTTCATAAGCTGTATAGGCTCCACTCATATAGAAGACAAAAAAGGAGAGAGAAGGACGACCAGTAGTGCAGTATTGTATAATTCCAAAAGTGACGTATGGAAAGATAATATTAGAGAACTCACATTTAATAGAGCTTATGTCCAGCTCTAGGATAGAAGCGCATACAGCGGTATGATCCCCGCTTATGGGATATGCTGTGGGTTTCTCTCCGTCAGTGGTGTCCAATTCTCAAACAAGGAAAAAGAGAGACAACCGATAGTGCTCACTATTTTAGTAGTCTTATTATAAGTAGATAAAAACGTACTTACAAATGAGGAGCAGACCGACTGCTCTTGTGTATCAGCATAGGTGGATTGATCAAAGAATTTCCTATTACTCCTGTTATTTATTTCCTTCCTAAAATTCATAAAGATGAAAAGCACCCCCCAGGAAGACCTATTGTCTCAGGAATAGGGTCTCTTTTATGCAACCTTTCTCAATACATCGACACCCTTCTTCAGCCTTCAGTAAAACTAATGAAATCTTACTTGAAAGACTCAATGTCACTTTTAAATTTTTTAAATAATTTTAGCTGGAAACCTAATTTTATATTAGTTACCTGCGACGTTCAGTCACTTTATACAATCATCCCGCATGATATTGGATGTCATGCCATAAAAAGGATCCTTACTCTAGAAGACAATATTCCTTCCATCCAGATTGATTTTATAATAGAAGGTATTAATATAATTTTAAAAAATAATTATTTCTGGTTTTTAGATTCATTTTATCTCCAAAAGAGGGGCACTGCTATGGGTACTAGGTTTGCCCCAAGCTACGCTAATCTGTTCATGGCAGACTGGGAATCCGAAGCTATCTGGGGCAACCATGCTTGGCGGGCAAACCTAGTCTCATATTTTAGATACATAGATGATCTTTTTTTTATTTGGGAAGGACCAGAAGACGACATAATTGTTTTTATAAATTATCTTAATACTAATGATAGGGGCATTATTTTAACACATGAATATAGCAAAGAATCCATTAACTTTTTGGACCTTAATATTTTTATCAAAGAAGGCCAACTCCACACAAAAACTTTTTTCAAAAAGGTGTGTGTTAACACGGCCATCGACAAAACTAGTTGTCACTACAAGCCTTGGCTTGAGAGTGCTCCAAAGAGTCAGTTCCTACGTCTTCGTAGGAACTGTTCAGAAATAACAGATTTTAATGAACAAGCTAATATCCTAAAAAATAAATTTATGGAAAAAAGATATTTAGAATCAGAGCTCAATAACACAATTAATACAGTTAAACAAAAAGAACGAAAAGATCTTCTGATTTATAAAAATAAAGAAAAGGATGAATCAATATCTCTTCCCATTATTTTTAATTTTAATAGCAAAAGTAATAATGTCAAAAAAATTATAAAAAAACACTGGCATATACTTAAAGAAGACGATATTTTAAATTCTATTTTACCCAACCAGCCAAATATTGTGTTTAGAGGGGCACCAAATTTTAAATCCATTTTAACCACCAATTTTACTCGAGAATCGCCTGTTAGGGGTTTCTCTTTCTTCCCACAAACAAAAGGCTTTTATAAATGCAAACAATGTATAGTGTGTAGAACTACAGATCCATCTACCCCATCTAAAATTACTCAGTTTATGTCCAATAGGACTAAAAAAATGTATAATATTTATGATTTTATTGGCTGCAACACTAAAAATTTTATTTATCTGCTCGAATGGCCATGTGGTCTCCAATATGTGGGGATGACCACAAGGTGCTTAAAGACAAGATTGAGCGAACATTGCAGAAATATTAAAAATGGATACTTAAATCATACAGTATCCAAACATTTTATTATGCATAACAAAGATCCTAAACTATTAAAATGTATTGGTATAAAAAAATGTTCTACCCCCTGGCGAGGAGGAGACATAAAAAAACTACTTGGGAAAATAGAAATGGAATGGGTGTATAACCTGAAGACCCTTATACCCCATGGCCTCAATGCAGACTTTGACCTATATAATTTTTTGTAATATAAAAAGTATTTTACATGTCTGTTTTACACCAATGCCTTTTACCTTGTTTAAACTGCATTTTTACACTCTATTTGCATTTTTATATTTTATTATTTATTATTTTCTGCATTTATAGTATTGTTTTATTATTTCTTATTTTATTCTATTTTTATCTTATATACATGTGCCCCTTTAGTATATGGCCCCATTAATTATATGCCCCTTTTAATTTGGCCATCTTTTCATATATAGCCCCCTTTCATGGGGACTTTTGTTTTCATGCCCCTTTAAATCTGATCGAGCCTATATTGTATCTCCAGCCGACTACACTTCCCACTAAGCATAGCGGCATTTTGTCCGAATACCGGAAGTGCCGCACGTCACGTGCTTAATTTTATTTGCTGAATTTATGCTTTTAATACTTTTGTTTTTACTAGCAGAGTGTTTATACATCTTAGATTTTGCCCTCTATGTGGGCTTTCGTTTTTATGTCCCCTAATATATGGCAGCGCCTATATTGTATTCTCAGCCGCCATTTGCGGCTTACCGACTACATCTCCCATAAAGCATAGCGGCATTCAGTCCGAAAACCGGAAGTGCCGCGCGTCACGTGCGCATTTTTTATCGTTCAATTTATGCTTTTAAAACTTCGTTTTGGTTATCAAAGCCAATTATGAGTGTTCTTACACCCTATATTTTGTTTTTATTGCTGTATTTTAAAGTTTTTATACTGCCAAATGTAACTTAATTTTGATTGGATGGATCAATTTTGGCGCCAAATTTAAACTATCTGAACTCCTATATAATACAATTAGCCAGGTAATGTTTGTTATTCCATTTGATAAAGTCTGTTGACGAAACGCGTTATGGATATTTTATACTGTGTATTTTAATATTAAAGTAATTTTTGGTCATTTATTTGTGCCAACTATTCTTTTTTCTAGTTTTATATACACATTACTCTTTTCCTTTTTTATACCTGGCTTTTTAGTATATTTTAGTATATTTTTAGTATTTTACGATTATATACCAACATCTACTTCGGAAGTCTCCTGCATTCCAAGAAATCCTAAAGGTGGGGATCAATCCACCTATGCTGATACACAAGAGCAGTCGGTCTGCTCCTCATTTGTAAGTACGTTTTTATCTACTTATATTAAGACTACTAAAATAGTGAGCACTATCGGTTGTCTCTCTTTTTCCTTGTTTGAGAATTGGACACCACTGACGGAGAGAAACCCACAGCATATCCCATAAGCGGGGATCATACCGCTGTATGCGCTTCTATCCTAGAGCTGGACATAAGCTCTATTAAATGTGAGTTCTCTAATATTATCTTTCCATACGTCACTTTTGGAATTATACAATACTGCACTACTGGTCGTCCTTCTCTCTCCTTTTTTGTCTTCTATATGAGTGGAACCTATACAGCTTATGAAGACTTCACTGCTGCATCACTTGCTATAAAGACTATCCGCAAGGACACTTAAGTTGAACTTTTATTTTTGCATTTACTTATTCCGTTGGACATTTTTACTTTTAGTTACTCTATTTTATTCTCTTATTGGCGCAGCCTTTTTATTGTTGTTTTTATTGTCTTGTTTTAAAAGGGCTTGGAGGGTTTCCCTTTTTAAGGTTGCTGCCTGTTTATTAATTAGCGCTGTCTCTCCTTTTCATATATTTCTTACCACTTAGTTACAAACACTGGCCAAATTTAGCATTCATATTTGTTTGTGTGTGAAAACTGCAAAAAACTAAATTGTATGCTAATTTTGGCCAGTGTTTGTGACTAAGTGGCTTGGAAAGAGACAGGGTCAATATAGGGCTTGCCCATTTCAGTTTGCCAGATTGGTTTGCTGGGTCTATGCTGCCTATGGTAGCCAAGGAATGTGAATTCACCCCATCATGGCATACCATTTGCATACCATTTGCAAATCTAGACAACCCAGGGTAATCAAAATGGGGTATGTCCAGTCTTTTGTAGTAGCCACTTTCACGAATGCTGGCCAAAGTTAGCGTTTTTATTTGTTTTTTTTTGCATTTTTTTTAAACACAAAAATAAATGCACTTTCACTGACGATATCATTGTTGTGATACGTTTTACTGTTTTGAAACACTCATATTTGTGTTCAGCGTAGTCTCCCGAGTATAACAGTACCCCCATGTACTGGTGTTATAGTGTTTTTGAAAGTTACAGGGTCAAATATAAGGCTTGCCCATTTCATTTTTTTTCATTGAAATTTGCCAGGAATAAGAATTACCCCCATGATGGCATACCGTTTGCAAAAGTAGACACTCCTAAGTGTTGCAAATTGGGTATGTCCAGTTTTTTCTAGTAGCCACTTAGTCACAAGCACTGGCCAAAGTTAGCATTCATATTAGTTTTTTGCATTTTTCACACACAAACAAATATAAATGCTAACTTTGGCCAGTATTTGTGACTAAGTGGCTACTACAAAAGACTGGACATACCTCATTTTGAATACCCTGGGCTGCCTACTTTTTCAAATAGTAATCATGGGGGGATGAGGTGGGTTATATTCATTTCTGGGTTGCCATACCATCTCAAAGGCAACATAGCCAATCTGGCAAATAGCAATTTACAAAAAAGGAAATTGGCAAATCTTATGTTTGACCCTGTAACTTTGCAAATCACCATAAAACCTATACTTGATGAGTACTGTTGTACTCATGAGGCATTACTCTACACAAATATAGTGTTTTAGAGCAGTAAAATGTATTATATTGATGATATCATTGGTGAAATGGCAGTTTATGTGTAAAGATGCAAAAAAAAAACAATATAAATGCTAATTTTGGCCAGGATTTGTGACTATGTGGCTACTAAAAAAAAGAGTGGACTTATCCCATTTTGAATACAATGGGTTGTCTACTTTAAAAAATATATATGGTTTGATGGGGGTAAATTACATTGGCCAGCTTCAAAAAATGTCCCAAATAGGACATGGGTGCGTAATGACCAGCTATGAAAATTAAAAGTTGGAAAACTGGAATGCGCACCCTCCAAATAAGGTATTTTAGCCCCCAGAGAACCCGACACACCTATACATAGTGTCACTGTAGTTAGCAGATGTTGCTGGACACATATCGGGGTGTTCGTTGGCCGTAACCTTTAAAGTTCTCAGTACATATATTCTTAAACTGCTACGTGTGTCAAAAAAAAATCACCATTTATTTTTATTTTTTTAAATTTGGCATAGATTGGTGGTAAAATGGTTGCATGAAAAGAGTCGAAATACCGGGGATTCCTGACAGACATTAGTGTTACAATGTAACTTGCGTTAATTTTGAAAAAAAATGGTTTGGAAATAGCAAAGTGCTACTTATACCAATAGCCCTATAACTTGCAAAAAAAAAAAGCTAAGAACATGTTAACATTGGGTATTTCTAAACGCAGGACAAAATTTAGAAACTATTTAGCATGGGTGTTTTTTGGAGGTTGTAGATGCGTCACAGATTTTGAGGATCAAAGTTAGAAAAAGTTGTTGTTTTTTATCATATTTTATAAAGAAAATGATAGTAAGTTATATGATATGATGAAAATAATGGTATCTTTAAAAAGACCATTTAATAGCGATAAAAACTGTATATAATGTGTGGGTACAGTAACTGAGTAAGAGGAAAATTACAGCTAAACACAAATACCGCAGAAATGTAAAAACAGCCTTGGTCCCAAATGGTAAGAATATTGAAAAGTGGTCTGGTCACTAGTGGGTTAAATGAACCTTGTTTCTGGGAAAAACCACGGAAAAATTAAAACACAAAGCTTTCATTAAAACATCCAATTTATTTAGTAAAACTATTCCAAATGCTCTCCGGAGCAAGCTCCACCCATAGTATAAAATGCATTGGCTTCATTGAATTGTTTTGTTGTCTGTCTGTTGCTCTGCCCTTACTACATTGTAGCTTCTAATATGGGACTTTGGAAATGTTTCACTTTTATTTTCGTTTGTAATAAGTTGCATATTCTAAAGAAGTAACATTTTGTGCTTTTACATTGAAGATCTGTTAGTCTGTTTCTCTTCTCTAAAAGAATTGTGCGCCTTGTTGGAGGTGATGCACAATTTGAAAAGCAAATATATACAGGATTATATACTAATGTGTGAAGTCAAAGTATATTTTAAAGTATAGACCACAATAACTGAACTGGAAACATATTAGAGAGATTTTTTTTACAGTTCAACTATTTTTAATTTGAAAATTCCCTTTGAATTTTCACATTGTTAACTAAACCATATTGAGTAAGACTTTAAAATGTTTTATATGTCCTTGAACTTTTCTGTATTCATTCAAAATTTAAAGAGTCACTCTTATAAAAACAAGACACACAGGGTTTTCAGAACACTGCTGCTCCCAAAAATTAAAAAACAAAAAACAAAACAGAAATGCTAAAACTTATCACCGTTCTAGCAATGAGGCCACGTTCTCCCCTCAGCCCCATCATCCTCTGATAATTTCACTCCTGATGGAGAGTGGAGGAGGGGTATATCACAGGACATGGTTGATATTAGCCAGCCTAGAATTTTTGTTCCAGGTTGGCCAGTAACCTCCATTTTAACTAGACTTTCACAGACACACATACATATCTATACATATTCACACCTACTAAAAACTCTAACATTCAGATTTAAAATGAATTATTGGCTTCTGCACCCCTGCTGCTCACTTTTGTAGGTAGTTTTTATTATACAGTTTCTGTAGTCTGTAGCAGAGGTGTTTGTGTGTAATGGGCATAATAAATAGTGGATATTAATAAACTGTACTGTAGATCATGAGAACCCTGACTGAAATCTGCAATCTCAGGGGGGAACATGTGCATGTATGTATATATATATTTTTTATTATTTTTTTTTTAATTAATGCTTTTTATATTTGAGTAATGTTTAACTTTTTTTTATTTTTTTACATGCAGCATTTTTTCTTTCTTGTTCAAGATTATGGAAGTTGGCTGGACATAGGAACAAGGTACATAAAAACTAAACAATGTCCTGGTAATGAATTGCAAATCCAGCATGTCACGTTTGTTAATGTAATAATACTTTTTACACACTCATTATGTCTGTATGGTAACAGTACAGGCAAAGAACTGATCTCTCTGTAAAAGTAATGGTGCTGTCACTTTGGTAGACAGCTCACTTTGCACTGTGTGTGTTCTTAATGCTTGCCAGTTATAGCCTGTTTCCTTACTGCACCATTAAACATATCACACTGCTAGAATCTGTCACTCTACTGTCTGAGACCAGCCAGCCTGGTTTAAATGATTAACCCCTTTGTGAATGACATTTGGGACTGAGACATGCATGCATAACTTACCTCTTGAGACCTAAATTATAATATACTCTATATGTGTTTGTGATATATGTTTTAGAAGGTAGATGTGCTTTCTTTCACTAGCTTTTATATATAAAAAAATATATATATACCGGTGTGTGTGTGTTTATATATATAATTTTACACAGCTAGTGCAATTGAAAAAAAAAACTCAAAATAGATTCACTGAACTCAAAATATATATTATGGTTGTAAAAGAACATTTTTGTCAATTTTTATATGCTGATAAGTTAACTTTTAATAGCATTTACAGAACTGAAAATCACTACAAAACCAAATATATTTGTTAAAGGTAAAACCATCAGAGCATTTAGTAAGTTTTAAAAAAAAAATATTTATGATTTTCCACATGTGAGTACACCGGTAGCAAATATGGTAATTCGCAAATTACAATCAATTTCAAGCTTCAACATAGTATTCGCAGCAGTAAACATGTGGAATGTTTTTGGTTTTTTTGTTTTGGAGTGAAAAAGAAACATGAGTAAGATCCAGATTCAACATCCTAGCGGGTCCCTCACGGGTAAATGTTGCAGTGTTGGTTGTTTTTTAATAAAACTCGATCCCCATGGGATATCCCCCTCCAGGCTAGGCCATATGGGGCCTACCTAGTATACCCTATTAATTAACCGGATAGAGGGGGTATTTCGGAGCCAAACATGCACCAATCTATAGTGTAATAGCTACATAAGTAGTATATTAAACATAAGTGCAATGGAGAAAAGGAGCACTAAAAGAAAAAGAGAATCACCTTGGCTGGAGTTTGGACAGTCCTCTCTGGGCAGGAGGGACATCTGTGCAGGTTACACCCGGTCAGTTCTTAGGGTGTGGAGGCATAGGACGCTGAGCTGCCCAGGATAAGAACCAGAGGGGCCCAAGCCAGACAGTCCTGTACTTTCTGCCCACCGGAGTTCTGCCAGGTCTAGGCTACGTAGATGAGTCTCCAGCTCTGAGAAACTGTGCACTCTGTAGGAGTTACCCTGGTAGGATATTAGGAGTGGTTTAGGAAGTCCCCACTTATAATTGATGTCCCTTGAATAAAGTATTTGTAGGAGTGGTTGCAGGGATCTGCGCCACCCAATGGTTCTTCTAGTCAGATCCGGGAACATGGCAAGTGTTGAGCCTTCAGATAGCAAGGGGGTCTTCCTGTGGGCTGCGGCTGCAAGTAGTGCCTTGTCCTGCAGGGATTGAAAGTGGATGATTAAGTCAGCATATATACTCGATGGTGCAGTTCTTGTATTCAGTATGCAGAACATGCCATCAAGCTTCACCGCCTTAGCTTGTTTGTGCGGTAACAGGAGGTTTATCAGTCATCAGACAAAGTAAGGAGCTTCAGAGGGGCCTGCAAAGTCCGGTATGCCCCTGATCTTTAAGCGACTCCACTAAAGTGTCAATCTTATCGGAGGTTGTCTGTTGGTGTTTCACAAGTTCCTTAGATTTGTGTTCCATTGAGGTCAATCTCGAGTCTTGTGTGCTCACTGAGGCCTCTACAGCTCAATGTGCGTGGTTGCGCCCTTAAAGGAGGCCATGTCTGCCTCAATGTTGGCACTCTGTTCAGCGTGCATGGTCTTGTGTTGGCTGGCAGTAACTCGGGAGGATGTGCCTTTGTCGGCTTCATTTTTTTTTTTTTTGCGGCCCATGACGCAGAGAGTAGCAGGTGAGCAGGTAGTTTTCCACCTTAAATCTGCCTATTTTGGTAGTTTGAGGCCCGGAGTTCACAATAGTGCAACTTCTCTGTTCCTCAGCTGGCTCCGCCCACGTAGTGCTTTTTTAGAAACTGTTTTATAATCAATCCTGGCAAAACATATGGTTATATTTTTTTCACAGGTTTCATTTCCATGGGGAATTTCACACACTGTGAGTATCCTACTACTATAAAGACCCCAAATTTGGGTTCTGCAACTGCCGTTGGGTACAGCAGTACTGCTGTCCATGACTTATTCATCTCAGGTTCCATAAACATACTGGCATTAACGGAAACATGGGTCTCTTCCTCTGACATGGCTGCCCCTGCCTCGTTATCCTTTGGTGGTCTTCAATTAAGTCACACCCACAACAATCTGACAAGAAGGGTGGCTGGTTAGGGTTTCTGCTCTTATCCCACTGCTCCTTTAGACCTATACCCCCTTTCCCTCTCTTTCTTCTCATTTAAAGTTCACTCAATTCATCTGTTCAAACTTATCTCTACAAACATTGTTTTCATTTACTGCCCACCTGATTCTCCTATTCTCTTCCTTAACCATTTTGCTGCCTTGCTTCCCTAATTCCTTTTAAATAATATTCAGTCCCTAATTCTTGGTGACTTCAACATTCCTGTCAACTCACCTTTGACTGCATTAGCATCAAAATGACTCTTATTTACTTCCTGCCTTGGACTGTCCCAGTGGGCTAATTGTCCCACACATCCATCTGGCAACACTCTCAATCTTATTTTTTCAGATGCACAGTCTCTAAACTCTGTAACACTTAATTTCCTCTCCCAAATCACCTTCTTTTTATATATTTTTCTTGAATGACTCCTCACACAATATCCACAACCTAACCTTCCTTAACTCATTAGAAATCTGAATTCTCTTGACCTCCACTCACAGTTACTTGATGCCTATTCCCTTGACACTGCCCTTGCTTCAAACACACACCTCATAGAGTATGTGCCTTGAACAGTGGCACACTAAGTCAAAGAGATGCTCTTGTTCAGCTGAACGCTGCTGGAGGATCTGCTTCTCAGATTTGGTCTGTTACAAACTAATTTTCCTCTCATATAGCGCAGCTCCTACCCTTGCTAAACAATCACAATTTTCTCTCTTATTAGTACATACTGCCACAATCCCAAGCGGTTCTTTGATACTTTCAACTCCCTTTTTATCTCTGCCGTGGCCACCCCCAGAACTAACCTTTAATTTTATAGTTTTGCATGATTTGTTGACCAGTTTATTCGGTAAAGGAATCCCTCCCCCCCCCCCCCCCACCTTTGCTCCTCTCTCTCCCAAAGACACTTGGACAGTTCCCTTCTAACTCTACAGGCCTTCTTCACAGCTACTGTACAGGAGATGGCAGCACTTCTCCTTTCCCCTCACCCCACTACTTGTCCACTTGATCCCATTCCATTCCACCCTATCAGAGCTATCTCCCTTTGTCTTTTGGCATCCTTAACGCATATCTTCAACTGTTCTCTTTTTTCTAGTGTTGTCCCTGCTCCCCTTATACTTGCTACTGTCTTACCTAATCGAAATATCTCTGCTCCCTTTCTCCTTAAAGCTTCTTTACCGATTCATCTTTACCCGTCTGGCAGACTTTCTAATGCCAACTCACTTCTTGACTCTCTTCAGTTTGCCCTCCACCTCCTCCATCCTACTGAGACTGCTCTCATTAAAGTAAGTTAATTTGGGCCTGCTCATTAGTCGAGCAGCACACCTGATAAAATCGGCACAACAAAAATACACCACACTACTCAAAGAACTAAGAGACCAAACGACAGCACAACTCCTCTCGCCAACGGAAGCAGGACAACTCCGGCTTAACCACAATAATAAGGAACCGAATGACCTACTATTCCAAAAAAAACACATATATACTCCATAGGTTAATAATGAAAGGTACTCTCAAGGCAACAGAGCAGGGAAAGCCCTAGCATCCTTACTAAGACATACCCAAGCCAACTCCAAGGTCCAACACTTAATCTCCCCTGGAGGAACCAAGATACTCAACCCACAGAGCATAAATAACATGAAGGCGGACTTCTACAGCACACTCTATAACCTAGCCACAGACAAAACGACACATCAACCCACCAGTCAGGAAATTCAGGAGCTCCTCTCCCACATTCGCCTCCCCTCACTAACCCCAACACAATGCGAAACACTCCAAGCCCCGATCTCTCACCAGGAAATTGGAAATGCCATCCACTCCCTCCCGTCTGGGAAATCACCTATCCCGGATGATTTCACAAATTCTTATTATAAAACTCTCTGCCCCATCCTGGCCCCCCACCTGGAAAAAATGTTTAACCACACGGGCCACATACCACTCGAAATGCTGGCTGCTCACATTGCCACGCTTCCAAAACCTGGAAAACCCTCCAACAGGCCCCAAAACTTCAGACCTATATCGTTGCTGAACACGGACACAAAACTCCTGGCAAAGATCTATGCAAACAGACTCTTAACCATTATACCCACTGTGATACATGGAGACCAAGTGGGGTTTGTAGCAGGGAGACAGGGCTCAGATGGTACTAGGAAACTGTTAAACCTGATGTCCAGCGTGCAAACCTCGGGAAGGCCGAGTGTATTCATCTCCATAGAAGCTGAAAAAGCCTTTGATAGGGTACACTGGGGCTTCCTCGAGAGAGAGTATTACAGAAATTTAAATTCCCACCAAACTTCATGTCCCTAGTGTCAGCACTTTACTTCAGCCCAAGTGGTGAATAGTGGTTTCATCTCATCAGAGTTCCAGATTACCGATGGGTCACACCAGGGACGCCCTTGAACCCCTAACACAACTCATACGGGAGAACACAAACATTAGATGAATATGAACAGGTGACGTCGAACTCAAACTCACGATGTTTGCGCACGATATTATGCTATCAACCTAATCCCCTGACACGACACTCCCACAACTCCATGAAACCCTGGCTAAATACAGCGCCTGCTCATACTACATACACGCCTAATGAAAACACAAGCGATAAGCATGCACCTACCAACCCACAATCTAAATAACTTAAAAAGCAGCTATGCATATGAAGGGCACAGTGATCATCTAGCTTTCCTAGGGGTAGCTTTCACGTCCAACCCTCATGCACTACCTCAAACCAACTATGTCAAACTAGCACACAACATCAAAAACCAAATTATGGGATAGTGAGGCAAATATATTTCCTGGCTGAGATGCATGGCATCTAAAATGCTCCGTCTCCCCAAACGCAAGGCAGCAGCTAAAATGCTCTTTCTCCCCAAAATTTATTCCGCAACCTGCAAATCAAACTCCCAAAGCACTTTATCCCTGATACACAAAAGATGCTCAACACATTCATATGGGATAACAAAAGACCAAGGGTAGCGGCTTCCACACTGTACAGACCTTTCAGACGCGGGGGAATGGGAATTCCTCATCTCTCCACCTACTACACAGCATCCCTCCTTAGCCCACTAATCATGGCCTTTCACCAGGACACACTGCCTGCATGGCTCCAAATGGAAGCCGTTTACACGGGAGGACAAGACATCGCAACACTAGCCTGGATCCCAGCACACCTCAGACCCAAATACAAGGATATCCTTCCCACTACTACCTTAACACTATACGCATGGGATGTACACAGGTTCAAACAACATTCCACTCTATACCTATCACCAGCCATGAAACTCAATGCACTTAAAATACCCTTACTAAACTTCAACTCCAAGGGGTGGACCACTCACGGCATCACCTCCTTGAGCCACATTATCGACACAGATGGACTCCACACCTTTGAACACTTGCAGACATTGTATGATGTGCCTACCACAATGAAATTCTCATACATGCAGATTGTCGTGGCTTAAAAAACATAACCCCCCTAGCACAACTTCCACGCATCGCCACCACCTATGAGACATCAAAAAACCATGCGTACATCGCAAACCACCCACAAAGCTAATGTCCCAACTGTACCACAACGCAATTCAAAAATCCTACACTGCACAACTCTTTCACGGAAGCTTGGGAACCAGACTTCCAGAAACTACCCCAGTGGTCCCGCATATTCCTAGCAAACAAAAAACCCACACTATGCACTTCGTATATAGAACTGTCCAGAAAACTTTTATACCGCTGATTGAACCAGATCCCTCAACCAGATTGAAACATATGAACCCCAAAACATAAAAAAATGCTGGAGATACGGGGGCGGGGCCTGACTGCAGAGCCAAGCAGACGTGTCTGGCTGCGGCTCCAGCAAAACAAGTTCTTTTCCTCGTTAAGGGATACTAATAAACCCGCAGAACCGGCTCACTCTGTTGCTCAATCGACTGAGGACCGAGAGACCTCCACGAAGATACCACATACGTGGGGATACTCACCGGCCTCACCTCCTGCAGGCTACCAGCATGGATGGCGTATGGGAGACGGCTGCTCCCGGACCGCTGAAACCTACTGCACACACCGAAGCGACTCTCCGTTCCCCCCCCCATGGACTGGCGGGGGTTATCACGGTCCCCACCAGCCCCAAGCAACTGGCTACCCTACATCAAGCCGCCCACCAGGATGCTGGCCCGAAACATACTAGGCCTAGCACGATTGAGGAGGTGACCATGTGGAAGCTGCACTACGACGGCTAGACAAGATATTTCAGCGCTTCTGGAGGGCACTACATAAGCGCCTGGCACAACCGCCGCCGCCACCTACTAACACGCTGAAGGTGAGGAAACCAGGGGGTCACGCGGAGACCCCCGCCAATGCATCGCCCACGTGGTATGAGGCCCGCACGCTGCAGGCGGCGATATAACAGCGCGGCCCTCTGTAACGCCCGAAGAAGGGAAGACACGGTCTCACTAAGCTCCCGAGTCTATGGGAAGAAGATGCCGACCGACTACAAGGCTCGGCCCTGGGACGAAACCTCAACCCGCCCGCGCGACCCAGCTGAACAAGCAGACCCCAAGAGGCTCACCACCACACTGCCTAACATGGAAGGTGCGGCGACCGGCTGCCAAAGCGACTGGACACTGGTATCACAATTACCGACTACGGGAATCGGATGACCCTGTGACTACACTTGGGTCCTGAGAACATCTCAGACGGCAATCACAGCTTCACACCCACATACCATGGACATACTACTTAAATGTTTGCTGCCAGTTAACTGATATGATTACCATACCCTCTCTTATTTCTAACGCTGCATACTAATCTATATCGCTGCTTTCCACCCAATACTCCTGGGGGCCATCACCTTGTATGACATGCACAGCTCAGCTGCACGCTCTTTTGTCCTCCACTGGCATAACCAGAGGCATTCATGGTGTGGTGGGACCTAGGTGGCTTACTCAGCATGACTACATAGCCTACAACTTATAATGTTAAGCGATCTATACATGCCTGTGCCAGTCATTTGCTATTTGCAATAATGGTCATGCTCAGCTAGAATAATGTGCAACTGCCTGATAAACTGGCTGACTAGCCTACGAGTTACTTACGTTTAAAGGCAATATACATAGCTTTTGACTAGCGATTTTCACTTCTATTGCGCCATACCTGTTATTAACTTTCTGGCATGCTCAGTTAATAAAAAAAAAATGAGGCAATCACTCATAGGAGACGTTAAAATGTGTTAGCATGTTCCCATCCTGTACAAATACCGTACATCCCCTCTTCTTTATTCTGTACCCTGTTTAATACTTGCCTCAATAAAAGAAAGATTGACAAAATGCTGGAGATACCTCACACACTCGGGTACTGTATACCACATATGGTGGACATGCAAAAAAATCACTCCCTTGGGTAGAGGTCTCGAACCTGATTGCACATGCCACTAAAGTGACATTACCCCTGAACCCAGAACTATACTTACAACTCCTCCCATTGAACATACCAAAAACGAAACAGTATCTGATTTACCACATACTTATAGCGGCATTATATACTATTAGCAGAACTTGGTTGTCCCCACACACTCTGCAAATCACATCCTGCACCCAATCTGTGGACTCCTCCAAAAAATATGAAATCATGGCCAGAATGACCAGACCTCTACAGAAATTTTGGAAAGAAGCATGGGACCTGTGGGGCAAGCATAGGGCCATAAACCCCACCTAACATAGCAGGTCTACAAAAAAAACTACACGACCACACCACCGCGTTAAACAAAAGATGGATCTCCCCTTGCCCTCACTTTCTCCACCACGCCCCTGTACACCACCTGTTACACCCCCACCCCCCCCCATTACAACATGGGTAAAAATTGGTACATGATGCTATGCAACTCATATGCAGGTGACATATAACACACCATAGGACAGCCATAGGCAAATAGGCTCATCATAGTGTAAGAAATGTGATACTGGATGTCAGACACAATGTATAACTGTATGCCTCTGAAAGATATGCACTTGATCAAATATGTTGAACATTTTATACTTTGCATTGTAACCACTGTCGTTATGCATTATGTGCTAAATAAAAAACGTTAATAAATAAAAAAGTAAGCTAATTTAATAGAGCAGGAAATGCAAACTTCTAAAGTAAAGTCAAGATCTGATTGAAAATGAAACAATTTTTATAATGGAAGCTGTGTGAGTCACACGGTTTAATTTTTATGCACTTAAACTAGCTGCAGTACATAGCATCTAGATGAAGGTTGGAGATTAGTCTTGATGCAAGTAACTAAATGTTTGGTTACTGTGAACCTAAGTCCACCTGTACTCGCTGTTTCACATTTAAGGTGATCCATTTAAACTCTGCTAATACCAGGGAGTGCACAAGAGGTTTGCCTAGAGCAGTCCCAATCGACTCCTCAAGGCACAACAACAGTCCAAAATTGACATTCCCAATTATGTTTCAAAGGAGATATTGATAAAACATAAACAATTTGTGTGCCTTGAAGATGCCAATGGGAATTACTGGCTTGGAGCATTATAATCACTAAATGTGGCCATGAGATGTTTGTGATTAAATCTGTGTTTTACAGAGATAACCCAAAATCATCTTCCCTCATTATTTTATTCTGGTGTTTATTTTCTGTGATAAAATGGAATTATACATGTTAGCAGATTGGTTGTAAGCTAATAATTGTACCATTTGTTTTCCAGAAAACAAATCCAACAGATATCCTTGGAGACTATGTAAAAAGCACTCCTTTACAAATTACACCCTCAAGAAATCTTAGTTATGCATGTAGTATTTATCATGGTGCATGTATGTGTCATGTTACAGATATAAGCCAGAAACACATTTGTTATAGTAACAGTGCAAGAGATGAGATTAAATACATGCTCTCTAAAATAAGCGGTTGGATTTATATTAGAAAACTGAAGGATCCACTTTTCTGTCAGATATGCCATGAGCAGATTATTAAGAAAATAAACTCTATTTTCACTTCAGAGTTAAATTAAGCTAGTATTGAAGGTTTATTTTTTTAACTGGCAAGGTGTCATATAATTACTTTATACTATGCATTAACAATGCCAACACTTCTGTGTGTTTTGAATTTGAAAAGAAAGTTCAACATGAAAATATGAAAGGAAATAAAGGAAGACCTATATTATGGGTTTGTAGGCAATTTGTACTGATCAATGGAGCCTCTGTTGAAGAGCTGTTTCTCTAATTTATTTTGGACTTTGTTAATTTGCTGTCAAATGTCACTCTTAACATTCTTAGGTGAGATAGGATTAGAGAGTTTACCTGATAAAAAAATCGAATTTCCTTTGTTGTTACTGAGTTGGTGTGAGTTGGTCCTCGTAATGTTTAGATCATTATAAGTACCGATCATTTTTCTCTGGCATTAGGAAGGTTCACCATAATCTCGTTTGTAGCTTTTTTACATGTCTGCTTCTTTTCACCAATCATATCTTATTTCCTGTGGATACTGTACTTTTTTTTTTTTTTTACTGTTTTATTTGTCTGTACACCTTTATCATTAACCATTATCCCTGGAATGCCCACTTTCTTAACATATTTTATCTTCAATTAAAAAAAAAATAGTTTTAATCTCATCTATCATTCTTTTGTCACGTGTATGCGTGCTTGTCAGTGAGAGTGTATATGCGTTTGTATGTGTGTCTGTCAAAGAGTATGTGTGTTTGTCAGTGAGAGTGTATGTGTGTCTGTGTGTGTATCTGTATGTCAAGGTTTGTGTGTGTGTTGATGAGTGTATCTGTGTGTGTGTGTATGTGTATTAGTGTGTCAAGGTTTGTATCTTTGTGTCTGTGTATATGTCAGTGTGTGTATGTGTCAATGTTTTTATATGTGTGTGTGTATTAATTTGTTTGTTTATGTATGTACTTGGCATAAGTACAGCAATCATATTTGCATACATCCCAGCAATTAAACACCATCCCTGCAATCAAACACGTATATGTGCATACATCCCTGCAATCAAACACGTATATGTGCATACATCCCAGCAATCAAACACCAACACAACATGCAAACACACTCCTGCAAACACAAACGTTACATACAAGAACCCCTGGATTCAAATTTATATACAAACACTGAAACACTAATACTACACACAAATGTACATCCGCATTTAAAAGCTAACACTACATCCAAGCAGTGGCGAAACTACCTTGGTCCATGGGGGCCCAGTCAGCACTTCAGTCTAACCTCAACATCTGAGGAAAGATATTTAGGAGTAATTATTTCAGATGACTTAAAGGTAGGAAGACAATGTAATAGAGTTAAGCAAAATGCTTGGTTGTATAAGGAGAGGTATTAGCAGTAGAAAGAGGGAAGTGCTCATGCCATTGTACAGAACACTAGTGAGAAGTCACTTGGAGTATTGTACGAAGTACTGGAGACAGTATCTTCAGAAGGATATTGATACTCTAGAAAGAGTTCAGTGAAGAGCTACTAAACTGGTTCATGGATTGCAGGATAAAACTTACAAGGAAAGGTTGAAGGATCTTAATATTTAAAGCTTGGATAAAAGATGAGACAGGGGGGATATGATAGAAACATTTAAATAGATAAAGGGAATCAACACAGTAAAGGAGGAGACTATATTTAAAAGAAGAAAAACGACCACAACAAGAGGACATATTCTTAAATTAGGGGGGCAAATGTTTAAAAATAATATCAGGAAGTATTACTTTACTGAGAGGATAGTGGATGCATGGGATAGCCTTCCAGCTGAAGTGATAGAGGTTAACACAGTGAGAGAGTTTAAGCATGCGTGGGGTAGGCATAAGGCTATCCTAGACTTAAGATAAGGCCAGGGACTAATTAAAAATATTGGGCAGACTAGATGGGCCGAATGGTTCTTATCTGCCGTCACATTCTATGTTTCTATGTGTGTGTGTGTCTCTGTATATATGTGTGTGTGCCTGCATGTGTATCTGTTTGCATGTGTCGGGGGAACATATGGGGGGATAGACTATTTTTGCACCATGGCCCTGTGGTTTCTAGTTACGCCTCTGCCTCCAAGCACACCCCTGCACGCAAATGCAAACATTACATACAAACACACCCCTGCACGCAAATGCAAACATCACATGCAAACACACTCCTGTATCAAAACACTAACATTACATACAAACACCAACTGTACACACAAAAGCACACCTGCTCCTAAAGTACTAGTATCTGCGCTACGGTGCCCAAAAATGTTGCGGTTCCACGTTGTTACCGCATTAAGTCAAAGGGAAATTAGTTGGGAACCCCTGCTTTAGAAAAATTAATTATGCCACACATCATTGGTTTCACTTGTCCATGCTGAATTGTAACACCTTAAATAGCTTTGTAAACATCAGTATGGCATGTTCAATAATATGAAAACCTGGCTTACAGGCGGGTCTCACAAAGCTGATGGCCTACACTTTTACCTATTATTTGAGCCAAGTTTGGATCTTGTGTGAGGCCTGTAGAGATACTGCTGTATTTTTATGTATTTATTTTATTTTGCCATGATTCTACCTGTAGGATTCATCACATTTCTGAAAAAAAAAAGTAACATTTATTTCAGCCTCTGAAAGCAATCTAATTACAGCGTATGTCCTTTTTTTAAATGAGTGTTATAAATAATGTAAAATTATTGCAATGGGCACTCTGAATACAGTTACTTATGTACGGCTAGTTAATGTATATGAGTCAGACTTGGCATAGATAAGTAATTGGTTAAAAGCATGGATAATTGCTTTGTTAATAAACTAGACTTACCTTGTTATGTTTATTGCAGTTTCAGAATAATGAAATGCTCTTTGTTCTACTGCTTGGTGTATTTCTAAGGCTAGGCATTCCCGTCTGACTGTAAGTTCAGTGGGCCAGGGACACCCTGTCTGTACCTTATTCTACTGCATTTCCATTACCAGTCAACTACCCTAATATAATGGACAAAGTGCTAAGATATACATATTTGAGCAGCCATTTAGGTTGTGTTTTTTCTCTGCCAATGGGCACCTGTAAGTCCAAGCTTTCTGTTAAAAACACTTTATGCCATGAGACTGTAGTTAATCCTCCTGTTTTGCAATGACCTTTTTTGTTTTAAAAAAAGAAAGTGTGCTTTCCACTTTAGAGAGGGGATGGACCATTGTGAAGAATTCAATGGCAGTTGAATATTATTGGGACAGATTGCATGTGTGGAATAGGAACTGCTTCCAAATAAGTTGCCCAGTTTGTGTACTCAGCATAATTATTACTAATAATTTAAAGGAACACTGCAGGCACTGTATCTGGTTCATCTCATTGTACTGCTTATAGTGTCTGGAGTCACTTAATGAATGTTTTAATGCTAAATTTGAGTCCCCAGCATACAAAAGTAAACTCTGCGCTCAAACTCTCACTACTCCTTGGCGGCTGCAAGGACTATAGTATACATCAGCCACAATTAGTGATGTCCCGAACGGTTCACCGCGGACTCATCATTGAGTAAACTTTGACCCTGTACCTCACATTCAGCAGACACATTCCAGCCAATCAGCAGCAGACCCTCCCTCCCAGACCCTCCCACCTCCTGGACAGCATCCATTTTACATTCATTGTGCTGCATTCTTAGTGAGCTGTCCAGGAGGTGGGAGGGTCTGGGAGGGAGGGTCTGCTGCTGATTGGCTGGAATGTGTCTGCTGACTGTGAGGTACAGGGTCAAAGTTTACTCAATGATGAGTCTGCGGTGAACCGTTCGGGACATCACTAGCCACAATAGATACGATAAAAACACAAAGAAAAATAGTTACTTGCACACTATGTCAAATCCCTATGCCTATTTAAATAACTGGAGGTTTTTTTTTTTAGTATCACTCCAATGGTCATTTAAGTATAAACTCACCTGCCATGTCAAGGCAAAACATCTCAGATGAGTCCTACATTAACAATTCACCTTGGTATCTTCAGTTAAAAGGTAAAAATGTATTGACCTTTAACAGGCAACACATGGCAACACTGTAACATGATGTTGTAATACAAAAGAAAATACAAACATACAAAATGTAACTTTGAGCTCTTACTCCCGCTACTCCTGGGTGGCTGCAATGACTATTGCACAAGTAACTTTTTTTCTTTGGTTTTTATTGAGAGTCCCCACCAGCCCACCACTCTGTGCTGCTTTGGCTAATGTGGACATATTAGCATGAGCAGCAATAAGCAACTGCGATTGACTGACTGCTTGTAGCCTATCAGAGCTCCAATTGCTAGTATGAAGGGTGTAATTGCGGATTTACCTTCACCTCCAGTAGGGGCCAGACTGTGGGTGGTTAGGGACCCTTATTTGGCGTTAAACTGCTCTAAAATAGTGTAACACTGAATGGAGGGACAATGCCAGGGAACTCCAGGCACTACAACCAATTCAAAGAGATGAAATAGTTATAGTGACTATAGTGTATTTTAATGTAAACACCTGTGTAAATGCCATTGTCTCCAATGGCATATACATTCTCTCTTTATTTTTTTATGTTAAACAAGGCCTCTCTCTTACTGAATGTCTGTTTTGTGTCAAAGTAATTTTGTAATACACTGTAATATTTTGTAATAAAATCTATACTTAGTTCTCTGTCTATTGTTAGCACTATATAACAAAATAATACCAATGTATAATAATGATTTGATTTGCAGTTATGCAATAATTATGTAATACAGGTAAGAAAATAAAACATTTTCTAAAAAGTAGTCTAAATTCCAAAAGGTATGCCAAAGCTATAGTGCCACAAATATGATGTCAAAATTAATAATCCTATTTGTCCCCTATGCAAATAATTGACTGGATGCAAGGACAATTGTTACACCTGTAACACAAATATTAGTATACAGGAGCACTCAAACCAGACTAACCAGAGCAAACTAAATAGTAGTAAGCCAGTTCCAGGTGCAGTTCTCGGAAAGACTACCTACCATAGAGGTCAATAAATGAACTAGAATTTCTTCATCTGAAACTCATGTGATTTAAACGAGGGAGAAGGAATTCACATCCTGTACCCATGTGAAAGATGTCCTATTAGTACATGAATAATGTGGAGGTTTTTTTTGTTTGTTTGTTTTTTTGTTTTTTTTACTTGATTGTGTTGTGAGGACTGTTATGAAAAACTGTTGACAAATGTACCCATCAGCAGTTCACATTATTAAAAAGGACAGCCACTGACAAGGTCATTGACATGTTAACACATTTAAACTGACAGATGAGTGTTAGCAAAATTTCCCTCTACAATGTGGTTAACATTTTCAGCTCCTCAGCCCACATTTTAATGCACCGCATATCATAAAATATCATAAAATTTACTCAAATTAAAATGTAGTTCACTGTTCTTGTTTAAACTATTTTTAGGGAGAAAATTAAGGCCGGTGCTCGAGGAATTCCCACGTAATTCCCAAGCCATTTTCCAAAATTCGAGAACCAGATGGCTGCCTTAGCATATCTGTAAAAATTGTACATTCCCAACACCGAATAATGATCAATAGAAAGCCATGATTATTTTCCTCATCTTCCTTCCCCCACCCCAAGCGTGAGCGAAAAAACATTAATAAAATGAGTGGGTACACTTTAGATTCCTTCTAAACCAGAAGAGCAGAATTGTTTATCAGCCTTCAATCTACCTGTCCAGAGTGAGGGATTTATTTATACTGATCTGGGAACTGTAGCATTGCTTATAATTAATATAATATTTTGGAGACCGTAGTATATGTGGATAGTATATCTGTCATCTGAAATAGCCATTGCGTTTGGGTTATTTCAGTCACCTGCATTCCTTTTACAGTTTGCTATTTTATGCAGTGCATTCAGAAAGTATTCAGATCCTTTTATTTTTCACATTCTTTATATTGCAGCCTTATACCACAATTGTTTAAAAAAAATAAATAAAAAATCTCCTGCATCAGTCTACACTAAATACTCCATAATGACAAAGGAAAAATCTGATTTTTTTAAAATGTGCAAATATATTAAAACAGAAAAAAAATGTAATGCCGCATTAACCTTTTTCTGTGACACTTGAAATTTAGCTCAAATGCATCTAATTTCTCCAGATCATGTTTGCAATATTTCAGCTATGATTCACGTTGATTGGAGTTCGCCTGTGGCAAATTCAATTGATTGGACATGATTTGGAAAGGCACATGCCTGTCTATATAAGGTCTGACAGCTGTAAATGCATGTAAAAGCAAAAACCAAGCAATGTGGTTACAGGAGCTGCCTACAGAGCTCAGAGACAGAATTGTGTCAAAGCACTGATCTGGTGAAGAATAGCAAAACATTTAAATTGCTTTTGAAGGTTCCTAGAAGCAGCCTCTATAATTATTACATGGAAGAATTTTGAAACAACCAGGAAAGCCTGCTTGGAATTTGCCAAAAAGCACCTAAAAATTCTCAGACTCTGAGAAGCAGAATTCTTTGTTGTGATAAAACAACGACTGAACTGTTCCTAACTCAAAGCATCATGTCTAGACTAAATTAGAATTCACTCATCACCTGCATAATACCATCCCAATGGTGACGTGTGATTGGACTCGTCATGGTTAAAGGACCACTATAGGCACCCAGACCACTTCAGCTTAATGAAGTGGTCTGGGTGCCAGGTCTATCTAGGGTTGACCCTGCCTGCTGTAAACATAGCAGTTTTATAGAAACTGCTATGTTTACATATGGGTTAATCCAGCCTCTAGTGGCTGTCTCATTGACAGCCGCTAGAGGCGCTTCTGCGCTTCTCACTGTGATTTTTCACAGTGAGAAGACGCCAGCGTCCATAGGAAAGCATTAAGAATGTTTTCCTATGGACTGACTGCGCGTGTGGCTCCTGCCGCACATGCGCATTTAGCCGATGACGTCGGAAGGAGGAGGAGAGTCCCCAGCGCCGGTAAGATTTTAACTCCTTCCTCCCCCTAGAGCTAGACGGGAGGGGGGCCATGAGGGTGGGGGGGACCTATTAACACAAGTTTGTTTTCCTGGCAGGAGGAGGAGAGTCCCAAGCGCCGGAAAGATTTTAACTCCTTCCTCCCCCTAGAGCTAGACGGGAGGGGGGCCATGAGGGTGGGGGGGACCTATTAACACAAGTTTGTTTTCCTGGCACTTTAGTGGTCCTTTAAGGGAAAGCTGAATGCAACAAAATGCAGAGATATTTTTAATGTACACCTGTTCCAGAGCAAGCACTCAGGACCTCAGACTGGGCTGAAAGATCACCTTTGAACAGGACAATGAACCTAAGCACAAAGCCAAGACAAGCTAAGAGTGGCTTAGGGATAACTTTGTGAATATCCATGAGGGGGGCCCAACCAGAGCCGGCCTGACATGAACCCAATCGAATAGTTGGGCAAAACCTGTTGCCTCATTCCCAAAAAGACTTGAAACTGTAATCTCTGCCAAAGGTGCTTCAACTAAGTGCTGAGTTTAAGGTTCTAAGTACTTATGTCAATGTGATATTTCATTTTTTTCGGATTAATATATTACAGCTTTGTCAAAAGTCAGATTTTTACTTTTGTCATCGTGGGGTACTGAATGCACAGTGAAACAAAAGATTGTTTAAAAGATTTTAAAAAATGAATTGGTATACGACTGCAACATAAAAAAAAAAAAACTGAATACTTTCTGAATGCACTGTATTTTTGATGCACCCCTGCCTAATCTGCTGTGGTCAAAATAGGAAAAACAGAAAACAAAACAAAAACAGAACTCCCATCACACTTATTGCAGCCACCTCTGCCACACATTAAATACTATTTTGGTCATGTTATTGGCAATAAATTCACATTTGTTGGACAGCGCTTTTAATACCAATGATTACAATCCTTCATTTTTTTGTGCAATGTGTTTATTTTTTTTTTTGAAAATAAATGTACTTGGCAAAGGTCCAGATTAAAGTACATGATAAAGGCAATGTTCAAACAAGCGTGTTGAGTAGATTGTACATTTTAGGGATACACACCCGTGTGCTAAGGAAAGATGGAAACTATTCTTTATTTTGACACACAGAGTGATATAGCAGCATAGTCTGATGGCGATAGGCAGGCTATTCCATAGGAAGGGAGCCACCTGCGAGTAGTCCTGCAAGCGTGAGTTGGCCGTACGGGTGCGAGCAGCGGACAGGAGGTGGTCACGGGCAGAGCGAAGATACCGAGACAGGACATACCTATGGATCTGTGAAGAGATATGAGGGGCTAGAATTGTTCAGTGCTTTATAGGTATGGTTTAAGAGTTTTGAATTGACTCCTTTAGGATACAGGAAGCCAATGTAAGGACTGACAGAGGGGTGAGGTGTAAGACAACCGACCAGAGCGGAAAATCAGTCTAGCGTCAGCATTCATTACAGACTGTAGCGGGGCAATACGGCTTTTTGGAAGGCCAATTAGAAAAGGGTTACAATAACCATGCAGGAAATTACTAGAGCATGGACAAGCTCCTTGGTAGCATCTTGTGTAAGAAAGGGGCGAATGTGGGCTATGTTTTTGGCATTATACTGGATGTGAGGCTCAAAGTTGAGGCCAGAATCAAGTATGACGCCAAGACAGCTCACTTGCAAGGATGAACTTATGTGGATGCCACTAACTTGAAGGGAGAGCGAAAGAGGAGGAGAGTGTTGGTTCAGTTGTGATTTTAAGTTTATTTACTTGCTTACTTTTTGGTACCCTGTGAGTATCATTATTTAATTTGATCTATTTGTGACAACCATCATGCAATGTATAGATCTGTCAACTACACTAAATGCCATTGTGACTGCTGATGTAGTCTGTATGAGGCCACTTTAACATGTCGTGGAACTAAGGGTTTTGCCAATCATAGGAAGACTGGATGTATGCTAAGTGCATAAGGGATTATGCAGACCTCCTATCTTTTTGCCAACAACTATTTTTAGCAGCAGGGGATGGAGATGGAGAGTAATTAAATTAGCCTCTATGTGTCAGGAGAGATCTTTTTGTCTCACCTGATTGACAGGGATATACATTTCAGGTGCACAAACCAAATTTTGTGTTTCTTAGTTCCTGGTTTACAGTATTGTGGAGTTCTGAATACTAGCATTTATTAAACCGTTTCAAATATAGTGAAATCTATTTTGTATGTGTCTATATGCCACATATTTATCCCAGTAATGCCTATGTCTTCTAAGGTGGTCTACTACTCCTAACTAGCTCCGTATGGGAGTTATGATAAATTAGCTGGTGGGCCCCATGGTTGAACCTCCAGAAAGAGAATATATTGAAACTTGTAGTTGCAGACACTGGCATGTATTGGCAATGCACTTGTTAACAGTGATATAATAGCTTTCTCATTCCTTAAGTGTTCTTTCTTTTTTGTTTACAGCATCAGTCACTATGTTATTGTGATGTGCATGACCATCTTCATGATGTTGCTGAGCAGACTCGCTCACTTTCTTACGACAAAGAAAATTGAAGTTTGGAGAAAAAAGAAACATCATTCCACTTGACAATATTAAACAAGCCTGGCACTGTCTGTCTCTGAAAGCAAACAAGAACAAGAAAGGGCATCCATTTTAATAGCTAGAACAAAAATGTATAGTGTTCTTTTCTCCTATGTGGAGGATTTTAATGCCATGTACATGGTATGTTTGGGATAAAAAGGACAGAGTCAGACCTGCATTCATAAGTTAATGAAGCTCTGTACGTATCGGATCATGTGTATATGTTAACAACTCAGGGATCTGTATTATGCTCATTGAAACATTCTGTATAATTTATTGGTGTGATAGTACAGTGGGCATTGTATATTTTGCAATTCATGTATTTTGAGGATTATTGCCTTGCTCCTGTGTAGCACTATTACCTTAATGTGATCATCAAGATCATCTTAAAAAAGTTATCAAATAAAGTACAACATTGTAAGTGAAATCCATTGAAAGACTGAGATGAAAAATAAGGGTTCGCTGCTATGGATATCCAATGTGCACTCTAAAGGTTATTTTTGTACAGGGTTTTTTTTGTTTTTGTTTTTTAAATTGTGATGCTTTTTTATGAATGTGTGACATGTCATATTGTAGTATATTTGCATTTTTTAAACTATACCAACAATTAAACTTACCTATAAAAACACTCTCAGTAACTAGTAGAGTTTGTGATTATTTAGACCATATCGTAATGTTGCAGTGGCATATTTTTAGGCTGGATGATGTCTCCTGACCGAAAACCTAAGCTCAATTCTAATACATAATAATAAAGGGACACTGTAAGCACCAACATCACTGCATCTTAATGTAGTGGTTTTGGTTCAAAGACACAGTTTCTGCAGTATGAAAAATGTGAACATTCCTGTAAGGAAATGGCAGTATTTACTTTTGTTGAAGAACACACCTCTAGTGGCTGTTAGACTTCCACTAGAGGCTACTTGCCAAGCAGTTGAATTGAATGGCCACATTATCTCAGAGCTCCGAGGTACTGCACTAATATAACGCATATTTTTTGCAGCACCGCTCGATCTGGGTGACTACCAGTGCAGGAGTAGGACACAAAATGGGTCGAAAGACCAAAAAACTGAAGCCTGACAAACCACGAATGGGCCTCAACATCGGAGACCTCCTGTGGCAGGCACAAGGTGCATGTGGGCCCAAAATGACTGACTACCATGAGGCCTTCTCAGACCTGTTGGACGAGCTTTCTCTGGGGGAGGAGGAGGGTGCCTTGCCGGCCAGACCAACCCAAACTTCAATATCTAGCAGCCCTGACAAGTCTCCAGTCAAGACAGCGGTACTTAAAGACCTCATGGCAGACTTACAGAAAAATATTCTGGCCAACGTGGCAAATCTGCGCGCTGGTCTCCAAGGCCTAGCGGGCCAGCTCGGTGCGGTGGAATCCACAATGGGAGAGCACACACAAAAGCCTCTATGTAAGAAGTGGTTTTATCAGAGTCCATACAGATGTTCAAACGGCTACTAGATGCATACTTGCAAGAACAGAATATTCAAGGATATAATCTTTCAATGTAGGGTAATAACTGCTTGATCCAAGGATAAATCTGACTGCCATTCTGGGGTCAAGAAGGAATTTTTTTCCTAGCTTGTTGCAAAATTGTGCTTCAAACTGGGTTTTTTTGCCTTCTTTTGGATCAACAGCAAAAAACAAATGTGAGGTAGGCTGAACTTGATGGACGCAAGTCTCTTTTCAGCTATGTAACTATGTAAGTAGAAGTGGAAACCATGGACTGGGTATTAATATGGAACTCTCAGGATGATTGATATTGGCTCTTGCACCCTATGCAGAAGAGAAATGTTGGATGTTAAGGGAGTCCCTTTTCTGAACATATTTGAATTTGGAGAAAAGTTCCTCAACCCTAGTGGATGGTATTCATGGTTATCACTGTCCAAAGGATTTCCATAGGTAAGTTAACCTCCGCCCTTGTGACATCCTATCAGATCTATGGTGGAGGACCTGGATCAAAACTCTCTCTGTTGGGGTAATATGCTAGTCTGAAAAGAGCTGTACCGAGCCATGGACCATGTCGAACTGTATTCCCACCTATACCCTGAACTGGGAGGGAACAAGGTGACTATAGCAGACATTCATCTTTCCACATGAAGATGTAAAAATAAAAGTGATGTTAGGCAAAGGATACATGGCAATAAGCATCCTGTAAATCTATAGAAATCATCCAATGTACTAGGATTACTACCTTTATAAATAAGAATGTTCAAGAATCCTGTAAATTAGAATTGATCTCCAACACCTGTTAGAAACAGATTCTTTGTGTTCTAGTTGCTTTTTTAAAAAATTCTCACAATAGCTTCCTCTAATTGAAGGGAAGCCATGTGATTTACAAAGCATCTCTTTTTACCTTTTCTCTTCCTCTGCTAGAATAATGAACACTTACATCGAGGTTGAGATCTACCACCCTCTTCCTGGTGTGAAATACCTTGGTCTGAGAAGGAAGTTAATTAGAATCTTTGGATCTAAAGGGTCTCCTGAACCTTAGGTCTTGAAGTAGACAAGCTTTCCTGCCCTCTGCCGTTCGCTTGATTCATTAATATAGGAGGATGCATCTGTGGACCAGGAACTAAGCCAAAGAGGCCAGCTAATAGACACAAAGAAAGTCATATTTCTGGCTAGAATATAATGCAACCTACGTAGACTTCTTAGCTGAAGGCTATTCCCGGATTAATGACTTGTAAATTGTCAAGAGACAAAGGAAATTTATCTCTGATATGCTCCTGCAATTTATCCATACCAATTTTAGATCCTTAGAGATTGAGGTAAAACCTTACAGCAAGATGAAAGCCTGTGCCAGCTGCCACATAGGCTTTAGAGAGGAGCAGCACTATGTATACTCCATGGAGTTTCAGAGAGATCCCGCATTGTTTACAGGCAGAGAGGAACATTTAGCTAGTCTAAGGACCGCATCTACTACTTAGGAGCAGAGTCCCAGGTACTAGTGTCTGAAATTCCAATGGATGAAGACTGAGAAACTCCCTTGTGTGGAAAACCTCTCTCAGTGTAGAACCATTCCTCCATTAAGGATCTTAAGGGGACCCGGAACTGGAAAAGATACTCTACACCCTCTGACATCCGAAAATGAAGGCTAGAGGTAAAAGGACTCTGGAAATCAAATGAGCAGATTCTGGAACTACTGAAATAGGCTGAATATCCTCACCCGATGATTCCATATCTCTGAATGGATCCATCCCCCAGGATTCCTAAGAGTATTCATTCTGGGAATTGTCCAGAGGATCCAAGCTTTAACAGCTTCTATGACGTCTTGAGATACCTCCTGTTAATATTGCGTAATACACGGGGTATGAGTAGATGGGCCTGTAGCCACTTTCAGACAGTCTGTGCGGAGACTTTACTTTTACAAGGATCTCTTATGATATGCCTCACAAACAATTCTTTAGTGTGACTTCCCTTGTATGATCCGGATTATTTTCTTCCCGTAGAGCCATCATCATAGGGAATTCCAATTATTGATAGGCACTCTTTTGTTTAGTAATGACAGAAAAAATAGAATGGCTTACCTATGTCTCTTAGAGTGTGACCTTTTTTCTGGGAGCAGAGGGATCTGAATCCATAACTGCATAAGATTTCTTTTTATCCTTAATAAAGAAAATCTCTGCTAAACAAGTAGAGATTGATAGATACAGAAAAATAAGTAATATACCTTCAATAAAGAAAAAGAAGATTTCAAATTAAGATGAAAACTGCACACAAATCTAATTACTTTATATAGGAAAACACCTATAGGAAAAAATTGTGCTGAAAAGGGGAAGCCAATATGACCCCTGCAACCGGACTTACATTTTAGAATACGCACGAGCAAATCAGATTTCCGAGCATGCGTGGTAATGGCATGGCGCGACCATTAGACTAGCACCTGAGTATTCTCTGGGATTAAACGCAGAGGACATAAAACTGAATGGGCCCAAAAGTAAGAATGGAAACTTAGGGACTTATAATAAAACAAGTCGAAAGGCTGAGATAAAGGAACAGAACAGTGAATAGCCTATTACCAATTACAGAGACATAGAAATAGGATAATATATTTAGTGAATACATAAAACCAACATAGAGGCATATAATAACGAAATTAAAAAGCACGTAAAATAAGTTAACACAGCAGCTGTATTAAAAGGCACTAGAAACAATTATTGCAAAGTCTTGAACCAGGAAAGAGACATTCAAATATTTTCTGGTTTCTAACTATATCATAGGGATGTTACTTTTACCCAATTTAATGGCACACATTTTATTTACATTAAGGACTGAGTCAGCCCTGCATGGAATTGAACCGGTGAGCCCCAAGTGACAAACAGATTCTGTTGATGGAAATATTAGCCCACTGAGCTATCTCACCACACTCAGAGGCCTAGGAAAAAGCTTGCTGCTATATTAAAAGGCATAACAAATGCCTAGGGAAAAGTGACTCCAGTGGCTATATTAAAAGATACAGAGGCTTAGGAGTAAGACACAGGAGCCTATATATAAGTGACTCCAGTTAAAAATCCCAACAGAGGCCTAGGGATAAGTAATCCAGTGGCTATATTAAAAGACACAGAGGCCTAGGAATAAATTAATCCAGCTGCTATTTTAAACGGCCCAGCAGAGACCTAGGAATAAGTAATCCAGTGGCTATATTAAAAGATACAGAAGCCTAGGAATAGGTGACTCCACTGGCTCTATTAAAAACACAGAAACCTAGGAATAAGTGACTCCAGTGGCTATATTAAAACACAGAAGCCTAGGAATAAATTAATCCAGCTGCTATATTAAAAGGCCCAGCAGAGGCCTAGGAATAAGTAATCCAGTGAATATATTAAAAGACACAGAAGCCTAGGAATAAGTGACTCCAGTGGCTATATTAAAAGGCCCGTGGCCTAGGAATAAATGAATTATATTAAAAGGCCCAGCAGAGGCCTAGGAATAAGTAATCCAGTGAATATATTAAAAGACACAGAAGCCTAGGAATAAGTGACTCCAGTGGCTATATTAAAAGGCCCGTGGCCTAGGAATAAATGAATTATATTAAAAGGCCCAGCAGAGGCCTAGGAATAAGTAATCCAGTGAATATATTAAAAGACACAGAAGCCTAGGAATAAGTGACTCCAGTGGCTATATTAAAAGGCCCGTGGCCTAGGAATAAATGAATTATATTAAAAGGCCCAGCAGAGGCCTAGGAATAAGTAATCCAGTGAATATATTAAAAGACACAGAAGCCTAGGAATAAGTGACTCCAGTGGCTATATTAAAAGGCCCGTGGCCTAGGAATAAATGAATTATATTAAAAGGCCCAGCAGAGGCCTAGGAATAAGTAATCCAGTGGATATATTAAAAGACACAGAGCCCTAGGAATAAGACACAGAAGCCTAGGAATAAGTTTGATAGAAATTCAGATTAGCAGGAATCTCTTACCATTTAGATGAACCCGATGAAGGGTAGAAGGGGTTATATTCACATATTTGCTCTGTATGTGCCTGCCCAGCCTGCTACTCCTTGGTCACTGCAGGAAATAGGCTGATGGCAAAATCATACTACCTCTAGGGTCACAGCAAGTAAATCCATGGGAAAGTACAAGATAGTGAGTTGTACTTTAACCCTTTCACGATGGAATGCTAGTCTGTCTCACATTAACTCTTTCAGTGATGAAATGTTAGTTAATCTCATAGAATCCTAGCAACCCACGTGGTCTGTATGTGCATGTCCGGCCTGCTACTCCTTGGTCACTGCAGGAAATAGGATGATGGCATAATCTTGCTACCCCTAGGTTCACAGCAAGTAAATCCATGGCAAAGTACAGGATAACAGAGTTGTACTTTAACCCTTTCAGCGATGGAATGCTAGCCAGTCTCACATTAACTCTTTCAGCGATGGAATGTTAGTTAATCTCATAGAATCCTTGCAATCCATGTGCATGTCCGGCCTGCTACCCCTTGGTCACTGCAGGAGAAAGGATGATGGCATAATCTTGCTACCCCTAGGGTCACCGCAAGTAAAGCCATATGCTCTGTATGTGCATGCCCAGCCTGCTACCTCTTGGTCACTGCAGGAATCATGGTGATGGCATGATCTTGCTACTCCTAGGGTCACAGCAAGTTAGAACCCCGGTCACTAAAGAGGTCTCTCCAGGGGGTCACCTTTGCACAGGGCTGTGTACTGGAGACTGCCCAAGGGAGAGAGGCTGAACTCCCTTGAGGGAGAAGGTAACAACCCTCAGGTAAGCCAAAAAGAAAAAATTCTCTAGTCTTAGAATGACTAAATCTGTCCTAGGGATAGGACAGGAACAAAAAGACTGAGGGTGGGAGGGGTAGGAGGGGTTACTTATACCTTCTGTTTTAATTAGGTTCCTGTCTGGTTAGGGATAGGGAGGAGCTACCCATTGTTGTGCTGCCATGGATATGGCCAGGAAAAATGAATATATGCGCATATACATCTAACTAGCCAGCCATACATGCATGCATAATTAGCCATGTACACATATACTTGACTATCAACTAACCTATATTTTACTTTCTGTGTGAACAAATTCAGATTTTTTTGGTTCTCAGCTCTCATGTTTAAAGTGTGTCAGAAGTGGAAAACAAATATTAAATATGCATTCATGAGCCATCAGCACCAATAGATTTAAAGGATGTATCCATTCTGATTTTAAAAGGAAACTTGTACTTATATAAAATGTTATTTAGCTTTAAAATGACTATATTTCAATTCACCAGGTGTCAAAAAAGAACTCTAATGAGCACAAAAATATTAACCATAAGCATTTTTCAGAGATATCTTCCATTGAAGGGAAAAGCTGAAAATGAGAGCCAGTTTACACTAATGATTGCAGATTTGTGGAGATGATGATGCAAGGCGCATAGTTTGCATTTATCTCCCCCCTCAGTCCCCACCCTTTTTTTTTTTTTTTTCATTTATATACTGATTTTGGCCTACATTGTGATTGCGGAAGTTGTGCCTGGATCATTTTATTACATTCCTTTATCAACACAGACTGTTCCTTTATAGTTTCCTATGGCAAACTTATGAACAATGCAAATTGTGTTGTAATGTAAATTAGTGAATGTAGTGCACAGCTGTCATGTGTCGTTTAAAGAAATATTCCATATTTTGAAAAAGAGCAAGATTTTGCAAATGTCATCAATCAGTAGATTAAGTAGCACTGAAAATCAATTAATCTACTTTAGAAGAGAGCTAAAAAGCATTTCAAAACTATTGATATTTCTAAGATTATTTCAATTAACAATAACAGCTACCCTGAATGCGTTATTATTCCAATACTACATTGCAGATGTTGTATCTCATTCTACTGTTATGAGTATCATACATTTTATTTGAAGCGCCAGTATGTTTAAATGTACTTTAAATTAAATACTTTTTTAAATCGCCTTGATCTCTCGGAAAAGTACTGGTCAGTTTCCTAAGTTACCAAAGATAAAACCATAAGGGAAATATAGCAGACATAATATGGTTCCTTGAGATGGCCGGTTTAATGCAAGTAAATTGAAATAGCAGTGAAAATTGTAGTCTAAAGACAAGCCAGGTCTTAGGTTAGAGAACACTGGCAATCCGGATTAGTTAGCTGGGGTGTGGATAACCGAAACCAGGGTACATAATTTACCTAACTGTTCAAAACCATTTCATAACCAAATCATACAAGCGATGTACTTATAAAACCACAAATGGCTCATGTAGAAAAGCACTTTCTTAATATATATATATATAATACACAAGATCCAGCGCACTCACCTATCCACTAAACAGCAACTTCAAAGTTGAAAGAATCTTTCAACTTTGAAGTTGCTGTTTAGTGGATAGGTGAGTGCGCTGGATCTTGTGTATTGTATTATTTGGCCCCCAGCAGCACCCCCATTTATGCATGTTAAGGTGAGTGCAGCCAACCCCCTCTTGTTTTATATATATATATATATATATATATATATATATATATATATATATATATTCCTCCTCTTGATGTTGGGTGGCTCGCCGTGATGTTAATATACATACATTTTAAAAGTCCCCTGTTTGTCAGTTACAACATCAGTACACATCAGACATTTTTTATTTAGGTTTATTCTGCTTACAATTATTTCATAAGAAAACAACAAAGAATATTACAAAATGATGGATATTCAACAACCGATCTTAATTGTTGGACTCAGAAAGAAGAGATAGTCTTTGTCCTTAAAATCAGAGTAGTTCTTCCTAAAACCTACGGCCAACACTCCCGTTAAATAAAGGATGTATATGACAAAACCTTTCTTTCTGTAGTTACATCAATCAAATAAGAACATTCATACGATTCCTCTTGGTTTAGAACCACATTCCAGAATTCTCAGACAAAGAAAGTCATGTGACTTTCTCAATCCAAACACACATATCTAATGTGAATAATGTGAATAAAATATGATGCTATTAACCAACATCAGAATGGCGGCACAAAACCGCATGTACGATTTGAGGAAAAATTAGTGAATGATTCCATGATGGCAACACTGTGAGCAAAGTTATTGCATCAATAAACAATGTAAGTCTGCACTGTCTGTCATCAGAATCGTTGTGGAAGCATTAAGAATGACATGGAATCTCGTGAAGATCAACAAATAGGTTTACAGACTGAAGAAAATATGTGACATTTTGTGACATAATTTTGTACAGCATACATACAGCACTTGTACAGGTGAATTAGGACACTGTTACATAGAAACATAGAATATAGATAAGAACCATTCGGCCCATCTAGTCTGCCCAATTCTCTAAATACTTTTATCAGTTCCTAGCCTATTCTTATATCTAGGATAGCCTTATGCCTATCCCACGCATGCTTAAACTCCCTCACTGTTAACCTCTATCACTTCAGCTGGAAGGCTATTCCACGCATTCACTACCCTCTCAGTAAAGCAATACTTCCTGATATTATTTTTAAAACTTTGAACCTCTAATTTAAGACTATGTCCTCTTTTTGTGGTAGTTTTTGCTCTTTTAAATATAGTCTCCTCCTTTACTGTGTTGATACCCTTAATGTATTTAAATGTTTCTATTGTATCCCCTCTGTCTCGTCTTTCCTCCAAGCTATACATTTTAAGATCCTTTAACTTTTCCTGGTAATTTTTACCCTGCAATCCATGAACCAGTTTTGTTACCCTTTTCTGAATGCTGATACCTCTCCCTATACAACTAAGCATTCTGCTACCATTTCTTTCGCCTCTATTACATTGTCTGCCTACCTTTTTAGTCATCTGAAATAATCACACCTAAATCCCCTTTCTCAGATGTTGAGGTTAGTACTGTATCAAATACTCTATACTCTTCCTATAAGTGCATGATCTTGCACTTATCCACATTAAATGTCAGTTGCCACAACTCTGACCATTTTTCTAGCTTTCCTAAATCATTTGCTGTTTGGCTTATCCCTCCTGGAACATCAACAGAGTTGCATATCTTTCTATCATCAGCAAAAAGACATACCTTACCATCAAGACCTTCTGATTACTATAATCTGTTCCTGCAAGCTTGTAGGAGATTGGGTATTTTATAGGTGGAAAGTGATGCGACTGCATGGAAGATGAAGAGACATGGTGGCTGTATACCAGGTAAGGGAATTTTTGTTTGAAATTTCTAGAATGGAGCAAGTACAGCAATTATTTAGAATTCACTCTAGCAGAAAAAAATAAAAGGTAATCAAACAAGCTTGGAACATCATTTAAAAGAAAGAATAAAGGTTTACACATGATCTCAAAATTCCCCTGTAGGTCAGCTATTCCATTGATAAACTTCCTGTATTGTTGTATGGAGTCAAGTCATGGATGTTGAATAAAAATTCATTCAGACATTTGATATCTGACTTAGACTGTATGTGTTACTCTGCCTCAAGTTTAATTCTGTTATGTATACAAATCAACCTACATGAATGGCACAATGTGAGAAAAATTTTGTCTCAAATAAATTGTATTTAAAAGTGTCTCCTTTTAAAGCATAGTTCTTTTAGATTTTTATAGTAGGGTATTAATTTCATTTTAAAAGACCTTTTGAGAGCATGTTCTTTTTTATTTTATGGTTGGTTATTAATTTCATTAGTATGTGCACATTTTTGTGCTTTGTCAGAACAACTAAATAAAATATTCATGGCACTTAATATTATGTCTTAAATAATCTTGTAATAAAAAAGAAACTGCAGTATAAGAGATTCATGATTGAAATGATGATATCAATAAATTAGACTTTGGCATATCCTAGTGAAGATTATTGTAGGAAATGCAAAGCTTTGTTGTCAATGAATCTGTAAATTGAATTTTATAACAAGACAGAAGGCTTCATATTTGATTTACTCTCTTTACGGAACCTACCAGCAATAAAAAGAAGGGTTAATAAACAAGAAAAAATGGGCCATAAATTGTCCCATCCACACCCTCATTGCGGCTGCCTTACAGGTGGTCTGTTTCAGCATGGAGTCCTTAACGTATTTTGGATTTTTTTTTCCTTTGTGTTTTGCGCTTGTTTCACCCAATCTGCTCTTCCCCCCCCACACACTCTTCTACTTTGATCCCCCTTATTTTCTATTTACTATGTAATAATTTTTCCTTCTTGCTGTCCATGTTATTTCCCCTTTGTACTGGATTACGTACTTGCTACACTGCTCTGTTTAACCTTTGTAGGATGCGTGGATTGTTTGAGCTTGTTTTTTGTTTTGTTTTTTGCTATGTATCATTTTGTTTTCTGTCCCTTCTTCTCTGCTTGCTGAGATAGAGTGCCATTTTTCCACAAGTCTGTGGAGCAAATCTCACACTACTGCAAGAGTCTTTATGTGTCATGGTTTGGTGCCTTTTCTTTTCGAAAACATTGTCATGTCTCTCAGTACTGGGCAGTTTTCCCCTTATCATTGGTCTTCTTTCCTTTTCTCTTATACCAGTAGAGTTTTTTTGTTTGTTTTTTTATTCCTCTAGCTTGCTCCTACCTTTCTGTTACATACTCATTCATTTTGTGTGATCCTATTATTTTGTCCGTTCACCTTAACTCCAATTTAACTGCTGTTTTTATGGTGTTTGCTATCAGGGTGAGCCCCTGTCACAGGCACTTACATTATGAAGGTGAGCATCTGTCACAGGCACCTATAGATTAATTTTGAGATTCACACTCCACATGTTGTACGATAAGAGTGAGCCCCTGTCTCAGGCAATTATATACTTTGCAGTTCTTGATTTGCCTTACTAGCATCTTGCTTTGGCCCTGCTGCGTGAGCCCCTGCTGCACTAGTCATTGAACATCTTTACTAGCTCTTTGCTTGCCACTGCAGACTGAGTACTGCTATGATAAAGATATCATCACTTCACCTGTCAGTGGTTTTTAATGTTGAGGCTGTTCAGTGTACACTTAAATAGATGCATAGACTGAAAAGAGACTTGCGGTCCATTAACATCAGCCTTCCTCACATCTGTTTTTCTGTACTTTCCTGTATACTTGTTGCTTTAATTTTGAAGGTTATGTCCTGGACTGGGACCTGGGCACAGGCATTTGTCTACTCTCATGCCTCGTGTATTCAATGCTTTCTGTCATTTTTCCAGGGCCCCTGCACTATCAACTAATGCAAAAGCTCAAAGCTATGTACCTTTATTGATCAGCTTAATGTGATCTACTGATTCCCCTGTCCAACCAAGTTTGATTGGAGCTCCACTGGTGGCATTGCAATATGGAAGCCTGGAATTGCAAAGCAATTTTCGTCTCCAAAACAGACTTTGTAGTAGAGTCAGTTGCCAGCAGTATGGGATGGTGTGAGACCTGCAAAGGTATGTCTAGTAGGGCACCCTGGACTCCTGAGGAATAAGATCTGGAGCTCATTGCAGGAGAATTTGCGATCCATTACTTCATCAAGGACCTTTTTGACTGCTGCCTCTTTCTTCAGATAAACAATATATTCGTAGCCCAGTACATCTATCACTGTTGATGTGGTTGACCAAGGATCTGTACTACTTTGTCATGGACAAAATCTCTCTGAGTGAAATATGTTCCTAGACTCAACAACTTTTAGGCAGATTAGTTTCAGCATCCAATCACTGGAGTTACACCAGTGGCAAGAGAATTAAAGATGTTAGTTCTTAAAAATCTACACTAGGGTCCTCCAACATTGGATTTTGTCTCATCCAGAAAGAATCATCAGGTGCAACACTACTTCAGGTGGCTTCCAAATCCTCACAGCCAAGCCATGGCCTGCTTCCAGAGCCTACACGTTTTCTGTGATCTTTCATGTTATGAATATTGGCTTCAGCTTGTATCAATTGCTGTTTTGGGACACTTTGAGTTTCACGCTCAGCAGCCTCTGCTGCTTTTGATTTCGTAGATAATCTTTCTGATATTTTGGCCTCACCTCAGCAGACTTCTACCATAAATCAGCATTCCATACATTTTGCCTACTCTTACTTTCCTCTTTCACTCTCCTGTCATAGCATTAAAATGTAAATATGAAGCCTCCTGTCTTCTAAAATTTGGGCTTATTGTAGCTTTTCTAAAAAAATGTTTTGACATTTTAATATTTTATTTAAAAAGACAGGAGGCGAATATCCCCCTCATCTCCCTTCCCTTTTTTCACTATATTTTGTCAATTTATTTTCCCTTTTATGGTATGTGTTTTATTGCATGCATGTTTTTTTTTATTTCACCTGTCACTGGTGAAATAATTAGCAATGTTTAACTTGTTAGTCATTGTATATACTTTATGCTATTTTGTAAAATACTTGTATTATGGAAATCTTTTCATCAGATGCTTTCACAAATCTGTTTCTTTTCCCTCCAGTGTGAAATTCTTGCATTCACACAACATTTTCTTGCTGGAATAGTTCCTGTTTGGTTCATCTTCAATAGATTTTTTCCTTGGTGCTCCATTCTCGGTCGGTTAAGCACACACTTTTAGCATATTGAATAATTTCAAGGGCAATGTTTAATGTAGTGCAATCCCACATGTTCAAAGCACTATGCTTTGCTTGTCATACCAACTGATCTGTGCATCAGATGGTCAAATCAGCCTTTTGTAGTACAATGCATTTTATGAACATCCTGAATTATTTGCTATGGCAAATAGTTGGCCATATGTTCCTTATAATAATCATTGCTTAGATATGTATTGTGTCGTATAATAATTGTCCTTGGCACAAATTACAATCATACCATCCATCGAACTATGCATCATGTTTGTTAAGCAGTGCTATATGACAATGAACTTTTTCTGCAGAGAATCTGGTAACACACTCCTTGAATGAATAAAGAATAGCAATAGAGAACACACATTCCTGGTAACATGGCTGAAATAATTGGAAAGCTTATTATTGAAAGATAACCAATCTTCAGATTGTCATATATCCATGATTAATATAGGCACACTTATCTACCTCTACAACCGAATGCGGCACACTGACTTACACAGAGAGATGGGATGCGGATTTGTGAGACACATTAGAGGGTGCAGACTGGGAGGAGATATGGGAAGCCAATACTGCAGTGTCAATATGCACCACCCTACAAGAACAATCTTATAAATGATGTTCCGTTGGTACGTGACACCACTACAACTACACCACATGGGCAACACCCCAAGCGACCTCTGTTGGAGGTTGTGCGGGACAAAAGGGACCTTCATCCATATGTGGTGGGAGTGCCCGGTAGTAGGGTCCTTCTGGATACAGATAGGAGCCCTAATATCAAAGGTTTTTGAACAAAATATAGAGATAGACCCATGGACATTCCTCCTGTCTCGACCCAAAGAAGACTGGACCAAACCGGACCAAAGACTACACAAACTCACACTAACGGCCCGACTAACATTGGCCCAAAACTGGCAATCTGTAGTTGCAGTAACACAAAAAATACACGAAATATGCCTCAGGGACAAACTAACAGCTATCACTAGGTGAACACTTAAAACACTTAAAACATTTGAAAAAACATGGGACCCCTGGCTACAACGGGATAGTGACGATTGACAAGACATCAAGCATTAGCACCTCCCTTACCCCCCCCCACCTTCCTTGACTGCACCAAAACAAAAGTATTGAACGCAGGATCCGTGAAGAAGGTCCTAGCTCCTGCAACCCTCCTCCCCCCACCCGCTCCCTCTCTGCTCACACCCTACCTCATACCTTACCCTCCCTACCCCATCCCATACAATAATGGTAACAATACGACAACAGAGGATGCAGAGTGTAGAAGTGAATATGACCCCCCCCCAACATGTGATGTATGGCTGGCATAGACAGACTCCTCTAATATGGTAGATTCCATTCCCACTTCAAAAACGAATGATAGACCATGCAAGGAACATAGAAGACATGAGAGTGAAAAAGGGGAAACCAAAGGCAGATGGGTAAACTGAGGACAGGCAAGGTATACCGCAGAACACCGATATCCCACTCAAATAGGCAATTCCGAGGAATCAAGCAATGACCACATGGCCCATCTGGCAGACGAACCCTTTCATGCAATCCCAAAAACACCCTTTAGTGGCCTTTTTGCCAGTGACCCATATCATGCCTTCTAGGTGTTTGAAGCTAACCCAAACTCAGGACACACTTCAGCCAACCTGCGCAAAGTATCTAGAACGGGAAAATGATCACGGCTGAGTAGCTGATACATAAACAGTAGCTTATACATAAACAATACAGAAGGCTAAATGATTTACGGATCACTGTCCAATACATCCAACGTTAAGCATTACCCTACACAAGCCCGATACATACAGAACGCATTGGTACAATAGAGTTCCCATATTTTAACGAACATGTATATCATATATTTACTGTACCTTACTAACCAGACCAGACTTGGGCTAGGAGTGAGACACACATGCATCATTGTAGCAACATGTAAATAACACGCAGAACAAGTCCGATGTTTGATGAAAGAGAATACACCACTGTTGTTTCTCTGCCTTACGCTGTGTATTAAGTGCATATATGCTTTCTCACGACAACCTGTCATGTTACCCCCCCTCCCTTTTTTTTCTGTACTCCCTACAGATGTTATGTTATTGAAAAGTAAAAATAAAGAATATTTTTTAAAAAAGAATTCAAGGAAAACTGATGATCTTCAAATAGAAATCTTAAAAATAAATATAGAAGATCTCGACCTGAGACAATGGGAATAAATGGAGTAAAGCAAATGGGTGATTTCATTATAAATAACAAGATAAAATATTTTGATCAGCTCAAAGAGAAATGGTTATCATCAAGAGAAGGATTGTCTTATATAAGAATTAAAAGCTTTTAATTGATAAACAGATTAAATCAACAAACAACTCAAATAAAGTATTTTTCTCAAATTACAAACGCTCCACACCAACCCTTCTGCTATGTTTGACTTTGACTTTCACCGGATAAAATAAACACCAGATTTGGGTGTTAGGTTGCCCCAGGGAACTGTACCAGTATCTACAAGCGCTGAAATACCTCTGCTTCATTTTTCTCAAATGCTGAATGATGCTAATAACAATAAAATTATAACAAAACCATCACATATAATTCACCTCTGTTAGGATCAACTCTATATACAAACTGTACATTTTTGGAATAAGGAATTGCAGATTCAATATAAGTACTAGAGAATGGTCAAAGATGATGAAACAAACAAAAAACACCATCCATTACCTCAACTTAATAGAGGTATAAAACAAACTGGTCAATAGATGGTACTTTGATCCATTAAAACTATCAATAATTCATCCAACCAGCATGCCAACAGAGATGCAAAGCAACTAGAGTTGACTATATTCACATATCATGGTCTTGCCCTAATATACGTAAGACATGGTAGAAAATATTTAAGAGTACCAATATTCTCTCCTGCAACAGAACTACTTCATGTTGGTTGGCAAAGGATGGAAAAAACTAAAATAAACATCATACTAAATATATTACTTGCAACTAAGATAACTATAGGAAAAAACTGGAAATATATTAATCAACCTAATACCGAAGAAATAAAAAACTAAATTATATAGATCAATGCCAAATGGAACATGGTATCAATAAATATTTTAGTTTATCATATAAATATGATTCATGTTGGACAAAATGGGTCCAAAAGATCAATCAGGAACATAATAAAGGAGGAGTGTAATAGAAAAGAAGAAAAATCTAGAAAGAAAGGGGGTGGGGAGATAGAAAGAAAAAGGGAAAGGGAAAAAAATGGAGAGATATTACAGAAAATGAGAATGGATAATAAGAAAATGTTAATGTTTTAGGCCATGTCTTAGTAATTTAAGAGTATGGTGTAGGTTTGTGTTAACTATAAAGTCTTTACCTATTGGAACATTAAATATGTCTTAACTTCCGATAATACAGTTGGGTTCCATATGCTGATATTGTTTTTTTTATATAGTAATTTATTTATGCATGTATGATTTTATATTTTTGAAAGACAAGTAAAGAATTCATAAATTTAAAAAAAACATATTATTGCTATTATTTATAAAGCACCAACATACTCCACAGCGCTATACAATAAGGAAAGATAGACAATACAATATAGACAAACTAATACAGAAGAGGTCCCTGTCTGTAAGCGTTAATCTAGTATTTACAAAGTACCAAGTTGGATGGCTTGTGAGTTTACAATCTAGAGGTTATGATGGGAGCTTGAGACAAGAGGGAGCAGGTGGAAATTTGAAGGTAATGGACAGGGAGCTTTAGAGTATTTCCACAAAATGCAGAGATGCAATGTTATTGAGGAGTTAAATGGGGAAGATGGAAAGGCATGCTATAAAATAAGGAGAAACCAGAGTGGGTAGGTGGGAAGTGCTTAGTAGAAATAAAATGGTTTGCTTGGTGTGGATTTGATGTAAGTGAATGAGGCCTCTAGGTGGGATAGATGAGAAGATTACATTTAGCTGAAGCAGGGGCTGATCCAGAACCTAATCTTGGGAGGGACACTTGTAGGTTATTTAAAGAGACAATCCAGCTCTCTGTAGTGATTATGGTGCCAGGAGTGCCGTGGCGCCATCCCAGAGTAAGTAATCAAGCTGTTTAAGGTCAGTGTGACAACCTGACATCCTGGGTCTGTAGTAGGAGATAGGGCCTGTAGCAGGGGGTGTATAAGGGGTGAAGTGTGTGTGTGAGGTAGGCAGTGTGTGTGTGTGAGGGGTGGTCCTAGTGGTGAGTGAACTCTTGCCACTATCTACTCTCAGGAGAACTGAGTGCTGCCCTGGTAACCGCGGCAATGCTACAAGCTTGCAAGAGGAAAACCCAAAGGAAATGAATGTTAGAGCACCTAGGTCCTCTGTCCCCCTGACCCCCCCCCACCCCTGTGCCCGCCCCCACCCCCCGTCCTCCTCACCTGCTGTCCAGCAAAGTGCCTGTGGGCCAGTGAGGGAGATCTCTGATCCATGAAGGCACACAGCAGGGCAGGCCGCTGCATGGGCCGGCAAGGAAGGGTAGGGAGAAACAAACAGGGAGTTTAAAAATGAAAAGTTTGGAATACAGATGTTATGAGTGGATGATCCTGAATATTTCCCACATGCACAGCTTACTAATTGATATAATGTGTTACCAGAAACTGTGATAAGACTGCAACAGGGCCGGACTGCATGTACAGAATATAAACAATTAATGTACAGAATACAACGAACACTGCATGTACAGAATATAAACACTTAATGTACAGAATACAATAAACACTGCATGGACAGCATACAACAAACACTGCATGGACAGAGTATAAACACTGCATGTACAGAATACAACAAACACTGCATGTATAAAATACAATAAACACTGCATGTACAGAATACCATAAACACTGCATGTACAGAATACAACAAACACTGCATGTATAGAATGTAAACACTGCATGTACAGGAAAATTTAATTGACAAGGTAACAGTAAAAAAAATAACAAGGAAGAAGAAAAAAAGATATGTAGCTACAAAGTACAAATGGTGAAAATAAGAGGCAGAATAATGGTGCTTTAGTGACTTCAAAGCTGCCCTTAGGACCTCAGAGCAGGTGGTAAAATGGGAAAATGTTGCTTGGAATGGATTCTTTTTTTATGACTATATACATTTAAATATTTATAATATATATATACATATGTAATATATATATTTTATACAAATTACATAATATTATATGTCTATATTACATATGTATCTGCTTTCTATTTTGTCCGTGTGACTAAATCATTTTATGTGTCTCACTAATAGACTAGGTTTTGGCTCACTGTTTGCTACTGGCAGATCATTAAATTGATTTTAAATTCATTTCCATCTGAGGCAGTAACCAGTGCCCACAGTGTAAATGTAAAAGGCGTTTGATATGTTGCTTTCTTTATAGCTACTAAAATATCTGTGTATCTCTGCGTTATCTTCATTTAATCTTTCGGATTACAAAACCAAGATGTAATGATTATAGCTAGGCCAACAACACATAAGAACCTGAGATAAAATAGAATGAATTATACATATATTGTGTATAAATATATTTTCCTAAAAATAAATATCACAATCACACAGAACTGCTGTGGTTGAAAATCTGCCGTAGGCCTCAAAGGGTATGTAGATGAGTCCACTGAACCATGGTCGACATTCCATTTTCTAGGCTGTATTAGTGATTTGCATGTTCTCATATTCCTATAGTTATGCATCTTTTTATGCTATTAAAATAAACAGTACACTACATATCTGTCTTTTTTTAAATGCCCTCCGCACTGAAAGTGAAAGGAGAACAATCATTACATGCTTTTTGTAGATTACCTACAGGTAAAGTGAAAAAAAATGCTACTTGTTTCATTAGTAATAGCCATATATGTTGGATCAAAGTGGACTCCTAAACCATTTCAAGAAAAGCACTATCATGACCCATCTCTTTTTCCAGCAGTACACACTACATCAATTTTATCTTTTCCATGTCAGGTATTAGGAATGTAACATTGGTGTAAAACTGGAGTCATAATTACGGAGAACACTTCTTTAAAACAATATCACCCATTAAGGACTGCCTGCCTGTCCTTACGCTTTAAACTTCCGTGTTATATTCCTTGTTTATTTACACAATACATGAGAACATGATTCGGTAATCCAGCGGTTTACTCTGTGATGATCTCATGATGCTGTCGAAAGAGCCTTGAACATTCAAATACCCCATCCAAAAACATGACTTTTTAAAATGGCCAAAAGTGACCAGCTCAAAGTCACGTAGAAAAGGGGGACGTGTTGCATTTGCTTGCCTATTTTTGGGTCTATTAATATATAAAATATGTAATCGTATTATGTCACTCTTATTCACTTCATATATTAAAAAGGAAAGGATAATTAAATTTCCCCGATACTTTGAAAAAAAAATTGTATTTATTGATGTGCTTATTATGCTGAAACATTTGCTTGTGCTTAAAATGTAGCCAAAGTAGAAATGGGTCAATAATTACTCTTTACAGTCTATTATCTAAATTTCAATATTCGGAATTACAAAGAATGCTTTCCAATTTGCAAAAACCTTACTAGTTAGAAGAAGAAAAGCTACATGTAAAATGAATCTACAAATAAATTGCTGTTTATTTCAATTTGCAAAAGCTTTTGTTGCAATGTGAATTGGCCAGGATTACTCAATATCCATTATTTAACAATTGAAGAACATTAGGTTCTCTTCTATCTGTGAAAGGGATATTGCTTCCCAGTAAACACATGCTGACCTCACTTTCTATCTCAATATTTCTCTACATTCTCTCTTTATCTCACTCTTATAAAAAAAGGTCTCCAGTAATAAAAAACTGCATTACTCCTAATAGATTGTTTATAGGAGCTTCAAATAGACTCAGAGCACTGCCAAGTAGCTTTGCAAATTCATTCAGTGCTGTAAAGACTTTTTGCCATTCATATGATTACTTACATTACTTTAATATGTATAAATAGATAGAAAGAAAGAAAAATAGTGTTTAGATTGGCTAGCAAAATACAAAAACAATATTTGGGAATCAGCTAAGCATCTAAAAGGAAAAAAAAATAAACCGAACATAGTGAAGTAAAGTATGGTACAACAAGATTGCACTTTTTAGAATGCACTCGCAATGTCTCCGGACAAACTGCGCCTTGGGGTGCCCCCCCCCCCCCGGTTAAGGCTGGGGGCTAACACCTTCTTTTGGTTCCTCCTGCTGAGGATAGGATCCAGGATAAATCAGAAGACCATGAAAACTTTCTCCAAGCTTCAAATTGATTTATTAGATACAAAAAATTCTATTGTGGACTTGTGTTCCACCATTGAATCTTGTTCCCGGTCAAGTGCTCGGGTAGTTCCGCTATTCTGTGTGTTCCACTTTGGAACGCAACCCAGCTTTATTGGTAATGAAATGTGAGGAACGCTAAGAAGAGACTCGTGTCAACATTTGCTTTGCTGTAGTGGGAGTTTGAAGATACAGGCACATATATACATGAAATATCTTGAGAGGCACATTAGAGACTGGTTGTTTTATGATATTAAATTGATAACTGCTATATGAAATATCATTTATATTTGTTATTGTGTTCTAAACACTTCATCTATTTTCTAATGCATAATAGTATATAGCTAGTTTATTAGAAGTAAATAATGAAAAAAACATTTTTACAAAAAGAATAAAAAAATATATAGAAGTATAAATGTAAATACAACTACTAGCAACATATAAAACAGTAACAAGGGTGCATATATGTAAAAATAATATTGCAATAAACATCTGGACTCAACATATAAGAACTATAAAAAGAAGAAAAAATGCAGTTAAAAATATATGTGGAAATATAAAAATATATAAAAGTTAAGGAGTATGTCTCTAGATAGTCCAAAAAGTCTTATAAGATCAAAAAGGGGCAAAATCCAATGTCTGTATTGATGAATGGAGACTCAAATAGATGCTTGAAAATTCCTAAGGCAAAAACGGAGAAAAAGATATAGTGTAACTCTGTAATATTTATTGCCCCGGTATAACAAACAAAGCCCCCCCTAAATAAGAACTCTCACAATGTAAAAAAATATATGAAACAATGGTACTTATTCCTAAGGACCAAAACGGAGAAACTTCGCGGCTGCTGGTTGTCCCGACAAACTGTCTGTTTCTTCAAAGCAGACAGCGTCCACCTCGTGCACTCTGGTGGGCTGTCCGAAGATAAAACCGTAAGGAAACAGCTGCACATAGATAAAACGATGTTTTCTTCAAAGTCCGTCTACAGGGGATATGTAGCAAAGTCCCCCTAACACCTCATCAACGCGTTTCGTCCTGCTGCTGAGGACTTTTTCAAGATCATCTTTGAAGAAAACATCGTTTTATCTATGTGCAGCTGTTTCCTTACGGTTTTATCTTCGGACAGCCCACCAGAGTGCACGAGGTGGACGCTGTCTGCTTTGAAGAAACAGACAGTTTGTCGGGACAACCAGCAGCCGCGAAGTTTCTCCGTTTTGGCCCTTAGGAATAAGTACCATTGTTTCATATATTTTTTTACATTGTGAGAGTTCTTATTTAGGGGGGGTTTTGTTTGTTATACCGGGGCAAGAAATATTACAGAGTTACACTATATCTTTTTCTCCGTTTTTGCCTTAGGAATTTTCAAGCATCTATTTGAGTCTCCATTCATCAATACAGACATTGGATTTTGCCCCTTTTTGATCTTATAAGACTTTTTGGACTATCTAGAGACCTTCTCCTTAACTTTTATATATTTTTATATTTCCACATATATTTTTATCTGCATTTTTTCTTCTTTTTAAAGTGCTTATATGTAGAGTCCAGATGTTTATTGCAATATTATTTTTACATATATGCACCCTTGTTATTATCTTAAGGGGAGTATCTACTAAGCGCTGACAATATTTTTAGTACTCTGTTATAGGAATTGGGAAAATTCTTTTTTTGTCTAGCAGCTGTCATTTATAGGGTACTTCAAGTACCATTAACTATTATTTTTAGTTTTGATTCTGTATGCGCTCTCTTAATTATTTTATTTAACATATAAAACAGTATAATACAAAAATTCCCTTCCAGTCTGCTTCCTATTATCGTAGATAAAACCATATGCAATATACTATTCATGAGTATCTTAGGAGTCAGATACCAAAAATCTATGGAAAAAATTAAAATAGCAAAACAAGAGAAAAAAGAAAAAAGGAAAATAATCCAGAAAAATGAAAAAAAGAAAGATGTGAAAAAATATATAGATGTACATACTAAAAAAGCAACAAAAAATATTTCATCCAAAGATCATTCCCTTAATGGACAGCTCTCATCCATTTTTTTGGTTTGAAAAGTTCTCTTTGTAAGTGTAGTTTGATCTATCCAGAGTTCCTGAGGGATGTCCAAGTTTTGTGTGTCTGGAAGCTGCTGAGAGGGATATCTGGGCTGTGCGCTTGGGACTAATCCATCCCTTCGAAGGCCCTAAAATCATCAATACAATAGTAAGTCTTTTATATGCTGAGTTGCGTTTGCGCCCGCCTTTCCCGCAGGTCACGCCTCCAATAAGTCTTTGTGGGTGCGTCTTCTTGCGCATGCGTTCTGCAAATGTCTCATGTCATGACGTAAATATGTCCATGTGATGCTTGCGTGCCGGAAATTATATGAAATGAGCACCGTTTTAATTCAAAACTCTAAAACAACTTTATTTACACTCATGTATGTTACATATAAGCAATGCTTGTATTTGTAGTCTCTACAGTTTATGTATTTACCATATGTCAGATTTCTGAAAGTCTATAAATCAAGCATAGGGAGAAAAATATATAGTTATTATAATGGAGGTTTTTTAAGAAAGTTGTGAAGAAGAAATATATTTAACAGAGAAACTTCCATGTTTCTAAATACAAATTAATAAGATTAATTATTAATAAGCTATTGAAAGATTAGGGGAAAAAGGAGGGATTAATAGGGAAATTTAACAGAATATATAGTGGTGATATTCCTAAATGAAATCTTCACTCTATTGAATGTCTGTAAATCTTTAAGGGTATATACAAGAAAGATATATATAAAAAAGACAACAAATAGATAATCTCAAAAAAATCCTATATTATGAATATTTAATAGCATAATACTGATTAGGCATATATTTCTTACTCATATAACACCCACATTTAAACCTTGCACAAATCCTCTTAGGTAGCAAATAGTGTACCTATTGCAACAGGAAATCAAGGAGTCACACACCACATTACTTAAGAATGTTCGAACGAATCTATTATAAAGAGAGCATACTCACCCACAGTGTTCGTGTGAAAAATGTGTGTGGTGCCTCCGCATTCCGTCGGGTAGCGGACTGGAACTGGTCGACAAGTTGAGTGTATAGAGAAAGATTTCGAGAGCCAATTGGACCAATCCTAGTGTGAGCAGTGCTCTGTATAGTAAGTATAAAAATAGTATTTGTTTACATGGGTATCTTACTGAACATAATTAGGGTATTAACAAAAAATATTATGATTCATTAAGGATTTACAAAGACCTTCTGATATGACCTATAGAAAATGTTTCTGATCATAGTCTTCATTTAAACCCATTTGATATAGTGTCTCCAAAGAACTTATCCATTTTGTCTCTTTCTGGAGTAACATCTTTTGTCTATCACCACCCCTACGTAGGTGTGGAATACTATCAATTACTTGCAACATTATGACCTAGTTGTTTAAAATGTCTTGGTACCAGAGTTTCACTTGTTCCTCTCTGCAGTGCTGCTCTGATGCCTCTCTTGTGCTCTCCTATATGTTGCTTAACCAGCCTAATTGTCTCTCCCACATAAAGCAGTCAACATGGACATTTCAAAATATGAACTACATGGTCCAAGTTGCAAGTGTAGTAATCTTTAATTACCTGAGTATGAGTGTGTGAAATGTTCTCCTTTAATCACACTGTTGCAGTGTATACAACCCAGGCATAGAGAGCGTGCCTTTCTAGGGTTCTGAAAAAAACCTTGTTTGTTTCTTAGTTGCAATATCTGATCGTACCAAAATATTTTTAAGGTTCTTAGCTAGTGATGTCCCGAACGGTTCGCCGAATGGTTCTCCACGGACTCATCATTGAGTAAACTTTGACCCTGTACCTCACAGTCAGCAGACACATTCCAGCCAATCAGCAGCAGACCCTCCCTCCCATACCCTCCCACCTCCTGGACAGCATCCATTTTACATTCATTGTGAAGCTGCATTCTTAGTGAGCTGTCCAGGAGGTGGGAGGGTCTGCTGCTGATTGGCTGGAATGTGTCTGCTGACTGTGAGGTACAGGGTAAAAGTTTACTCAATGATGAGTCCGTGGTGAACCGCTCGTGGCGATATGTTTGTGAACCATTCGGCGAACCGTTCTGGACATCACTATTCTTAGCCCTTCGATACGGAAATAGCTGAGGATTGCCAAATTCTTTAGGTAAATTAGTATCCCCTTCAAAAATATTCCAATATTTCATAATTATGACCTTGATTTTTTTACTATATGGGGTGTAAGGTGATATAAATGGAATTCTGGCTGAATTATCCCTTATTTTAGTTATATTCAGGGCCTGTTCCCTTGTGAGTTTACATACCCTCTCCTTATGTGCTTCCACTAATTTAAATGGATATCCTGTATTCGTAAACTTACTGCACATGAAATCTAGTCCTGATTGTACCTAGTTTTCCTGTGATACTATCCTTCTCACTCTTAGAAGTTGATTATAGGGAAGGCCATCTTTCAAGTGTTGAGGGTGGTAACTGTTATGATCAAGGGGGTTGTTTCTGTCTGTGGGTTTTGTATAGAGTTCTGTATGTAATTTATGTTCTTTGAGATATACTTGTGTGTCCAAGAAAAGAACCTTGTATTTATCACATGTGATAGTGAATTTGATATTGGGGTCTAATGAGTTAAGTTGATTGAAAAGTGTATCTAGTTAAGCTCTTGTGTCACTCCCAACATACAAATACATCATATATGAATCTCTTCCATACTAGACATCAGTTAAACAGTGGTATGGTATATATTTGTAGTTCTTCTAAACGATTCATGTATATATTGGCGTATGTTGGGGCGACATTCAAGCCCATTGCTGTTCCCTTTATCTGACTAAAATACTTGTCCTCAATGAGAAAATAATTCTGTGAGAACAAATCTTAATAAATCCAATATGTATCTTTTAGTCTCTATGTATTGCATCAAGTCGTTATCATTATCTAAAGTCCATTCAACTGCTCTAAGTCATCCCTCGTTCTCAATAGATGTATGTAGGAACTGAACATCCAGAGTTACCAGCCATATATCATCTTGTTCAGTTAAGGGGAAATTCTCAATTAATTTCAGAAAATCATTAGTGTCTTTAATAGAAGACTTCTGCATTGGCACATGATAAATGAGGAATTTATCTAAGATTTCTGCTGGGGGTTGTAACACAGACCCTTTCCCACTAACTACTGGTCTACATGGTGGGAACTGTGGGTTCTTGTTTATCTTAGGGAGAGTATAGAACACTGGTATGGTTGGATGTTTCCTGTTTATGTATCTATACTCTCCCTCATAAATTATCCCTTTGTGTCTGGCATCCTTATTGAGTCCCTGTAGTGTTGTTTGTAAACTATGTGTGGGATCTCTGTCCATCAACTTGTAACTCTCAGTATCATTAAGTTGTGTTCTGATCTCTTTAACGTAATAGGACTGATCCATAATCACTAATGCTCCACCTTTATCGGCAGATTGTATGATGATGGAGTCATCCTGTTTCAAATTATTTAAAATGAGCCGTTCTTTCTTTGTAAAGTTAGGTGTTTGTTGAAGGTGTTTGCTCCTGTTTTTACTTTTCTTCCTAAGTTTCTTTATATCCCTTTTGACTAGGTTAGAAAATATGCCAATGGATTCGTTAACCATGCATGGTGTAAAAGTACTTTTTGGTTTCAAACCTGTTTGTAATGGTAAAGATAGATCTGTGGTCTGGTGAGTCAAATTAGCTGATGTACTCTGTTCATCCTCTTCCACCTGCATTCTATTCTGAGTTGCATGAGTTGCATAGGTGTCCATAGGTAAGTTCGGTGTATCTCTTGTGTCCCTTCCTATTATTCCTGTTGTGGAAAAATAAGACTTAAGTTTAAGTTGTCTAAAGAAGTTATATAAACATACATCATACTCATGCCTTTGTGGATAAGGGGTAGGGACAAAAGATAAGCCTTTATTTAGAATACTTTCCTCCTGGGGGATTAATGGCCTACCTCATATGTTGTTTATCAGTTTCTCTGCCTGCTGGTTGATGGTTTCCCTCTCCTTCTGTCTAGTGAGCCTCTTTCTGTAAACAAATAATAACCATAAAAAACTCCCACCCAATTCTCTAGGTAAGGCAGAGTACAAAGAGAGTTTAGAAAACTACCCCACACACAGGAAAGGAGAGTAAAAGGAAGAGTAACTCATAATAGAGAAAGCAGAACCTATGCTCAAGTAACCTCTATAGAGACCATTCCGAATGAAGCAAACCACCATTTAAGAGATTAACAGGAAGGTTTTTTTAGACCAAAACTCCAGGGTAAAAGACAAAACAATTACCATGGGAACACCTCAACCGATTCCAGTCATTCCAGACAGAATCCCCACTAAAGAGAATACGAATAGAGGAGGGAACACCAACCCAATAGAAATAGACACAGTGTTACCTATCAAAGAGACAAGCAAGGGACTATTTAATCTAACTGAAACTCCCCTATCTACCCTAGAAATATATGTACTTCTAAGAGGCTTAAAATTTGCTCCAGAAAAATCAGTCAACAAGTTTGAACCATTTATAGATTTTAAAAAATACATATGGTCATTAACTCTGAAAAGGATTTCTTGAAAAATCCCATTGAGAGGGCAGACGCAGAGGAGGAACACAATATACAAGCACGGTTTAAACCGAAATCACATTTTTTCCAGTACAAAGCAAAGGACCATATATTGAAACATTTGAAAAGATGTTAATCCAGGAATTTGATAAAATAGGAATAAACACCCATACAAATCTAATCTTACAAAAGAGGAATACCTAAGTTTAAAAACCCTTGTGAAAAGAAAAGATATAACAATCAAGGAGGCGGACAAGGGAGGATGTATAGACCCAATGACCAAATAATATTATATAAAAGAGGCTTATAGAATGTTGGGAGATGAAAAAACATATAAAACATTAAAAAAGAACCCTACAAACAAATTCAATTTAGAGTTAAAAAAAATTCTGGATGTGGCAAAAGAGGGCGGCATAATCTCCAAAGGAAATTATGATTTTTCATCAAATCACCCATTATTCCCCTTTACTCTAATGCACTTTGGTTTTGAAAAATACTAACATAACATTTATGTGAAGCAAGAGATGCATAGCTAGCATAAAACCATATAACACAGCAATGTTGTATATAGATTACTTTACAGACACACTTAAAATTTTTAAATATGTAAATTTACACAATTTTATATTTTCACTTATTTGTTCATTCTTCATAAAAATATTTGCAAAATGATAAGCTTTAGACAGCTTCATCTTGCAATATTTCGCTCTGGATCTGAAATCTTAGTATAAAATCAAACATGCAATTTTCTCACATACAATAGGTGTGAAAAACACATGTAAATAAAAAATGGTCAAACACCTTGTTTTTAAGTATTTATAAAGTCCCTGAAGGCATTACAAGTTGTGCAGTTTACTAAAAATTGCAACAGAATGTAAAAATAATGTCTGATTTGAGCATAATGCCCACATGCAGTAAATATGGTTAAATACTTTTTATTTCTAAAATAAAGGAATTTAAAACTGCAAAAGCCATGTTTATCAACAATGCTTATCAATGTGGTTTTATTGCAAATCCGTGGGTGCCCAATTTCCTTTTATTTACTTTATTCTCCCCTTCTTGGCTCCTGTCTGAATAGTAACTTTGGGTAACTGTATTTGCATTTTCTTTCCCCATTTTCCCTTCTGGCAGTGCCAGAAGTATTTGTAGTAGTTGTGTGTAGTTGCTGTTATGTTTCTAAGGTTAGTGGGAGCTAAATCCTTTGGTATTGGTGCCTCTACAGTTTTATTTAGATTTTCCTTTTTCATGGGTCTTTTTCTTCTTATCGTTTTGTTTATCTAGTTCATTAGTAATTAGGATAAACCTATTTTTATTTCTGGCTTTCAAATAGACCCTTTATATCAGATGAGAATAACCCTTTTCCTGGAACCGGTTAATTAGAACCCTAGCCTCTCTGTCAAAATAAATGTAAGCACATTTTTAGTTCAGATGAAGGAATTGGCCATAAGTTATACTATTTATTAACTGGGGATGGTTGGCACTGCTGAAATGTAAATAACTATTAACGTTTACTGTCTTCTGATAAGTGTTTGTAATTACATTATCATTTTCACCTCTCAATAGGAGATCCAGGAATTACATTTTACCATCTGTTCCTGTTTTTTGGGTGAATGACAGGCCAAAGCGATTAGCGTTAACCCAAATTAAATAATCATTGATACTTTCATAATTCCCATCTCAAACTATTAAAATGTCATCAATAAAACAGCAATAGAAGGCCAAGTTGTGTTGCAAAAAATGGTGCAAACCTTGTGTTTGCAGAAAAAATTGTTTATCAAAATAAAAATAGTTATAAAGAAGGGCAAACCGAATAAAATGAAAGTATCCGCTTGAAATTTGGATAATAGGGGATCATTAAATAAATAGTGTTTAATTTCTTCAAGACAAAACTCTTAATATTTGTGTATAAGGCGTTAACATCGATAGTTAACCATTTAAAGACCTGGCACGATCTTAAGTCAAATAACAGTGTCAGTAGATGGCTAGAATCCCTAAATATGAGATTGTACTTGCTTTGCATGTACTTTTGAAAATGTCCTTGGAAAGAGGGATATTTAAGAGAATCAATAGAGGATCTAATGGGTCTACCAAGGGGATTAGTCAAATTATTGTCTATCTGGGGGGAGAGAGGGAGGGGGGGAAAGAAAAATAGGTACTACATATTGTGATGAAACATTTAAATTCATTATTAATATTTGTGTTTAGTTCAAGGGCCTCCACACAAAGTTTAGCTAGTTTAAAACTAACAATTTTTGAAGGATCAAAAATTTAAGATTTATATGATTCTTGATTCCCTAGAAAACAATTAGCCTATTTAAGGTAGTCATTCCTTTTCAACATCACAATTCCCCCCTTATCTGTTGGTTTTATAAATATATTGGAGTTTTGTTTTAATTCCTCTGATACCCTTTGTTCACCCATAGTCATATTACTCATATTACTATACATTTTTTCAAAATCGAAAAGGACACTCTCATAAAACATAATTATAAAATTCCTTTTATCCCTCACAGAATATTTTGAAGGCGGTTTAAAGCGAGATGTACCATTTTCATCCAAGACTTTTATTGGATCTAAAGGTCTGTTTGTTTCCTCATTATAGTCCTTATCATCTAGTAATTAAAAATAATTTGTTTATCAAGATGTTTATCAACCTCCACAATTTTAATAGAATTGGAAATATTAATGGATAATATTTAGATAATTGAAAAGAAGATAGAATAAAAATCCCTTTAGTTACGGCATTTTTCTCAGTACTGTTGGCTGCACCTGGTTCATCTTGTCCTCTGGACTCTTTATACCAATAATCATCCTTTTGGGTAATTGTGTGGAAATGAGTGGATGTGCTTTTTCCTTCGTTTTGCTCTCCTAGTTGTAAAAAAGTATTTTGTTGTTCATTGATAGCAAAATATTTATTAGTTGATTTAGATTAGTTACCCATTACCTTTTTGTAGAGATTGGATTCTGTTGATGGACCTCTTTTGGGTGAACTCTTAGTCCTTCAAACTCCATATTGGGATTCCTCATTCTCTTAAACACATAATACTGATGTATCTATTAACTGGTTTTTTTTGCCTTCTTTCGGATCAACAGCAAAAAACAAACGTGAGGTAGGCTGAACTTGATGGACGCAGCTATGTAACTATGTAACTATTGCCTCTTGTATTAATGGAGTGAAACAATTCATTTTAAGTGGTAACAGATTAGGGTTATCATCCACTTTCCCTATAGTTTTAATGTAGGGGTATCTCTTTTGACCTCTTCTTTGTTTAGATGTATAGGATTTATATTTCATAACTGATTTATAGTGGATTGGATCTCTGGTAAAGTCCATTCCTTTCTATAGACTTATTGGAAGATGGTCTATTAGGTTTAAAACTACTAGGATTATTTCCCATATCCAATCACCTGGGGGTAGGCTTTATTTTTTTTCCACATAGATTTAATTTATATGTACAGTGCTTCTTCATTATTTTCAGTTTGATTAGTTGTTTATATGCATGTATTTATGTCTTATATATATATATATGTCTTAGAAATCTTATGTCTTATATTTATTGAGCTTTGAAGATGGTATTAGCTTGTATATTTAACATGCGATTTTTGATTTGTTTATGTATTCTTTATGATATGTGCTCCTTTTCAAGTTTAGCAAAGTGAGTTAAGCAAAATATGAAGCCGCCTGTCATTACTAAAATTAAGATTATAGGTACACTAAAGCTTTCATAATTGTCCATTTTTTTCTATGAAATATAACTAAAATTCAAAATGGCAGATTTAACAACAAAACATAATCAAATAGTTTGATATTATTAACCCCTTAAGACCGGAGGGCATACTATTACGCCCTATTTAAGGCGGCTCTAAACGCCGCCGGGCGTAGTAGTACACCCTCCGGTCTTTCATTACTTACCCGGTCGCCGGCGATCCCACGATAAAGACCGCTAGACGGTCGAAACGTTGATTTATATGCGTTTGATTTAATATATTTTTTTGTTTACTAAATCCAATGAGTGCTCTCAATTTGTTCCATTTGTATATTTTGCACGGAGAGGCACCTGGTCATTGCTGAATTAATGCTTTTGCTATGGGATGAGTGCCAGAAACTATTGTGATTTTTAATTATTGTTATATATATATTTATATATAATATAAAAAAATTAAATATGTAAATACGTTAAAAAATAAAATAAAAAAAAATTAAAAATAAATAATTAAAAAATATATAGATGGGTGTTATTTCATTCTAACTGTATTGTGATATTAATATATATATATATATATATATATATATATATATTTATATCAAAATACACGTAGAACGAAATAATATATATATATCTATATACATAAATATATACATATATACCTATATATAAATAAAAATATTTTAAAAAAATGATATATATATATATATATATATACATATATATTCACATATGTATATATATACATATACTAATTCTACATATATATTTATGTAATATTTTTACATAATTAGGTATCTTAATTAATTACAATTAGCGGGACCTGCCTGACAACCCATGCCGAAAGTAAAGGGAATTTAATTTGCTAGCACTATATTTAACCCTATAACTTTCCAAGACACCATAAACCCTGTACATGGGGGGTACTGTTCTACTCGGGAGACTTCGCTGAACACAAATATTAGTGTTTCAAAACAGTAAAATGTATTACAACGATGATATCGCCAAAAAGTGAAATTTTTCACGCACAAACAGCACTTACACGGACGATATTATTGCCGCGATACTTTTTACTGTTTTGAAACACAAATATTTGTGTTCAGCGAAGTCTCCCGAGTACAACATTACCCCTCATGTATAGGTTTTATGGTGTTTTCAAAAGTTACAGTGTCAAATATAAGGCTTGTGTTTCATTTTTTTCACATTAAAATTCACCAGATTGGTTACGTTGTCTTTGAGACCCTATGGTAGCCCAAGAATGAAAATTACCCCTATGATGGCATACCATTTGCAAAAGAAGACAACCCAAGGTATTGCAAATGGGGTATGTCCAGTCTTTTTTAGTAGCCACTTAATCACAAACACTGGCCAAATTTGCGTTTTTTGCATTTTTCAAACACAAACAAATACTAACGCTAACTTTGGCCAGTGTTTGTGACCAAATGGCTACTAAAAAAGACTGGACATACCCCATTTGCAATACCTTGGGTTGTCTACTATTGCAAATGGTATGCCATTATGGGTGTAAATTTCATTCCTGGGCTACTATAAAGTCCCAAAGGCAACGTAACCAATCTGGCGAATTTCAATTTCAAATGTAACGTGCTATATTTGACCCTGTAACTTCCCAAAATAAGGGTGTGTGCATTTACTATGAAATAGGTGAATTACGGTTGGACAGACATGTAGTGCAAATGCCAGGTTTTGTTTACATTTTGTTTCGTTCACAACGTGTACATTTGGCTCCGTCCTTAAGGGGTTAACAACAATAAATAATATTTATTTATGCAACACTTACAGATGTTATAGTGCTGTACAATGGGTATACCATATATGTAACTAAACTTTATATATATTCTGATCAGCCACAACATTAAAAGCACCTGCCTAACATCATGTAGGTCACCTCATGCTGCCAAAACAACTCTGATGCCTTAAGGCATGGACTCAACAAGACCTCTGTGGAGCCTGGCACCAAGACATTATGAGCAGATCCCTTAAGTTATGGAAGTTGCAAGATGGATCAAATTTGTTTATCCAGCACATCCCACAGATGTTCAATCAGATTGAGATTTGGGTGATTTGGAGGCAACAAGAACACCTTGAGCACTTTGTCTTTTTCCTCAAATCATTCCTAAATATTTTTTGCACTACATATAATTCCTGTCTATACTAAGTTGAGTTCTCCTATACACACTGATATTGATTGACTTATCCTTTTTTTCACTTTTAGGATTGCACCGGCTATGTACTTATAGGATATCAGTAAATTAAGCGACAAGAGGGATGATACCTTAAGGTTTAGCCAGGTAGAGGTGGAAAACCTTATTTGTAGGTTAGATAGAGGTATCTTTTCTGGTCACATGAATGTGGAATGCTTATAGCGCTGGTTAGAATTCCTCAACAGGAAAGCCACAAAATACTCTTTACATTCTAGTACATTAGTAGAGTATTTTAAAGTTAAGCAGATCCCCCGAAGGCTTAGGTTATATATCAGGCCCAGTGTTTGCAGGGACAGACCAAATTCCTAGGTTTCTGGGAAAAGATCCTAAACAAGTGCAGTGTGGACCTTATAGCTCTAACCATAGAGCTATAAGCCACATCATTGAACAGCTATGTGAGATAGAATCAAAGGAGAAAGTGGATAAATTACTCTCTGATATTGAAACAGGGTTGATTAAATTTGAGGCTGACATCTTAAAATTAAGCACATTCAAGTGGGATACTTTGGATTACCCACATAACCAGGTCTTTACCAGGCATGAAAACCATAGAGGCATTTGCAAAACCCGTAGACCAGGCTACAGACTACAGCTACCGGCTACTACTGCACAAATTCAAACAGTAGTGAGAACAAGGGTGGTGACGCATGGGACAATAGGCCTCATTTTTTAGGCCACCTTTACAGATTCCAGGATGACTGCGTATAACTACATTATGACCATCAAAATACTGATTACACCTCATGCCTTGAATCAATTAGACAGCCCTATGTATACCTTTTTTATGTCCCTTGAAAACTGGGATAGATAAATATATCGGACCACTTTTGTTCCCACATACTTTTCTACCTGCTGGTAGTTGGTTTTATCTATCATGTTTGCCTGACCCATGGAAGTTATCATTTATTATTTTTATTTCTTATGTTTTTGTTCTGCTCTCCAGTTAATATTGTGTTCTATTTTGAGGGACACTGTAAGACAGTTGCACATCCCTTGTCTGGCAAATGGCATGGTTTGCACGCTTTACTTACACTTCTAGTGTATGATGATCTGTTGTTAAAATGTAAAACACCCTTATAAAATTAGGTTACTACTTTAAGAAGCAAAACTGGCAGGGACAAATGTGATGTTTATCTATTGAACTAATTTTAAAGGGCAGATCTAAGCACCAAAACAATTTTAGTTTAATAAAGCAGTTTTGGTGTGTAGACCATGAAACTCAGGTCTCAATTCTCAAGTCTTTGCCATTTAGGTGTTAAGTCATATAACCTCCATGAATTGTGTTGTTCCATTTTACAGCACAATGTACCAACATTTTTGATGCAAGAAACATGTCTTTCCGTTCCCTTACCAAGATTTACGGACATGAGTCCCTTTCTTGCCCTCTCAGTGGACTATCAGGATTTCCTAATTTTTTTTATAAGCATTGGCAAAAATCATGACAAAAAGAACCAAGGAAAAACAACCACAGCTTTATAGACACATTAATCAATACAATAGGCTGCAATGGTTATTATGCTTACAGGATTACCGAGACCTGACTAGTAATTTGAATATAATATGCAGGATTTACATTTGAAACACTGCACATATGGAGATTTAGCACATTGCTCCTGAAGGTGTAACTCCACTTGGGACCTGGTACGGGAACGTAGGAATTAAACTGATATCCATAAAGTACTGAAACCTTTTATAATATGTACGAATACACTGTATATATCCATACATGCATCTTTATCTTGGGCTAGGAAAAAGTGGATGCTATTAATTAAAGCTGAAATCAATGCATGTTATAACATCTGGTTGTAGAAGACCTCGAGAGGATGCTTTATAAAGAAAAAGTAGAACAATGCATTGATAGCCTTCTAGTCTTGAAAGCGTTAAACAAAAAGCTCACTAGAAATCTTTAAATAGCATATTGCTTTCTTTCAGGTGCAGAGTCTGTCTAATTAGTAGAAAGACCTTGTTTACTGAACAAAATGTGACATCCTTTAGATTCAGTGCAATTTTATCCTCTTTAATGGCACAAGTGAGCAAAACCTCATGTCAGATGTTCCCAGGAGGATACCATCCCATACTGCATGTTAATACGTTTTATTTTTCTGTCACCATCTCTTCTTGTTTCCTATGAAGCATCTCTTATATATAGTATCTCATTTATAGCCAATATAATGCAGGAAAGTACAAAAAAAAAAGCAAAAAAGGTCAGGCTACTTTTAGCATGACACATAGAAAAAAGCATACTTATAGGTATGAGGTTTGCACCAAAATAGGGTATATTTCATGACTATAATATATTTGAATAAAAAAAATATATAAAGAAAATGATAATATGCTATCTTAATAAACACCACTGTCCTGAGGTTCACAAAAACTGATAATCCGAATACATGGGATGTGTATAATACGTTTTGTGTTATAAGTCCATAAATTTGGAAAATAGTTTGTAATTTATCATTTGCTTGTAGCTTATTTTGCTGGGATTGGGTGAATAATATACAAAAAAAAAAATTAAACAAAATAACACAGCTACCAGATGTTTGTTTTGTTAAGCAATTCTGATGGTGCACATGCTCCTTTGTGCCTGATTTTCATTTTGAACGTGGAGGGCACTGTCACTTTATGTGTCTCTTAATTGGCATTTCTCAGTCCAACTATAGTAGTTATGGTTAATACATGGCTCAGGTTTGTAATCTAATTTTCTATGTTGTGAAATCATAGATGGCGATTTGAAGAAAATCCTTGACTAGGCATTCATGCTTCATTGAAAGCATCCTTCATTTAAGTTACTAATCTAGAGACATGCAAGGCTGCAAGTTTCATTGTCTCTTTACATTCCTTTAGTAAAAAGAATTGCTAGTTTTACAAAACTGGTGTAAAGGGAAACATTAGCCTTCCCATGGTGTTTACAAGATTTAAAAAGTACACAATTTAATTTAAGCTTAAGGGGAACTACTATCTTTGATTTTGTTTGGTTTAATACATTTAATGTATCATTGAGAACCCTACAGAAAAAATGTGTCAACATTCTCTTTATGTTTCCGGGAAAAGCACAATTCACACAACGTGATTCTATGAAACTTAAGGAAACCTACTTTTTAAGCCTATTAAAACCCCCACTATATTCAATAGCAGGTAACAAATAATCCTTTACCCACATGTCAATCTCCGACTTGACATTTCCTTCCCCTATGACCAGAGGTAGGCAACATTCAGCACTCTAGATGTTGTGGACTACATCTTCCATAGTTGTATCACAGCCATATTATGGCAAAGCATTAGGGGAGATGAAGTCCACAACTTCTGAAGTGCTGAAGGTTGCCTACCCCTGATAAGCTTTCCACTTTTTGTGGTCCTTTAGATATTTTTTTTTCTGAGTTCATCCACAATAAGGTCCCCTGTTCTCACCTTTATTTCCTATTTTTTTTCACATTTTTCACATTTCATAAACATATAACACAGCCATTTGGGGGGGCGTGGCTTGTCGGCGAATGGAGTGAGTCGCACATTGCCGGAGATCTGCAACCTCGACCCACAAAGCCCCAAATAAGAGCCTGCCGATCCCTGAGCCTGCCGATACATGAGGCCTGCAGGCAAGAAGGCGGCCGCCTCCCCAGGAGCTGAGAGCGGCACGGATTCAGAGCCCAGCTCAGCTAAAGGGGAAGCGCTATCGCAGATAACAACAGAACTGGCGGAAATCCTGGCCAACATGTTCACCAAAAGTGATAAAGCCGCCATGGTCTCGATGCTGAGGGCGGCGATACGAGAAGAGTTCTTGGAGGTTCGCAGGGACCTCACGGCCCTTGAACAACGGGTCTCAGAGCTTGAAAATGAAAACCTACAAGCCATCCAGCATTCCCAGGCCGCTGACCATGCCACAGCCAGGCAGGGTTCTGTGCTCCTGGAACTCCACAGACAGGTGGAGGATCTGGACAATCGTGGAAGACGTAACAATAGCCGAGTTAGAGGCCTGCCAGAAGCCGATAATGAAGACCTCTTTGAAGCCCTTACACAGCTTAGACGAGGAGGCCCCTGATGACTTCCACATAGAATGAGCCCACAGGGACTGTGGCCTCCCTCGAGACGTGATATGTTGCCTACTTTCTTTTCAGGTTAAAGAAGCCATCATGCGATCAGTAACCAAGACATTGACAGGAACCCCCCAATACCCATAACCCCGAAAAACTGGCGAGCTGAGATATATGCCACCGTAACGGGGGCCGACCAGCTGCTCGGAGAAATCTTGATGGGGACCCAAACGACCGGCCACTTGGCGAGACCCGGGGACGTACCGCCCAATCACCCGTACTGGCCCCCCTCCAGGGAGCCAACCCATTCTCAACGGCCTTAGTGGACATATCAGAAACTCCACAAAGTGGGTCGAGGGAGAGTGGATACCGGACTTCCCAGACGGACTCAACCAACTGGACTTCCTAGTCCCACAGCAACTGACCCTCTTGTACATTAGGTCTCCCCCACACGACCTGGGGCCATAGTTGCCTACTATTTCACAGTCCTCAACAGGCTAACAAACCCAGACAGACACATCAACCAAACCCCCCTCCACTACCTTCCCCACTCACCCCCCCAGCCCCCTTCCTTGAGGGCCCCTGGTCACGGCCCCCCTTGTTGGGTGGCCGAGCAGCCATGGCGACCAGCTTCTGCCCAACACCTCTACTCCTATGATCCCACAATGTAAGGGGCCTCAACTCCCCTGAAAAAATGAGACACCTGCTGAGGACCCTGTGGTCTCAGAAGACCTCAATAGCATTTATACAGGAAACGCACCTTAAAGGGAAGGACGCCCCTAAGATAAGAGATAGACGATTCCCCCAGGGATTTTACGCCACCAACTCTGAAGTTAAACGCACGGGAGTGGCAATAATCTTTGCCCATTCTGTCCCTTTCCTAAGCAGTGCATCACAAGCGGACCCCCTGGGCAGGTTCCTATTTGTGAAAGGCATGATCGCAGAACACAGGTACACTTTCGCCACGATATACTGCCCCAATAAGGGGCAACACCGGTTCCTGGCGAAGGCCCTCACGCAGCTAGAGAGGTTCAGAGATGGCACATTGGTGTTAGCTGGAGATCTAAACATCCCGCTGGACCCCCGGAGGGATTCTTCCGCGGGCACCAGCACCATCCCCCCCGCACTGTATAAGGAAAGCAAAACAGGCATTGATCAGGTCGGGCTTGGTCGACTGCTGGAGGGTGGCGTATCCCGAAGCTAAAGATTACACATGCTATTTCTGCGGTGCATAATAGATATAGCGGAATCGACTATATTTTCCTAGCCCAAGAGTACCTTCCCCTCTTGATCACCTCCACGATAGGGATAAAACACGATTCGGACCATGCCCCAGTTCAAGTCACACTTAAATCACCACTCTTCAATCCCCGGGAACTTCAATGGAGACTCAATGAAAGTGTGCTGACAGACACCAATTTCACCACACAAATCACACAAACACTGACCCAATACTTTGCTGACAACGACAGTCCTGCCATTGCCCCCCTTACGGTGTGGGAAGCGCAGAAATGTGTGATTCTGGGACAATTAATCATATTATGCACCCAATGGAAGAGGCAACACGCCGCAAATATCGTAGACCTGACGCACACGATAGCAGACCTAAAGACACGACACAAACGGGACCAAACGGATGACACTTATCTCCTCCTCACTGACAAGCGCAGACAGCTCAGAGACCTACTCTCCCAGAAACTATTACACACTATATGGAAATCGAATAGACATTTTTACGAATTCTCCAATAAATGCTGGAGAACTCTAGCCCGCACCCTACAACAAAAGCAGAGGCAACACCATATTCACCAAGTTAAGGGGAGGGATGGGACGATGAAGAGGGCCCTGGCAGATATCCTCCAGGCCTTTCGGCACTTTTCTCGGAGCTATATAACATCAACACCACCACACGACGAACGGAGACACCACAACACCTACACCGTGTGAACGGCTTCCTCTCGAAATATGTCGGGCACAAGCTCTCGGAGGAATTAGCAGAGGAACTGGAACAACCCATCACCGCGGAAGAGCTCGCCGCTGCCCTTAAACAATCTAAATCCAATAAAGACCCGAGCCCTGGCGGCCTACCGGTCTTGTACCTGCGCAAGTTTCGGGACACACTGTTACCACACATGTTACAGGGCTTTAACTCCCTACTAGAGGGCGGCCAGTTCCCGACACCTTGCACGCGACAGTGACAGTCATACCAAAGGAGGGGAAAGACCCCACCGACTGCGAGAGCTATAGGCCGATCTCGCTTCTCAACTCAGATCTCAAATTATTCGCCAAGATTCTGGCCCTGCGACTCACCCTCGTGCTCCCCACGCTGGTTCTTGCGGACCAGGTGGGTTTTCGGCCTGGGAAGTGAGGCGCGGGACAATACCATACGAGCCCTCAACATGATCCATTCCGCCCGGGTGGACTGGCAGTACCTTGAGGCCACCCTTCGACATATGCAATTCGGCCCCCTGGACACTAGCACTATACACAACCCCGACAGCTCGTATATGAATTAATGGCGCACTCTCTGCCTCATTCTCAGAGAGTCCCCCTGTCCCCCCTCCTGTTTGCCCTCACTCTGGAACCCTTCCTGGAGGCGGTCAGACGGGGTACAAGCTGCACCAAACAGAGCATAGGGTGGCCGCGTACGCGGACAACATGCTATTTTTCCTCGATAACCCTGCGGACTCCCTTCCCCATCTCCTCCGAGCCTTCAGGGACTTTGGCGACATTTCTAACCTTAAGCTAAACATGAGCAAGTCGGAGGCCCTACCGATATCACTCACACCAGAGATACGTTTGCAATTCCACTTCTCATTGTGCGACTCCGAATTAAAATACCTCGGGGTCTGGCTACCTAAAGACCTGATACCAGCTAAACTTCCTCACCATTCTCTCGGTTATACAGTCCGACCTACATCGCTGGATGGGTCTCTATGTCTCCTGGTTCGCCCGTATTAACGCTGTCCTGCCGCGTCTCCTGTTTCTGTATCAAACGATCCCTATCTCCATACCCAGAGCCTTCATTCAGTCACTCTCCACGACCGTACGGAAGTTCGTGTGGAACGGGAAGTCGACCAGGGTTAGTAAGGCGCTACTAGGATGCCCTAAGTCCCAGGGGGGTGCTGGACTCCCATCCTTCCTGGTGTACTACCATGCCACCCACCTTCTAAGGGCGGTGGACTGGCATGCTCTCCCAACAGCCAAGCTATGGGTGCCCATGGAACTCACACAAATGGGTGGTTCTCTCCCCTCCCGCCTTTGGCTTGGCTCCCTAACACTAGGATCCCTGTGAACAGGCAATCCAATGATAGATACCATGCTAAGAATCTGGTGCACGCTGTGATATTCTCACCAACTCACCACCACAGTCTGCCCCCTTACACTCATCACACACAACCCAGACATCAGTGGGGGATTAACACCTGCAGAATTGCGTACATACAGCAACACCGACTGGTTCAGTTTTCATCAAATACTGCAGGGGGATCGACTCAAGCCTCTGACAGACATCCTCGGGGACAAAGCACCTACAGGCATAGACAACTTCCACTACCTTCAAATACAGGCATATTACATGGCTTTCCCGAACAAACAGTGCCTACACAGAACCCCCACGCAGTTTGAAACATTATGCACCAAAAGGACCCACCCTGAGAGGGGAGTCTCCATGCTATACGCGCTTCTCCTCGAGGGAGAAAACCCGCCACCCCCAAGATACATAGCCAGATGGGAGAGAGAGACGGGGACCACGCTCAGAGAACAGGAATGGGAAAAATATTTATTTTAACACATAAATGCTCCATCAGCTCCAAAATCCAGGAGAACACACTGGTACAGAACCCCAGATATTCTGCATCATATAAACATGGAGACGCCCGGCGAATGCTGGAGATACGGCACCAACGATGGCTCCGCTCTCCACATCTGGTGGGGCTGCTCTGTCATCGCTCCCTTCTGGGCAGCGATCCGAGAGTCCATCCAACAAATCACAGACATTGCCCTGCCATTCCAGCCCCTCACTATGTTACTACACCACACAGACATTACCCTTTTCGCATACAAAAAATCCCTAGTGAAAAACCTACTGACAGCAGCCAACTACCTGATCCCTACAAGGTAGAGGCAGAGGGATGCGCCCATGCTCCGGCAGTGGATAGACAGGGTGGGAGAGATGGAATCCCTCACAGCAACACTGCATGACAGGCATGAGAAATGCACTCGCACTTGGACGCCCTGGCTGTGGTACCTCTTGGCGGGTGGGGAAGGGAACTGGGAGCCCTCCACCATACCCCATCCCCCTCCCTCTCCCCTTCCCCCTGCCACCCTCCTGCCCCGACAGAGGGAACGACCGACAAAGGAGATATACCTCCTCCAACAAATACTGCACAGGGAAAATTTCCTGAGACAAGTGACGCTAGCCTGCAGTCAACACAACAAACATGGGACTTACCCAACACCCTGGTTACCATAACTCTAACCAAAACACTACCTACTAATCAGCCATTGTTGTATGTTGTGCCATTGTTGACATACCGTAATTCGTTGATTGCATTGTGCTTCTACACCACTCAGCGCATTGTGTTAATTCTATTACTGCCATAGTCTGCTTTTCACTCTTTGTTTTTAAGCACTTTACTGCTTAAATACTGTTGGATCTCAATTATCATAACAGTTAAGATGTGTATTTTGTTGACTCTGCTAACACCCCAGTGGCGTACATACCGGGGTTGCAGGGGTCGCGGCTGCGACCAGGCCCGGCCCACCAGGAGGCCCGGCCGCCCTGCGACCCGGTATGTATGCCAGTGTGGCCAGCCTCTTCTCCTGGGGGGCCCAGGAGCCGGTCACTTTAGGGCCCCCCGAGGCTGGCCCTGGTATCACCGGGCGCGCAGGCTGGCGGGTGCGTGAGGGAGCACTCTCCCCTGAGTGCTTCTTCTTCAGCTCCCTCGCGCACCAGACTGATACCGGAGCCAGAAGATGACATCATCTTCCGGCTCCGGCATCAGTACGCGGCACCCGCCGGGTGATACCACTGGACCCCAGGGAAACCCCTCAGCACTCCCTAAGGTAGGGAGGCTGGGGGATGAAAAAAAAAAAACAAACAATGTGTGTGTTAGTGTGTGTGAGTGTGTGTGTATTCGTGTGTGTGTGTGTTAGAGTGTGTGTGTGTTAGTGTTAGATTGTGTGTGTGTGTGTGTTAGTGTTAGAGTGTATGTATGTTAAAGTGTGTTTGTGTGTGTTAGTGTTAGAGTGTGTCAGTGAGTGTGTTACTGTGTGTGTCTGTTACTGAGTGTGTTTGTGTGCGTCTGTTAGTGAGAGGGTGTTTTGTAAGTGAGTGTGTATGTGTCTGTCTGTCAGTGAGTGTGTATGTATGTCTGTCACTGAGTGTGTGTCAGTAAATGTGTGTGTCTGTTAGCTAGTGTGTATGCGTCTGTTCATGAGAGTGTATGTGTGTCTTAAGCACTTACCTTATCTCTCCGCCCCGATCTGCCTCTCAGCTCCAAATGCGCATGCGTGGCAAGAGCCGCGCGCGCATTCAAACCACCCATAGGAAAGCATTACTCAATGCTTTCCTATGGACATTCATCGTCTTCTCACTGTGATTTTAACAGTGAGAATCGCGGAAGTTCCTCTAGCGGCTGTCAATGAGACAGCCACTAGAGGCTGGATTAACCCTCAGTGAAACATAGCAGTTTCTCTAAAATTGCTATGTTTTCAGCTGCAAGGTTAAAACTAGAGGGACCTGGCACCCAGACCACTTAATTGAGCTGATGTGATCTGGGTGTCTGTAGTGGTCCTTTAAGTGTATGTGTATCTGCATGCACTGGCGTACATACCGCGGTCGCAGGGGTCGCAGCCCTGTGACCCCTGCGACCAGGTGCCCACCGCCATGTGTTGCGGCCCCAGCCCGCGCAGAGTAAGCGCGCGTGGCGGGGGGCCCACGGATCAGTTTTCGCACCGGGGCCCCATGGGTTTGGTTGTTCGCCACTGTAACACCCTATATTTTCAAGTGCACGAATTGTCAAACTGTAACCATGACGAAAAATAAAAAATAAAGATTGTCAAAAAAAAAAACACAGCAATTTTGTGTATATATAGTTTTGTAGACATACTTAAAAAATACAATTATGGAAATGTTCACAATTGTTATTTTTTAATTTATTCATTCAGCCTTTATAAATAATAGTTGTGAAACGAAAAGCATTAGACAGCATACAGTGTTCTTAATCTTGCATTATTTCACATAGGGTCTGAAAAGTTAGGATGAAAGAAAAAATGAAATATTTCGCACATTCAGTAGGTGAGACAAAATGATCAGCAAAAATGGTCAAATACCTTGCTTATGGTGACTCAGGGCCGCCATCAGGGCATGACAACCGTGTATCAGCGGAACTGCCGCCGGTGCATCTGAACCGGGGCCCACACGCTTATGGGGCCCATCAGGTGGCCCAAGCATTTAGGGCCACTCAATG
>OW240915.1:183299205-183414641 GCA_933207985.1 Pelobates cultripes | reverse complement strand
TTCTTCCCTTGGCACCGATATCGCCATTATGCCTGGTAATCCCTTAAACTTCAGAGATGTTAATCCATTAGGTAAAAGGTTATCTGAGCTTAAAGCTTCGATAATAGATCTTGTCCTAAAAGTTGAATCGGACACTCTGGCATATATAGGAACTAATGCTTCACCACATGGCCTCCCAGAATACAAGTGCGTCTCTTAAAAACCGGTCTAGCTGCACTTCTCCCAGTAGCTCCTATCACAGTTATAGTCTTCCCCGAAGGCGGAACCACCATCTTAGTCACCACAGAGTGTTCAGCACCTGTGTCGATCATGAAAGAACTTCTCTTTCCCCCTATTGCTACATCGACCATAGGCTCCGCTCGACCAAGTGGGATGGAGCCCGGTCGGTATCAATAGTCTTCCATGATAGTGTCAGCCAGACCCACAAAATCTCTATCCTCTCTTTCTCTAGGTCTCTGTGTGGGTGGATAGTATCTGTCTCCTTGAACACTTCCTCTACTATTCCCACCATTCCCTCTAAAACTTCCTCTTACTCTATAACTACCACTATAACCTCCTCGTACCCTTCTCTCTCCTTGTCTATCACCTTCATACTGCTTTCTCTGTGGACACTCACTCTTCCAATGTCCCTCCTTTCTACAATACGCACATTAATTCCTACTTAAAGTCCCTTGCTCAGCCTATTCTCGTCTCCTCTATTCACTTCCCTGTCTTTCTACACTTACGATAGCTACCGCTAGCATATCTGCCTTTTTCCTCATTTTACGTTCTTCCTCCGTCTCCCTATTCATATATACTGTATTTGCAATCTCCATTAGCTGTATTATGGACATCCCTGCAAATCCCTCTAATTTCTGTAATTTCCTTTTACTATCACCTTGGGCCTGGCTGACAAATGCTGAATTAATCATCCTAGAATTCTCAGGAGCCTCTGGATTAAAGGGAGTATACAACCTATTTGACTCAAGCAGTGTCTAATATGGGACTTCGGCAAGGCTGCCCAATAATAGGTTCCAGTCTATGAGTAGTAAGATAGGTGTAAGGGGGTGAGCTAATTTTATTAGTCAGCATTTGGTGGATGAAAAAACGTTTTTTTTAAAGTGTTAAACCAAAAACCTACCAGTAGGTGTCACCAGAGGGTAATTGTATCAAAATAATCTTTATGGGTCTAATAAGAAAACTCAACTTTTAATATATTTATACATAAAATAAAACCTTATAGCAATAAATATATTAAAATAGGGTAAGCAATCCTACATCTATCTGTTATAAACAATGTATTATCAATGTAACTCCCGAAGCTGGCCAGTAGGTGGCTTAGAGTGCCTCCCTAAAGTCAAATGAAACAAATAAACTTTAATTAATTATGTCCTATTTTATTATTACTTATTTTAATCAATGTCCACCCTGCTAGCTAGGCTTGATTAAATCTTTAGTTCTAAGGTAAATTAAACATTTCAGTTTGTAGTTTAGTAAAAGGGGACATTTTGGACAAAGCTGGGAGGGGCCCATCCAGTAACTAAAATAAAGACCATATACCATCTGATACCATTGATCATTGATTAGGGGGAGGGGTAGTACAGAAATACAAGAGTTTGAAACACAGGAACAGATAGGTATGTGGGTAGGCGGGGACAGTAGAGCAGGGGGAGTGCAAATACTGACTATATACCAGTTTTGGGAGTAAGAAATGGGCGTGGCTACTCTGGCTCTGGAGGATGTTTGGGGGTTGGTAATCAGATGCCAGGGGGGGAGGGGATGTCCAAAGCAGTTGTAATTAAGTCCTTAGTTCTGACCACCATATGGCTACATTGTTTCCCATATAACACAGTTTAATTCACCAAGGCAATTTTCAACAATCAGTTTCCAACAGTCAATATATAGAAACTGATCATAGAATTCCGGCCTACTAGTTACAGCCACATGTACACCCTGCACTAAATTTAAGTGAAGACTGCTACATGGAGGCCATGCGGCCACCAGGACAAGCTACTCCCTACTTTTTTTTTTTTAAAACATACAAGACAAAAGACTAACAGCCTTGTGAATCAGAAGATTATTTCAACAGAGCATCTGATTCAAAAAGCTGTACAAATATACACACAGTTTCAACAGTCACACCAATCTCCTTATCACCAGCAACACATTGCGCAGTCACTAGGCCCAAACACACACACAGGATCCTCACATGCTCAACAATATCACGACGTCGCACACACAAAATTAAATCAAAAACCCACCAAAGACTATACACTTATCAATGTAACTATTATTCAAACCATACAACTATCCACGCTATTAATCCATATAAACTAACCGATCACATAACATTTCAACAAATTTCATCTCTACAATTATCTGTACTATAAATCAACTTTTGACTAACCAACGATATCACATTCTAGTAACCTCATCTTTACAGTCAGTGGTTATGGTACAGTTAGTAAGTGGTTATAATACAGTTTTAAAGTCACAGATCAGTTAGTAACAGTTATGGTATTATACATATAACATAAAACAGCAATTGTTAGTAATTTTTACACAATGTCAGTGGTTATGGTACATGTCAGTAGTTATGGTACCGTGCGCTATTTTACAGTTATACACACAATTTACACTCCCACTAGACAGCAGAGCTCTAACTTTCTAGTAGGACATACAAGTTAACCAATTCACCAACTACAATATATTTAACAACATTTACAATAATCCCAACTATTCTAACTGGCCAGCACCTCGAGAGCTTTCGATCTATTTATACACCAGAGATTCGATAAGTTCTTCGCTGCCCAGACACCACGTATAGCGAACTAGAGGGCAGAATTTACACAGTACCCAGCTAGTCTATTAAACTATCAATAAGCTAGTGGCTGGATTTACAACAGAGCACACTTAGTTAAGATAGGGTGAAATCTAGCAAACTATAATATACAACAGAGTATGCTAGTCTCCCGGTCCCCCCGACCTAGCGAACAAAATTTACACCCTAGATACGCTAGTCAAGACAGGACACCGGTGTCCGACATGAGCTATTTACACCAGAACTCAGTCTGACCCAAACCACCTATATTAGACGGGCTGACTACAGAGCGTCTAATTTCCAGATAAGTGTTGCGCTTTTACTTCTTCCTTCTACTGAAGGGGCCAATACCAATAACCGGTTCCAAATATAAAACCCCTTGTGGGTCTACCGCTCTAACGGTATCAATCTTACCTGTCAATTACTGGACCTGGGTTCACTCATAGACGGAACAATCCGGGACTCACTGCGCAGAAGCCGATGATCTCCTGGACAAAAGGCCAGTGGCGCCGAGACGAAAGGAGGTCCACGCAGTAGAAGTCCAGGATTGTAGCGTAGAAGGTTTGGTAAAAGTTTACCGTCTCAAATCTCTGTGCCAGCTTCCGTGCGATGAGGTTCCCGGCCCAATTGCACCAGAAATGTTGCAGTGTAAGCATGCAGAAGCCAAACACAGAAATATTGGACACAGGTCTTCAGGAAGTAACAGGCCTTTATTCACATTACCGATCGGGTCTCAGATGAACTCCTGTTCCAACATTCTGAGAGACCAACACATAGTGTACATTCCTTATATAGCACTATAACTCCTCCCATTAATAGCTACACCCACATATACCTTTAACCAATCAATGAGCAGACTATAGACTTGTACATCTAGTCAAACCACATGGCTCATCCAAGACAAAGGAAATAAGTGCAATTCCAGTTCCTGCATTCCTGCACATGCTCAGTACACTGATGACAGTATCCTAGCTACATGTAGCTAACCAACTGACACAACATACACATATGCCACATGGAGATTTTGGCCTACTAAATTTTAACCATGCTGGAATCCCATCACAGTATATCTGCATGTATATGTGTGTGTGTGTCAGTATCTCCCTATGCATGTGTGTGTGTCTGTTTCCGTATTTGTATCTGTTAGCGTGTGTGTATTCCTGTGGGCGGGATTTGGAGGCAGACTTGAAGGGGGGCCCAGACCTTGAGCTGTGTTAGGGGCCCCAAAATTTCTGTTGGTGGCCCTGTGGTTACTTATAAGGATATGAATGCATTATTAGCTGAAAATTTAGGAGTCAGGGCTAAAGGAAGGGTTGAGTGGCCACCTAAACAGTAACCAGGACACTAAAGCAATTGGGATACACATTTGTATTCGTAGCCCTATAATCTTCCTAATCTTTTATTTCTAAAATAAAGATATTTGACACTGCTATAGCAATCTTTATCATGGAATGCTAATGTAATGCTAACAAATGAAAGTGAAATGATAGAGTCCATTCACCCGTCCCATAGAAACTCCCTTTACTGTTTGGGAGTAGAGGGTGAGTTTACATTTTCAACAAGTTTGCATGTATCAGTAACCAATGACCTCATAATAACCATTGCAGCCTAATTCATTCCTCTACTGGCTGGTAATCATTCCTAAAGTATAAATGAGGGTGAATTAGGCTTTATGGATTAAATTTCATACTGCAAAATACAGGAAAATATATTTTAAATCTATTTTGATAGTGAAGGGGTTGGCTTTCCAATGTAGAATGGCATATCACTCTTGTTAGACAAAGGTAAGGATGCAAGTCTCATTTTACTTGATATAGATTTTTATAGCTTTTGACACTCTTTAGCATAGGATGGTCATAAAACCGGCAAAAAAAGTTGGAGACCTCAGAAGACTAGGGCTAAAGTGATTCACCTCTGTCCTGACCAAACATATCCAAGAAGTGAATGTAGGTGAGAAAGTTCTGCTAAGCATAAGGAAACATGGTATTCCACAAGATTTAATATTATCATCTCTGCTGTTTAACATCATTATCAAAACCCCCACTCACAAAATAGAGTCAACAACTTGTAAGAACATATCCTAATCTGCATCTCAAAAAAAGCAAGTATGATCTCCAGGAGATGGGAGAGAGTGGTTGAACATGTCGTGTCCTTTGGAACAGGTTCTTTTCCCCTGAGATTTCCAAAGAATTTCATGCGGTTTATTGTAATTTTATGTTTAGCATGCAATGGGTGCTGCATGGGAAACATAGGTCCAGGCTAACTAAAAGAGACCAGTTAGATGAGTGAAAATGTGGGTAAAGGTAGGAGGTGATAACTCAATACATTACGTAACAATGGCTTTACGATATATCGCATCTGATATATGAAGAAGTGTTTTTTACTTTATGGTTGTTTTCCATCCCCCTTCCCATTCATATTTTTATCCCTTTAATAAACACAGGTCATATCTCTCCTAGAATCCTGTTACACTTACAAGTTTTGTATGCATGTTTTCCTTCTGATGCATGCATTGTCCTGTTTTATCTTACCTTTGTCAACAATGACTGCTCTTGATAACATTTATTATTTTATTTTGTTTGCATATCTGATTGTAACTGCCAAACAAAATAAACATTTAAATGAACACTATAGTCACCTAAATTACTTTAGCTAAATAAAGCAGTTTTAGTGTATAGATCATTCCCCTGCAATTTCACTGCTTAATTCACTATCGTTTAGGAGTTAAATCACTTTGTTTCTGTTTATGCAGCCCTAGCCACACCTCCCCTGGCTATGATTGACAGAGCCTGCATGAAAAAAAAACTGGTTTCACTTTCAAACAGATGTAATTTACCTTAAATAATTGTATCTCAATCTCTAAATTGAACTTTAATCACATACAGGAGGCTCTTGCAGGGTCTAGCAAGATATTAACATAGCAGGGGATAAGAAAATCTTAATTAAACAGAACTTGCAATAAAGAAAGCCTAAATAGGGCTCTCTTTACAGGAAGTGTTTATGGAAGGCTGTGCAAGTCACATGCATGTAGGTGTGACTAGGGTTCATAAACAAAGGGATTTAACTCCTAAATGGCAGAGGATTGAGCAGTGAGGCTGCAGGCAGGGCCGGATTAAGAGCACAGTGGGCTTGGTGCTGACAATTATGATGGGCCTAATTACGGAATCTTATCGACCAAAAACACTAAAACAGTCATACCTCCCAAGCGTCATGTATCTGATGGAGATGGTGCTGGAGGGAAACTCATAGAATGCAGCTATAAGACACATACTCTATGCTAATTTCTCTCTAATTTATGCTTTCATCTTTCAAGTAAATCCATAACCCCTAACAGCAGTGTCCAGTGAAGCAGTAAGTCAATGGGCGGGATAAAAGGGTGTGCCACTGGCGCAAATCACGTGACAAGACCTGCCAAAAAGGGGGCATGTTTGTCCAAAGAATTGGAAGGTCAGCCTGGCATGAATGAATGTCAGGCTGCCTGCCAATCCTGCAGGCTGTCCAACTAAGGGCCTACTATGCAGGCAGCACCCTGAGCTTGACATAAATGCATCAAATGATGCGCCTACTCCACGCTTTCTAAGGACTGTCCCCTAGCACTCACACATCCACTTGTCTCCTTACCTTCTTACTAGCAGGCAGAAGTTCTTGGTATATAGTCTGAGACAGAGAAAAGGTGTATGTAGTGAGTGTAGAAGAAAGGGGACATGCCACAGAGGCCAACGTCTGCATTACCTAAACTAATTTTAATGTCAGCCAGCCACACAAGTTTTGATCCCATACATCGCTCTTAAGCTTCCAAACTTAAAGGGACATTGTATTTGTTCTGGTAAGTAGAAGCATTCCATTCAGGCTTTTTGCAGTAAACACTGTCTTTTCAGAGCAAATAACTCCACTGGCCGCTCCTTAGATGGCTGCTAGAGGTGCTTCCTGGGGCAGTACTGCCTAGTGTGCAGCACTGCCATTCAGTGTCTCCACCCTCTGCATGCAGACACTGAACTTTCCTCATAGAGATGCATTGATTCAATGTATCTTTATGAGGAGATGCTGATTGGCCAGGGCTATGTTGGACTTGTGCTGGCTCTGCCCCTGATCTGCCTAGTTGACAGTCTCAGCCAATCCTATGGGGAAGTATTGTAATTTGCTCAGACCACCACTTCTGAGCCAGCAGCTGCAGACTTGAATACAAGTAATATTTTACTATATTTAGGGAGGCAAGAAGGGGCCAGGGTGGTGGTTTTAACATAATAGGGTCAGAAATACATGATTGTGTTACTGACCCTATAGTGCTCCTTTAAGCAAGAATATGTGAAGAGTAGTTAAGGTTGCCACCTTTCTTGGAAAAAAATACCAGCCTTAATCATTTGTATAATTAATTAGTTATGCGTGACATCACATGATGTAAATCACAAGGAGTGACAGCAGAGAAAATTCTGTAAAATCACCAACAAACTACTCACAGTTTGATTCTGCTGTATAGATGGATTGCTCCCAGTGTCTCAGTCTCGCAAGTCACCCAGTGTCTCAGTGTCCCTATGTATCACAGTGTCAGTCGCCCAGTCCCCTAGTCTCCCAGTGTCTGTGTTCCCATTTCTCCCAGTGTCCCAATGTCTCAGTGTGTCCCCATGTCACTAGGATACTGGGGACACTGAGAGACATGGGGACACAGAGACATTTAGGGAAACTGGGAGAAATGGGGACACTGAGACTTAAGGGACACAGACACTGGGAGACATGGGGACACTGAAACATTTGGGGACACTAAGACACTAGGGACACAGAGACATGGGAACACAGACACTAGGGGACACTGTGAGACTAGGAGACACTGGGAGACAGACACTTGGGGACACTGGGAGACATGGGGACAGTTGTGGACATAGACATGGGGACACTGGGACATATAGGGACACTGGGAGACATGGGGTCACCAGGCACACTGAGACACTAGGAACACAGACACTGGGAGACATGGGGACACTGAAACATTTGGGGGCCCTAAGACACTAGGGACACAGACACAGAGACTAGGGGGATACTGGGAGACTAGGGGACACTGGCTGAGAGACAGACATTTGGGGATACATGGGGACAGTTATGGACATAGACACTGGGACATACAGGGACACATGGGGACACTAGGCACATTGAGAGACATGGGACACAGACACTGGGAGACTTGGGGACACTGAGACACTAGGGACACTGGTTGGGGGACATGGGAACATCGTGTCTCCGTGTCCCAATGTCTCCCAATGTCCCTATGTCTCACAGCATCCCCATGTGTCCCAGTGTCCCCTAGTGTCTCAGTGTCCCCTAGTGTCTCAGTGTCCCCAAGTGTCTCAGTGTCCCCATGTGTCTGTGTCCCCAGGTCTCCCAGTGTCTGTGTCCCCATGTGTCCTAGTGTCTCAGTGTCCCCTAGTGTCTATGTCCCCATGTGTCCCCTAGTGTCTCAGTGTCCCCATATGTCCCCTAGTGTCTCAGTGTCCTCTAGTGTCCCGGTGTCCCCATGTTTTCCAGTGTCCCCAAGTGTCTCAGTGTTCCAAGGTCTCCCAGTGTCTGTGTCTTAGTGTCCCCATATGTCCCCTAGTGTCTCAGTGTCCCCATGTGTCTCTGCTGCCTTTCCCCCCATCCCTCACCTGAGCTGTAGAGCTGCTGTCTGGACTCTATGCTGTGTAGCTGCTCCCCCACAGATCAGTGAGTAGTAGAGAGAGGCAGGGATATTCTGTAACTTCCTATACCTGCCTCTCTCCACACACAGTGACCCCTACTGACCGGTGCTGGTATTGCAGAGTAATTTCCATTTATTCTGAGAAAATTACCTGCATTTGTATTGCCTGTATTACTGCAATACTGGCACGGCAGCCTCAAATACCAGCTGTGCCAGTAAAATACCAGTCAGGTGGCAAACCTAAGTGTAGTGTGTGTAAAAATGTTTTTTAAATGGGCCTATTCCATGGGCCATGGGCCTGGGCCTGGGCCTGGAGCTGCAGCTCCATCAGCCCCTATGTTAATCCGGCCCTGTCTCTAGCACAGTAATAGAAGACAACAACCCTGGACATTTTGAATCAAAGACTCAAGACCTACCTGTATACACAAGCCTTTCAGGAATAGAATCTGTAATTTCTAGCTACGTGTCCAATGAGATTAAAAGCACTATATAAGTTGTTATTATTATTAAAAGCAAATCATTAATGGGTTACTCTAACCCTGCCTAAGTATTTGTAGCTTTTAGTTTAAAATGCCCTATTGGGTGTTATTCACTATGTCCCTGCACCCTGTTTAAAATCTGCAAAAAATAACGATGTACTTACCTGGAATTAAGCACAGGGTTAAACTCCCTTTTTCCTCAGGAGGTCAAAGAGAAGCATTAGATTGGACCAGTTCATAGAGGATATGGGCGCGAGGGGAAGGAGTGGGGGTGGACTTCTTTTTTATATCAAGGGGGAAATAAAACTAACCAGCAGTGAATGAAGGTGGGAAGAAAGGATGGGGGATCAAGCTTCCCTTTGTAGACACAGTGTCTTCAAGGGGGAAGTTCACTATGTCTGTCAAAAGCAAAATGGAGTCCTGGTGGTTAAAGTAACCCTTTAAGTCAGAACCATTACAAGGTGTTTTAGTCTGGGCTTAATACATTGGAAATGAGGCATAATAAATGTTTGAGTGTTCAAAAAACCCTCATTTTGCTATTATCACATTTGATATATAGACAGGGTGTGCCAAAATTCAGAGTAGGATTTGACAGGTAAATAACTTATTTGTTAGCAGTACATTTTTTGTTGTTGTGGGTATATATTATAACTGAGCCTTGGTAGATTCATTAAAGGTAATTTCATGAAGGAAATTAAGTAAAAATCGTGGAATTTTATTTTTAGAAGAGCAGGCCCATTATTTTGACGCAAAGATAAAGTCGTACTGAAATGTGGTTTCAACAGGATGAAGCTACAGTCAGGGCCGCAGTTTGGGCAGCGGATAATTCGAAGAAATTCTCAAATTAATTGACCGCCACGTCCACCCGACCTTTCAGCTCTTGATTACTTCCCGTGGGGATATCTGAAGGAGTGTGTACACGTGAACAAGCCATGTAAACTTGAGCAGTTCAAGGACAATATCCATGCAGACAATATCCATGCCCACCCCGTATTTCATTCTGTAATGTAATTTTTCTAATTTGTTTCAGAATGTCACAAGTATCCAGTGTGATTTCCTTATTTCTTTCATTGCACAGTGTCCATTATGAAATTTGTCTTTTGTCTATGCTCACCAGTTATTTATTTAGTCAACATAACAAGATTGAGTCTGCCTGAGTCACCACCATTCAGGATACATGATGGAAAAATCTGACTCTGTGAGGTTGTAGCCAACACAAGAAAGCACTCTGCAAATACATTCCATCAGAACTCAAAACATAACACGTGTTTTGTTTTTATAAGAAATCTGAACTCATTAGCCTTTACTTCAACAGGAAATCTTTTTCATTGTTTATAAAATACAGTCTAAGGATATCTGCAGAAAGGCTGTGTGAAGTCTGAAACATGACGCTTGTCTGGGCTCTTTTGCATGTCAAGCTGGGAACGATGGGATAGTTGTGGAAACATGTTTTCTTGCATTTCTATGCCCAAGAAGGACCCCTCATAGTCCAACTTGAGGTATGCAGATGATGCATAACGGTATTTATTTATATTGTCGCAATTAGTCAGTTGGAGCACTTGGAGGTGTTTTTTTCCATTACTATTATACTGTTACAATTTTCCAGTATTCCCAATTCCAATGATCTTCTCTGTTATGTACTTACAAATGATTACTATAGTGTAAGGTATACAATTATGTATTTCATAAACTACAAAATCTCTTTAAAGTTTAACACCCTGGCTTCTCCATCACCTTTGGATATATATTCCCTCTTATATCCAGAACTGAAGATTCATAAAAAGTATCTGGGTAGAATCTTTATGGAGGTTCTATCAGACCTTCGACTTCTCTTACTTTTGTGAGAAACAAGGAAACACGATTCATACAATAATTGTAAAATAAAAAAACAAAAAGTCATCTCTTACCACTTGTTGAATTTACTGAAATATTAATAATTACTACAATCTTCTTGAAACATAACTTAGAGGGGCCTAAAACATGCAAGATTTAAAAAGGAGATAAGTGGGAAACAGCATTTTGCCAAACTCTGCCGCTTCCATCTCAAAAACATAGCTCGCATCCGCCCCTATTTAACACCAGGCCCAGCTAAGATGCTGGTCCATGCCGTTGTTCTTTCTCGCCTTGACTACTGCAATCCCCTTCTCAGTGGTCTTAGGTGCTCCCAGATTGCACCGCTGCAATCTACAATGAATGCGGCGGCAAGGCTCATTTTCCTGTCCGTCCGCACCTCCCACACCTCCCCCCTTTGTTAGTCCCTACATTGGCTTCCAGTTAGATTTAGGGTTCAATTTAAGATTCTGGTGCTTGCTTACAAGTCCCTACATAATACTGCTTCAACCTACCTATCCTCCGTAATACACAAGTATGTCCCGTCAAGGCCCCTGCACTCTGCCAAAGACCTACTTCTATCCTCTGCCCGTACTCCCACATCTGATGCTCGCCTCCAAGACTTCTCCACGGCTGCACCTTTTCTGTGAAATGCCCTTCCCTTCTCCGTTAGACTTTCACCCAGTCTCCACTCCTTAAAAAAAAATTTGAAAACACACTTCTTCAGGAAAGCGTATCATATAAACTGTTAGTAGGTTTTCATCCTCCTCCACTCCCCCATGACTCCTCCCCTGCAACTGTCAAAAATAGCCTTCTAAGTTGTCAGTGAATACTTTTCTAGCAACCTATTTCATTACCCCTACTTATACCATTTTTTGTCACTATAATCCACTCCCTCAAGCATGTAAGCTCATTGAGCAGGGGCTCTCGAGCCATCTGTTCATGTGCATCCATTTGTTTGGTTACAATTACATGTCTGTTAGTCCACCCATTGTACAGCGCTATGAAATTTGCTGGCGCTATATAAATAATAAAATAATAATAATAATAATAATTTTGAACGTTCCAAGTTATTTGTATACATTGTCCTGCCTTTTAGGCCTCAGTTGCATTACAACACTTAATTAAAAACATTTTATGTAACTTCTTAGATGTCTATGTAGTATTCTAGTGAGATGATATTTCCATTCATCAAATCCTTTAGGGAAAAAACATTCTAAAACACATACTAGTTTAAACTCAGAACACATATGATAAACATAAATGCATGCATTTTTAAGACATTTTCCATCCCTTCTCTGGAATATGCTCTAGCATTCTTGAATGGAACTCACCAATGAATAAAACAAAAACTTGAGGGCTGAAAAATGAAGATTTGAGAAAAAAGAAGACGTCGAATGGTAAGTTTAATTTTATTTTACAGGTTAGTTATTTTATTCCCCCCTCACTATTTTTTAGGGTGAGGGGGGTAGGTAGGGACTTTTTATTTGGGGGGGTGGGTGACTAGGGGCTTGGGGACCCCTAGTCACCTTGGGAGGGGGATTTACTTAGGGCCCCCACTCGCAGCCCAGGGGTGGGGGCCCGGGGGGAGGACAGTAGGTCCCCCCCCTCATTATCTTTATGGCCCCCACCCGCCGCCCAGGGGTGGGGGTCGGAGGGGGGGTGGACAGTAGGTCCCCCCCTCATTATCAATATGGCCCCCACCCACCGCGCAGGGGTGGGGGCCGGGGGGGGCAGTAGGTCCCCCCCTTATTGTTCATTTTAGGGCCCCCACCGCTCAGGGGTGGGGGGCAGGGGGGGACAATAGGTCCCCCCCTTATTGTTATTTTTAGGGCCCCCACCCACCGCTCAGGGGTGGGGGCCGGGGGGAGGACAATAGGTATTTAGGGCCCCCACCGGGGGGGGGACCCTTGTTTTTTTAAACAGTGAGCAGCCACAGGCTGCTCACTGTTTAATAGACATGCCCCTACTCGCGGTATTGCGAGTAGGGGCACAATTTGCTAATATTAAGTAATTTTTACTTAGTATTAATAAATTAATAGGGGCGGACCGAACATCGCATATGTTCGCCATCCGTGGCGAACGCGAACACGCTATGTTCGCCAGGAACTATTCGCCAGCGAACCGTTCGGGACATCACTAGTGGTAAATATTGGCATGGAATTAAGGTTACCCTGGAACAATGGAGACATATTCTAGAATTAACACAATTTCCAAGACCCATTTACACAGATCATATAAATCTAGTCTATTTAAGGAAAGATTAAATTTCATCCTCCAAATAAGCCAGATAGATATTATATTTGAATCAGAAACAGACCAGAGCCAGAAATAGCAACACTTTCTCTCTCAAATGTTTTTCTCTGAACCTAATATAACATCTTCTTCTACTATCATGTCCTCTACCACCATTATAGGGATCACTTCCAGTTTTATTCACTTTTTAAAATCATTGGTGATAGTAGAATGAATATTCTTCCTGTCAAATATAACCTGTCCTGTGAAGATCCTTTCTTTAATGATCGTCTTGTCTGTGTATCCTTCTCTTGATCTTAAAGATGGCACCCTGTTGCAAGAAATATGTTCTTGGACTACAGAATTATGTATGGTTTATTTTGAAATTTGCCCATTCCTGAAAATCCATGGCAATCACTCTGCGTGGATTCTGCACTGGAATATCCTCTATCTTAAAATCACAGTACAATTTATGTGGTTCTAGAATAGATATAAAATACATATTAGAGTACAGTGCACACACAAGAAAAGCACAGTTTTAAATTTTACAATGCTACTTATAATTATCTATCTTAGCAAACAAACATGGAGATTAAAAGCCCTATAAGCCACTGCGATAGATCACACGGCGCGGCCCGTAATTGAATATGGCCGTTGACCACGTGACCACAATTTTTTTATATTTTCTTTCATTATATCTATAAATAAGCCTCGTTTTTAAACAATATTGTGATATATATAACCTCTTTATGTATTTAAACATGTTTGTATGGTATTTCTAATCCTTTCTGTATGTTATAAATATTAATTAATGACCTCTTCTTGGCACCTTTTTTTAAACAATTACATGTACATTCCCTACATATGTTTGTAACTGGATAGCTGCCCACTTCCTTAAACTAAACTTGACCAAAACTGAAATTCTGGTCTTTCCTCCCTCAAGTGTTGTTAATCCTGTGTCTGTCTCCCTCCAAGTCAACGGTGCTACCATCAGCTCCACCACGCAGGCTCGCTGCCTAGGTGTTCTCTTTGACTTCGACCTCTCCTTCAAACCTCATGTTCAATCTATTGCCAAATCCTGTCATTTCCATCTAAAAAACATTGCGTGCATCCGCCCCTACTTAACGCCAGATGCGACTAAGGTGTTGGTCCATTCCACTGTACTTTCTCGCCTTGACTACTATAATCCGCTTCTCAGTGGTCTTATGTGCTCCCAACTAGCGCCGTTACAGTCCATAATGAATGCGGCGGCAAGGCTCATCTTCTTGTCTGCACCCACCTCCCATGCCTCACCCTTCTGTCAATCCCTACATTGGCTTCCTATAAAATATAGAGCTCAATTTAAAATTCTGGTTCTTGCTTTCAAATCTCTACATAATGCTGCTCCCACCTATCTATCCTCCCTTATACACAAGTATGTCCCGTATAAGCCCTTAAGATCTGCCGAAGACTTACGTCTATCTTCTGTCCGTACTCCCACCTCTGATGCTCGCCTTCAAGATTTCTCGAGGGCTGCACCGTTCCTGTGGAACTTGCTTCCCTCCTCTGTTAGATGCTCACCCAGTCTCCACTCCTTCCAAAAAATCGTTAAAAACACACTTCTTCATAAAAGCGTATCCATTAAACTGTTAATAGCTCCTGACTGATTCCTCTTCTGCATCTGTCATTAGTCTAATACTATCCTTACCTTTTTGTGTCATTTTACCCCACTCCCTCTAGAATGTAAGCTAATTGAGCAGGGTCCTGAACCCCTCTGTTCCTGTGTGTCCAACTTGTCTGGTTACAACTACATGTCGTCCACCCATTGTAAAGCGCTGCGGAATTTGACGGCGCTCTATAAATATCATAATAATAATAATAATAATAATAATAATATACCTCTGTCTGCCAGGTTATACTTTCTGATCACCACGTGAAAAAGCCTAAGGGTGAAACGCATTGTGGTATTTTAATATAACAGTATTTTTTAATAAAGGTATTTTGGCCACTTTCTGTCTTCACGTTAGCCATTTTACTTTTTTACCATATTATTATTATTATTATTATTTTTATTATTATTACCATCCTTTTTACCTGGTAGCAGATCTTTTTAATTTTCCACTGAGGATATCACTCCAAAGAATCCTAGGTGGGGATTATACCACTCAAGCTGTATTCATTGAGCAGTCAGCCTACTCAATCAAATGTGAGTAACCACTTAGTATTTTTTTATTACACCTCTAGTTTTTATACTGTAAGCACTATTGCTGTTTTTTTATATTTTCATATGGTCCCTACATCAAGCAAGACTACAAACACTTCACGTATCCTATAAGTGAGGATTGTACCGCTGTACGCCATCCACACTAGGGCAAAGTGGATAGCTCTATTAAACGTGAGTAGGACCATTTAGATCTTCTATACTGTATCCAGCCCCTACTTGGGACATACTGCACCATTAGTTGTTATCTTTTATCTATTTCATATGAACTTCCAGGATTCACCTATGTCACATTGAGAAATAATCCTACTATCAAGACTGTGTCCACCTTTCTATAGACAGGTTTCACTTTGGACGTCCCTACCCCTTAGACTTTTTCCAGTCTATCTTGGACTTTTACATATTGTGTACTTATTTTCCTATTTTATTTTGTTATATTTTATACCGGTTTATTATTATTTTTTTTCTGTTTTAGTGGTGCTACCTTTCCTCCATCTGTTTTCCTCTAAACATGGGGATTCAGTTACACTATATGACCATATTGTGTTAAGCCCCCCACTATGCCACAGTACCCCAATATCAGTAGGTCCTACACTAATTTTACCATGGGAGATTAACATGCCAACTGCAATACTTACTACTTAAACTGTTTCCAGAAACTCTCTTTAGTTTATGCTTTTCTGGGGTTACCTCCAAAGGGGCACTTATAGTGGATGGGTGGGGTGCTCAGTCCAATAGGAATCTAGATTCCAAATTTACACATAAAAAAGGGCAATTGATCACACATTTTAGTACTCTAAAATCTCTTCCAGCATCTACTCAAACTGACCAGGACTCTTTATTCAACAAATTAAATTCAGTGATCTTCACAAAGAACTGATATCTAATCATACAGTATCTTTACAACAACAAACATTTGTCCAAAAGAAAGAGTGATTAAAAGTATAGGATACTATGTTTGTTATAATTCTTGTGTGCAGGATTACTGATTAAATGTATTAGGTCAGTTATGGACTTAACTATACATACATAACACTCTTATATAGGATGACATAACAAGACCTATTAATTATACAGTACTGCAAATGTGTTTACATTGAAACAAAGCTGGCACACTCACCATTGCTCTTAAAATGGAAATAACCAACCCAGCCTTAAAGGGACACTATAGTCACCTGAACAACTTTAGCTTAATGAAGCAGTTTTGGTGTATAGAACATGCCCTTGCAGCCTCACTGCTCAATCCTCTGCCATTTAGGAGTTAAATCCCTTTGTTTATGAACCCTAGTCACACCTCTCTGCATGTGACTTGCACACCCTTCCATAAACACTTCCTGTAAAAAGGGCCCTATTTAGGCTTTCTTTATTGCAAGTACTGTTTAATTAAGATTTTCTTATCCCCTGCTATGCTAATAGCTTGCTAGATACTGCAAGAGCCCCCTGTATGTGATTAAAGTTCAATTTAGAGATTGAGACAATTATTTAAGGTAAATTACATCTGTTTGAAAGTGAAACCATTTTTTTTCATGCAGGCTCTGTCACTCATAGCCAGGGGTGGTGTGGCTAGGGCTGCATAAACAGAAACAAAGTGATTTAACTCCTAAATGACAGTGAATTGAGCAGTGAAATTGCAGGGGAATGATCTATACACTAAAACTGCTTTATTTAGCTAAAGTAATTTAGGTGACTATAGTGTTCCTTTAATATCAAATTCAATTATTTATGACATTACCACCTACAGAGTCAAGGATACTGTCATTTACCTACTCCATGAAAGTATTCCTGGCCTGATGTGTGACAAATTTTTTGTATGCCTTATAGGTTGTTTTTTTTTTTGTATTTCACTTTCATGTTCCTGTCTTCCAAATAGTTTTTATAATAATTCCATTTCAGAACAATGAACAATAGTTATAATATATCTGAAAACAATTAAAACGAATGAACAAAACTGGAAATCACTGAGATTTGGGAAAGATTTTTGTCCAAAATTTCTAAAACGTGAAAATTCTCTCACTTGCCTATTTTAACCTAAAATTTATGATTTCCTTGTCATTTCTCCAATTTTCAGTTTAGTAGGAAAACCAAATTATGAAGTTGAGGAGATGTTAAAAATCACAATGTATAGAGCATCTTTAAATCATGCTAAAGGTAAATCTAATTATATTGTGATTAGTCATACATTTTCTGATAGTTGTATAATGGAATTGAAGTGATTGATATTTATTAATAATTACAAATTCAGAAACCTTGACCATTCTGATTAATAATTCTTCATTCAAGACTAACCATGTGTTTATGTTTCTTTGAAAACGTTGCGTTATGAAGAACTGGGCGCTGGATTAATATGAAGTCTAACAAATACTAGTACAATAACACTGTGAAAACAGTGACAGAACAAAGACAAACGCATCCTGAATGAATACAAATTAAACTGGAGCTTACGTGAAATCAGTGAACCATATTTAAATGCCAAAGCTGATCATCCATAATAAGACAATACAAAAGTAGCAGGCAAGCCAAGTCAACATTGTACAAGACAAATGATCAACTCTGTATCTGGAAAAGCAGAAAAATTAAATCTACCAGCAGGATACATTTAAGTATACAGTATATATTATGTGGAAAATATGCCGCGTGCAGGAATTTCATAAAGATTATTGGATGAAAACTCGGAAGTAAGATCTTTTAGTTTACTCATGTAGGGTAATATTTAGTAAAAAAAATTTTTTACAAACCATGCATTTTGATATTTGTAAAAAAAAATAAAAAAAATAAATAAAGGAAAATAGCTTTGCCCACCATTTATTTTAAGAATTACAGCTGATCTGAGTTGATGATGTCAGCCATAAAACAACAAACATGTTATGACCACTGTCAGTGTACAGCTGCAACTGTACTCTACAAAACATCCAATGTATTAAAGTATATTTGCACAAATCTCACTGACCTCTTTAATGTCCCCTTTAACGCCTTTTAATAGCCAGGAGATCCCCAGACACTTGGCTCTCAGAAGTTAACCCCTTTAATGATCATAAGAGACTAAGAGACTCATTATTTTCTGGATTCTTGTGACCATTAAATGGGTTCATACTCTTATGTGTCAGGCCAGGAGATTGGATATATTCAGGTGTGCATTACTAATAACTAGAGAGATAGCGCAGAAGGTGGTAGTAATGGGTAAATCTTCTCCCTCTTATGTGATAACCTGTATGCATGTTTCTAGCACAGTAGGGAAGATAGACTCATATCACTGAATAAACATAAAATAGCTTAGTAAGATGTGGAATACAATTCACACACATTTGTTTGTAATTGGCATCAGTGACGCCAACAGGTTTGTGAATTTTAAATGTAATACTTTAACATATGTATGATAAACTATGAGGTGGTTTCGTTAAAGGGTGCACAAATAAATGTAACACTAACTTGTTTAAATTTGCATTAGGTAACTTTTAACATGAAACTATAATTAGAACAGAAATGTTCGTTTACCATTTAAGGTACTAGCTATATATGCATACAGTGCATTTTACTTATTATTATTTTTTATGCAATAAACATGATAGTGTATGGGATAAAAAAAACAGATGTCTCTGAATCCATTGTTTGAACAAAATCTTTCCTCATATAGGAGAGCTTGCAAATCCAGCAACATAGTTTAAACAGAATTATTGCATTTTAAAAATTAATTATCTCCCAGTAAATTAAATCTAATCATTGATAATATCAGCTGTATCATCTCCTTTTCAAAGAACATCACTTTAGTGGCTCAGGAAGCCTCCTTAATAAGATATCTAGCACACGTCAAATTTGTTTAGAGATCCTGTCAGTCCATTCGATTTGACATGTTGATCTAAAGCAAGACTTGACTGTTTCTGCATAAATGTCAAGGTTAAGGTATGTAGCAAACAACATCCTCCCCACCCCCCAGTATCTTTTATTCTTTCATAATGGTGATGAGAGGGTAAAATACAATATATGCTTGCAGTCAAAATGTCAACCTGTTTTATGCCTCAGTAGATTTTTGATCAGAACCTCATTCGTATACCAGCAATTTTAATGTACATTTTTTGTAAATGTCAACATGCTCAACTCAACTAGAATAGCAAATGTGTCTGACCTATATGTTTTATACTTCAGGGCGGTTTCTATATAAAACCTTTTCTTTTATCTGCCTTGCTGCAACAGTGACTGCAATTTTCCTTGCTGCAGTAATAGTCTCAATGAGAGAGCCTTTGCTTTGAAGATGTAATTGAAGGTGAATGACCTAAACAAATTTCTAAAGTAGACGCAGGCTGTTTACTTCACTGCTTTTAAAAATCCTTGCCTATCAAACAAACTAAATAAAGGTTCAATGCAAATTATGGTGAGATCTATCTATAAAGAACATGAGTCAAGTTGCTAACACATTCAACCACTGTCCTTTATTTTTTTGCTCACCCTTCATCCTTGTGCTATCACTTAATTAGCATGCAATGCCAGAGGCACATTTTGCTAATTAAGAGAAAGAGGTTGTAAGGTTTCATATTTAAACTACCTAGACTAGAGTCTGGCAGTGATTAAGACAAAAGATAATGGCTACTCGGCTTCATAAAGGTCAGATAATACAGCCATAATGTAGGTTATTAGAAAGTTATGTTATATAATGCACTTCAAACAAATGATTGTCTTACTGGTCTTCATTAGTGGATTTATTATGAAGGCAAAGTTTAATATCATGTCCCAGCTATAAGAAGAATTAATCTAGATTTCTCAAACACATAGAGATCACATGGCAGGTTACACTAGAAGTACCTCGCAATCCAAACTTTCCCAAAGTTAGGAAGCAACCCAAAGATAAGTAACTAATATAACATAACCTTTAATAAATATAATAAAAGAAAGGTCAGAACTGGGAGGACGCCCCCTAGGGGATTGTCATATGTTTATGTGCAAATAAAACATAACCTTTAATGATTTTATATAAAAACACTGTTCAAAAAGAATAAAAGAATATATTAAAAATGAGTCTGGATAGGTCAAATAAATAGCACTAATTGGGGTGTGCAAACTAGTATAAGTTTCACATCTAATAAATCCTAAGGTGAAAAAGACATATACAAAACCCAATAAAGTGCTGGTTCAAATTTATAGTACAAAAAGAAGGCAGCTATTGAGAATATTTCTGTCACTATAGTGGATATAAAAATCTCTTAGATAAGGTAGCCCTCTCTCAGTGAATAGTATCAAACATTGTAGTGTAGTAGATTATTGCTACATTTAGTTCAAAATAGCCACCTTGTTAAGTGGCACTGAGAAATTGTTACAGTCTTACTAGAAGATGAACTAGACAAGAGTCAGGCCTGATACAATAAAGGTTCTGCCTCTGCAGCTGTCAGAAGGCAGTATATTAACAGCAAAGTGGAGCTTGCATAAATATAAATAAACCTCCCCCAGTATACCAGCGAGCTTGCCCTGTCCCCAAAAGAATGAGTTGATCGACTATCTAGATCACGATTAGCTAGTGAACAGAACTTGCTATATGCTACCTATCTCCTTTGCATCTCGAAATCAGCCGCCTAACCAGACTCAAAGCCCTGCTACCTAACACGTGTTTCGGCGTTGCAAAACGCGCCTTCCTCTGAGGCTCATTTTTAATATATTCTTTTTTAAATATATTCTTTTATTCTTTTTGAACAGTGTTTTTATATAAAATCATTAAAGGTTATGTTTTATTTGCACATAAACATATGGCAATCCCCTAGGGGGCATCCTCCCAGTTCTGACCTTTCTGGTCAGTTTTTTCTCTTTTCAGCTATACATATAAGTAAGGGTTATCCCCTATTCTGGACGCCCCAGATACACACTCTAACTGGTTCCTCCCTTTTTTTAGGGATATCCAGTACTTTTTCTAAATATAATATAAATAGATTTTTGGAGTATACAAATCGTAATGGTTCATAAAATGCTAGCCAGTGCCAGGCTAACAAAACCATCCAATAATAAGAAAAAAGGAAAAGAAAAATAGAAACCAAATAATGAGTCAAATTAAATACAAATAAATAAAATAAAATAAAAAACGACACAACAAGCTGAAGCAGAAAGTAACAGTATACCGCTCCGGTAAGTAAATAAATAAAACAAAAAAGAGATAGTAACAACTAGTGGAAACAAATGAAACAAACGTGAGAATAAATATCTATAAGAGATAAACTCCTAAGAAATAGAGCACATTGAGGGGAGAAAGGTAAATCATGATAACCTGTAGCTCCAAGTAGTTCCCTAATGTGCCTTCGTGAGCACCTCTTAAAATAATCTAAACCCTACCCGTCCCCCCCACATCCACATAGTTGTCTGATAGTAAAATTAAATGTAACTAAATGAAAATAAAGGTGTGATAAAACCATAGAGTGGTGGCTATATCTATAGAGTCATAATAAGCTGCAGCATCATCCCTAATCTATCCGCCAACCACTACACTAAACTGTCCCGCCGCGCGTTTCACCATAAAATGGCTCTTCCAGGGGAAACGAGTAACTGATGTCGAAGGTTTAAATCTCCCGCCGCAAAAGCCATTTAGTGGAAAAATCCACCAATCAGATTGGAGAGGAATGAAGGTAACTCTTAACTCTTTGTGAGATCAAGAGTTATGCATGATCATTGTGCCTATTTGTCAAAAACTAAAACCTTCAGCGAAATGGAACAAACATTCATTCTCTCTCTTCTTAGATTTGTTTTAACACATAATTACTTTACATTTAATGGTAAATACTACCTGCAACTCAGAGGAATGGCCATGGGGTCATCTTGTGCACCCAGTTATGCCAATTTGTTTTTGGGCTGGTGGGAGGAGACCACAGTATATACAGCTATGAACAGTAGATTTACCGCATCTATATACAAGTGGTACAGGTATATAGATGATGTTTTAATTTTCTGGACAGGTCCTTTTACCCAGTGGGAGATGGCCCAAGACATATTCCGTATGAACTGGTCATTATTATTATAAGACCCTTGCTTGACAAACACTATTGCAACACATCCCTCAATAATGAATAGAAGGGCAAGAAATCTTGCAGATCACCTCACTCATAGTCACTTGGAACCTAAACTACCAGTGTCCACATGGCTTCAACCCACTAAAGGGTATAAATGTGGGCAATGTAAAGCTTGTGAATGTATTCTTCCATCTAAATCGGTTGTTAGTAAACAAACCTCCAAAGAGGTTATTATCAATGCCTTTATTAATTGTAGCTCTACCAACATAATATACCTAATCACATGCGTCTGTGGTTGCCAATACATTGGAAAAACATATCAACAACTTTTCTGTAGAATCCTACAACATGTTGACTCTGTGACAAATGTAAACACTGATACCTCAGTGGCTAGACATGTATGTCAAAACCATGCAGCTGATCCAGGTGTACTAAAATTTCAAGCAATTTTTAAAATTATCCCTTAACCATCATTAGGGAGATATTAATATTTCATTATTAAGAGCAGAATCGCGTTGGATTGATCAATTTAAGACTCTATATCCTAGGGGACTAGATGAGGAGTTTAATTTTACTCTGTTTATCTATTCTTGATTAGTTGATAATGGAATCTGTTTCCATTTCAGATATGTATTGAGATCTAGACATTATCTACTGAGCTAATTATGATTAATCTTACTATCTAATGTAATATATATTTTATTTATTCACATTGTTTTTGTACATTTATGTTTGACATTGGAGTTATATATAGCATTTTAAATATAGTTATCATTGATTATTGAGACAATCGAACAAATTGAACAAAATAAGAATACCTAGGCTGACAAGTAATCATTCATCCCAGTGCTTAGCCTTATCATTCGGCTCAGTCAATATATATATATATATATATATATATATACATATACACAAGAAATTCACCTAGGGTTCCAATGAACATTTTTAGATGTTGCGGCATTAATTGTTTTGAAATATTGCTTAATGTATATTTTAATTAATCATGAATTAATTATCTAGTTATTTTCAATACACACATTGCTGACAGTTACCTAAAAACCTGGGAATACAATTACTGACTGTAATTACGGACCGCCTGCACCCCGATTGGGTACCTCCATCAATCATTGCTTCCTAGTACTTGTAAGTACCATAATCACTGCACTGGAACACCATAACCACTGTAAACCCCACAAACCGCCACAGCTTGGTTGGGGTCTCATCGTCCTCCACCCACCTTGGACCCAAGACCAGGATCCAGCTTCCGGTAGGTAGACCTCTCCTAGGCCAGAGAGCATTGCAGGAACAGCTCTTAGAAGAGCTAGTGATTATACTCAGGGGAGTATTGTGATATAGCAATCCCCAGAGTGTAGTTCTACAATCCCCAAACATGAGCCAAGACTTCATGAAGGGGTAAAGCATCTTGTTTAATGGGAGCCACAGCTGGCTTTTTATGCCCCCATGCAAGGGAACACCCACATTGACGTTGTGGGGGACAGTATGACAATTGTTACAAACCAATCAGAACAGTAATTAAATGTATGACACACCCACAACAAACATACAATCCCTCCCCTCTGCCTGTGAGATAATTGGATCAGATACTGTTTTAACCCAATTATTTCCAGGCAGAAAAAACACATATTTTTACGAAACTCCAAAAGTACCCCAAAACACAACAATATCCCCATAAATCTTATATAAAAACATATCCAAAAATCACCCAGATCAGAGCAGGGGTTCAGGAAATTCCTGGTAGTCTTATTTGTGACCCACCGTGCACATGGTTCCATGCTCAAAACAGTTCCAGAGAATTAGGGCTAACGGTCGGCCTCCCTGTCTGGAGTACAAAAGTACATACTTCACATGAACAGAGCCTTTTAAACAGCATTGGGCAAGGTATATTGCAGGGCCCATAGTCCTGAGGCAATAGGCTGGCCAGCAGGCCCCTCCAAGAACCCTTGACGAGGTTTAGTTTGTCACAGGGCCATAATCACAGGCCCCTCCAAAAGCCAGTGACAAGGTTACTTTCGTCACACTGACCGATTATAGAGGTCACTTAAACCCATCTATTTATTGAGCAATCACCGCTCCTTCTGTGACAAGTGCTGGGCATTACAACTTTAACAATCAATCAAGTATGATTTTCTTATTTTAGTCGTTCTATATACATAATCCTTCCTTCACCGTTACCTATTAAACTATGGACACTATTTTGACGGAGTATTAGGCTGAAAACATAGGATGACTAGTTCCAAGTTATTACACAGGCGCTGTTCCTTCCATGAAAAGTGCTGTTTATTCTTTAGGAAATCGATTGCTGGTTCATCTTTGGCAGCATGACAATGCTTCTATAGATGTTCATTACAATTGTGTAATGCGCTGGTCTCCTCATAATAGGTGCTGGTTATTTTTAACATTATTAAAACTGTTTAGCTTTATCTTCTATTCTATTTAATTAAATGTGACTTCTATCTGGTTGACATTCACACACAATCCGTTGCTTAGAGTTACCCACAAACCAAGGATATAAGCTTGGTCGAAGTCACAGGGCTCTCAGCTCACGTGTTATTATGCATGAGCTTGCCCCTCCATGAAAAGTGCTGTTTACCATTACCTTTATTACCATTTTCGTGCTTTACTCTTATTTTTTTAATTTTTCTATTAAGTATCATACGAAATATTACAGTTTAAATTTGATACCAACTGCCGAAACAACTCCGGCAGTTTTGATATTGGTTTTGTCATTAATATTTATATTACCACCAATGCAAAATGATCATGCATAACTCTTGATCTCACAAAGAGCTAAGAGTTACCTTCATTTCTCTCCAACCTGATTGGTGGATTTTTCCACCAACCTCCTTTTGTGGCGGTAGATTTAAACCTCCGACATTCGTTATTCGTCTCCCCTGGAAGAGCCATTATATGGTGAAACGCGCGTCAGAACAGTTTAGTGTAGTGGTTGGCAGATAGATTAGGGATGATGCTACAGCTTATTATGACTCTATAGATATAGCCACCACTCTTTGGTTTTATCACACCTTTATTTTTATTTACTTAATTTTTTTTTTACTATTAGACAACTATGTGGATGTGGGGGGAAAGGGGAACTACTTGGAGCTACAGGTTATCCCTTCTCTTATTCATGATTTTCCTTTCTCCCCTCGATGTGCTCAATTTCTTAAGAGTTTATCTCTTATAGATACTTATTTATTCTCACTTTTGTTACATTGTTTCCACTAGTTGTTAGTATCTCTTTTTTGTTTAATTTAATTTACCTACCGGAGCGGTATACTGTTACTTTCTGCTTGGTCATTTTTTTAAATGTAATTTATTTGTATTTAATTTGACTCATTATTTGGTTTCTATTTTTCTTTTCCTTTTTTCTCATGGATGGTTTTGTTAGCCTGGCGCTGGCTAGTGGCTAGCATTTTATGATCAATTACGAGTTGTATACTCCAAAAATCTATTTATAATATATTTATTAAAGGTTATGTTTTATTAGTTACTTATCTTTGGGTTGCTTCCTAGCCTTGGGAAAGTTTGGATTGTGAGGTACTAATATTTATCTGCCTCCGATCCCTTCTCCCTCTCTGTTTCAATATTCCTACCCAAATAGGGGTTAACCCCCACTTTATTTAAGCAACCTGACACAATCTCTCTGGCTACACTAGTTCGGTATCATTACTTGAACAAATCAGTATCATTCATTTTAAGGCGTTTGAAAAATCACATGTTCACAAATGAATTAATTAATTTGTGTGTGTCCCCAGTCCTAATATTAAAAATAAATGGGGGTGGACACACTGTCCCCACACGTTTGTGACTGGTGGGGGTGCTAATATTAATAATGAAGGTGGGAGGACCTACTGTCAATTAGACCCTTATACTACTATGCGGTGTATTGGTAAAAGTTACTCTAAATATTCATGGGTGAGAATTAAGGGCGGCGGTTGGGGCGCTAATATTGATAATTAATAATCACCCTTCACCCGTGGGTGGGGCCCTAATATTTATAAAAACACATTTTCAGGAGACTTGAATGCCAGTGAGATGTGATTGGTTGGTTTACTTGGCAACCAAACAGATAGTTCATGGTCATATAGCAAAGTGGGGCAAAGTTTCCTATACTTTGCGATAGGTCACCCATGAGTGTCGGCTGAGGGACACACTAGGTCATCCCCCATGAGTATTAAGAATAACTCCCACCCGATACCCACACCGCATGACAAATGGTTGTATATGGAGGTACAATACCTCCATTATAGTCATTTGGGGTCTAATTAACCCCCTTAGGATTATTATTAATTCATTTTTTATTTTTTAAAACTTTTTTTAATGTGGCAAAGCTGTATTCCTGGCATGATTGCTCCCCCTGCCTCCCCCTTTTTTTTACTTATCTGATCCCAGCGCTGAGTAAAACATATAGTGATAATGATATCACCCATGGAAATGCAGTTTTTGTGTGAAGAAATATAGCAGTATACCAATCTGCCAAATTTCAACATGTAAAAACTGAAATGGGCAAGCTCTTTATGACCCTGTAACTTTCCAAATACCATGAAACCTGTCCCCGAGGTCGGAATCATTGTACTCGTGGGACATCACGCCATATAAATATGTGTGTTTTATTGCAGTAAAATCTAACAGTATTATGACATTCATAGATAAAATTTGATGCAGAAAATAACAGAATTTCTTAGTTTCTCACACTTTTTCGATTTCATTTGACTAAATTAAATTATGTTTCATAAATATGCATTTGATGTGAATGAAAGCCCTATTTCTCCTAAACAAAATTATGTATAGTATGTGTGGTTGCAATTAATATGGAAGATGAAAATTATAGTCGAACAGACATAGAGCTCAAATTCTACGTTTTGTTTTGGTCAGAGCAATGGTTATGGGATTAAAAGTTACTCACCATTGCAAGTTTGACACCACACTTACCATTGTTATTATAATCCACAAGAAAAGTTAATATTAATCTGCAGAAACATTAGTCATGTGGAAAATAATAAGCAGATAATGAAATGTATATTTGTTGTAGCAGAAAGCAAAACAAAAAATTGTGACTTTAGTTATACGATAAATATTGTTGCTGGTTTGAGTTGGTTTGCTTACCAGTAACTTATCTGCTCTAAATATTTCAAATGTGTGACCTTGAATGTTTTCTCTTCCAGGGTTTGATAATATTAGCAGACCACAGCAATTCTTAACTATAAGAAAAATACATAAAGACAGATGGTTTTATATTTTCTTGTCAATCTGCACTTCCATTTGCCTGTAATTACATTAAAAAGGCATTTTTTTTTGATAAATCATAAAATCAATATTTCAAATGCCAAGTGATAAAATGTCAATTTTACTTTATACTTGTGTTTTATCATGATTTCAAGTGTTATTTGTGGAGAATGAATATAAGCATTGTACTGTACCTATACAATGTTTTTATACAGTGGCGTACATACGATCCCATGGGGCCCCAGTGCGAAAATTGATTCGTGGCCCCCCACCCCTGCGCGCTTACTCGGCGCGGGCTGGGGCCGCAACACATGGCGGCGGGCACCTGGTCGCAGGGGTCGCAGGGCTGCAACCCCTGCGACTGCGTTATGTATGCCAGTGCATGCAGATACACATACACGTAAAGGACCACTACAGACACCCAGATCACATCAGCTCAATGAAGTGGTCTGGGTGCCAGATCCCTCTAGTTTTAACCCTGCAGCTGAGGTTTAATCCTCTAGTGGCTGTCTCATTGACAGCCGCTAAAGGCACTTTCCCTGATTCTCACTGTGAAAATCACAGTGAGAAGACACTGGACGTCCATAGGAGAGCATTGAGTAATTTCCTATGGGCAGTTTGAATGTGCGCGCGGCTCTTGCTGTGCATGTGCATTCGGAGCTGACAAGCGGATCGGGGCGGAGGGATCCCTAGCGCCAAGGGAGTCCGGCTCTGGAGAAAGGTAAGTGCTGAACACACACACTAGCTAACAGACACACACATTTACTGACAGAGACACACTCAGTGACAGACATACATACACACTCACTGACAGACAGACACACACATACACACTCACTTACGAAACATACACTCTCACTGACAAACATACACTCACTAACAGACACACACAGTAACACACTCACTGATACACAAACTAACACACACACTGACACTCACTAGCAGACACACACTCAATAACACACACACACAAACTAACACACAGTAGCACACACACAAAAACTAACACACTCACTGACACTCACTAGCAGACACACACACAGTAACACACACACTGACACAAAAACTAACACACACACTCACATACTAACACACATACACACACACACGGTTTTTAAAAAATGTGATCCCCCAGCCTCCCTACCTTTGGGAGTGCTGAGGGGGTTCCCTGGGGTCCAGTGGGGCTGCCCGGAGGCCGGGTCACAGGGCGGCCGGGCCCCATGGTGGGCCGGGCCCGGTCGCAGCCGCGACCCTTGCGACCCGGTATGTACGCCACTGTTTTTATACATTGCTTAAATTATTTATATTTATTTTTATAACACTTTATATTTTTTAATATCTTCTGTTTTATTCTAGTTAAAAATAAAATTGGAGATTTATTTAGAAAGGAATATAATGTTAATGCACACAAAATACTACGTAAAAACATTACGCTGTCAGAAGGTTAATGTGTTGTTAAAGTGGAAGTGTTACACCTCATGATTTTTTAATTATGTTTATTCTCTGTATTTAACAAATATGCTCACTGTGCCCAAAAAAATAACATTCAAATACATACAGAAATATTTAGCTCTAGCCTGGAAAAGGTATCCTTCATCTTGGCGGCCTCTCAGTCTTTATTGTCAAGTTCTGCCTTTTTTTGTCATTGAACACAGGGACGTATTAGCCGCGAGGCAAACAAGGCATTTGCCTTGGGCGGCATTTTTCAGGGGGCGGCAAAAAACGCCGCCCCCCCAAATGCCCAGGGCAGATGCCTTGTTAGCCTTGCGGCTAACTGACATCTCGGGCGGCCGGCGAGGGAGCACTTCCCATGAGCTGACTGCTCAGCTCCCTTGCGCACCGCAAAGTGAGGCTGGGAGCCGGAAGATGACGTCATCTTCCGGTTCCCAGCCTCACTCTGCAGCCGACGCGCGAGGGAGCTGAGCAGTCAGCTCATGGGAAGTGCTCCCTCGCCGGCCGCACGCCCGCCCGCCCGCCTGCCAGCGCCGCCCGCCCTGCAGCCACTGGACCACCAGGGAGAGAGACCCCCCCCCAGCACTCTCAAAGGTAAGGAGGTTGGGGGGGGATTTAAATTAAAAAAAAAGTTAATGTGTGTGTGTGTTTGTGTCTGACTGTGTGTGTGTGTTTGTGTCTGTGTATGTGTCTGACTGTGTGTGTGTGTGTTTGTGTCTGACTGTGTTTGTGTCTGTGTATGTGTCTGACTGTGTGTGTGTATGTGACTGTGTGTGTTTGTGTGTGTTTGTGTCTGACTGTGTGTGTCTGACTGTGTGTGTCTGACTGTGTGTGTGTGTTTGTGTCTGACTGTGTATGTGTGTGTGTGTGTGTCTGACTGTGTGTGTGTTTGTGTCTGACTGTGTCTGTGTATGTGTCTGACTGTGTGTGTGTGTGTTTGTGTATGTGTCTGACTGTGTGTGTGTGTGTTTGTGTATGTGTCTGACTGTGTGTGTGTGTGTGTATTTAGAAGGTGGGGCGGGGGGAAGGGTTGGGTGGGGGTGGCGCGGGGGGGAGGGGGGCGCCTGAGTTTTGTCCTGCCTAGGGCAGCACAAAACCAGGATACACCACTGATTGAACATAGTAATAATGTTTGCGTTTCTCCTCTCTAAATACAATGTGTACTATGACAGTGTTATGATTGTAAGGACTGAACTAGATTCTGATATAAATTGCTAGTATAACTTGCAAAAAAGGTTATTCACTCACCTAAAATCCAGTGCCAGCTAACTCATGTGCAACTAGCCCTATCACACACATGCCAATATCTCACTATATATACCAATACAATCTGAACATGATTTAACTTCTCTACAGAGAGATTTGGGAAGTGGCAGATGAGATTCAATACAAATATATACAAAGTCACGCGTTTTGGAATAAGGAACCCACAAGCCACGTATACATTAAATGGGGTAGAGTTAGAGATAACATTAAATGAAAAGGATTTGTGTACAAGTATAAACCACAAGCTATGCAACAGTATCCAATGCTGATCTGCTATTGCAAAAACTAGTAAAATGCTTTTGTGTATGAAAAGGAGTTTTGATTCACGTGGCACAAATATAGTTTTGCCTCTTTACAAATCAATGGTAAGACCCCACCATGCATATGTGATGCAAAACATAAGGAAAGGCAAGGAAAGCTGAAGTAGTTTTCTTTTGAAAAAAGGCATCTCATAGGGGATATAATAGTACTATACAAATATATACAGGGTTAGTACAAACTGCTATGTGCTAAAGTGTTCATTTGCAGGAATATACATCAGACAAGAGAAAGAAAGGTGTTTTTTGATTACAGCAGAGCAAAAGCTTATTTACAGTAAGAACATAGTCGTACGCACGGGGTGTGCCGGGTGTGCCTGGGCACACCCTAATCCTGCGGCACGCCTATGTATATTGAGACCGGCAGGGGAGATCTCAGGATCTCCCCTGTCGGCTCATGCAGAGCCGGCGCTATCCGAGCGCCGGCTCTGCTCTCAGCCTCCCTCCCTACCGACCCACATGCAGGGAGGGAGGCAGGAGAGGACCGGCGGAGCTCTTGCCGGCAGCTCCACCGGGTTCCTCTCGCGAGATATGAGCGTTGCCACGCTGGGACTAGAGTTCACTCTCCACTGGACCACCAGGGATGGAAGCAGCAGCAACAATGACCCTCACCTCCACCCCCACACATACAGCACACACAAACATACACACACAGCACCAACACACATGCAACACCCACAGACATACACAGCACCAACACACATACAGCACCCACAGACATACACAGCACCCACAGACATACACAGCACCAACACACATACAGCACCAACACACATACACAGCACCAACACACATACAGTACCCACAGACATACACAGCACCAACACACATACAGCACCCACAGACATACACAGCACCAACACACATACAGCACCCACAGACATACATCACCCACAGACATACAGCACCCACAGACATACAGCACCCACACACACATACAGCACCCTCACAAACACACACAGCACCCTTACACACAGCACACAAACAGCACCCTTACAAACAGCACAGAAACAGCACCCTCACACACACACAGCACACTAACAGTACCCTCACAAACACAAACAGGACCCTAACAAACACACACACAGCACACTACCAGTACCCTCACACACAAACAGCACACAGTACATTAACAGCACCCTCACAAGCGCACACACAAACAGCACCCTCACACACAGTACATTAACAGCACCCTCACAAGCGCACACACAAACAACACCCTCACACACAGTACATTAACAGCACCCTCACAAGCGCGCACACAAAAACACCCTCACCCACATAGCACACTACCAGCACCGTCACACATGGGCGTAGGAACCCAAAAAAATCTGGGGGGGATAGCATTTTTACTCGCCGGGTATATTCTTATTCCGTAAACTGACAAATGAGTTGTCTATCCCATTGCACAGTGCTACGGAATTTGCAGTTGCTATATAAATGATTAAATAATAACTTTACAGGGAAGGGATTTTACTTACCTGGATACAGCGCCGGGATCCTCCTGATGCTGCGCCCCCTATTTCGTCAAAATAACGAAATAGGAGGGTGCGAGCAGGGAGCAATAAAACGCTTCTATTCAGAAGCGTCATTGCTCTCTGGTGCGCATGTGCAGCTTTGCCGCACATGCGCAGATACTTCATAGGGCGGCATTTATGTCTCGACTAGGAAGCACCTCTAGTGGCCATCTGAGTGTCCACTGGAGGTATTCCTCATCAGTAATGTAAATACTGCCTTTTTATGAAATGGCTGTGCTTACATTAAAAAGCCTGCAAAGACATGCTCTAGACACCAGAACTACTACGTTTAGCTGTGTGGCTCTGGTGACTGTAGTGTCCCTTGAATATAGAGAGGAAAAAAGAATCATCACAAATGTAAGAAATAAAATGTCTGTATCATTATTCTAAAAATTATTTTAAAAAAATAAAAAATATGCACATTCCTAGCTTAATTTTTAGCACGACATATGACACAAACATTTTGTACTTTGCAGATTACTTTTTATATTTTTTTTATACATATACAGATTGTGTAATACTGCCCCTGACTTAGGGTGACCACATTTCCTAACTGCCATTCAGTGACATTCCATACATTTTACTACCCGTCTCTACCCCTTCCATTTATATTAGAACCACTTTCCATGTAAATTCACAGATTTTACTATTACCATGACGTAAAGTCATGATTTTATTAATGACACGGAGGCGAGTATTATGCTGCACTCTTTCTTTATTTCCCTCAGCAGCAAAGAAAAAATTTGAAAACATAACCAGTACATAACATTAACAGTCTGAGAGCAGTGTCTCCTTAGCAACGGTAACAGCCAATCAGGTTCTTCTCCCCAGCATAATAGGTTCTGTCAACCAATCCTATTCCTCTTTATTTGCGATCCCGAAGAATGATAACCGTCAAACTGAGAAAATTAATCCGGGTACCAATGTAATATCCATAATGAGACGTAGGTTAGGCTGTAGAAAAAGGAGAAATATGGTAATATTCTAGTATAAAACTGGATGTATGCAACATTACCAGGCATTGTGGATAGAGTGTCTGTAGTTTACGCTATTGTGAAAGCGTAGTAATGGTTGAGAAACATAACCGGAGGTAAACTCCATGACATCAGGACTTACCGTGCACCCACTTACCAGTAATCCGACCTTTGTGGTTAAGATCAAGCAAACATTTATAACATTACGAAGAAACTTCCCAATTCAGGACTTACCTTGAGATCAACTTACCCAAATTCCCTCCTTCCTCGGGTCGGGTGGGAGGGATAATACTCGCCTCCGTGTCATTAATAAAATCATGACTTTACGTCATGGTAATAGTAAAATCTGTGAATTTTATTAAGACACGGAGGCTCCTATTATGCTGGTTTAAAGCTGGGAGACTACCGTTCCCGCGAAGTGTTGAATAGGTTTAAAATAGAAATCACGAAAGGTGGATTCTGATGACCAATCGGCCGCTTTCATAATGTCTTCAAGTCGGCAACCAATCGAGGAGGCCATCGCTCCCCGAACAGAGTGAGGTGCGAACAATGAAGTGTCAATGCCCACTGAGGACATAATCCACTTAACCCAGCGAGCTAGTGTTGGAGTGGAAACTGGAAGGTGTGGTTTTTGGAATGAGATGAAGAGTTCATGTTTCGTTATGTCTCGTATCGTTGAGGTACGAGATTCGTAAGTTTGTAAGCATTTGAGCATTTGGCCTGTATGGAAACGCTGGGTATGTCACATCATGATGATGTTGTTTTTGTTCTTCGAGAAATATCGAAGGTGACCCCTTCGGGGGTGTAGAGCGTGTGGTGAGGTCTAAAGCCCTGACATCAGAAACTCTTACAGGATATGAGGCACAGGAGCATCACTAGTTTAGCAGATAGTTGTTTCAGAGACATGACTGCATTGTCTGGCCATGCTTCTAGAAAAGTGAGAACGATGGAGACGTCCCATAGTACTGAATATCGTGGTAACGGTGGGCGTGCAAATTTCATGCTGCGTAAAAGTCTACATATCATTGGTTGTCTTCCTGTCGGGATTCCATCTAAACCCCGATGTGAAGCCGAAATTGCCGAACGATACAGGTTTACCGTACGGTAGGCCTTGCCATCTTGAAATAGTGAAGTCAGGAACTGAAGGATCGAAGTCAAAGGAGCCGATATGGGATCCAAATCTCGTTCCAGGCACCAATCACGCCATCTGTTCCAAGCAGACTTATAAGCCTGTCTCGTGCCGGGTGCCCATGCGCCCTCAAGAAGCTGGAGAGTTGCCCCCGAAACTCCCTGGATTGCCCAAGGTCCCCTGAAATCAACCACGCTGTGAGATGGAGAAGACCTTGTTGTATCAAGGGGTGAGGGGATCCGTCCGGGTCCTGGAGGAGGTACTCGAAGTGTGGGAGAATGCGGGGTATATCTATCGCCATCTCTAAGAGGGGAGGGAACCATGGCTGGGAAGGCCATAACAGTGTCACAATCACCATTGTTCCCGTCTGGCGACGCAGTTGCAGTAGGCAACGTGGGATCAATGCAAACGGTGGAAAGGCATAATTCCTTGTGGACGCCCAATCTTGGGTGAATGCATCTGTTGCCAGAGCAGATGGGTCCGGTCTCCAGCTGACAAATCTGGGTATTTGTGCATTTAAGCGGGACGCAAAGAGATCTTTGTCCAAGGGGCCCCAGAATGACCGGATCTCCTTGAAGACCCTGGGGCTCAGTCGCCAGTCGCTGGGGTCCCTGAGGTGTCGTGAGCATCAATCCGCAGTGGTGTTGCATAGACCGGGAATGTATTCTGCTGTGACTGAAATGCCTTGTGACAGGCAGAATTGCCAGATATCTCGTGCCATGTGCGCCAGAATCCTCGATTTCGTGCCCCCTAGATGGTTGATATACAGAACTGCTGATATATTGTCCATCTTCAAAAGAATAGAGCACTGGGCATGGGTTGGCGAAAAGCTGCGGATCGTGAAGGATCCAGCGAGAAGTTCCAGGCAATTGATATGGAGGGATGATTCCATGTCGGACCATCTGCCACCTGTAGATACATTCCCACAGTGTGCACCCCAACTGAGTAAACTCGCGTCGGATTCTATAATGAGGTCTGGTGTGGTGCCAAAGATGGCGCGACCATTCCAGGCTTCCATATGGAGGAGCCACCATTTTAGTTCTTTTGCTTCTGCGTTTAGGGTAATCCAGTCCGAGTAGGCTACCCCGTCTCTCAAATGGGAAGATTGTAGGCGTTGTAATGCCCGATAATGTAGAGGGCCTAGAAAAATGGCTTGTATAGAGGCCGCTAGAAGACCTATCACCCTTGCCAATTGTCTGATAGTGAGCTGGGGCGTTGCCAGCGTGCGTCTGATTTCTTTCTTTATACCGTTCAGTTTTGTTATTGGCAGTTGTAAGGTTTGAGCCGTAGAGTCCACGATTTGGCCCAAGAACTCTATGTGTTGTGTGGGAACCAGAATGGATTTCTCCCAATTGACAAGAAAACCCAGGTTTTGCAGCAGAGTCTGAGTCCAGTGTAGATGGGTTTCGGCAAGTTGCGAAGATTGGCCCATAACGAGGATGTCGTCTAAGTAGATTATGAGATGTACTCCTCGACTGCGCAATAAGGCGACTAGGGGCTTCATCAGTTTGGTGAAGCACCACGGGGCTGAAGATAGTCCGAACGGGAGACATGAGAATCTCCATTTCCTGCCCTGCCATATGAATTGCAGGAAGTCCTGGTGTTGTAGGGCCACCGGTACCGAGAGGTACGCATCTTGTAGGTCTAACTTTACCATCCAATCTGATGGCTGGAGGAGGTCTCTTAGACAATGTATTCCCTCCATTTTGAAATGGTTGTATGCTACGTAAGTGTTGAGGTGTTTCAAATTGATCACTGGGCGAACACCGCCATCTTTTTTGGCAACTAGGAATAGGTTGCTCACATACCCTGGTGTGTTCACAGGGATTTCTGTAATGGCCTGTTTTCTTACCAAATCTCGTATCTCCTTGGTGACAAGGGTTGTGTCTTGTTGGGAAAATTGGATTTCCCATGGGGGGTTGTGTTGTATTGGTGTGGATAGGAAGTCTATGCCATATCCCTTTACAGAGTTCAGTACCCAGACATCTGATGTAATGTGTGCCCATACATGGGAAAAATGATGGAGTCTGCCCCCCACTGCCCCTAGGAAAGAATGAAGCGTAAAAGGACTTACCATAAGGTCGTTGTCCTGAGTGGGCACTTCGTGGTCCGCGAGCAACCCATGGCTGCCCACGTTGTGGGAAGGCGGCCGGGGCGTTGCGATGTTCCTGCAAGGTAGCTCGCCCAATGTAGGAGCCTCGGTTCTGTCTGAAAGAACTCCTGTTAACACGGCCGGACAGGCGGCTCCTGGCTCTTCCGGCCCCACCAAAAACCTTAGGGTGGAATACTTTGCGCTTTATCAAGGGCAGTAAACGTCTGGACGAAGGAGCCCAGTTCCTTAACGAAGTTGTCTCCGAACAGGAGACCTTTGGCTTGGGTGCCCGGTTCATTCATAGCCATATTAATTAATTTTGGTTCAATTTTAAGCAATATTGAACTCCTGGTCGTCTTCAACCATCTCAAAAATCTTGGTTGCTGGACCAAGTATGTCTAACACTTTATCCTGGCAATTGCGCAGGGAAAAATCCAAGCCTTTGTTAGGCTTCCAACCTGTTTTACTCAGGAATTGTATAATTTTTGGGTCTACTGAAGGTGTTCTGCAAGCATCATCAGGGACCGTGGGTCGTGGGCATTCTGCCCGGAGTTTATTGCGTGTCGCCTTATCCAAAGGCTTTTGCACTCTAGATGCAATATATCTCGCCACATGGTCCGAGGGTGACCATTCCGCTGATCGTGGCTGGCGCAGGTCAACAGGGTCAAACAGGGGCTCCCCGTGGGGGTCCAGGATCGTATCGGTGTCCCCTGGGGTTTTTTGGTCCGCCTGATATACATCGGCTTGAGACGCAGTGTGATCTCGGTCAGGGTCGTAACCTTCAGCCAGACTATCTGATTCTAGATCCGAGGGATCTTCAGAATCCTGATAAGTCTCCTCCTCAATATCACTGAGATCCGACTCAGAGTCTAGTTGGGCTTTTGCCCTCTTCCATAACCTAGCCGATTTTGCCCGGCTAGTGGCTCTTTTGCGCGGTGGTGGAATAGTCGCGCCATCTGTGACAGGTGCATAGTTGTCCATCTGAGATAGAGAGGAGTGTTTTGATTTGGTCAATGCCTTGCGGCCAGCCTGAGGCTGTATAGGGGCCTGGGTAGTGGCTGTTTGAGCTGATTTCTGTGCCTGCATGAGGGCATGTGTCAGTGTCTGTGACAGTGAATCAGACATAAGACCCATAGCTGAAGTAAAGGCTTTTGTCGTAGCTTGTGACATAGTTCTGTCAAATAACGTCTGCATATCAGCAGTGGTATTAAATTCAGCTGGGGGTGTATTTGAACTCCCATGAATGGGGACATGAGACCCAGAGGGATTTTGATTATCCTTGTCAGTAGGCATAATGATTATGCTGAGAAAACTGACAGGTTTAAACAGAACAGATTAAATAGATAAACCTAGAGGAATAAAATAACCTAGAAATGAGGGTTGATTAACCCCAAGGAAAAGGAGGGGAAAATCAGGGTACAAACAGGTACTCACAATATAAATGAATACAAAAATAAAATCAACCGGAGACACAGTGAGCCGTCCGACCGCCACTAATGCTAAATTCCAACTCCGAGTTCCGGCTGTTGGGGGCGTTATCAGCTTCAGAGCGCGGGAATCCAATAAAATGGCCGCAGTGTTCGTGTAAATGATTGCCGTGAAAGGTGAGGCTAGATATAACTGTGCGGTTAAACTACCGAACGCGTAAGTAAATACACGAATGCCGTTGTATAATACTAAGTTATTCAGTTAAAAACAGAGTGGAGGACGGTCGGATCTGACAGGCTCAAATGGCGAGCAGAAACGCTGACAGGACACCAATATTCCGCCCAACTTCCCTGCGCCCGATCAATAAAGATTGGGCTCAGGTTGGCAGTGTAGGAATTAGGATCCAGAGGGTAGTAGAAAGTAACAACAAATATGCACACAAAAATGAAAGTATAAGGAGAAAAACTGTATATGACAGGGGAATCAATTAAAGAGATACATAAATCTCACAGGCATCAGTACATAGACAATATTAATCAGTAAAGTATTAAAGGTACAATAATGAATTATAGTAATACAAAATTTGATAATACAAAATATGATCCCCACAGTTAAGGAACCGTGGGGACCTGATGTTACTTAACTGAGGGAGCAGCAAAGAAAGAGGAATAGGATTGGTTGACAGAACCTATTATGCTGGGGAGAAGAACCTGATTGGCTGTTACCGTTGCTAAGGAGACACTGCTCTCAGACTGTTAATGTTATGTACTGGTTATGTTTTCAAATTTTTTCTTTGCTGCTGAGGGAAATAAAGAAAGAGTGCAGCATAATAGGAGCCTCCGTGTCTTAATAAAATTAGAGATTAGTGCCACAAATAATATGCTACTTACAACCAGATGAGGATGATGATGGGCTCTAGCTGCAGTCTGGCTCCACTGGTCTGGTGTAGAACAGGCTCTCTGGAGGCTGTTTGTAACTGTGGTCACAAAAATCAATGTTCTGGGAGAACGGGAAGTAGCTCCATTTTTTGGGGGGCCCTTTACACAGCTCAAGGTCTGGGTCCCAGGGTCCACCTTCATGTTCCACCAATGAGTTTGTTCACAGGGGTGGGTGTGGGGGATGTCCTGATATGTGTGTAAGGAATGCATTGTGTGAATCTGTGTTTGTATGTGTAAGGGCTGCAAGGTGTGTTTCTGTGTATGTACGGGATGCAGTGTGTGCGTCTGTAAGGGGTGCATTGAGTGTGTGTACGGGGTGCATTTAGTGTGTGTAAGGAATGCATTGTTTGTTTCTGTGTGTGTCAGGTTTGCATGATTGTGTGTGTGTGATGGATGTCAATCTCTCTCCCTCCCTTGTCACTCTCTTTCTCCTCCTCCCTCCCTCCCTTGTCACTCTCTTTCTCCCCCTCCCTCCCTCCCTTGTCACTCTCTCCCCGTCCCTCCCTCCCTCCCTTGTAACTCTCTTTCTTCCCCTCCCTCCCTTGTCACTCTTCCCTCCCTTGTCGCTCTTTCTCTCCCTCCCTCGTCACTCTCTTTCTCCCCCTCCCTTGTCACTCTTTCTCCCCCTCCCTCCCTCCCTCCCTCGTCACTCTCTTTCTCCCCCTCCCTCCCTCCCTCGTCACTCTCTTTCTCCCCCTCTCTCTCTCCCTTGTCACTCTCTTTCTCCCCCTCCCTCCCTAGTCACTCTTTCTCCCCTCCCTCCCTTGTCACTTTCTCCCCCTACCTCCCTCCCTTGTCACTCTTTCCCCCCTTCCCCCCCTACCTCAGTTGTAGCGTGGCCGAGCCCAGTATAGTCCGCGGGTACAGGTAGCTTTTGTTTCCTGTACCCAGCCGGACTAACAGGAAGTGCACACTCAGTGTGCACTTCCTGTTGGTCCGACCGGGTACAGGAGACAGATGCTCCCTGTACCCGCGGACTATACTGGGCTCGGCCACGCTACAGAGAGGGAGTGACAGGAGGGAGCAATGGCAACTTCCCTCCTGTCAGCCCCTCTCCTCAGGCTCGCCCGGTGGTGGTGCAGTCCGCCCTCATGGATGCACCGCCCGGGCAAAGCTGCAGCCGCCTGAGGCTCTTTACAGAGCGCTCGGGCGGCTGCAGCATGGGGGCCGGCGGGGCTGGGGGGGATTTCCCCATAACCTGTCCCCCCCGCATGATTTGCTGGGGGGGATGCGTCCCCCCCAGTTCCTACGCCCATGCCGTCACACACACATCACACTAACAGCACCTTCACACAGCACACACACACACACAGCAGTGTGTATGTGTGTATATATGTATGTATATATATATATATATATATATACACATATATATACATACATATATATATATATATATGCGGCGTGTGCTTGTGCTTTAGGGTGCACACCCTAATGCAATAGGCTGCGCACGCCTATGAGTAAGAACAATAAAGATGTGGGATGCGCTGCCTAAAGCGGTTGTGTTATCAGATTCTATAGATAAATTGAAAAAAGGCATGAATTGATATGTATGTAAGCAGGTTGTTGATCTAAGGAGAAATCTGATTGCCATTATGTAGTCAAGAAGGATTTATTTCCCTTCTGTGGCATAATTGGATATGACTACAACTGTTTTTTTTGTTTTTGTTTGCCTTCTTTTGGATCAACTGCATAAAGGAATGGGCTTCACGGTTGAATTTGATGGACTCTAGTCTTTTTTTAACCTAGACAGCTATGTAACCAAGTAACTATGAAAAATGTTAGCACAAGTTACAGATGACTTCCAATGTTATACTCAATTGTACATTTTCTACAGAGGCGACTGTTTACCTTTAAGATTGTATTTTTCTTGTGTTGTACTGCTTGCAATGTAATATCCTTGCACAATGTGCAATGTGCTCTATCTGGTGTTTTTAGACAGAAAGCTATTTCATAGTAACATTTCATCTGCTTCTGAGACATGACCAGTTCTTTCCAAAATGTTCAAGATTCAAAAAAAACACTAATACACGAGCCTGATGCTGACATCCCCTTTTATGATGTTGACATTGAAGAATACATTTGTTGACATAAAAGCAAAAGAAGCTTCTTTATTCACTTAGAAATGCTTTAAAGCCTTTGTACGTCAGCATAAAAAATACATCAATATCCTAATACATTTTCCATAAGTTTATTTATTCTAATAATAAGAAAACTTGCATGTTACTCTTCTATAGATAATAAGCGTTTTACATTTTTAATCTAAAATACATAAGGAAACAGTCTTGAGCAAATCCAGTATGCTGGAAGGATCCCCAGTAAATTGCTTTATTGTCCCAGATCTGTTTAACCTCTTCACTGTGGAAGCAGGCCTCCGAACAGAGTGAATCAGGTTGGGTGGTTCAGATTTAAGGCTCCTGTCCCACTCTTCTGTATTTGTTCCATGGTGTTCTGCTATGTGGACACCAGGTAACTGTGGATACAAAAGAGAGAGGTTGGCGCACACGATGGATGACTTAGCAACAATCTGTAATAAATATAACAGAACCTTCATAGGGCAACATATATAAGATAATGACCAAATATACGTGTAACTGGAAACACTCACAATTTTGAGAGCCATATAAGTCGGCTCTCTACTGTAATTGCAGGTAAGTAGCTCCAATACTACAAATAGCCGTAATGATGGTGATCCCCTAGGAAAAAGAGAGCTTCAACTCCTCCTGGATAGAAATTCAGGAACCAAAGATAGCTTAAATAGCTCTTTATTAAGTTAAAATAAATATAAATAACACTAGCACAACGTGTTTCGACCACCACACTGGTCTTCCTCAGGTGCATAAAGATCAAATAAAAATAACAGGTAACTGTCCCTAGAAAGTGTAGTGTAGGCATCTCATTAGCACATAAAGCACATCACTCATGCAATGCTATGGTCAATAGGACAAAAATAAATAGTGATATAGTGTAGTATATTGAACTATGGAGCAGTTGTAGGTAACTATATAAACTGTGCACTCACATGTAATTGAGTCCTAATATTGGCTCCAGAAATAGCGTATGAAGTGGTATGATCCTCACTCAAGGATATAGGATCATACCACTTCGTATCCTTAAGTGGGGAATCATACCACTTTATACGCATACAAGTTGGATAAGAGACTCTGTACTTGGTGACTGAGCTGGCATTGGACTGTAATAATTTTATACAAGCACTAATTTTTTTTCTTGTTATTTTCTACATCTTTGTAGATATCAATGTTTTTTGTTCTTTTTATCCAGAAAACATTTTAAGAATAATATGAGAAAACATGAGAAGGTAAACGAAAAGTATATCGGATGACATGAAGTAGAAGCTATATGTTATATGGGAGTACATCCAGACACATCTCCCCCCCACCAGTTCCTTCCAACTCCCTAAAGGGATGCCCTACCATGGGTAGCCAATCTTGGGCATCACCCTTATTTAAGTCCGATGAGCGCGGGGTTGTACTCCCATCACGATTATCCCCGTGGGCAAGGCCCTCTGCCCAGAGGGTCAACCATGCCACCACCAAACTTTCTATTGGGAGGAGGGAGGAGTTAATGCGCGGAGCAACGATGTAGAACAAAAGCTGGTGTAGAGAAAGGAGAGGGGGAAAGCCAGTTTGTATCTCTTGTATCACACTGTTTCTGCTGCAAAGTTTGTTGTTAACATTCCTAAGACTACAGGACTACGACTATGCAAAGAATTTGATTATTTTTTTATCTTTTGGATAGATTATCTAAGTTTTGTCAGTTGATGGTTGTTTTTACCATACATTAGAGGTTTTTAACGGATGTTATAGCATATAAACTGCTAAAAAAAAGTAATTGTTGGAAATTTTAAAATTAGATCTATTTTCTTGAGCAATGCATTGTACGAGTAATTTCCAAGGATTATCCTTGAGACATCAATGCAATTGAGTACTTTGAGAACTTGAGAAATATGTTGATTTTATACGAAATATGTTGAATTTATACGAAAACCACCATAGATAGAGTAAAGATGATTCTTGTAGAATGCCCCTCTTGTTCGTCTGTTTGAAACTCCTGAACGCCGTTCGTCTACCGTTTGGGAAAGTAGTAAGTATGAGACTTCCATAGAGACCGGGGGTTTGTGTGAGTGCCATGACCAAAGCAGTTCCAGGCACTCGACGACCAAGTCCCGCTGGCCGCGTTCCAGAGCCAAGATGGCCGCCGTCCATTGTTCTCAACACGTGCGTTTGTATGCACGAAATGGTGGCCACCTAGGAGCATTCAATTCGTCTGCGGTTTTCGTATAGTTACACAGTGTTCCACGTTCTAATTAGTACCCAGGTGGCCTCCGTTCGGTAAAACGAATGATTTACCAAACATGCAAAGTAAAAGGAATCAACAAGGGAATTAAATAACAGGGAGGGCAAATAACCAAACGGTTACTGGAAAATCCTTCACAATATCTTTTAAAATCCATGAGGTTTTCGAACTTAGCAAGACCATAGATAATAATAAAACAAACACTGTCAATTAAATAATTTATTCACACCTCAATTACTTATGCTGTTCTCTCTTTGTAACTGTCACTGTCAGTCAATCCCCTGTCCATCAATATTTAGCCATATCTCCTACCACCTTTACTCCTGTTTCAGCCATGTCTCCTACCCCCTTCCCCTCATTTTTCATCTATATCTCCTTTCTCAATCAATCCACACCTTCCATTTATAGGCCCAATCATATATCTGGGCCTTCCTTTGTGCCTTTGACAGTTATATATATGTTCTTTACCATCCTAACTGCATCCATTAACCTTATACCTATAGTGGAGCGCTAAAGTGCAAAAACGTAAATGGGGTAACTCACTCCACGTGTGTATATAGATGTACAAGGGGATATTTCCAATATATAAAAGACAAAAAACACAAATATAGTGCAGATGGTAATTATAAGTATACAGCATATCCCTAAATTGTCAGATCACTCACATGTGATGGAGCCTATATATATTGGCTCTGTATATATGGCTGTCATGCTCTCAGGGCAGTAGCACATCACTCCTTCAATATAATATATCCCGCTCTAAGGTATGTAGGTATAGTGCCACTATAGAGGGGATGGCACTTTCCCCAATGAAGATTCCTGAGGCTGTAGAAGACTCTTAAAATACTATAATCTATTAACAAAATTAATGAAACAGTAATATTAAAAACAAAGATATAAAATACTGTCCACTCTTGTATAAAAGATTCTTGCCAGCCAAAACACATTTCACTTCTCCTGAGCTTCTTCAGTCAGCTGTAAACCAGTCCCAGGAATCCTCCAATTTAACAGTCTTATGGTCCCTCTTCTTCATTCCCATGTGATTTGTAATTAGCCAATGATGTCAATTTCAGGCTGTCTGCCCCTTTAATCAAGTGTATTCACCTATATTAGGTATCCCCTATTGGGTAATACTATTGCCGCCATTATTATCCTTTAAAATCATTGGTGGTTCGTGGAAACCTGCAGGGTCATGCATGCTCGATGTGGTTGCAGAAGTAACATCGTGGGATGGTTGACGGATGTGGTAAACAGTGTATTCTGTGACGTCACTTCCGCCAATCACGTCGAGCATGCATAATGTGTCCCTGCAGGTTCCCACGAACTACCAAATAAGAGTAGCAAAGAGGCCTGATATGGAAGGAGTGATTTGAAATCAAATCAACATAATTTGCAAAATTTTCTGGCTCCAAATAAAAAATCAATCCTGACTTTTCCCTGCTGTAACAGGACCGCCAATGTGGCCCGCTAACTCCCCTTCTGGGCAGGGGGCCTTCACCCACCAACCCACTGTTCATCCTCCCTCAGGGCTCTCCATGATCTGAAGCACCGTTCCTGCCAATTGGCACAAGCAAATCCGTGGAGAAAAGGGAACAGCTTCAACTAAGGCCCGGGCAAGGGTTGGTGGGATGCTGCAGCCCAGTGGACTGTGTCCTACCTACTGTGATGCCTCCCAGCTAACCAAGAGAAGTCCATGAGAAATCACGGCTCGCTCAGGCCTTGCCACTCATCACAGTGACTTGCCTCATTGAGCCCTGCAACGTCTATTGCACCTGACAGTAGGGAGAAGTACACTAGCCCTCTGGCGTGGTACCACCGATTTACAATATTGTGCATAGAATGAAAGGGGACTTTAATGGATCATGGCCTACCACTCTGATGCATCTAGGGCTGCTGTCTTGCTGTCATGAATTTTATATTTGATTTTGACCCCTTGTTTTATACTTTATTTTCATCCTCTTATGAGGCTTGCAGTGCATTATTGTCGATGACTAATCCATACCCACTGGAAACTCCCCTAACACCAAGTGCAACTCAAACTAGATGCTACCCCAGACATAAAGATATACTCATTATTAGAGCTTAAACCCACTTATCAGAGTGCTCTGAGCCTAATTGCAGGGCGGGGCAAGGCTTTATAAGCCTTCCCCCGCCCTGCAGAGGTCAGTATGCGCGGAGCCCTGCATGGGTGAAGATGGATTTTTTTTTTTGCGCTCGTTTTTTTTTTTTTTTTTTAAAGTGCGTTGGTTATTATGGCTTTTTATTTAGCCTTTTTTGGGGCTGAAAAAAGAAGATTTTCGAAGAAAGAAAACATCAAATGGTAAGTTTTTTTTTTTTTTTTTTACAGGTACTTAGTTAAATGGTCCCCCCTCATTATTTTTAGGGTGAGAGGGGAAGGGAGAGGTTAGTTTTTTTGGGGGGAAGGGGGTGACTAGGGGTTTGGGGTCACCTGGGGGGTGGATTTTTATTTATGGCCCCCACCCACTGCTCAGGGGTGGGGGCTGGGGGGGAGGACCTTAGGTCCCCACTAAATGGTGAAAGTTTATAACACAGGGATTGCCTACTGGAATTGAGCGCTCGCTATATCTCTTATATGTATATTACCTAATGCTTTGCCAGCATTATGGCTTTAAGAGCATTATGTGAGATGTGGTCCTTGGAGTGCCAAAGATTGCCTAGACTACATACTTGCATGTTTCTTATATTAGGACATTCCTTTCCCATTTAGCGCTGGCATTATATAATCTAGCACAACTTGGTCAACACTTCTCTAAATATGTTAACAGGAACTAAAGGATTTCTTTAGCAGGTTCTGAAGTGAACATATTCACAAAAGTATTGAGAAAGTAGAAATAAATTAATACAGAAAATTTTATCATACTTACCGTAATTTTCTTTTCCTGGCTATTATTCATGGCAGCATCACTTATGGGTTAGCTCCGCCCCAATCAGGTACAGGACAGGAAAAATTAATTAATCTGGACCCGACTGGGGTATAAAGGTCCCTCCTCCTTCCAAACCACAGTCGAGTTCCAAAGCTTCATAAATACTTAAGGGAGGGTTGCTGATGCTGCCATGAATAATAGCCAGGAAAAGAAAATTACGGTAAGTATGATAAAATTTTCTGTATTCCTGGCTTATCATGGCAGCATCACTTATGGGTAATACCCAAGCTTCACCATAGGGAGGGGGAAAAAAAAATTACTCTAAACCAGATAATGCTTAAATAAGTTTAATTAGATTGATTCAACAGAGGATAGAACACCTCTACCAAAAGCCGTAGAGGATGATGCCAAATCCAGTTTGTAGTGCTTTATGAACGTAAGAGGTGAAGACCAAGTAGCTGCCTTACAGATATCGTCAGCTGGAACTTCTGCCCAATTTGCCCAAGATGTTGCCAAAGCCCTTGTAGAGTGAGACTTTATCTTACTAGGAGGAGTAAGGTCTTTTAATTGATAAGCCTTGATTATAGTATTGGAGATCCAGCATCTCAAGGTGGAGGTAGATGCTGCTTCCCCTCTCCTGGGACCTATCGGCAGAACAAATAGCTGATGAGACTTTCGAAATTGATTTGAAACTTCGACGTATTTGAGTAGACACTGTCTGACGTCCAACTGATGAAGTTTCACTTCTTCTGGAGAAGAAGGAGATGGATAAAAGGAAGGGATAACAACTTCCTGCAGAATGTGGAAATTCGAGACTACTTTAGGCAGAAATTCTTGTTTAGGTCTTAAAACCACTCTGTTGTGGAATACCTGGAAATGGTTTTCATCACAAGAGAATGCATGGATTTCTGACATGCGTTTTGCTGTAGTTATAGCCACCAAAAACAAGGTCTTATATGTTAGTAAGACAATACCCAGCTCATCTAAAGGAGCAAAGGGGTTTTCAGACAAAACCTCTAATACCATAGGTAAATTCCAAGGCGGAGAATAATTCCTTTTCGGAGGTCTTATGCGAATTGTTGCTTTAAAGAATCTGGCAATAATAGGATCAGATGCCCATGACTTGCAGAGGGCAGATAAAGCTGATGATTGGACTTTCAGAGTACTAAGGCTCAGTCCTTTTTCCAGCCCTGTATGAAGAAAATTTAGAATATTGATGTTAGAGGGTTGCAGGAAATCAACGTTGTTAGCTAGAGACCAGGAACGAAACACCTCCCATATCTTATGGTAGCAAGAAGAAGTCGACCCTTTTCTGCATTTGAGGAGGGTATTAGCCACAGGCTCAGAAATGCCTTGAGCTAGAAGTCTCTCCTTTTCAAGAGCCATGCTCCCAATTTCAGCTGGTTGGGGTTCGGATGAACAGCCGGTCCCTGGGTCAAGATGTCTGGTCTGTGAGGAAGAGGGCAAGGAGGTTCCAGGCTCATCTTGTTCAGGAGAGGAAACCAAGGTCTGTGAGGCCAAATTGGGATGATGGCAATTACCTTCAGACCTTCTTTCCATATCTTTCTTAGTAGTCTGTAAATCATAGGTAGGGGAGGGAATGCGTACCCCAGGTCGAATTTCCATGTAAGGGACAGAGCATCCTGTCCTGCTGCTCGGGGATCCGCATGTAGAGAGTAAAACTTTTCTACCTGGGTAATGTTGAATGATGCCATAAGATCGATCTGGGGTACTCCCCACCTCAGGGTAATCAACTGAAATACGTCCGGATGTAACTTCCAGTCTCCCTGGAGAATCCTTGTTCTGCTGAGATAATCTGCTAATAAATTTTCTGGCCCTGGAAGGTAAACAGCTTTCAACCCTTGTAAATGGCGTTGCGCAAACTTCATTATAGGAGATAGTTCCATCAGAAGAGAATAGCTTCGGGTGCCTCCCTGATGATTTATATAAGATGCGACCGCTCTGTTGTCTGTATGTATTCTCACCCAAGCATTCCTCAGGAGATGACGGAACCCCTTTAGCGCCCTGAGAACCACTCTCATTTCTCTTAAATTCGAATTAAGTTTTGACTTCTTCCATGACCATGTTCCTTGAATCCACCAGTTGTTCAAGTGTGCTCCCCAACCCAGGAGACTGGCATCTGTTGTTATAGTTATCCAAACTGGTTCTTCCAAGGGAAACCCTTGACATTAAAAAATCGTCGAGATAATGATAAAGCTCGATGTTCTTTGTTCTTATAAAGGCTACCAGGGAAATAAGGATCTTTGAAAACGTTCTGGGGGCCAAACTTAATCCAAAGGGAAGTCCCTTGAACTGGTAGTGATTCCCCGAAATCCAGAACCTCAGGAACCGGTGATGACTGTCGTGAATAGGAATTTGATAATAGGCATCTTTGAGATCGATAGATGTCATCCAGTTCCCTGGCTTTATATTGGGCAGGATAGTGGTAATGGACTCCATCTTGAATGTTCTTGTCATCAATTTTGTATTCAGACCCTTTAGATCCAGAATTAGACGCCATTTTCCCTGGGGTTTTCGGGCCAGAAATATAGAGGAATAATGGCCGCAGAAACGCTCTCTGTAAGGAACTTTTTCTATAACCTGGTTCTGCAGCAGCTGGGAAGTTATGTTGTTCAGAGCGATTTCTTTTCTTCCTTTTGAAACTCTTGAATGAATGAAAGAGTTTTGATAAGGGAATTCTTTGAATTCTATCTTGTATCCTTCCATTAGAATAGACAGAACCCAAGAATCTTGAATATTCTTGGCCCAAACCGGACAAAAGAAGCGAAGCCTGCCTCCTATAACATCTGGCTGGGCCAGCAAACGTTCAGAAGTTTTTGGTGGGTGGTCGAGATCCTCTTCCGCTAACAGGTTTAGATGTAGAGGACTGATAGCTTCTCCAGTTAGAATTTCTGTATTCTTTGCCGGGTCTATATGCTCTACTATCTCGAAAGGATCGGTCTCTGAATTTTTTATCTTTCCAGTAAGATGCATTAAATCTTCTTTTCCCTTGTGGAAGAAAAGCTTATTTCCCATCCGTTGCTTTATGAATTGTATCTTCTAAGACTTTACCAAAAAGGAGGTCATCTTGAAATTGGAGCGCACATAGGGAAGCCTTAGAAGCGTAATCTGCCCCCCAGGAGTGAAGCCATAATGCTCTTCTGGATGCTACTGACAGTGCCATACTTTTTGCTACCATCTTGGTAACATCCAGTGAAGCTTCAGAACAAAATTCTGTGGCTAATTTAAAATCCTTAAGTCCCTCCATCAGGTGTTCTCTACGGACTCCTCTATTAATATCCTCTTCTAAATTATCTACCCAAATTTTGAGAGCTCTGGACAAGGTGGTTAGGGCAATAGCGGGATGTAATGCTGATCCCAGAGCCAGGTATGCTTTGATAAGGTTAGTGTCCAATCGCTTTTCCATAGGTTCTCTTAAGTATGCCATGGAGTCTATGGGAAGAGTCGTTCTTTTTGCCATATGGATCACTGCCGCATCAATTTTTGGAACAGAAATCCATGATTTGCAGTCTTCTAGAGCTTACGGATATAGTCTGGGAGTTTTAGTTTTTAATGTAACCTTTCTCTCTGGTCTATTCCATTCTTCCTGGATGACCTCCTTAATAGCAGTGTGAACCGGAAAGGAGGGTCTGTTGGACTTCAGATCTTCGAAATATCTGTCGGATTCCTTCTTTTCTGTACTTTCTTCAGGGATTCTTAAGGTTTCTCTGATAAGATAAACCAATTTATCCACAGCCCTGGAATCCAGGGATCTTGGACAACTATCTTCCTCTTCTTCCTCTGAAAATTCTTCCATTAAGTCAGAATCTTCTTCCAATTCTACATAACTCTCCACTCTAGGACGCTTAGAGGTAATCATTTTATTTGACGATTTGAAGCCTTCTGCAATAGCTTCTGATATCCATTTTTTTTAAAATCAGCCTCTGGGGAACCTTTCTTTTCCCATTCATTAGCTGCTTCTGCCAGGCAAGCTTTGCACAAATTATTCCCAGGAGGAGCCACTTGGTTACAGTTCGCACATCTATTAGACTTTTTTCTATATTTTCTGGGAGAATTCTCTTGAGACCTTTCTGGGCTGAAATAGAGGCCAATATATAATATATTATAGGCCTATTTTGGCACTCTTTTCCCCCCTTAAAAAAATATTTTTAATAATTTTATTGAGGCTCACCTATGTCTTCTAGAGCGAGATCTTGAGGCAGAGGGAGAAGCCATCTGCAAAGAATAATTACTACTTAATACTGTTTAAAGAAGAACAAAGACAACATTTTCAACTGGGAAAATATTAATAAAATAAGATATTTACCTTTAAAAGAGAATCTGGATGTAAGAGGCAGCTTTCCTAGTTACCAGATGATCAGGGAGGTTGTTAACAGCAAAACCGCTCAATTTTAAAAAAATTTATTTTTGGCGCGGTATACCTTTAAGCGCGAAATTAATGCGTGCATGCGCAGAGCGCCCGCCGGACACCGCCGGTACTGCGCTTGCTCCAGAAACCGAGCACAGAAGAGCCCAGGCTTGGGTGAAGAGAACTTCTGCAGTCTGAGCCTCCCACAAACATTTTCAGCTCAGGTAAGATCCTAAAGCCTAATAAGAAAAACAAATGAAGACTTACTGTTTGATGATTACTGGCTTCTCCACAATACTCTGCCTTCTGATCAGGGGGGCTTTGATGTTTTAGCAGGGGGATTTTTAAAGCTACAGCTGACCCCACATCAATTATTTATATATTATTTCCAACTCCATGGTACAGATACAGGCTGTTTACTGAGTTCTTCAGATGAAGAGAGGCTGAACTTCATCTGGAGGCCCATGGTACACATGGGAAGGTGGCCCAAAAAAAAAAAAAAAATTATCCTGTTTGTCCTGAAAGGACAGGAAAAAAGACTGTGGGTTGGAAGGAGGAGGGACCTTTTATACCCCAGTCGGGTCCAGATTAATTGATTTTTCCTGTCCTGTACCTGATTGGGGCGGAGCTAACCCATAAGTGATGCTGCCATGATTAGCCAGGAAATTTCCTTTAAGAACTGCCGAACTAATATGAACAAATTGATACTGATACCAGCACAGTGAGTGATACATAATCATTTTATGAACTTTATATACTCCACGATTTCTCACGGCATGTAATTTATAAATCAGTATGGCTTTACATTCCCCAAAAATATTGTAATATTAGTATTTGCAAAAGTTGTTGTATTTCTTATTTTTGTGATACAGTTTCTTGTTTTGCACTTAAGGACTGTTCAACCTCAAATTTCATCTTTCTCATTATTGCACTGACACACATTATATATTGTTTTATAAAGATCAAAAGGGATTTAATGTCATGTGATACAACCCCCCACTTCCCCCCTCCCCCCCACACAAATGTTGTCCAAGATTTGGCAATAATTATATGTACATAATTATTGCAACTTAAGAAACGTCATTCAAAATAAATTAATTTGTTTGTTCTGATTTACCGAGTGCATACTATGCCAAGGATTTCAGTCTATTTTAGCAGTTACAGGTCGCAGAATACATGGTGTAAAATGAAATTTTAATGTGGAACAATTTTAGAATGTGGTATGTTTGTCTTCTAAGCTTAATAAGAAAACATGTTTGTCTTCTAAGCATCGCAGAAAAAAGAATTGCCAGACAAAACTATACTTATATAAGGTAGACATCACAGGCTACTACAAAAGGGTATTTTTACACTTTTTACATAGACATTTAAAATGGCTCTGTGACCTCAAACTTGTCTTTCTTCTATTGTTTCCTCCTCTCTTCCACTTTCAGAATCTGACAAAGTAGAGACTATTTCGCATACCTCCCAACATTTCAAATGGACAAAGAGGGACACTTTAATTTTAGGGGTGTGAATGGGGTTGTGGCATGACTATTCTGAGAAATTCTAGGCAACTAACTAAAACAATGTAAACAATTATAATGTAATTTAAAACAAGAGCAATCAATCTTATTTGCACAAACTGATTTTTAAACAAATTTATTGTAGTTTAAAAACATATTACTGTGAGTATTATTGCTGTGGAGCTCTGTGAAACACTCAGACACATTAACAATATGATGCTCCTTGAAAAGAGAGAAAAGATGGACAGAGGGATTTGGGCTCAAGATAGGAACTGTCCCTCCTAAATATGGACACTTGAGAGCTTTTCTTTGTCTTATGTATTTTTCCTACGCTTGACAAAGGGTAGGAGTGGCACTTAAGACAAGCTGACATAGGAAGTGGATCTTGCCTTAAGCTCCACCCTTTGTCAAGATTGTCAAGTGTAACCTCCCCTCCCCCACGTAAGACAAAGTAGTTCTTACTTTGTATTATGCTTAATATAGTTAAAAATTGGTATATTTGTTATATTTGGTATATTTGTTAAAAGCAACATGACAGTAAAATGAAAGTGATGTCGCTTTGTAGACTTTTTATGCTTATTTTACTTATGAGCTAGTTTTCCTATGAGCTATTTTACACACACACACACACACGCATGGGCACACGCACACACACACACACAAAGTAATTATAGAAATCTATAGTAGTGATGGTGCACAACAATAAATATAACATTTACTGTGGACCTCTTATAGAGAGACAATATGCATCCATATTATAGATTTAGGTGCATACTAGGTGTATTAATATTAATAACTGGTGCAAACAGTGATTTTGTGAACAAACAGAAGTAATAAGTAAATATACTTGCAACAATATACACTCTGATATCTATATAGGAGACAAAAAACAAGAGAGGGCTCCTAGGGCAGCACAATTAAGTATATATATATATACAAAAGAAAATTAGCTTTTAAGGTATTACACTCACAAAATTGGAGTGGTAAGAGCACCACTCGTGGCTATGTCACTCAGGGAGGATCAGCCCCTAGAGTGCGTGGGATCTGTGGGTAAAAAACACTTGTGACCCATATGACAGGTAAGTATTCTTTATTTGGCTAAAATGAAAAACAAAGGTGCTATGGAGAGTCCTTGGCCTGCTTACCAGCCTCAGGAAACCAGAAGGCAAATCCAATGTACATATATAGTGTAAAGTCCTTTGGATTTCGTAGCCCCAGCTGTTCCTGCTGACCATCTGAAATTTACTTCCTGACACTAGATCTATGACGCGTTTCGCCCCTCTGGTCCCCTCTGGGCTTTGTCAGACAGCTTGTGTGTCCTCCCACTTCCCTCCGTTATATATACAAGGGCTTGTGATCCAATTTTCTCAAAAATCCTTCTGCACAGAATCTCTTATCTGTTCCTAAATGGTTAAACAGCATCACTGATCCCAATGCAGACTAACATAAAACTTAAAACGATTAACAGAATTATCTGGGTAATTTCTGGTGAAAGACAAAATGCAGAGGTGTCAAAATGTATGTGCAAAATAACATTATATATCTCATGCACCTAAATCTATAACACGGATGCATATTGTCTCTCTATAAGAGGTCCACAGTGAATGGTATATTTATTGGTGTGCACCATCACTAATGTATGTTTCAATAAGTCCAAATCTTTTTACCAGGATTTGTTTTTTTGGTTGCTGCACTTGTCTACCATTCCTTTTGCATCATCCTATTTATAGTCGTTTTTAATTATAGAAATCAGCACCTTTCTATCCTGTAACTGGATGCCTCTATGTTAGCTCTATGGCATTTATTGGAATAAGCTCTGTCTTCTTCAAAGGGAACTCACGTAGAGAAAGCATACATAGAAAAAAAAGAAACAATGTTTTTATTTCTCATTTTCTCATTTTCAATGTGTTCGCTGGCTATGCCAGATCTAAATTGTTAGTTGATGTCATTTACTACATCTTTAAAATGCATTTAAAAGAAAATGGAGCATCACATGAAAACCCTCTAGTCAATACAGTCACTACAGCTGTCTGTTTTTGAGAGATTTAATACTAACTTCAGTCAAGCAAGCACTTACAGTAGAGACCCCTCTTTTGATATCACTACATCAGTGGAATCGTTCATTGCTGAAAGTGTCAGCAGGACATGCTCACCCAGGAACTAGGCATAAACGCACACTGAATGGGTATGCTAGCCAGACGTCATGCCTCACAGATGACCTCCTACATACAGAACTATACTGCACAGCGTAAGTGCTTCTAAAGATGCGCTTTCCTTCTGCTGTAGGAGGATAGTTCCTTGGGGTGAAAAAAAAAAGTAGCAAGAGAGGTGAGAATGGTCAACAGCTCAATTAGCCTGCCTTTCGGTGGGTTCCCACTCAGATCTCAAGCTGGTTTTAGCTTAACTTGTGCCATTACAGAAAGAACATATCTAAAACATATCAGACTGGGGCCACCTGTACTGGCAGTCCAGATCCGAAATGCTAGTAAGTTCCCTCTGCACAAAAGATATGGCAACCCCAGACGATCGTTTCAACCTTGTAAGGTATCAACAGGGAGGTATAGCCAATATCGCTGTAGGCGCCATAAGTAAGGAATCCACATCTGGATTGCCATTTAAACTTAAGGAGAGAAAAGTAGCAAGAGAGGTGATAACAGACAACAGCTCAATTAGCCTGCCCTTGAGTTGGTCCCTGCTCAGATCTCAAGCTGGTTTTAGCTCAACTTGTGCCATTACAGAGAGAACATATCTGAAACATATCAGACTGGTCCCACCCATACGAGCAGTCCAGATCTGAAATGCCAGCAAGTACCCTCTGCACAAGAGATATGACGATCGTTTCAACCTTGTAGGGTATCATCGGTGAGGTATAGCCAATAACTCTCTAGGCACCGTGAGCAAGGGGTCCACGTCTGATTTGCTCTTTAAACTTAAGGAGAGAAAAAACAAATAGCAAGAGAGGTGAGAACGGACCACAGCTCAATTAGCCTGCCCTTCGGTGGGTCCCTGCTCAGATCCTAAGCATTTCTGAACTAGACTGCCCGTACAGGTGGGACCAGTCTGATATTTTTCTCTTCTTAAGTTTAAAGGGCAATCCAGATGTGGACCCCTTATATTGGCTATACCTCACTGATGATACCTTATAAGGTTGAAACAATCGCCTAGGATTGCTGGCATTTCGGATCTGGACTGCCCATATGGGTGGGGCCAGTCTGACATGTTTCAGATATTTTCTCTTTGTAATGCCCCAAGATGAGCTAATACCAGCTTGAGATCTGAACGAGGACCCACCGAAGGGCAGGATAATTGAGCTGTTGTCTGTTCTCACCTCTCTTGCTACTTTTTTTTCCTCTTTTTTAGTTCCTTGGGGTCCCTGGATGAGGGACATCTGAAAACAAAAAATAGTGAAGATGGAACAGAACAGAAAAATAGTAATTGTGCTGCCAAAAGGAAAAATTTATTTTCTTACTTATATCAGGTATGACAAAAATAGATAAATAAAAATTGTCACATTCCCTGATTATAAGTATTTGTAAAGAACTTTAATTGCTTAACTAGAAGTACAGCTTACGGAAAATGGCAACGGAATTTCATTGACGCCGCCCGAGCTGCTGGAGCTTGATTGAGCCGCCTAAATGAGTTGCCACGAGTGAGACGCTAAACTTTTCCAGCTTAGCTTTCTCTGCCGTAGCTGGTACCCATAACTGGTAGTTATAACCACAGCTGGGGAGCTAATCTCTTTCCCTTTACCGCTCTACCACTTACCATTCACCACTTATCCAGGCATCATACCCAGGTTTTTTCTTGCCGTAATTGGAGCCACAGCTGGAGCTGAAGTTAAATACCCACGCTCTGAGGTGCTGTGAGGTGCTATGAGGTGCTGTGAGGTGCTGTGAGGTGCTGTAAGTCACAGCAAGGCTGCAAGGCTGGAGACCAGAGGGAGTTGGAAGGAATTGAACTGAACTGCTGGAGAGCTGCCGGGAGAACTGCGGTAGGAGTTGGAAGGAGCTGTGAGGGAAAGTGGTGAGAAACTGTGCGAGAAGCCGAACGGAACGGAGCAGAGCGGATTTGAGAGTTGAGAGCTGAGATTTGAGAGCCTGGAACAGAATAGAGAACTGGAAAAAGAGCTGACAGGAGATCAAGGACAAGGTACAAGGTATCAACTGGCAAGGTATCAGAGGGTCAGGGAGAGTTCTACAGAACCCATAAAAGGTTTACAGAAATATGACACAGATCTAACAGAAAGATACAGAAAGAAAGCTGAGAAAAGGGAGAGAGGAGATAGAGGGGAGATTAAACAAAGAAGAAAAGATAAAAATAGAAAAGCGAAAGAGAGAGGAAAAAAGGAAAAAAGAAGAAAAGAAAGTTGAAAGTTATATATATAAAAAAAGAAAGACAGGAAAGGAAATGAAAGGAAAAAATTAAATAAAAAGATTTTTGAGCCTGAGAAGGTTTAAGAAGGCAAATATGCCAGGGAAGAAGGCCCGTGCAGCTGCGACTATGGCAGTTTCAAGCACGGATGTTATAAATTTGCATCAAGGTACCCCTTCATCAACCTCTACCTCTGAACCTCTGACCCTTATCCCTGTACATTCACATGTACCTGCACAGGCGTGTACTGCGAAGGCAAGTCAGGCTAATGCAGACGTTCCACAGAATAACCCAAACATATCTTTAAAGTCAGGAGATTTTTATGTGAATTGGGGGCCCAAGCAGGAGAAACGGAGGAGGTCAGGAATATACGGAAAACACAGAATGTGCAGAATATACAAAGTAGAGGTGCAAAGAAATCTGCTACTAAAGCTCTACTAAGAGCATACAAGATGGGCAAAATCAGCAAGAAAACCCCCCTAAAAGCTCCACTGGTAGTCCCCTTAAGAGCTCTCCAGCCACAGAGACCTATTCAGAGGAAGCAGGAGTACACTCCTTGCTGCTACAGATGCCATCTAGAATTGATATGGAAAAGATGATATGCAAACTAGAAGCAAACTTTTCTGAAAAAATACAAACCCTAGTCTAATGACTAAATCCAACTAGGAACAAGAGTTCAGATGCTGGAAGAGGAGGGCGAAGAGATAACTACAAAATTTGGAGCACTTCAAGATACTCTAAAATCTCAAAACAAAGCTCTCATGAATATGCATAAAAATATTGACGATCTAGAAAACAGGAGAAGAAGAAGAAATAATCTCAGAGTTAGAAGAATTCCAGAACCACTGGGAAAGGAAATTGAAGATCTACCCAAATACTGCACCGGTTATTTAATCAGATTGTAAAAGTGTGCAATTGAAAACCCAATCAAATTTGATAGGGTACACAGAGTCTCACGACCTAGAAAACTATCCCAAATAAGTCCACGTGATGTGGTATGCTGTTTCCATAATTTTTCACAGAAGGAAAACATTTTACGCTTGGCAAGATCACAAAAAGAATGGGAATTTGAGGACTCGTCTGTAAAAATTTTTCAAGACATCTCTCAAACAACGTTACAAGCACGCAGAGCATTAAGACCAATTATTGCAATGCTTAATGAAAAAAATTCCGTTATAGGTGGACATTCCCCTTTAGTCTTATTGTAGCCCACCAGGGTAAAATAGCAATCATCTCATCCCCTTCTGATTGTTCAGACTTTCCTAAAGATCCTAGATTTATCAACAGTAGAAATCGATGACTGGACAGGTTTGGGTCAAACTGGAGTATTACCAATAATACCACAGAAGATGAAATGGTAAGAAGCTTGTAGAAAGATTGGCTGCAGATAAATAATGTTAATAGTTGATCCGGACTGAAAGAACATCTTGAAGATTTGAGAAGAGTCAATATAAACATTAAAAAAAATCCCCCCCTTCCTTCCTGGTTCCTTCCCCCACCCCCTACTCAATATTATGGTTGGGGCTTGGGATGGGGTGAGAGGGGCAGAATATAAATAGGAGTGTGAAAGTTATTTTTTTCTTCCTTAATATTGAAAGGAGTAGCGGATTAACGTCTGTATATATCCATAGTTGCTGTATGATTATGTGGCCTGTCTATATTAGAAGTCTCGGGTGGCAATCTATTCTCTGCTAGATGCCTTCAAGAGGTGCTTAGATTTACTTGCAGGTCCTTTTTTGTGCTTGTCAAGTCTTGCCCCATCTCAAATTGTTTTCTCTCTGTCTTTTTAATTTTTACATTTTTCATATGTTTTCTAGTAAGCGTATTGAGTATACAGTGTTATCAATGACCTCCTGGGAGCTCAATTAAATGGATATGTATTAGGTCTTGATGAGATGAGGCTGCTGCATGACGGTGGAAAATATTTAATTTATTTACTTTTTTTATCTCTTTTATTTGAATGTTAAAGGGTTGAATACCCCTGAAAAACGTGCAATCTTTATGAATGAGATGCATAGACGCTCGGCTGAAGTGTGTCTCATTCAAGAGACCCACCTCAGAGGAGACTCAGCACCCATATTACAGTCAAAATTCATTTCACATGGTTTCTATAGCAACTATTCTGCAGGGAAATCAAGAGGAGTGGCTATCCTTTTTTCAGTTAAGATTATTTTTAATTTAATAGAATTAGTTTTTGTAAACGGTATGATAAACAATATAAAGTTTACATTTGCAAATGTGTATGTCCCAAATAAACAAGTGACATTTATTAATCGTACTCTGGATAAATTAGAATCCTTTGCTGAAGGAATCTTGGTGGTAGAATGGGACTGGAATTTAGTATTTGGATCAATCATTAGACAGTACATTTAAAGGGAAGGATTGTCTTAAGCATCAGAGAGTTCTCCTACAGTAAACTTTGCATGCACACCAGATGGCTGATAGTTGTCGAACTGTGAATCCGACTGGGAGAGATTATACTTTCCTTTCCCACTCAGCTAATAGCTACTCAAGATTGGATATGATTTTTTTTTTTACCTCAAAGCTCCCTGGGATTAATTCCCCAAAACCCAGGTTGCGTTTGAACGAGTCATTATTAGAAGATCAAAGAGTACAAGATAAGTTGAAAACCACCATAGCACTGTATTCTGATGAGGATAAATGAATTGATATTCAGGATTTGTGCATGTGGGAAGCACAAAAAATGTGTAACTAGAGGGGTCTTAATTAAATGGGGAGCACATATATAAAAGGAACGCCTGGCTGCTTTACAGGCATTAATCCACAAAATAGAAATTGAAGAACTGGCCCATAAGCTAAAACCATCCTCTGATATTTATCAACGCTAAGTAGCATAAAGAATGGAGCTGAGAAGCTTACTTAATTTACAGGCCCAATGAACGATTCAGCTCACAAATAGATCCTTTTATTCACACAGTAATAAATGTTGAAAATCATTAGCAAAAACATTGAAAAAAAGGCTCCTGTCCTCTTTTATAACAAAAATAAAGGATGAAATGGGAAATAAACATTTGACAATGGAATCAATAATAGAGACATTTAATAAATACTATCAGGGACTATATAATCTGCCTAGATCACCGGGAATCAAAGATTGTATGTTAGAATCTATCAGCTCAAATATTTGAGAAAATTTCGCTTGATGATTTGAAATCTCTGGAAACTCCAATTACCGGTACTGAGTTCGATAGAGCAATTCAATCCTTCCCAATTGGGAAGAGTCCTGGCCCTGATAGTCTTACAATTTGCTATTATAAACTTTTACAGTCTAATTTAGTTAAAACTTTTTTAAAGGCATTCAATTCAATTGCTCCTGGGATTACTTTACCCCCACCAATGTTACAAACATTTATTACTTTAATTCCAAAACAAGGGAAGTGTGTGGGAGTTATAGACCAATTTCCAGATAAATATGGATTTAAAAATCTATGCTAAAATAATAGCACTCCATATCAAACCCCTTTTGCCTGGACTGATCCACCCTGATTAGGCTGGCTTTGTGATGGGAAGATAAGCATGAGACAATACCACTAAAATCTCAAGTGTTATACACGTAAAACTGTCTAAGAAACCTGTAGTGCTTTTGGCTATCGATGCAGAGAAAGCCTTTGACAGGGTGGACTGGTCCTATCCTTTTAATGTACTGGAGGCACAGGGGTTTAGAGATAAGTTTCGGCAATGGATAGAAGTCCTTTATAATGGCCCAACCTGCAGTGTAAAGGTAAATGGACAATATTCAAAATCTTTTTCATCCTCTTTTATTAAGTATATTAAATTAATGGTGGAAATATAAAACTAAGTGGCATTTATCCCCTGGAATTTCACCGTTATATCCATTGGCAGGAAACCCTGACTTCCATAAGGGAGAAGGAGGTCCATTGTTAACTCGTCTGATGGGTGAATCTGGGGGAAACTTAAAATTATTAGTACAGGAAAATACAATCCCAACTCTTAATGAATTGCATGGCACTTCTAAAACACCAACGTTGCTAGACACATTGATCTATTCTAAATTTGTTAACTTTCTATGAAAGGAGGTTCTCCCAGATTGGATACCTTGAGAGCTTACCTCCTTTGAGTCGTTCTGTGTTTCCAAACTGCAAGGAATCCATTCACTATCTAACATATACAATATGATACAAATAGGTGTAATGGACGAGGCACCTGTTCATTTTCAGACTAAATGGACAAATGCCTGGGTTAGTCAGACTAAAAGGGAATTTTTTTATAAATGGGCAACACGGTGGTATAGAACCCCTGCATTACTGCGTTATCTTCTAAAAGTAGAAAATAAAAGCTGGAGATGTGGGCTTGAGGAAGGTGTAGCGGAGAGCTGCTATTACACAGGTTATCTCCACTTAAGATCCCAGTGAGGCTCAGGAACAAGTAATAAAAATACCATAGAGTAATAATTCCAGCAAGCAAGATAATCAATGAATATTCCCATACAGATCCCAATGACTGGACGACACACAGCATCAGGAGCAGAACCGTCTTTTAATCCACACAACCTCCGTATAAAGCATTCTCCCATGCAAGGGAGGGATTCACCATAATTAGGACAGTAACCAATAATGTCACAATTACCTCCGACACATCTCCTCCCCTCAGTGTGACACCTAATCCCATTATACATGCTGTAGTTTTCCCCGAGTTCTGGATGTACCCCAAAACAAGCAGTTATAATACTACTTTGGGTACCCCCTGGTAGCCCTGATCTGGGCGACTAACATATCCAAAATTCACCCAGATCGGACCAGGGGTTCGGGAGTTAGGTGGAGGGTGTTATTTGACCGACCACACACGAGGTGGTATCCGAAAAAGTGTTTTTGGCCTTGCGGTCGGTCTCTGTTCGGGAGTTAAAAGACATAGAAATACCTGCCATCCACAGCTAATCTTCCATTCTTATTAATTCCCTTGTTCGGGACATTGATTTTATCGAACGAGGGGCTGACTAGTCCCTCCGTTTGTGAGTTATGGAACTCTGGAGGTCTCAGCGGTGTTCGGTTGTTTGAGTGTTGATTTGATTTCCAGACACTCGACGACCAAACACCGCTGAGATTTTCATGCGTAAGATGGCCACCGCATGTGGTTCGCATGCCGAACGGCGACCACACAGGCACATACAATGTATCAATTAAGCTGCGGTTTGCAGAGTGTGAACACTTAACGAGGCGCACACTTCTCACTGGGGTGGTCTGATGGTTCGGTAGTTTCATTCGTATGAAACTACCGAACAATCATATGAATACTACATACATTTTACAGACATACAGGGAAACAATTACACGAATCCATTTTCAATACAAATTCCTAAGGACAGCCTTAACACAATCCGCTACAGAAGGTACTCTCGAACATATTTGGTTGTTTTGCTCAAATATTCAGCAGTATTGGAAACAAGTACTTATATATATTAAACACATTTTACCGTTATCATATGACTTAACTCCCTCGCAATTTTACTTGGATGGCCTAATTCCTTTACTGATATAAAGCAACAGAAGCTACTGTGGTTTTTAATAAATGAGGCCAATACTTTAATTCCAGTTTTCTGAAAAAAAAATACTATCCCGACAATAGAAAATTGGGTAGAGAGAGTCAAAGTGACTAGGGTAATGGAGGAACTTCATTGGGGCTCAGAAAATAAAAATGAAAAATATTTTAAAATATGGAACCCTTGGATAAATTATTGGTCTTCAAAAGGAGAGGTTGTATGATATATAATGTGATACATTTAGTTGTTTTATTATAATTGGTTGTCCCACCGCCATGCAGTAGCCAAAAAGTAGCCCTAATAACAAATGGAAATTTAATTAATATATTGCAATTTAAGATATTGATTTGATTCTAGAATGTTCAGACATGGTGTATCGTACTACATGACACCAGAGGTAAGGAAAGACTATACTATATAATATGATAATTTCCCTGTTCTGCTGGCCACATTGTTTTTCATAAATACGACTAGGAAGAATTAATGATTAGAATTGATGCAATACACTTATTATGTTGTATATGTGTATGTTATTTTATTTGTATATTTTTATATATGTTTTTTTTCTTTTTTGTTTTGTATAAATAGTATCAAAAACAATCTAAATATGGAATATTTAAAATTTGATGCATTTGTTGTAATATGTTAAATGAAAAATAAAATTAAAATAAAAAAATATTTCTTAAATAAATGTATTTAAAGGGTACTCTATAAATCTGTATCAGTCTCTATGCTGATTTAATGCTAACAGCAAAATGGATTAGCTTATTGTTCTGGCTAGAAGAATGGTATGACACATTGAAACTTCCTTTACTATTTGGGGGGTTGGGAGGACATTTTTAGTGGAATGAGTGGAATTGGTTCCTGGCAGATAAATTTGTTCCTGTGCAAGCTGGTAATCATTCTGTCAGTGTAAATAAATGTCAGCAATGCTTTATGGATTTGATTTTGTTTTTTAAATTAATTGAAAGTAAAGATGTGTGAACACATTGTTGTTTTTTTTAGGGGGGGGCATGGAGGGGGTTATAAAACACAATGCAAACTAACATAAGAATATTCCTTTAAAACTGACTAATTATCACAACTAAACTGTTCTGCTCTTATGCTTCTTCGTGTGAAGCAAAACCTAGACTGCAAAAAGTTTCCAATCAGTACTCTTCATTCCTACTATTGGAGTTTTTGTTTGTAAAGTCACAAATAAACAAAGAATACATGAGATTGGTCTAAACATGCTTGCTATCCCCTGAGTTCTTGAAACCTTCCTGTTATCTCTTTTCTGAGTTGTCATATTATGTGAGTTTCTCTAGCTGTGTGGAACAAATCCTGTCAATAAAGATTTGTTATAAATATCAGCTATTGCGGCTGTTAGAGTGACATGCTACTTTCTCAGATATGACCCAGTTAATAAATAGACAGGGCAAAACATCCTGCTTTAAAGCGTTTTTTTACATTCTTCTTTAAAGGAAAAATAACAGGACTGAAGTGATGATACTGTTGGGTTAACGCTTTACGCTAAGTCATGGGAGGATATGCATTTTGTCAGGATTGTAGAAGCAAATAAGGTACAAATGTCACCATTTGAAGGTAATGAAATAAGATAAGACTGGGTTATTTGTAGTTGGGAGTTACTAGGCAGGGGTGGCAGTGAATTATGAAATACAGAGGTTCCGCATTCACATTAGGAGTAGGCAACCTTTTGAAGTGCGGTGTATATGTTGATTGTGTTTGTTTGTGGGCTGCTTGTTGTGTTACATATGTAGGTGTGCTGTTTGTGGAATTTACATGTGTGGTGTTATCTGTGGTGCTAGTAATATTGCACGCATGGTAGCTGTCTTTTATGTTTGTATGTGAATTACTGTGATCAGGCTTTTTGTGGTGTCGTCTGCATATGGTATCGTAAGTATTGTGTAGGCTGCCTTTAGTGATGTTTGTATGTATGTGAACTGTTTTTAGTATTGTGTGTGTTTATGAGGACTGCCTGTTGCGTTATGCATGTCATTTAACTGTCTTTGATGTTAAATGTGAGAATATAAATTGCTTATAGTACTTGAATGTATGATGTGGACTGTCTCTTGTACTGTAGGGATAACTGCTGGCAGTCTGTATTGTTGTGTTGGGATATATTTAATTACAATTTTGCTTTAGTTAAAAGTTATTATAAATGTTATTTTATGCCCTTAAACTTTGCCTGTCTGAAGTTTTGTGTGTGGAGGTATTTGCAGGGTCTTTATTTAAATGTAGCCTGAATTTTAAAAAAGTTATTATAAAGTGTTTTTTTTTTTTTATGCCCTTAACTTTTTTTGCCTACCTTTTGTCTGGTCTGATGGTTGGAAATTGCAGTCTGCACTTTCTTTGAATGCAGACCACTTGTCTTTCTGTCTCTGCTCTGATACTTTAATGGCAAGCCAGAGCATTTCCTTATCAACTTGTTTCAATGCTCTGAATACCTGAGAAACTTCAGAATGCGAGGGGAGGAGAGGGAAGGGCCTGGAAGGCTTTGTGTTCCTCCCAGGAGCAGGCTGGTCGGAGCATTGCCGCTCGTTACCATGGCATGCTCCGTTACAGTGCTGTGCTCGCAGTAGGACAGGAGAGTCAGCCTGCAGCCGGAGGAGCTGCAGGCTAAAGTGAACATGCCACCACTGGACCACCAGGGCTTGCAGCATTATGACCCCCTCCCTAGTAAAAGGTAAGGAGAAAGGGGAGGGGAGACAGTAAGATAGATTTTCACATCTCACCCATCTACACACAGCATAGACCCTATGCATTCTTCACACACAAACACACACTGAACCCCTCACACACACTGCCCTCTTCATACACACTGCACCTCTGACACAAATACACTATATCCTTTGTAACGGATCACCTGGCACCCCGACTGGGTACCTCCGTTGAAGGATGCTCCTAGCGCTTCCTGAGGCATAACCACCGTAGACTCCTTCAGAGAACACGACAGGTACAAGCTCTTAAAAGAGCTTGGAGTGATTATAGCAAGGGAATATGCAATGTAACGGATCGATGGGCACCCCAACTGGGTACCTCCGTTGAAGGATGCTCCTAGCACTTCCCAAGGGCTCTAAGTACTCCAGCAGTCACCATAACCACCATAAACTCCTCCAGAGAGCAAGGCAGGAACAAGCTCTTACAAGAGCTTAGTAGTGATTTAGCAAGGGAGTAGCAGATTCCCCCAATAAGAGACGGTACTCCAAATTGAGGGTGAAGTAGAACTGAGGTTTCTAATGACACACACTCTGCTTTTGTGCCCATTCTACAAACATAGTACTGTTGTAGAATTATTAGGCCTCTATAAATCTGTAAGGCCCCTTTAAATCCTCTTGCTATACCTCTAAGAGGCCCCCATAGTTTTACAAGAAAGCCTTGTCTATAGAACATAGAATTTGCATGTCAGCAAGAAATAGCTTGATAAAATGTGTATTTACTAAAAGCCTTGAAACCTATCCTTGAGAAACTAACAAGTGCCAGCTACGCTCTAAATGGATAGCTGCCAAAAGGCCCCTCCCGTTGAGTGAGCTCCTCATGTTAGCAAAATGGCGCTAAAACCTGGGGGAGAAAAGCATGACGTAGATAGTGACTTAAGATGGTACACCCCATAGGGAGGGCATTTTACTAACATCTTAGCACCTAAGCCAATTAACAATGTCTATTTGTCTATATCTTGATTTTCTTCAATGATGTAATAATGCCTTTAAAAGGGTCTGCGCACCCATTTTCTGTCAGAAGCCATTAAACTTCTCCGAAGTTCTTTCATTAACCTGAACTTTGTGTCTCAGTGTGAATTTACTTCTGCGTGCACGCAACTTTATTATCTTTAATTTGGACAGGAACAGATAGTCATTCAAACTAATTGGTTTGCAGTAAATTATCTACTACAAATTGGCGCTTCCAACGTGGGGCTCTGGGCTATGTCCTGCCTGGGCAGCTGTCCAAGAAGATGCTGGGGGGGTGAATCCTGGGGGAAGGAAAAGAGCCTGATCACCTCTGAGTACACGGTAGAGATTGCTGCAGCACCTAGCCGGTATGTTCCTACCCCTGTGATTGACCTGTTCCAGTGTCTGTGACTGCTGCCGAGAGGACATCAAAGTCAGGTAATAACTTGCCCAGAGTCTTTGTATTGTTAATGATACTTAATTTACCTGCATGTTGACTATCTGTTGCCTGGGTGTGTTTGTATTGGTATGTGTTTAACTTAGTCTACCCGGGGAGTGTAAGTGCCTGTTTAACTCCTTTTAGGTACCACATGCCTGTGGTAGTAAGGAAAAAGGGGGGTGGACCTGTGGAAGTTTTCCTGGGGGTCCTCTATTGCCTGTTTAACTCTTTTAGGAGCCACGTGGCTGTGGCTGTAAGGAAAAAGAGTAGGGGGAATCTGTGGAGGATGATGTAGACTCATTGCTTCCTGGGGGTTCCCCAGAGTGTCATTTTGACCGCTTAGCTAGCCTCATCGGACACTTCTTCTTGGTAAAATTCCAGCCTCGAGCGCTGAGGCAGGTAAGATTCCAATTCTTTAGGCTATACAGGATTCGGGTTGGAAGCTGTTGCTGTTTCCTGTGGCTGCTGGTAGTGAGACTTGCGGGTGGGTCCGCAACAGGGACACTACGAGGTTGAGGGAGGTGGCTTTTGGCCACACGAGTAAAGGCAAGGGATAAAACTGTTGAACTTATTTGAACTGTGATGCATGCACTGTATTTACACTGAAATGTTATTGTCTTAATTGTCTGTCACACAGATTCCTGTGTTTACTTTTATCTTACTCACTGTACTACTTACACTTTCCCCTCCTAGTTCTCTTTCTCTGTTGAGAGAAGTGATTGGTCACACACTTCTCGCCACGCTCCAATCCGCGGCTACCACGGGTAGGCGGAATCAGTGACTAGTCTACGTTTTGGGAAGACGTACTTAAAGAGCTTGCTCTTAAAGTAGCAGTCGAGCACGGTAGACTTCTGTTCCTTTCTCTCTCTATATCTGGGACGCCTTATATAGGGAGGATGGGACAGAAGTTAGATAAACCCAGTAAGGGTTGGTTAGCATGTGATCTAGTGGAAGACAGAGAAGGAGAAGAGATGGTTAAGAAAGTGAGGAAGATTGCTAAAGTATGTGGAATTACCGTACCTCTGTGCGGCAGATTGTAGCCAGAGAGCTGGCGTAAGTTACTGACAGAGAAGAAAGGGAAGCTGTCGGACCAAGATTTGGTTTGTACAGCAGAAGCCTGATACCGAGTAGCAAGAGCTATTCAGCAAAGGGGATAGGTTGAGGAAGAAATTGATCACAAAGGTTTAAGATTGTTTGTGTATTATAATAATTGTGTTACTGGATGCTGATGGATCCCTATTCCCCCCCCCCCATCAGTCCTACAGATCTCGTCACCCTCATCCTCTCTCTGCAGCTCCCTGCACCTCCAGTCCGTTTCTCCCGTCAAAGATTTCTGGTTTCCAAACGTATAAGTCTCTGTCCTTCTGTCTTGTTACTTTACAGCACTCACATGGTTAATCTTCATGCCTGCAGTCTCTCCCTTTTTGCACTGTCTCACATTCTCCCCCCCTCACCCCCCTCCGCCCCGCCTACATTTCCGGGAGCTACTGATAAGAGTTAGGAACGGGATTTTTGCTGGAAAATATTCTAATTCAAAGGTTATGGTGTTATAGTTCTGTAACAATATTATTATTGTTGCCATTTGCATGGCGTCAACAGATTCCGTAGTGCTATATATTTATAAATTATGTTTTGTGATAAGGTACTGAGGATTGTGGGAGTGACGGGCTCACAAGATTGCATTCAGTGTTGAATACGGGATTTAGGAAGGTGTAGCCTGTTAACACTGATAGAGGGAATATGCGATGTTGTTAAGTCAGTATAAGAGGAGGAAAGTGATTAATGGTTTGAGGAAGATAAGGGAATTTGGTTGAATTCCGCGAGTTTATCTTGCATCATTTTAAAGAACATGTTTCTAGAAGACAGCTGTATGGGCTGTTAAATGCATAATGTTCTCAACTGTCTTATTTAACCTGCCAGGTCTGTTCATAGTTTAATATTTCATTTTGCAGAACAGAATGTTGCTTCTCTGACTTATTTTAATAGTTATAATATAGTGTATTGTTGAAGGTGCGTCAGCCACCACCCTACAGATGGCGCCTACTACAGAAGGAGGTTGACCCTGCCAGTCCCGTGACCTATCTACAGTCACGGTTGCTTCTAAAGTGACGTCACTTCCGCCCTTACCATGCCCACACCTCCTGTCTTCCTTTCCCACACCTATCATGGACGTCACCTCACTTCCTCCCTTGCTGTCATTTCCTTCCCCGCCCCTGTCATGGCTGCCTCCATTATGAGGCCTACCCCTATCATGCTCGTCCTATTTAGAGACATGTTGTTTTCCTTACACTCTACATATTATGAACTGAAACATTATAATTACTGAAACAATCATGCCATTTGTTTCCCTGTATCAGAAATTTGTCCGTGTTATAAAAAAAAAAAGAAAGTTGCTAAAATGTAATTTGCAACTGTGGTGTGACCTACAAATGAGATCTGTTGGACACGAATATAAGAACATAACAGCTGATTATCCAGATTAATTTTGCAACAAGGGAAATAGCTAAATAATGCAAGTTATTTTAAACATTGTATCTTTACTTAATCGAATCTTGCTAGTTACAGATCGTAGGTTTACAGTAACATCCTTTACGTTAAATGATGGTTTAGCATTAGAAGGGTTTGTGACATGTTTTATTAACCCAGCCACTACTGGTTGTTTATTTTAGTTACAGGGTGGTATAATTGTTATAGTCTAATTGATATAAATAATAGTACCGCAATAGTTAATGTTTTATCCAAAGACATATAGGAACTTTACTTCACTTACTATTAACCATTATTTATAATGATAGACATGTTCAGACTGCAAAAAGCTATGGCTAAAGACATAGAAAGGGGTTTGAGTCAGTAACACAGCCCATACAGAGGAGAGCAAACCCGCTGATGCTTAATGCCCCTGCCATGGCAGTGTCTACAGGGAACAAGGGGGGCCACTAGCCACTGTAACTTTACCTATTGAAGGTCACCCTACTACTTTCCTGGTTAACACAGGTGCAGCCCGCAGTGTTCTTAGAGAACAAGACCTGCCTGACTCATCGTTCCTGCCTGACACCGATGTCTCTTGTGTTGGTGCTGATGTCCTATCCCGCCTCCAAGCATCCATCACCCTCACTGCAGACGGCCAGGTTCAATTAAATACACCTTTGTCACGAAAAGACACTACAGTTCTTTGTTCCCTTCCCATTTTACTGTGGAGATGATCTACCCACAACAGAACAATGCTCAATTAATCTTCTTTGCTACCTAGCAGAACAAGGATGTAAAGCTTCACGTCTCAAGCTGCAATTCTGCCAATCTACTGTTATCTTCCTTGGCCATTGTCTGTCTCAGGGAACCAGACATCTTACCCGTGACCGAGTTAGAGCAGTACTGGACATTCCACCTCCAAGGACCTCGAAGTCACTACACGCCTTCCTGGGCCTCATTTCCTATTGCCGAGCATGGATCCCAGAAGCCTCGCTCCTTATGCAACCTCTTTATGATGCTCTCAAGTCAGACCCATTTTGCTTGTCCACGGAAGCCCTTGACAACTTCTGTTCTCTCAAACGTGCTATTGCTTCTGCTCCTGCTCTTGGCCTACCAGACTATACCAAACCCTTCACATTGTTTGTTTCTGAAAGACAAGGCCATGCAACAGGAGTACTCACTCAGGCCCATGGTCCTGGAGGCCGCCAAAGGCCTATTGGATTTTTCTCCTGCCAACTGGATATTGTGGCCAGAGGACGTCCCACTTGCCTTCGGGCCGTCTGTGCTGCCAAAGAGCTCATTGAAAGAACTGGAGATCTTGTCCTTGGCCACCCCCTGGTTGTCTTGGCCCCTCATGACATTTCTGCCATAGTCAACCAGGTCCAACTTAAGCATGTTACTCCTGCTAGGCATCTTCGCCTTCAATGTCATCTTTGTTGCCTGACCACATTACCCTTCAAAGATGTCAAGTTCTCAATCCGTCCACTCTTCTGCCACTCCCTGAGGGGGGTGTATGTAAAATACTACCTGACACCATGACTTGTTGCACTTATATCCCAGAAAACACAGGTCCTAATGGTAAAGTCACTCTGGCCATAGCTAAATTAAATAGACTCTCAGAAGAGTTAAAGAGAAACTCTGGAGTTACTGATCCCTGGGGAAAATGGTTTGGTTGGATGACTGGTTGGCAGAGAGCTTTAGTCCAGATTGGTATTGCCTTACTAATTTTTCTTTTTATTCTCGCTCTTCTCATTTGTTGTGTCCTCCCATGCCTAAGGAAATTCCTGCAGAAAACTGTAGACCAAGCAACACCAACCTTCACTCATCTGACAATCGATGATCAAGACCTCATCTCACCCTGTATTCCGCTACAAACTCTCCCTTATACTGATGAAGTGCAGAAAGTCTAGGAAGGGACAGTACAGGGACAGCGTCCGTCTTTATGGGTAGACTGCCGTACGGAGAAGTAGTGGATAAGCCACTATGGGTTACCAGCGGAGTGAAGAGTGTTCCTGAACCGTACTGACGGATGTGCTGCAGCCTGTTAGGGTCAAGAGAGGGATAGACTTGCACTTTGCATTAACACTAAGTCAGCGGTCATGGGGTTTCTGTGTCTTTGGGTTAACACATCTTCTGATACTAACAAATAAAGTTTGTCTTTTAGCAAATAACATTTTAGGGGGGACTGTTGTAGAATTATTAGGCCTCTATAAATCTGTAAGGCCCCTTTAAATCCTCTTGCTATACCTCTAAGAGGCCCCCATAGTTTTACAAGAAAGCCTTGTCTATAGAACATAGAATTTGCATGTCAGCAAGAAATAGCTTGATAAAATGTGTATTTACTAAAAGCCTTGAAACCTAACCTTGAGAAACTAACAAGTGCCAGCTACGCTCTAAATGGATAGCTGCCAAAAGGCCCCTCCCGTCGAGTGAGCTCCTCATGTTAGCAAAATGGCGCTAAAACCTGGGGGAGAAAAGCATGACGTAGATAGTGACTTAAGATGGTACACCCCATAGGGAGGGCATTTTACTAACATCTTAGCACCTAAGCCAATTAACAATGTCTATTTGTCTATATCTTGATTTTCTTCAATGATGTAATAATGCCTTTAAAAGGGTCTGCGCACCCATTTTCTGTCAGAAGCCATTAAACTTCTCCGGAGTTCTTTCATTAACCTGAACTTTGTGTCTCAGTGTGAATTTACTTCTGCGTGCACGCAACTTTATTATCTTTAATTTGGACAGGAACAGATAGTCATTCAAACTAATTGGTTTGCAGTAAATTATCTACTACAGTACCGCCCACAGGGTTTTGAAGTACAACCAATCAATACATACAATACACTCAGACACTCCCACACAAAATCTTCCCATCTGCCTGTGATATAATTACTGAACACAATGGGCTAACGTAATTATCACAGGCAGGTAAATACACATTTTGCACAATATTCATAACTTTAAAAGTATACATCACATTCACATTAAACGTACATTTCCAGAATCTGCATACTCCAAATACAAACATATGTCAAAATCATACAAATTGGTCCAGTGAGTCAAAAGTTAGTTGGAAGTCCCTTTGTGACCGCCTGCAAGCATGGCTTAGGTGTGGTAAGCCAATTATCTCCAGCATACAGAAAATAGCTCTATTCACAACAACAGTAAAAATACATAAAAATACATAATTCCTATCATACTGAACAGAACCCCTCGGATAGCTTGGATCTGAGCGCTCACTATATCCGAACAGCGCTCAGATCCCACGAACACAGTCAAATCGCCATGGGGTTAAACCATAGCAAGGGCTGATGAGAGACAGAGGAGGGGAAAAACAGCAAGTTCCAACTGGTCTGGCAGTGTCCCTGGGACAACGCCCTGCTGGAGAACAATAGACAGGAAACGGGGGAGGGGCACACCTTCCCATGTATTCAAAGGGGCAGAAAAAGTGTTTAAAAATGCAATAGGCCCAAATAAGTTTCTAAAAGGGCAATACATCCCAAGGGCCATAGTTACATGGCAGGAGGCTGGCAATCAGTCTTCTCCAATGCCCAGTGGCGAGGCTCTAGTAGACAGCCACTAGAGGTGGAGTTAACCCTGCAAGGTAATTATTGCAGTTTAAAAAAAACTGCAATAATTACACTTGCAGGGTTAAGGGTAGTGGGAGTTGGCACCCAGACCACTCCAATGGACAGAAGTGGTCTGGGTGCCTGGAGTGTCCCTTTAAGACAATGACAAAGTTTACACATCTGAGCAATATGAAATCTCAAAGAAAGAAACACATCAGTAGAAAATATTTCTGAATTCCGGTATCACTATGTATGGGTAATTACATGGTGAAGGCATTGATCGTATGAATAAAATTCTTGCATCGGCTAAAATTTCCAACCTGGAGTTATAACTTGGAGACACATGACCTATCCCAAACCTATACGTATTATTCCACAAGAGACCCAAAAATGTAGAAATAAAACCAGAGCTAAAGTTTTGATGACCAGATGAAGATGCAATCCTAAAAATCTCACAAAAAAAGTAATCTGAAGCTTATAAATGAGCCATATATTATGGAGTGGTTGTTGCATTAAGAGAGACACTAGATATTAGCGTGAAGAAACACATTTTTAGGACTATTATAAGGCCATCTGTTGACATAAAAAATAATACATGAACATTAAACTCTCTGTGGATGGAGGGCTGGACAAGTGATCTAGGAGAGGTAAAGCGATAAAACCATCATAGTGGAGCTGGCAGTTCAAGTCAATTTCTAATAAGCCTTTTGGTCGCACCAATCCAGCATAGATATCGTGTTAGGACATTCATGATTACATAAACTTGTGTGGCTTCTAAAGAAAATATAACTAAAACTTCCAGTCTAATGTTTATTAAGAAATTATCACTTTTCTTTATCTATGTTTGAGGATTATAGCACGAGAAAATAAATAAAAAGGTGTGATAATCATTCAGGTGGTAGAGAAAATAAAATGTTTTGATGAAACATTATAAGGGTGAAATGTTGATAAGTGGAGGAATAGTGCTAAGGGATTGTGTGACTGCCAGAGAGATAAGAGTAACTGCCCAATGGTTGCTGAGATAGCAAGATTACAGGGAACAGAAGTTTTGCAAACTCTTATTACAACAATAAAATATCAGTATGTGTCATGGTTTTCATACAGCTCGTATTTCCTGGGCACAAAGGCATTTATTTCCATGTTCAAGTTTTTAGTTTAATGTGAACATTTTGCAGAAGAAAATATAAATTATTTTTTTATTGGTATAACAATAACTTTACTGTGACAGGAAAAATCACCAAAGTCATGCAGGTTCCCTTAGCAAGAATGACATAAAGTGGTTGTCTTTTTATAGTATAGTGAGCAGTTTTGACATAGACATTTGATGATTTATAAATCACTGATAAATTAGTATCAATAGTGCTTTATTATAATATTGATGTGCTAATACTCATAGGCGTGTGCAACATATTTCATTAGGATGTGCACGCAGGTAGGCGAACCCTGGCGGGTAATTCAATGATGCAGCATGCATCACTAGTAATGCTCAGAATATGTGTGTTAACCAAGATAGAAACAGGGATTGTGGACAGAAGGGGCATGTCAGCCTGTCATAAATGCAGACTTACAGTCCTTTGGATGGCTCAACACAAAGTACATCATCCCCATAATTTGAGGTTTTTACTGCAATGGCCATTAGATGTAAGCTTCCCTGATACGTCATAGCAAATCTCTTAGGGGAGTCCTATAATAACATTAGCATCTCTACACCAGGGGTACAGCAAGAGCCATGGGAGCAGCCATTCTGTTCTCACCAAAGTCCTCTACTAGAGGAACATTGTCCTAGGTTTTCCCCGCTTGACACATTGCACTGCCAGGTGTTTCCCACCACAGTGGGAGCACTCATGCTTAAACCGACAGCTACTGTACCATCTACATTGGCTCTGATTGAAGAGTTAGCAGATTCCCTTCTTGTGCCCTGCCGAACTTCCTGCAGGAGTACCGGCGGCTGATGGAAAGATGTTGGCATCACAAATCAGATACCAATCAGTGAACAGTGAAAGGCCCTCTCAGGGAATCTTCTATTCAAAATGCTTGGGAACATTGCAAAACATTGGAAATAGTTCCCAAACATGCAAGGTAATCCTCTTCCCAGATCTCCCCTCAACACAGACTCTTTATCAACCTGGCCCAGGGAAAGAAAATCCATATACTAACCCTTTCAAATTTCCTCTCTCACATACTATGTCACATGAAGGCCAAACAGAGCAACATCCCACACTGGGTACTCACCTCAGGCCAGCTTCAGTAACCCTGGAGTGCAACTTAGCATGGGGACCCCCCCTGGAGTGCAACTTACCAGAGTCCCTGTGTCGGCGCAGGCAACAAGTGATCAAAAACTGCCTTCAGCAATTGGATCACCTCCCCCGCTGTAGACATAGTCACAAGCCTAGAGCAGTAGACCTGGTTTATCCATCCTCTGAGGCTCATCTACTGAATGCCCAGGGAACAGCTGCTCACTTCCCTGAGCCTGACGATCGAATTTCATTCAAATTGCGGCATAGAATGGTCTTTGACGAATTTCAGCCGAATACATCAGTTGAATATCGTCGGAATCCTGAAAAGCCTCTGAATCCATCCTGCGAATGGCCTTTGAATTCATCAGCCAAATGTCCTCCAAGTCCTTAATGGCCTCTGAATCCTATTATCACTGAATGCAAACTGTGAATTTCCTCTTCTTTGCTTCTGAATGATGCAGGGGCCTGTGACATCAAGGTGTGTTTACAGACGTCATGTATGCACTCTTGGGGGAGTGTCGAGCATTATTCAACCTCCCCATGCGTGTGTCCTCATGTGCATATACGAGGTCCTGTGCCGCCAGAATTGAATGCTAAGGATTTTGGGACCTCACCAGCAATCTGGTGTCAGCTTGATTTTCTGAACCTTCATCTTGTGGAGCTGTCCCTGACCTGGAAATGTGACGCCTGGTACCTCTTCCTGACCTTTTCTTTGCCGTGACCACTGGATTCACCTACCCTTAGTTATAAAATTACATAGGCTGAAAAGAGACATCTGACCATCAGGTTTAACCTCTCACATCTGTTTTTGCTGTTGATCCAAAAGAAGGCAAAAAACTGTCTAAATCACTTCCAATTTTGCAACAAACTAGGAAAAAATGCCTTCTTGACCCCAGAATGGCAGTCAGATTTATCCTTGGATCAAGAAGTTATTACCCCACAAATGAAAAATGATTTCCCTGAATATTATGTTTTTGCAAGTATACATCCAGTTGCTGTTTAAACATCTGTACAGACTCTGAGAAAACCACTTCTTCGCGCAGAGAATTACACATCCTTATTGAGCTTACTGTGAAAAAAAAAAAAAATACTTTGCCTTAAACTAAACATCCTTTCTTTCTTCCATTCTAAACCTGTGACCTTGTGTCCTTTGTATAGTCCTGTTTATGAATAGATTTCAAGAAAATAGTTTGTATTGGCCATGGATATATTTGTATAATGCTATCATATCCGCCCTGAGGCGCTGTTTCTCTAAACTAAAGAGGTTTAAATTTGTTAACCTTTCTTCATAACTAAAATGTTCCATTCCTTTCATGAATTAATTATTGCCTAGTTTGTGGTCTATAACAATCTCAAAATACTTCTCATGCGTTATTAGCACTAATTCACTACCATTTAGAGTATAAGTTGCTTGTGCATTCTTTACCCCGAAGTTTGCATTTTTCTACATTAAATGTAATCTGCCCAGAACCCCAAACTATCTGAATCCCTTTGCAGCAAATTAAATATCTTGTTCACTTTGTATTACTTTAAAGTTTTGCGTTATCTGCAAACACTTTCAATGCTTGTTTTCAGGATTATTTAAAAATATGTTAAATAGAAGCGGTCCCAAAACAGAACCCAGAGTTAAACCACTTACCACTTTTGTCCAGCTTGAAAATATACTATTTATGACAATTCTCTGTGCCCAAGAACATGAATTTTCATCTAGACTAATTTCTTTTAGTTTGAACGCTAACTGATTGTGTGGAGCCGTATCAAACGTCTTGGCAAAATCTTGTTGTCAAAAAGTTGATCACATCCACTGCAAAATGCCCAAGAGCTTATATTATGTTTATATTAACTTTCTTTAGTTGCTGCAGCACCTTCTCTTGAGTCATCCAATCATAATTTTTCTGAAATTTTTTTTTTTCAGTAATCATTTGCATATCTCTCTCCATAAGTTCTTCCTTTATATTTACTTAGAAAAAAATGTTATTTAAAATGTCTACCTTTTCCTTGTCTTCTTTAACTAACACCCCTCTGGGGGTGCCTTAGTTGCCTTGGACAGTCGGTGGCATCGGTCGGTGGCAGCTTGCTTGGCTTGCTTGGGCGTTAGCAATGTGGCCAGCAGTCACCGTACATAGCGGGGTAGTTCATCCGGTAAGCCTCGGATCCTGACGTTGCGGGCTTTGGCTGTGTTCTCCAGACTTGCCAGTCGCATGCTCATTTCACTGCACTTCTTTTGCAGAGCATGGAGCACAGCATCTGCGGCTGATTGTGCCAAGTGTGTACCCCCTAGTTCTCCCTCCACTGCCTGGATCCGGCCTGTCAGCGTGGCTCACAGTAAGTGCGACCATCTAGCTTGGGCGCTGGCTCCGCCCCCGAGATTTGGCTTTAACTCATGGTTGACATACAAACATAACCCACTACCCTTCTTTTTTTTCCTGTCCTTCCTAAAAAATGAGTAACCAATTAATTTACCTGCCCAGTCATGTGTCTCATCTCACCATGTTTCTGCTATGCCTATTATGTCATATTTCTTAGTGTACGCTATTGCCTCTTGTTCCCCTGATTAGTTATTTAGGCTCCTTGCATTAGTAAGCATATATTTAATATTTACATGTCACTTGTACTCTCTTCTGATCTTGCTCCTTTCCTCATCTCCACCCCCTTCTACTGAGATAAAACCCATTTCATTTCTGTCCTATCTCCATTTTGTAGATTTCTATGTTCCTCCCCCCACCACTAGTTCTAAATCGCCTCCAACCTTTTAGCCATCCTGTACCTCAGAACTACAAACCCTCTCCCGTCTAGGTGCAATCAATCATAGCAATAAAGATTGTACGCAAGAGCAAATCGGCCCAGTTCTCTAAAAGCCCTCCTTCCTACACCAAGACTTCATCCACGCATTGACCTTTCTAATCTCCCGCTGCCTTCCTACTGTATCATGTGGCATAGGTAATATACCACCTAGCAGGTCCTCTTTGGACCAGAATGTCCTGGTTCCAGGTGTGTAGTATTAACTTGTAACTATTTGGTTGCCATGCCAACCACTCCGGCAGTACCCGCAGTCATGCTCCCTATTCACTTTGGGGTTTGGCCTTCCTACACGTGTGGGTTTTTAAGAAACATTTGAGACATTGGACCTTGGTAAACCATCTAGAATCAGTAAAAATAAACTAGTAACTAACGGAATCTTAAACTAAAACTCTATATCCAATAATTTCTAAACTGGAATAAATAAACACTAATTGGAAACAAGCAGGACACCTTCTACTAGCTGCTGATAGCCAATCTATGATTTATCTCATTACCAAAACGAATCATGTAAACTGTTCATATCATCAAGTCATGCAAAAAGCAGATTGTTTTTGCATACATAGAACTCATTAGCTAGAAAGAAATGGACATATTATTGTCTGGAAAATCGCATTCCACTAATTCTGTACTTCCATATGATCACTCTAAAGTTTACAGAAGCCATTAAACGTTTGCTTTCTCCATTATGTTTTTCCAAACATTACTTAGCTATAAAGCACATGTTGACTGTTCCACAGTAGAATGTTTTATGAGAATATTTTCTTTCCATAAAAATGCAGGCGATAACTATATTTTCAGAATAAACGTTCCATAAAAGTGCTTGACGCTGTATAAAAGATTTGCAGCTGTTTTGCATGGAATGCTGTTGAAATGCTAATCTATCAATCTGCAGGTATTAAAATTCTGACTTACTTTATAAGCGCTTTATGAATTCACAAACTTAACCCCTTCAGTGACAATCAGTTGATGCATACTTTACTTTGGAATGTGTTACACAACCCTCTGGAACTAAAAATAGTTAGAATAAATAAGTGGCTTTTGTGGGAGATTTCACAGTACATGAAAACTGCACCTCTCTATGTAAATCTGCTAATGCAAACATTCCAGCGAGGAGTTAATTTATATGAATTAATGATTTTGCACTTTTACTGTGTTAATCCATTCCTATTTAGGGAGGGGTTTTTTTCACTCAACCTGCTGAATCTGATTGACTTTTTGAAGGGTTTTAATGGTGAATGTTAGCAACATTGTAAAGTGAATCTGTGATATATGGCATTTTGTTTGAAATAAAATTAATATTTCTAATGTTAATGTGGAAGTGTAACTTTAGCATTGAGAGGGGCCAGGCTATTTGTGCCAAGGGAACTCTTGGTTTGTGTCAAACCTCTCAGAATGTACACAATGTAAATTAAGGAACAGTGCACACATAAAAGTCAAATTTAACATTTTACAATGCTATTTAAAATTACCTGTCTCAGCAAACTCATATGGGGATTCAGTTCCACCATATGGCCATATTGTGTAAAGCCCACCACTACTTTACAGTACCACAATATCGGAGGGTCCTACATTCATTCCATCGTGGGAGCCAAATTAAATAGCGCTAGTGCTAAAAATAGCTAAAGTGTATTTTAATCATCTGTTGTAAGAGCATTGTGAATATGTATAATGCAACATTGGAATTAGTGTAGGACCCAATGATATTGGAGTACTGTGAAGTAGTGGTGGGCTTAACACAATATGGCCACATGGTGGAACTGAATCCCCATATTTGTTCATGGAGATAAGTAACTTTAAGTAGCCTTATAAAATATAAAATTGTTTTTATGTGTGCGCTGTTCCTTTTTCTCTATTATGAATAAATTTTGGCCTTTACGACAGCACCATTCCTGTAAAATGCATTTTTTGGATGTGCTCCCAAATCCCTCTTTGTCTGAACCTCTCAGAAAAGGCTTAACACAGACCTGGGGAGCGGTGCCATGAGCGTTTAATTGTGGTCATTGTTCTTAGAATCTCCCCTTTATCTAAAAAAACTGTCACTTTCTGATTTTGTGAAAGCAGACGATATATGGCATGGGGATAGGTAGCAAATGAAGGAATTTCATAAATGTGTCTCTTTATATTTTGTTGTTATTTTTAATATGTTGAAATTGGGTATTTTCATCTGCTTCCTTTATAATTCATTAAAAAGACATGAGCTACAGCAAATGAGCTGTGAACTTGTATGTACAATTTGCTTCAAGAAGCGATTGAAAGATATGAAGGAGAAAGTGTTGAAAGCGTTGTGTATTGAAAGTGGTCTTGAATTGTGTCTTTGGGTCCTGTATCTATGCCAAGTGTGACAGTCACTACAAGATGACCACTAGAATCTAGGTTTTGGAAAATAATTTATTAATCTATTATTCACATTACTGTTCATAAACAACACATTCCCCCAAACACCTAACTGCCCTCATATTCCAAAATGCCCTACATCCCTTATTGACTCATATATTGTTATATTTCCCCAATATTATGTCATGTTGCCTGTTAGCCATTTGTTGTCATATTTCCCACTTACAGTGCTCCATACATTGTCTTGTTGCCCCTTACATTACGCAATTTGTTTTCACATTGTCCTATGTTGTTATATTGCCACTTAAGCAGACTTTCCCCAATACTGGGCCATCACACATTTTGCTATGCAATCATGTAAGACACACCTGTACACACAGAGGGAGCTGCAGTGCTGTAAAAAAGATCTCCAGAAGTTGCCTGCATGTCACCGGTTTACCAATATAGGGGAGTGACATGTGAAGATTTGTCCCAACAGGTGCACTTTATGTGTTGCACATAGCATACCAGATTTAGAATGTGTACACTTATTCCACTGGACACCTGATGCATTTCATAATATAAGATGTGTTTGTTGCATAATCCAGCGGTTATAGTATATTTTAAGCATAAGTAAAAAATATAAATATCACAAACACATTGTAATGGACCGTTTTGCTCACCAGAGGTTAAAAACCGTTTAGGCGATATTCCCCTTTCCAGATACACCGACAGCTACTGTAAGCACCGATCTCCCGAAATGGAAACACATGAACACTGAAAATATCTGAACAGGAAAACCATACGAAAGGGTTACACTCCTGGCAGTCAGCATACAATCCAATTCCCCCAATAACGAGACGACACTTCGTTTGAGGGTCAAGCAGAATCTGCTTTACTGGGGCTAACTGCCCGGCTTTTATGCAGGTCTCCCACCTGGTGGACACTCCCCTAGGGGACCAAATGGGAAACTGGGAAACATATTGGTTCTTAGCCAATCACATACATACACCTTTAAACACTCCCACAATTACATCACAATCCCTCCTCTCTGTCCTGGAGATAATTGGGAAGTAATCCAATTATCTCCCAAGACAGAGGCAAAACTCCATTAACCACATGGCAGTAACAATACAGTAAAATACATAAAATTACATAAAGCCATATTTATTACTAGAGATGTCGCGAACTGTCCGCCGAACAATAGCATGTTCGCGTTGGGCGAACATATCCGATTTCCGGTACGCCCCCTATACGTCATCATTGAGTAAACTTTGACCTGGAACCTCACAGCCAGCAGACACATTCCAACCAATCAGCAGCAGACCCTCCCTCCCAGTAAGTGTCTGCTGACTGTGAGGTTCCAGGTCAAAGTTTACTCAATGATGACGTATAGGGGGCGGACCGGAAATCGGATATGTTCGCCCAACGCGAACACGCTATTGTTCGCTGGCGGACAGTTCGCGAACAGTTCGGCGGACAGTTCGCGACATCTCTATTTATTACCTAAAACATATACATGCAACATATCCCCAGATAGCTTAGATCTGAGCCCACATTACTACCGAATGGCGCTCAGATCACATACATACAGTTCAATCGCCATGGAGCCAAAGTCTTTCCCATAGTCTTTCGTTACATGAATAGGCTCCATGGCTTAGCTATCTGGGGGATGCTGTTCATCCGACGAAACTACTGAATGAACAGTCATTCGGTTCTGCTTACCGAATGGGAAGGTAAGGAGGCTGGCGGCTCAGCGGTGTTCGCGCCAATAAGTGTCCGTTTTCAGTTCCATAGTTTGGGCGCTGAACACCGCTGGCCATTCGGGAGGTAAAATGGCCGCTGCCACGTGTTCGGCAGACGAACAAAGGCCACCCAGCGTTCATCAATTAAGCTTCGGTTAACCGCCGCTTCTGGGCGGTCAATTGACGGCACATTCCATCGTTCGGTAGTTTGTTCGGTAGATGGAATCTACCGAACACCCTGGCAGAAAGGCATGAATAAACCTTTCAGCAGGGAAAATAACAGCTCTGAACTGCTGGGCCATAATCTAAAGGGAGCAGGCAAGCAACCAGGCATCTCCAGTGCACAGTGGCAAGGTTGGTTCCGCCACACACATGTTTACCGTTTTATTAAATATTAAAATATAAAGTTTAAAAATAGAATTGTTCTTTCAGATGGCTCTCAAAAGGTTTAAAACCACAAAATGAAGAAATAACTTAAAGAAAAAGTACAAAGATGAATATGCAAACATAAAACATTATGATATTAAGTAAAGATTAGGATGGTTATCTTGACTTAGACACTGCCTAGCAGGATAACACAATCAAACCAAAACTACAAATAAAGACTGACATGTCTGAAATTCTAAGGTCATAACATTCTCCTTAAAGGGACACCCCAGGCACCCAGACCACTTCTACCCATTGGAGTGGTCTGGGTGCCAACTCCCACTACCCTTAACCCTGCAAGTGTGAATATTGCAGTTTTCATAAACTGCAATATTTACATTACAGTGTTAACGCTTCCTCTAGTGGCTATCTACTAGACAGCCACTAGAGGGCACTTCCTGGTTTAGAGCACAAATTTGATCTGTGCTATAGCTGATTGTTTTCCTGGCACAGGAGTGTCCCTTTAACAGTAAAGCATTCGCAATTACTTTATGTAATGAACTAAATAAAACAAATAATAAGTTAACAATCTATCAAATCAAAGCAATGATATGAGAAAGAAAAGTGCTAGCTTTAGAGCTTCCTAAGCCTGAGGCTAAAAAATTTGAGCGCCTAATGAGAAATGTTTAACATTTCCATTATCATAGTATGTCTCAGGACTCTCTGTCATACATGATTGTGATGCCAGTTTCATATAAATGGTGCCCTAATGAAATGACAGCAGCCTAATCTATAAATAAATAATACTATTTAAAAAAAAATTTAAAAAAATGGAAATTTATATTGTTCCTGCTTTGGCCTATTTGAAAACAGGAGCCAGGAGCTATCGCTCCAATAGCCCTGTAGCGGAGCTGCAATATTAAATCCCAATCTCTCTGATGGTAGCCGAAAATAATCCAAGGAAAGCGCTGAAAGAAGGCAATATCCCAAATCCCCCAGGAACCGGATGAAACACAGTTCTGGGAGTCAACTGATGTTTTTATTCACAAGCTCCAGTATTTATGCGATTCCCCATGCAAGGGGTTTCCTTAATTACTTTACAGGGGTTATACAGTAGGGGACTACATGGGGAACTGAACATACAGGACATTTCTCCCACCATGCACTACTGTACGAGAGGGATCCCTCCATACAGCAGAACCGGCTTTTCACATAAAAATCCGTAACTGGTATTATATTCGTGCCAATGTACTGATCGGCAGATAGCTGGGGTCTGAGCGCATACTTCGTGAAAGTACCGCTCAGATCCCAGCACAATTAACCGAACGCTGCACGAAATACATTGTAACATCAACTCTTCATAAAAGTCACGAATGCATAAGTGGGGAAAAAGTACCGAAAGACTGGCGCTCCCGAACGGCCTGGAAGTCCAGCGGTGTTCGTGCCGTCGAGTAGCCGATTTTAGTTCCAGGCACTCGACAACCAAACACCACTGGGCTAAAAGTGAATCCAAGATGGTCGCCGCCGCGTGGTCGGTATCCGAACGACGGCCACACTGGGAATCAATTAGCAGCCGACCGATACAATGTTGCAATCGGTTAATGGGAGCCACACGACCCACTGTGTGTGGGCTCCCATTCGGTACTTTGTTCGTTTCACGAACAGTGTCGAAAGTCACTGTTCATGAAACTACCATATGAATGCTAGCGGCTTTCGTGCCACTAGCATATGAATTCCCTCTATCATATTTTAAGCAAACACATCAAACACCATATATAAAACAGTCTCTCCAGGGCAACCCTTAGATTTAAAAAAATAGTCTTAGATGGCTAGATTTTGTCATAAGCCCCTGTTAATGTGGCCCTGGTGATAAAGGATGGCCATATAATAATAAAAAAAAAAAAAGTATTCTTTTTTTTCTGGATCACTTAGCTCTTTTTAATGATGGCAACCTATGGATGAAGACAATCGATTGGTAAAATTATCATGAAATAACTCATGATAATTATCATGAAGTTTGTTTTATATCCTGAAACAGATCTTGGATATGGCACTAAACAGATCATTGTCACTGCATTAAGAAAAAAGTAAACATGAGCCTATAGATGTTAAGACTTATGGCTCATCTGTTTTACAGATAGGCCTACTTTTGTCAGTGTATGTTTTACATGGAAAGAGTTGGCCAAGTGTTCGGTGCTAGCACTGGTTATCACATGGTTTAGCAATTAACAGCACTTACCAGAGTAATTTTCTGTGTGGTTCAAAACCTGCAACAATGGTATAGTTACACATGTACATCAAGCCAGCTTTTATGGTAAACAGCAAATCCGTCCTCTGTCTTTGCTAACCTTGTGTTTTGGGGTTAAATCTGCACACTAACCTGGTACTCCCCCAGTTCCTTTATCCTGTATGCAGAGAGGTGGTTTTTAATATATAATAGGTTGGACTAATAAATTGATTCCTGAGACAATGGAATGGAGACAATTATAATATCTTTTGGCTAGGACATACCCAATCTCCTGTCCAAATTACTGTACTAACAGTCCTCTGCCTGAGAGCGTCAACTAAGAGCATCAACACTCTTAGCCAATCACTGCTCCAATCCCTGGTGTAAATTGGTATTGCGTATCTCTACTAAACGAAGAGTAAATCATTCAGCAGTGTTGTTGGACCTGGCACACAAGAACTCCAGGCACCATACCACTTTGTGGCACCATAACCACTTTGTAGGAATAGTTATGGTACCTACATGGTACTTTTTAATGGTCATAGGGTGTCCAACAGCCTGGTAAGAAAGTCAGTTAGGAAAATACAACCCATGACCTGCCCTAAAATGTACTCCCTCCCCACCATAAATAAAAATGTTTTCAACAAACAGCAATCCATTTAAGTGATTATGTTGTCTACTGTGTCCCTCCTAATTGGTTGTGTTGCCTGCTGTGCCACATTAGAAGAAGGGCTAAAGCAACCTGTGGTTCTACTAATTACTATTAGACACAGTATTTGGAGAGCCGAGTACTGTAATTAACCTTGATGTAAAGAATAGAAAAGTTGGCATAGGTGTCTTTTCCTCACTCAATACAGTACCCCCCACCTGCCATTTATTAACTGCTTCATATGTGGTATATGTCTTCATTTATATGAATTTTCACTTTGTGTTAGTGGAAAAAAGTGAAAGTGATTATTGAACAATGATGATCTTTTTTCCTTCATACACAATAAGAATTAGAGAAATTGATTTTATAAACATTCCTCCAATTCATAGTCAATTCAAGACCCAAAACACTGCGAAAGCAACCCAGGAATTTTTTTAAACATTGTTTGCAAAGGATTCTCGACAAAGTATTAAAAATATACATTTTATTTATAATTGCGTTAATTTTGCCTCAGAATACCAAGCTGTCTGCTGACATCATCAGAAGTGGTGGCCTGATCCAATCACAATGCTTCCCCATAGGATTGGCTGAGACTGACAAGGGGGCAGATCAAGGGCAGAGCCAGCACAATTCAAACACAGCCCTGGCCAATCAGCATCTCCTCATAGAGATGAATTGAATCAATGAATCTCTAGGAGGAAAGTTCAGTGTCTGCATGCAGAGGGAGGAAACACTGAATGTTTGGATGCATTTTAGGCAGCCATGACCCAGGAAGGATCTCTAACAGCTATCTGAGGAGTGGCCAGTGAAGTTATCACTAGGCTGTAATGTAAACACTGCATTTTCTCTAAAAAGACAGTGTTTACAACAAAAAAGCCTGAAGGGAATGATTCTACTCACCGGAAAAAAATTCAATAAGCTGTAATTGTTCTGGTGACTATAAGCTTATATTTATTGATACCTCCAAGAAAAGTTTTGTTTAAACATTAAAAACATGATGTGCAGCATATATTAATCCACGCAATGTTAAGTAGGTAGCAAGGGGGAGGCAACTAATACATATATTAGGAGAACTGTATCATAGCTTTGAAGCTTAAATAAATTGTATGTGGATTTTGCCTTGCTTATGTACACTTAGTACATGTATGTAATTTTCATCAAGGTCAAAATATGTATTCGCAACAGAAAGATTACATGTACAGAGAACAGATGATACTGAGGTCATACGTGCACCTAAACATTTTAATAGAGAGGGTTTAATGGTTCTGCATATATCTCCCTGAATAATATACTGAACATTTGGAAAGCCTATGGGGCCACACTATGCTGCCCAGCGTGCCCATGGGTTAAGACAGCCCTGGCTCCTGGCACCCACAGAATCAAGGCACCATAACCACTTCAATCAGTTAATGTGGTTATTTTGTTTACCGTGTACCTTTAATTTAATGTAAAAATGATTAGTATGCAAGTTTAAGAGCTACAGTCTGTCCCAATATGTTATAACATGTCAATTTTTATTTTCAGGTGTTTATTTCTATTGATGTCCCATCAACATTTCATTTAGATTTATGAGTTTTCCTTAGATCAAATGACTAAGATTGGAAAAGATAAATCCTCAAACTGCTATTTGCTGATCATTAAAATGTAGTTTCACATCTTCTTGATAAGGATGTGGTTCTGTAAAGAGATTAGGTAGTTAATTATCTGCTCTAAATCAAGACTGGCCGCATTAATGCTTGGTTTGCGTTAATCAAATTCCAGTTAACTAAGGTTTATTGTTTACTGTACAGTTGAGACTGATTATCATTATGGACACTGAAATTGTTGCATTCAGTAGCAATCTTATTTTGTTTACTTATTATTAATTATTCTGAATTCTTTTAATTCTTTTAATTTTCTAAACTTTCGAATGAAGCACTGATGTTGGTGCTGTACTGTTTTAGGTGTGATCCATGTCAGAAAATGTTATTCTCAGATTACCTGGCGCTTCCATTCATCTATTTTCAGGAACGCTTACTCATCCTTATTCATTGTGTATTAATTTAAATATGTTCTGCCATTGGTAAAAGATATTAGTCAGATGGGTTTCCCCAGGAAATAGTCTACGATCAGGGAACCCGGTTTACTGCCGAGATGACTCACCAGCTGTGGAAGTTATGCGGCATTAAACCAATCCTGTGCTCCCCATACCACCCCCAGACTAATAGCCTGTGTAAGCGCTTCAATGCCTCTGTACCTTTGCAGCGACTCGCAAGGATTGGGAAACATCCACAGAGTAGAGATTGCTGACCAACAACCTCTGTGGCAAACCCCATACAGAATACCAGAGGCGGTTTGGGAGTATATGAGGCAGGAGATCCAGGAGATGCTCCGACTAGGGGTAATAGAACCGTCCAAGAGTCCGTGGACCTCCCCAGTAGTGCAGGTTTCGAAATGAGGAGTTACCGGGTTCTATGTGGACTACAAGAGGCTCAATGACAAGATGGTCTTGGATGCGTACCCCATGTCCTGTATAGATGAGCTATTAGACAAGATGGCTCGTGGACAGTACCACACCATGATAGATTTGTTTATGGGGTTCTGGCAGATCCCCCTAGCGGCAGATGCTATCCCCAAGTCGGCATTCGTCCCTTCATTTGGCCTGTACCAAATTAAGGCAATGCAAATTGGAATGAAGAATGCCACTTTCCAAATGATGGTGGATCGGCTGTTGGATGGCCTCCATGACTATGTGTGCGCATACCTGGACAACATCACCATATACAGCGACAATTGGGAAGAGGACCTGATAGACGTGGGATCAGTACTAAACAGAATCAGGATTGACGTTGAAACCCAGTAAGTGCCATATGGGGATGGCAGAAGTGCAGTACCTGGGACACTGGGTAAGGTGTGGGAAACAGATGCCAGAGCCAGCCAGGTTGAGGCAGTAGCTCACTGGCCCTGTACCAGCATTAAAATCCAAGTGATGGCTTCCGTAGGGACTGCTGGCTACTATAGGAAGTTTGTCCCCAACTGCAGTGCCCTAGCTAAGCCCTCACCGACCTGACCAAAAAGAACCTGCCCAGACAGGTAAACTGGACCCCAGAGTGTAAGCAGGCATTCCAAGCCCTCAAGAACGCCCTGATAAATGCCCCTGTCCTGGCTGCTCCTAATCTGAATAAACCTTTTCTCATCCACACAGATGTTTCTATGTTTGGATTAGGAGCAGTGCTGAGCCAGGTCAAAAACTACTACCCAGGGAGATAAGCTACGCTGCCATCGAGAAGGAGTGTCTGGCGGTGGTGTGGGCACTCAAAAGGTTGCAGCCCTACATCTACGGACAGCAATTCACACTACTACACATTAACCCGTTGGTGTGGCTTAACCGGGTCACAGGAGACATTGCATGGCTGTTATGGTGAAGCCTAGCGCTACAACCATACAACTTTACCATTCATTACAGGCCTGGAAACCAAAACGGGAATTCCGACAGATTGTCAAGACAGACAGAGCTGGAAAAGTGATCTGTGAGTACTCCCCCGGAGAATGGAACCAATTCGTCTCCCGAACGGGGACCAACCTGGTGCCTCATTAGAATGTTCACACCCAATTAATTAGAACGTTCACACCCATAACATAAGTGCAAAACCACAAGGGAAGTAATTAATGAGTGCTCCCTGGGTGGCTGCCATTTTGTATAGACAATGTGCATTTGCCTTATGTTCTCTACAAGAAGTATTTTATTGCACATTGATCATCATGCCTGATAATATTCCAGTGGATAGACTGAGATGCAGGATAAAGTCTATTTTGACACTGCTTTAGGTCAACGAGGTTTGCTGGCATTTTTTTGTTTGTTATGTTTTTAAAAGTTTTTTCTTTTTAAAGGGTTTGCTCAGTCATCAAAACAAATAAAAAATGTTTTTTCCATTAGACTGTTCCTTTAATGTTTTCTGCAATAAATAATCCGGTGTCAGTGTCATGAAATTACCATGAATTGTTGACTCACCTTATTAGATCACTACATACTGCATGGTAGAGATTGAAGACTTTTATTATCAAAAATATATATATTTAAATTACTGAGCTACTACATCTGATGCCAAACTGCTGTGATATCAAATATATATGTCTTTGTTTAGTTCTGTTTTTTACATGTTTATCACATATTAATAAATATTAAGGTTTGTTTAAAGCTAAAGACATATTATGATTCATCAAACTTAATTTTCTTAATTTAAATGAAAATGTACTGCAATGTTAGGAAATGTTCCAATTCCCATTTGGCAGTTGCTGTAAATGTCTATCAAATACGGTAAGAATGAAGTCCACTGATCTAACAAGAATAGTTGAACTCGATTTGTTGAGGGTCATCAGCACGCTCGCCAGCAGTGCACATTAGAACTGAATAAAACCACAGATGATTAAGTAATATGTAGTTTTGTTATGGAGGTAACCTCCTGCAACACCTTATCAGAAACTAAAACAACTGCCAACCACTATGGAGAGAACACTGGACCAAACACAGTTTAACATTATGGCTGATCTGTATTCATTTGAACTCTCTCTGTGTTTTGCTGCAGATGACTGAGATTTTCCAAAAATAGTTAACTATGAACACTTCATGTGTGTCGTTAATTAGCAGTTGTTTTGTTATTGCTTCTCTATATTATCATGTAACGTTTGAGTGCTGCTGTTTTCAGTACTTGTTTTGGTACTTGATGCAGTTTCATTATCTTCTTTCTGCTCTTCATAACACTTTACAAGTTTAGAATGTGTTTGCTGCCAGGGAATTACAAATCAGGTTCCGTAACCTGCAATTGTAAACAGGGGCAAGAAAAGCACTATTTGTGTCAAATAAAAGATTTAGTATATTTTCATCTAGCTAATATACAATGGCAGACAATCATACTGTATATTTCAGCTCAATTTTTATTTTTATTTGCTTTACTAAAGTATACTAAATTAGGTTTATGCATATTCTCTTATAGTCTTTTTATTCATAAAAGAAACAAATTCTGAATTCAGTTAATAGCAGAGCCAAAGGTCTTTTGGCAAACATTTTTTTGCATAACACGTGTCAGATTAACATATCTTCTGATTAATCCAATGTGAATAAGCATTTCTTTCAGGAATATTTTACACAGTCATACACAGTAATTTCCATCTTCCCTCTCAATGGATCAAGCCTTCTTTTTAAGCAATGCTGTTGTAGATTTGCTGGTGTGCTTGGGATCATAGGCCTGTTGCATAACCCGATTTCGGCCAAGCTTTAGCTATCTGACAGATGGCCTTTCATTTGGCTCTAGAATACTTTGGAATACAGAGGAGTTTATGGTCAACTCAATGACTGCAAGTTTCCCAGATCCTGTGCCTGTAAAACAAGCCAAAATCATCACCCCTCCACCACCCTGCTTGACAGTTAGCATGAAGTGTTTGTGCTGATAAACTGTGTTTCATTGTCACTAAACGTGGCGCTTTGCATTATGTCCAAACATCACCGCTTTAGTCTTTTCTGTCCAAAGGACATTGTTCCAGAAGTTTTGTGCTTTGTTCAAGTTTGCAAACCTAAACCTGCTGCCATGATCTTTTTAGAGATGAGTCTTTCTCCTGGCAAACCTTTTAAACAAACCATATATGTTCAGTCGTTTTAGTTGTACTGTCATGAACTTTAACATTTAACATACTAACAGAGTTCTGTAGAGTCTGAGATATAAGTGTTTTTGTTGTTGCAATTTCTCTGAGCATTGCACATTCTAACCTTGCGGGTGAATTTGCTGGGACTTCTACTCCTGGGAAGATTGGCAACGTTCTTTGTTTTCCAAGTTTGAATAATCTTTGTTGCTGTAGAATGATGTACTTTGTTTGGAAATGACTTTATAATCCTTCCCAGTGGGCAGCAACCATTGCTTCTCTAATATCATTGCTAACCTTGGCATTGTGTTAACACACACTTGAATGCTCCTGACCAGCAAGCTGCTAAAACTTTGGCTCTTATAGAGGTATGTACACTTATTGATGACAAACACAGGCAGACACAAACAAGTACACAGTCACATATAGACATACACAGACACAGAGAGGCACATACATACACAGACAAGCACACACAGACACCAACAGACACAGACAGGCACCTAAAGATACACACAGGCACATAACGGCATAGACAGACATAAATAGACACAGTCAACCACAGATAAGTACACACAGGAATACATATACATACAGGACCGACGCTACCATAAGACGGCCTTAGAGCACATTGGCCCAAGTGGTGCAAAGATATCCAAGTGACCAGTGGTAGATGGAAGCACAGAAGAACCTCTCTCCTGCCAGTAATTCTCTGTAGCAATGCCCTTGTTACTAGTTTACCTACCTGGCTGTGTGATGGGAAGAAAAAGCGTGTAACCACAGGCAGGAGGGGGAGCAGTGAGGAGAAGCCACTTCAGAAGCTGAAGACCGCTGGGATACATGACATCATTTCCCAGTTTTTTACACATGGCTTCTCCATTTTGGCTTTATTTTTATTAAATAAACCATGGTGCAATATGTCATGTGTTGTTGCAGTGGCGGATCCAGAGCCTGATCTCGGGAGGGGCACTTGTAGATTATTTAAAGAAATAATCCAGACACAATAACCACTACAGCTCAGTGTAGTGGTTATGGTGTCAATAGTGCCGGGACCCCCTCCCACAGTAAGTAGTCAAACCGTTAAGAACAGTTTGACAACTTACCTGAGATCTGCTGGGAAATGGGGCTGTAGTAGGGCATAGGAGCAGTGGTGTGTGTGAGTGGTGCAATGTGTAAGGGGTGCAGTGTGTGTGTGAAGGTTGTAGTGTGTGAGTGAGGGCGGCAGTGTATGTCAGGAATGCAGTGTATGTGTGGGACAGTATGTGTGTGTAACAGTTGCAGTGTGTGTGTATGGGGGGCAGTGTGTGTGTATGGGAGGCAGTTTGTGTGTATGGGAGGCAGTTTGTGTGTATGGGAGGCAGTGTGTGTGTATGTGGGGGCAGTATGTGTGTATGTGGGGGCAGTATGGGAGCAGTGTGTGTATGTGGGGGCAGTGCGTGTATGAGGGGCAGTTTGTGTGTATGGGGGCAGTTTGTGTGTATGGTGGGCAGTTTGTGTGTATATGGGGCAGTGTGTGTGTATGTGGGGCAGTATGCTGTATGTGGGCAGTATGTGTGTATGGGGCAGTGTGTGTGTGTGGGGGCGGTTTGTGTGAATGGGGACAGTATGTGTGTATAAAGGTATGTGTGTATGGGGGAGCAAGTGTGTGTATGTGGGGGCAGTGCATGTGTATGAGGGGCAGTTTGTGTGTATAGGGGCAGTTTGTGTGTATAGGGGCAGTTTGTGTGTATGGCGGGCAGTTTGTGTGTATGGGGGCAGTTTGTGTGTATAGGGGCAGTTGTGTTTATAGGGGCAGGTGTGTATGGGGGCAGTTTGTGTGTGTATGGGGGGCAGTGTGTGTGTGTATGGGGGGTAAATGTCAGGTGTGTGGCAGTTTGTGTGGAATGGGGGGCAGTGTGTGAATGGAGGGCAGTGTGTGTGTATAAAGGCTTGTGTGAATGGGGGGCAGTTTGTGTGAAAGGGGGGCAGTGTGTGTATGGGGGCAGTGTGGTGTGTATGGGGGGGAAGTTTGTGTGAATGGGGGGGCAGTATTGGGGGCAATGTATGTGTGTGTGGCTTTTTTTTTATAATATATATTTTTTTTATTTAATTAGAATTTAAATTTTTTTATTTAATTATTTATCCGAAATATGACCCCCTCCCTTCTTACCTTTACTGGGGAGGAGGGGGGACATACTTCGATCCCTGGTGGTCCGGTGGGGGATTCATTGGTGGTCCCAGTGGGGAGAGTGAGCTCTAGCCCGCGCTCCCGGGCTAGAGTTCACTCTCGCGAGATTTGGAGTGTTGCCGTGGTAACCGCGGCAACGCTTCAAATCTCACGAGAGGAGAACCCGGAGGAGCTGCAGCCTGAGCTCCGGGTCCTCTCTCTCACTCCCTCTCTCCCCCGCCGGCCGCCAGCACAGTGCCTGCCATGCTGGCAGGGGAGGGAGAGGGAGACCGGCGGATTTCTCGGGGGGGGGGCAATTGCCCCGTTGCCCCCCCCTGGATCCGCCACTGTGTTGTTGTTCATCTGAGGTTACCATGAGCAGATGGCTGTTCTTAAATCCAGAAATGTCAAACCATAGAATTAAAAGAGGGTGTAGTTTATTTTTCCTATGATTGTATGTATTTCAGATACTCTCATGGGATAGACACATATAGATACATACTCACAGACACACACTGGTATGCACAGATATGGATAAGCACTGATGACAACATATGTAATTTGGCTCTATAGTTCTATATGGTATATTTTTTTTAATCAAAAAACTTTTAATCATTTTTTTCTGCCAATTTTTCATCAATTCTGATATTATAATTAATTTAAGTACATCTTGTATGAGTACTATAATTAATCCAAGTGTACTCCATATGAACTTATAATTAATAAAATATCCATGGTAAGATCCCTAGTCACTATACTATATTATTTTTGATAATGTGGTCACTTAATAGGTATGTAATGGAATCAAACTGTAAATAAATTGATTTTCTTTTTAAAAAAACCCAACAATATATTACCCATCACAGATTATCACGGAATTTAAAAAGTAAGGTTTAAAAAGTAAGACGTTTATAGCACAATAAAGATTTTACAACTAAATTGATTTATAAGAAGGGTTATTCATCCCCCTTTTTTCTTTTCTTCTTTTTTTTTTTTTCTTTTTTTTTACTAATTCACTTATATGATGATAAAAGTATGCCTTGAACAAATTTATTGAAAACATATGTATATTTAAAGATGGGTAGATGATATACACCTATACTGTTCACTTAAGGGTTAAAGGTGTAAAATGATTCATTGGTTAAATTATTGTATTTATTTACTTTTTATTTTGCAATTTTTTCTACTAACATTAGTTAGAGGCAATTAATAACTTGTAGGTAAAGGATTCTACCTGACTGGCGATATCAAATTTATGCAGATTTTGTATCTGCCATTAGTACACATAACATACACAGCATGCTAATCCCAGATGCATGGGACAAACTGCTCATGGCTACGTGAGTGAGTTAAAGTCCAAGATCCTGCCGCCTCGCCCTCAAGCAATATAACTCTCTACCTGTCTGATAAATAATTAATATAAATTCCCCCAAAAAGCTGGCTTATAGTCTCTCCTGTCAAAGAACAGAATTAATTTACGTGCCATTTTCAGTGAGATTCTGGCTAGGGCTGGGTTGTAGCATATACACTGTACATCTGATGTAATGGGATAGGTAGGCACAAGTTGCTAAACAGCTTTTATGGAATATAACTCAACTCAACAAAGAGATAAAACAGCACTTGTAATAATACAGCCCTAAAGCATTATTTTTTTTATACGAATCACTAAATCTCAATAAAACTACCCATACTTACTAGAAGCTTTTAAGTAAATATTTCTGCTTAATGCTTCTCTGTCAGAAACATGTGATTGTAAAATGATCAGCACCAACAAGGACATAACTGCTAGGCAAAAAAGAGATGGGTCTTCATTAGCTGCAGTGACCAGTTCGGACTTGGGAAATATGTGTGGAAAGTTTATTAGATGCATATTGTCAAGGATCACACTTCTCCACGCATGCCCTTGACCTGGTTCTGGGGGTGAAAGGATTAAAAAAAAAAAAAATTAAAAAAAATCACTATTTGTTTTTACTAGACCAAAATAATAAGATCCACACTTAATTCTAGTATCAAAAGCTGCCACCACCAATGCAATTTATAAATGATATGCCAAGGTTACCCCACTAAACCAGAATCAAAACCCACAAAATACATCAAACTATCTCCTATTAAATGGATTGCTTGAGGTTACCTGATTTTTACACCAGATAAAGGCAGAACATTTATTATGATCAAAATAGTCAAAGTATACACTGTACATAAGAAAAATATATGATAAGTAACTTAGTTACTCCAATAAAAAAAAGAAAAAAAGGAGAAATGTAACAGAAAATCCTAGTTATTCACTTTGGTAGTACATTAACTGCATCTTCTGTACAGTGGGGCTCGGGCAAGAAAAATGGCAACAAACTGTCTCATTTACATTCCACGGACTTTATACCCTTTGCCCCATCTTGAGTTTCCAAGCTGGCCCTGAAGGATATACAGGACTGTAGAAATTCTAGGTTGATTACACCTTCCATCTCACCTTTTGCTGCTTTAAACATTAATTTATATAAATGAGCTTATAATATATATAATATGTTAATGTTTTTTGGATATGATCCTTAGCAGAGAACCTGACACCTGACTACTAACTGTTTAGCATATTAAAAAAGGTAAGAGACCTGTGCTGTAGCAGGGCACCAACAAGAGTCTGGCCAGTAAGTCAGGGGAAGAGTACACATGAATGTCATTTGGATGCAAAATTTCACAGCTGACAAGAGGAACACAGCTGGATGTTTGCTTCAAAGGCCTAAGTAACCCTTCCAGTGCTACAATCAGTCACAGTATTTTTACAATACAACAATGAATCTTGCTTACTGGTCATAACACTTATTTTGTGTGACAATTAAGTATATGCCTTAAAAATACAAGCATTTTTGGATATAGAGGTTCCCTGCAGCTGGGTTCCTCCAAAATATATATTCATTTTCAGGGCCTTGGAGCGAATCTAATGCCATTTGTGGATTAAGTTGTACTGATGCACGCTTTAATTATAGCTGTTAATATTTTCTGATTACCTATTTAGGATCAATGGCAGATTTCTCATAATTAGGGTTTTGCTTAACCCCAGACTAAAATTGTAAAAAATAAAATAAAAATCTTTTTAATGCAAATGTTACCACCTCTCGAGCAGTTCAAGTGTCCCTGATGATGTCCCCCATTTAAATGCCAAAGTATTTTTTAGAAGATTTGTCTTTTGCTGTCCTTATTACTAATGCAGATGATGTTTTACTTTTGTTAATGGATTTCTTTGACTGTAGTGCTTAGATTGCCCCGATAATAAAAATCAAACTTGTAAGTTAATTGTACAGTGTGGCAGATCATTGGAATTTAATCGGTAGTTTCTAACCCTTCTTTTGTTATTAGAGAAAGTATACACATGCAATGGAATACATCTACCCATGTCCACCTTCTTTTTAATTAAAATAAATAAGAGTCTGAGCTTTGGATTGGAGATCCATGGCATTGCCCAGATATGATGACTCAAAACCCTGAGAAAACATGCACAAGAGGGACTTTACATATTTCTCATTTTTTTACTTTTAAGTGCATTTTAAAGAATTATCTTTAAAAAAACAAAGTATTTAGAATGGAATAAAAATTCACCCAAGCCTGGAGATCCAATGTTACCACACTGTGGATTGGCTTACTCAAGAAGATCGATATACTCTCATTCAAATGCACCAACAATTCTTCCCATACATACATTTAACTCCATTTCTACGTATACATTAAAATGAACCCTCTTTTCTATGCTACAATAAAGACCTGGAAGATAGTCAGAAAATGCATGGGCCTTAACTGGCAATTTTATGACAAGACACAGAGGTTCATATTGCATATCCCTTTCTTTACTGTCCACCAATAGCAGCAAAGGATACAAACAGAATGAAAAAATAATGAATATTCAGTAACATAGGCCCCTCCCTGATCAAGTCCCAGAATAACAGCCAGCATCTCCTTCCCATAATCCTCTTTCTTTGCTGCTCCACAGTCAGATAAGTACTCTGTTTCTTCTCTCTGTGATGATTGCATAGTATCCTGTATTATTTATATAACCTATATATATTTATGTGTTTACATTTATATATTCTCTTTTACTTTTCTTGCACTTATATTTAGTATTGTTGTGCTCGTTCCTAATCTGTTCAGGTTCCCAGACCAGTTGTAGTGTTGTTATACCCCGTGCTTTGGATGTTTTTTATTCCTATCTCCTTACTGCCCTCCCGGGTTTAACTTGTTCTCTACCACTTTCACCATTATCTGTTGATTTCTTCTGGCTTTTCCCCCTGTTTTTTGCTCGCTGCCATGTCTCCCTGTCCGTTTTTTGGCACCATTTGCCGGTGTGTTCGTACCGCCATTCAGCTCCTTTCGACAGTTCGGGAGTTTCATGTTCGTCAGGTTTCCTCCCTTACTCATTCGTCTGTTTGTCCGCTCATATATATATATATATATATATATATATATATTCTATTCGATGCACGAACGGTTGCCGTTCATGTAACTCCTATGCTGTTCGGCAGTTTTTTGGTTTCGTTTTCCATTTCATGCAGTTCTCTGCTCCTGCGATTTTGTGAGCTCAGAGCCTGCGTTCTTCCGGTTTTCTCCTCCCCCTCCTTATATACCCTTCTTGCCTTGTGTGTATGCCACTGGTCTGGGCTCTGGTGAGATCTCTTTTTTCCACTGTGAATTCCAGCCTGGGTGACTAACCCTACTGTAACTTTACTCCTTTTATTAGAAATTAGTGCCATTATATCCCATCATGCCTAAGCCCAGGCAAGTCTCTGGTTCTCCCCCATCCGAGGAATTAGATACCCCACTAGCCCTGGGAGATACCCCTGCCTCCACAGAGGCTTCACCCACCTTGACAGACATGCCCACCCACTCAGAGGAGGCCCAATATTTGGTGCTTCAGCGCTCAGTGACAGAAGCCATTATGGCAGCCATGGGGTCCATGTCTTCCACCCTTTCCCACACTATATCCTAGGCACTGCTTCCATGTCCTATGGACGCGCAGAATGTGGGCACCTCAATTGCGTCCTTCTATGGACCCACCTGGAGAGACACCCAGGAAGGCTACCCATAAAACTAAGCACTCCGCTACCTCTGCCTTCAGAAGCCATAATGCTGGCGTACCTATGGTCGCCCCCAAAAGCATGTCCCTTCCATGCAAGAGAGCCTTTCCACGCCAGGCAGGACGGGCATGGCTATGGAAATGTGCTAGAGCACCACATGAGAGCGACTCCGACTCTGAAATCGGGTCTAGTGAGGAGGCTATGGTTGAATCAGATACCGACTCTGAAAAAGATGCCGCTGAGAGGGGTTTTTGACCTCCTTTTCTCTGCTCAGGCAGAGATGTCCGGAGGGGATTTAGGGGCGACTCACCCGGCTATTGCAGGGTCCGCCCTCATGGATCCGCTAGGCGAACTTTTCTTCGACCCGGATGAACTTCACCATCGTAGATCGGCAGAGTGGCTCCCAGCGGACCATGTAGCTAAATATCTGGAGACTTGGGTTCGACGCCCTCTCAGTAAAGCGGCCCACAATAAATTGAGGGCAGAGTGTCCCAGGCCAGTAGTGCCCAATAAGGTGTGCGATACCCCTGAGGTGAATCCCAAGATGACCCAATTCTTGACAAAATTGGGGTGGAACCCACGCAAGGGTCTAGACTCGGCCCTTAAGTTATGCCAGGACAAACATCTTGACATCTTTGGGCCACTAGCGAAGCTCTTTGACTTGGCGGAAGACGCCTGAGCTGAAAACCGCATGGTTGACCCTGAAGACCTACGTGGTTGGGTCCAGAGAGCAATTTGCATTGCAGGGAGTGTCAATGCCTCCCTCTCCATGGAGCAGGGTAAGGCCATCCTATTCAAAATTGAGCCAAAATTGGCCAACCTGGCTCTCACGGAAGCTGGCAAGGACGCCTAAGGCCTACTGTTTGGCAACTCCTTCATCAAGGACTTAGGTCGCTTTGTGGGGGCATTTACAGCCTTTGACAAGGCACAAGCCTCCATGAGGAGAGTATTCCAGGGGCGGGCCTCCACCAGGGCCAGCAGATCCAGGAGCCGTCTGTCCGGCCGTGCCTATTTCCAGTCCCGTGGCTCGAGACGAGGCTCTTACCAACAAAGATCCAACTACCAGGAGGCGAATACCCGTTCCCCATTCTTCCTGTCCCACGGACGCCCGTGGCGATCCAGAGGTTTCGTGGAAACACTGGTTCCAGGCGCCCATATGTTTAGTTTACCCAAACCTTATGTTTTCTCATATTTGTGTAGGGGGCAGACTCCAACATTTTTTCCCAGCTTGGTCAGCCATAACTTTTGTCAGCCATAACTTGGGACACTATCCGTGGGTTTTGGATAGAACTCGTAGGGGACCCTGTAAGTATCCCCACTCCTCAGCCGATCTGCTTCTCCCTTCAGAATCGCAGATTAATCGACGACGAGCTATCCACTCTCCTCTTCAAAGGAGCAATAGAACTGGCCCCTCAGGCTTGTAAGCAATATTTTCCTGGTGGAAAAGAAGGGCAGACAAATGCGCCCGGTCATAAACACAATATCTCTTGGATGCCAGCGACTGGAAATTGGACACGGGAGTATTCTCCACTGTGTCATCTCTTTGGGGCCTTTTGCTATAGACTTATTTGCATCCCGGCTCAATGTCCAACTTCCCCGGTTCTTCGGCTGGAGACCGGACTCTGCGGCGGACTCTGCGGCGGAAGGCAGTGGACGCCTTCCTGCAAGACTAGCGCGGAGACCCCCTTTATGCCTTCCCCCATGGGAGATGCAGTCTTGGTTCCCTCTTCTTCTCGAGATGACAGTGGACTACCCCAGGCTGTTGCCATCCTTCCAGGACCTTCTGCGGGATCCGACGGGATGCTGTCACCCCCTCCTGTCAAAAGGCTCCCTTCCCCTCCTAGCGTGGCTGATTTCAGGGGACCCTGGGAGATCCAAGGAGTTTTGGAGACTACTAAAAGCCTGTTTGCGGACGCATGGGTGCCTGGAACTAGATGAGCATATGGGTCAGCTTGGGGCCTGGCTAGGGATGTGGATCCCATTTCAGCACCTGTGACCATTGTGGCGGAACCAACCTCGCCACTATGCACTGGAGAAGCCTGGTTGCCAGCCTCCTGCCATGTGACTATGGCCCCTGGGATGTATTGCCCTTTAAAGACATGATTTGGGCATAAGGGATTTGTGTTGTGCTGCTGCTGGCCCTTTAAGAACCATCTGGGGACATACTGTGGAGTTACTGGGTGGCCACCATTTCCTGTATCAGATGAAGCACATGGTGAGAACAATGGATGGCGGACATTTTAACTCACAGACACTGTTTGGACTTTTCAACACGGTGCCATCTCGCCAGTATTTGGTGCACAGAGACATCGTGCAGTGGTTTTGGACTATACAGCAGGGGACACATTATACAGTGATTGTTTTTCATTTAGCCTGTATATGTTCTGCAGAATCTGCGTTAAACTGTATCTTCCAAAGTACTGAACGGATCTGGGTGAATTTTGGATATGTGGTTCACCCAGATCCCCGGTTTCAAGGATATACTTTTATGAGGTTATTGCATGTTTTGGGGTCCCTGTGATGTGTTTTATGAAACTGTATTTCTCTGTCTGTGATAATTAGATTACCCATTGTGTAAGGTAACTGTATCACATGCAGAGGGGAGGAATTTGGGTGGGAGTGTCTGAGTGTATTGTATGTGTTTATTGGTTGTGTTCCAAAACCCTGTGGGTGGTACTAATGTGTAAGAATGTGTACATAAGCACAATAAACCCACAGCTCTGTCTGTTCACTGCTTGACCGTCAACACGGAGCTTTGTCTCGTTCTTGGGGGGGATTTACTGTATGCTGTTCCAGTTCAACTGCTAGGAGTGTAAACCTATTCATATGGTTTTTCCTATTCGGCTGTTTACAGCATTCGTATGGTTTCCTGTTCGGCGCATTGGTGTTCTGCAGTAGCTGTGCCTGCATCTCTGGAAGGGGAAGATCTACTAAACGGCGGTTTAACCCTTTTATGCCTGGGGGTGCCGTTACAACCATGATTCTCCAATTCCTGTTTTCCCTCTTCGAGGCAGGTATGGCCTATTGGACCATCAACCTCTACCAGTCGGCCATTTCTTCGACACACCAGGGATTTGACGGGTGCCGCGCGGGCCAACACCCCCTTATATGTAGATTCCTCAGGGGCTCTCGCCTCACCCGGCCTCCTAAGCCTCACTATTCTGCAACCTGGGACGTTTCAACCGTATTATCGTTGCTCACGGCCTGGTCCAATAACACTTCTCTCTCCTTGCGGCAGTTATCTGCCAAATTGTTTTGCCTATTCTGCCTCGTCTACTGCAAGAGGGCCTTGGACTTTGATGCCAGATCCTACACCCCTGAGGGAGTGACATTCAATACCAGTAGATGTACTAAGACGTCTATTAAGTCGGTGACCTATCCGAGTTTCCCGACTAACCTGGAGTTGTGCCCAGTGGCGAATATGAGGATCGCACCAAGCTACACCGTTCTAAGACCTCTCCCCAACTGTTTTTATCATTACATAGTTACATAGTCATTACGTCTTCCCTTTGCCCCCGTCACCAGCAACACGCTGTGTGAAGTGGCTACTGACTCAAGCCGGTGTAGATATTGCACTTTTTGGCGCACACTCAGTTAGGGGGGCTTCCGCCTCATCAATTATGGCCTCAGGAGCACGATTGGAAGATCTCATGAAGACTGGTCGAGGGAATCTACTTTTCGGGAATTTTATTCTCAACCGACTTCGCACATGTTCGCTGCGGTGGTAAGTCAGATTTAAACTTGCAATATGAGCCTCCGTGTCTTGTCATAAAATTGCATGATTTTGCGATTACATGACGAAAAGTCATGATTTTATTACAGACACGGAGGCGAGTATTGTCCCACCCGTATTGTAATTCTCACTTTATGCTCATTTGTTATTGATGTATTGAGATATGTACGGACTTGTGGGTACGGTAAGTGGAGCCTGTATTACAGGGGAGGTTTTGTTAAGTACCTGAGGGAGTTCGGGTTTTATATGTTAATATTGGGGATGTATGTGGGGCTCTGCTTTGACTGGCCCTGATGTTGGTCTCAAGTAGAATTTGGAAAATGGCTTGCACAGTTCTTCAATCTTGACCTTGACACTTTTATCGTCCCTTGGGCTGAAACATTCTTTCATTTTCTCCTCTTCTCTGTATGCATCTCAATGCACAGTACAGCGTTTATAGCAATGATTAACAGGCAACTAAGATGGAGGCACTCAGTTGCAACAAAGAGAGGTGTGGATTTTTACATTTTAATTTTATTTTCCTCGCTTTATAAATACATATTAAAAGGTAAATATGCATACCATTGTATTAAATACAACATTTTGTAAACATAACAAATCATGGGACAAATATTGCATAAAACATGGGCATGGGCTCTTATTAAACAGGAAGAGATAAAATAAAATACAGAAGTCACAAAACCACACAAAAAACAGTTAACCATCACATGAATGTAAGCAATATACTCAAACATACATTATGGTTTTTTTCTCCCCTATTTTAATTTGTCTGTTGAAACCATAGATTGGAACTCCGTTGTCCGTTGAACTCCGTTGTCCGTTGAGATCATAGATTGCAACTCTGCTGTGTTTGCAGAGACAGAAATGGGAAAGAAGATAACATAGACATTAGTATGATAGAAATGTTATGTAAAAGGTGTTAAACGGTTCCCTAGAGGCTGTATTGCTTTAAATCTCATATTTCTATTTGGTTTTTATCTGCTGACATGTGTTATGGACAGTTTACTTGCAACAAAACATTCGTCAAAATACTAGCAAACATCACTGGAGAAAGGCCTGGGTCTTTATCATATTGACTTTGAACAAACACATAACTATACATTATTTGTAATGGAAACACGTCAAACTTGAATGTCCAGGTTGAGTGTACCAGCTGTTAATGATAGTTGTTCAACTCCTTAATCAATAGGCAGGTGAACATGAATTGGCCTAATAGGATACAACTATATTAATATAATATTATCATTAAATAGTAAAGAAAAAATTAGGCGGGGAGAATGATCCTTTGATCTTTTTTAATTTTTTTTTTATTTCTGTCTATGTAAATTACTTCATAAAACAACTGCACCAGTACAGTCTGTGCAATTTTTTTTATTCATTCAAGCAGTGGAACACATCCATCCAATAGGTGACCAGGCAGAAACACAGGCCAAAAAAAATAATATTTTGCTTAGTGTGGGTCATTGTTTTGAATGTGATACTAGGCTGAATTTGCTGCTGTATTTAGCTATTACCTACTGCCAGGGTCACCTGAAACGAGATAGCAGATCAACATTTTTCCTACTGTGTAAATAGGTTGCCAATATACAGTTAAAAAATGTTTTGTTGACTCTTGGTTAAAGAAAATTCTATTCAAATTTTTATTATGAGTGAGTGCCGTGTAAGTGTGTGAATACTTTGCAGTGTTTTTTAATGTCAAACACAATAATGTCACGGTAGCAAATACACTAAATAGCAACCCATTTTCCAACACAATCACCTATTTTTGCTAAATAAAGTTGTTAATTTACAAAACACACAATCATTCATATCCTAAATTTATCATAATAAGAAGAATGACTTGTTGATATATAAAGCTGCTGTGGCTCAGAGGTAGGAAGCAGGACCGGGACTGCGAAGTTTCCCAGTTCAAATCTCCTGTAGGGAACTCCTTGGGTGACCACATCTGGCCGTCTGTCTGCCGCAGTGAGAACTGTGACAGTATCCCCCCTTCAAGAACGTTAATAGGTTCATTGTCATAACAGTACACCTCTTCAGGTTCACTGTCCCCAGTGTGGAATCCCTTTACAGCATGGGACTCCTTAGTACCAGTTTCTGGTACCGCTGGAGAACAGTCCAGGTATTTTAGGATCTGGGTGCAGGTGATAAGCACTTCCATTACTTCGGCAGGAGCAGTGTTCGTGGCTAACAATGCTTTTTCGAACATTTCAAGATCTTCTGCACGGACTGTAGTGCCATTAGAAGCAATGGCACAATCCACAGGTACATTTTTTTTGGCGGGCAGGAAGTAGTGATGGTATTACAGGAAGTAACTTCGGGAGTAGATGCAGGCGGCTCTGGAGCAGGGGATGGAGGTTTACTTGTGGAAGCCAAGCATGGGCAAGAATAACGGCTTCTATGTAGCTTTTTAGGCTGGCATGCAGTGTACACAGGGTGGAGGAAAGTAGTACCCAGTCGGAGAGCTGGAGGTCTAGGAGGATGAATAGGACAAAGTGTGATGAAATGACCCTTTTATCCACAGTAGTAACATAGGCCATGGCTTCTCCTTCGGTCTCTTTCCTCAGGTGTCACTTTGCAGTGGACAAGTCCTAATTGCATAGGTTCCTCAGGGTCAAGTGTAACACAGGATACCTCTGGAGTTTTCCTAGGAACTGGATCATAAGGAGACATCAGTGGGGTGTAGTGGTGGTACTGGGTTTCTTGGTTTCGAAGAATCTGAGATTTTTTGGTACGTGGAGCTGGCTTGGGCACAGTGGTCTTGCATTGTGAGTCCATAGCAGTACTGAAGGATTCCCAGCTGACAAGGACAGGACTCTTCATCTGCAACATTTGGTGAGCCCATACTTTAATGCGTCCAGACAACAGGTTGATAGCCGCTTGGACCCTAATGAATTCTGTGGCATATGTTTGAGGCTTTAAAGAAAACAACACCTCGCAATCCATCCTGAAGGACTGAAAGGATGTGTGGCTACCATCAAATCGGTCAGGCATGATGACAAACGGTTCAGGATAAGCTGGTTCCGGGGCTGGATGTACTGCGCCTTTAAGAAATAAAATTTCTTGCTGCAGCTCCGAAACAGTCTGGGCCAGGCTGGACATTTGCTGGAACAGGGGTGAGCACATCTCTGCGGACTCCATATTGATCAAGTCTTTTGTCAGGGTCTTACCTGGGTTGGGAGTCTGTAGCGCAGATATGTTGCTCACCCTTGCAGATAGCCACAGGCCAAGGTGGTCAGGTAAGAATTCACCTGGCCTGTGGGTCTGTGCACGGGGGCTGTGCAGGATGAAGTACCAAGTCGCAGGACAGGCAAGGACTCAAACAATAGGATCGTCAAGGGATAGCCGAGGTCAAAGGATGCCAGAGGACAGGAACAACGAGGAGTAGCCGAAGTCAAGGGATGCCAGAGGTCAGAGTAAACGTAGTCAGAAGCTGGGGTCAATAATAAGTAGCAGATCAAACGACAGGAACACTGGTACGGAACACACAACAGGATCAATGACTTGATCCTGATCACAGGGCGAGGCTGAGTTTAAATACCCTGCTGATCTCTGATCAGGGTCAGGTGAAGCACAGCCATAGTCAAGGTACAGCCCCCAGAGTAATAGATATGCCAGGATGAACAGGACCAGAATGACATATATATATATATATATATATATATATAAAGGCATCCATAGAATCCTTGCACTCAAGCTCCAAAAAATCAAAAAAGACCTGGTGCTGAAAATCAGGGGAACATTTACATACCGATCTGTAGTGATTAGCACTCACGGATTTCCAGAGAATAGTATTAAAAAATAACTTTTATTGGTCCATTAAAAAAGCTGCATCGACGTTTCAGTCCTCTAGTGGGACTTTCTTCAGGAATAGACAGCCATATACAACAGTATCGTTTATATAATACAAATAATGATCGAAAACTAACTTACCCCAGGTGCTCCGAATCTCCTGCATGCACCCGCTGGCCCCGGTGTGAGTGACGCATGCGTGAAGTGCTCCGCCCCCTTGCGTCGCGATCACATGATCGCGATGTCATGGAGACGTCGGCAGAAGCCGCGTAACCATGACAACCAGATAAACTTACACCACAGAAGTGCTAGGGAGAATAAAGAGAGAATTTATGAATGGATGATTGTGTGCAATAAAGTTATAAAGTAGCATCCTAATTGTGATATCCCAATTATGCATTTTGATCATAATAGTATAAATATCTATTTAGAAGTGAAACAGTGCACATGTGCAAGATGAGCTGAGTAAAGAAATAACGCTCATATTTAAAGTGGTACAGTGCATGTATATATCTCAAACTAAAGTGATACAGTGCAGATTCATGTATCCATCTAAGAAGATGAATATTCAAAAGTGCTTATCAAGGAATATCTTCAAAAAAAGTGCTCAATAAAGTGCATGTACAGTGAACTATTATAATGGAAGTGTCTCAATAGTATCTATAGATAGAGAGTGAGAAGGTATTATACCCATCATATTAAAGATCATAAATAACTGTATACATATACATAATAAAAAACCAGACCTTAAAGACAAGACATTAAAAACAATTACTGCAGGGGGTTCATATGAATGAATGGTACGAAATCATTTCATTAAGTCCTTTAGGGGCTATAGTGTCCAAAGTATATATCCAAAAAGTCTCACGTCTAAGCAGGAGTTTACCCCTGTCCCCCCCTCGTCTTGGTGGAGGGACGTGGTCAATCGCTACAAATTTGAGGGTTGATAGTGGGTGTTGAAAGGATAAAAAATGTTTCGCAACTGGTTGATCTGAATTACCGTCCCTATAAGCTACTCGTATGCTCGATCTATGTCCTCTGATCCGTTCACATAATGATGTCTCCGTTTTCCCAATGTAGACTAAGCCACACGGGCAAGATAATTTATAAATGACAAAAGACGTTTTGCAAGTGATAGTGTAGCGTATTTGAAAATTTTTGTTGTTATGAGGATGTTGAAAGGTACGTGAGGGGGTCATGTGTCCACAAGTGACACAGCCCAAACATCTGATACTTCCCCGGCTTGGTACAGATGTTTTTTCGTAGCTCTTCACTGGGTCGGTATGTACTAGAAGATCTCTTAAATTTTTGTTCCTGCGATAGCAGAGCAGTGGTGGTTCTTTGAAGATTTTTGGAAGCGTATCATCACACGCTATCATCTTCCAATTGTCTTTCACGATTTTAGAGATTTTGGAGGACGCATTGTTGAATGTGGTAGAAAAAATCATCCTGGGGGCTTTCTCGTCACTTTTGGTTGAGTTAGCAGCTTTCAAATGAGAAAGTATATCAGCCATTGAGAGGTGACCCCACGGAATCAATAAAGAAAAACGTTGAGGCAGTTGTTACAAGAGGCATGGAAGCAGGTTTTATAGAACCACAGCTCAGTCAATATCTCTTGAAGATACATCCTCGTACACCCATAATCTATACCCTGCCTAAGATTCACAAAGATCCAATCAGACCCCCAGGCAGACCTATTGTTTCTGCGATCGAGGGTCTGTTAGAACCGATTGCTAAGTGGCTTGACTTTTTATTTCAGCCCTCCATAGCCGAATTGAGTACCTGTATTAAGGACACACCCAGCCTCATTCAGAAATTGAAGCAACTGAAACTGAAGAGTGGTACAACGATTTTAATTACAATGGATGTTAGTAGCCTCTATACGGTGATTCCACACATGGAAGGAATTCAAGCGATGAGATCTGTTCTCACTTCCTCAAAATCATATAGTGGACCACCTATTGAATTTATTTTAGAGCTACTATCATTGGTACTACATAACAACTACTTCAGATTTGAGGACAAATGGTATCTCCAGATCTCTGGCACATCCATGGGGGCCGCTATGGCTCCCATGTATGCTAATGCTTACATGTATGATTACGAACAAAGATGGATTTTAACAAGGTACAGTCAATTCATACAAGGATACTTCCGTTATATAGACGATTTGTTGATACTATGGGGTGGCACTGTGACAGAAGCAGAACAGACGATATACTCCTTGAACCGGATAAATAGTCCTATTAGATTCACGTCAAAAATTGATACTACCTCAATACAATTCCTGGATTTGCAAATTTCATTGAATGAACAAGGACTCTCATACTGCCTCTATAAAAAAGACACGGATAGAAACACCATTCTACACAATTCAAGTGCACATCCAGAGTCTTTAAAAAAGTCTTTACCCAAGGCTCAATTCCTAAGGGTGATCAGAAATAATTCGGATAAGTCTAAAATGGATCAACAACTGGAAGAGATGGTGAAAAAATTTCAAGAACGTGGCTATCGACACAGAGACTTAAGTAAAGCATTAGAGGAAGCAAAGTCTGCTAACTCAACCAAAAGTGACGAGAAAGCCCCCAGGATGATTTTTTCTACCACATTCAACAATGCGTCCTCCAAAATCTCTAAAATCGTGAAAGACAATTGGAAGATGATAGCGTGTGATGATACGCTTCCAAAAATCTTCAAAGAACCACCACTGCTCTGCTATCGCAGGAACAAAAATTTAAGAGATCTTCTAGTACATACCGACCCAGTGAAGAGCTACGAAAAAACATCTGTACCAAGCCGGGGAAGTATCAGATGTTTGGGCTGTGTCACTTGTGGACACATGACCCCCTCACGTACCTTTCAACATCCTCATAACAACAAAAATTTTCAAATACGCTACACTATCACTTGCAAAACGTCTTTTGTCATTTATAAATTATCTTGCCCGTGTGGCTTAGTCTACATTGGGAAAACGGAGACATCATTATGTGAACGGATCAGAGGACATAGATCGAGCATACGAGTAGCTTATAGGGACGGTAATTCAGATCAACCAGTTGCGAAACATTTTTTATCCTTTCAACACCCACTATCAACCCTCAAATTTGTAGCGATTGACCACGTCCCTCCACCAAGACGAGGGGGGGACAGGGGTAAACTCCTGCTTAGACGTGAGACTTTTTGGATATATACTTTGGACACTATAGCCCCTAAAGGACTTAATGAAATGATTTCGTACCATTCATTCATATGAACCCCCTGCAGTAATTGTTTTTAATGTCTTGTCTTTAAGGTCTGGTTTTTTATTATGTATATGTATACAGTTATTTATGATCTTTAATATGATGGGTATAATACCTTCTCACTCTCTATCTATAGATACTATTGAGACACTTCCATTATAATAGTTCACTGTACATGCACTTTATTGAGCACTTTTTTTGAAGATATTCCTTGATAAGCACTTTTGAATATTCATCTTCTTAGATGGATACATGAATCTGCACTGTATCACTTTAGTTTGAGATATATACATGCACTGTACCACTTTAAATATGAGCGTTATTTCTTTACTCAGCTCATCTTGCACATGTGCACTGTTTCACTTCTAAATAGATATTTATACTATTATGATCAAAATGCATAATTGGGATATCACAATTAGGATGCTACTTTATAACTTTATTGCACACAATCATCCATTCATAAATTCTCTCTTTATTCTCCCTAGCACTTCTGTGGTGTAAGTTTATCTGGTTGTCATGGTTACGCGGCTTCTGCCGACGTCTCCATGACATCGCGATCATGTGATCGCGACGCAAGGGGGCGGAGCACTTCACGCATGCGTCACTCACACCGGGGCCAGCGGGTGCATGCAGGAGATTCGGAGCACCTGGGGTAAGTTAGTTTTCGATCATTATTTGTATTATATAAACGATACTGTTGTATATGGCTGTCTATTCCTGAAGAAAGTCCCACTAGAGGACTGAAACGTCGAAGCAGCTTTTTTAATGGACCAATAAAAGTTATTTTTTAATACTATTCTCTGGAAATCCGTGAGTGCTAATCACTACAGATCGGTATATATATATATATATATATATATATATATATAAGTTGATATATAAAGCTGCTGTGGCTCAGAGGTAGGAAGCAGGGCCGGTTCAAATCTACTGTAGGGAACTCCTTGGGTGACCCCGTCAGGCCGTCTGTCTGCCGTGGTGAGAACCGTGACAGTTATTTAGCGCTGACCCTCCCCCTCGTTCTTAAGACATTATATCTGCAGTGAGAATGTTTTGCAGAAAACTGAGCTTTCCCAGTCAACTGGCTTGCATTCAAGAGAGTAGAAAGATCTCAAATAATCCGCTCTTCTAGACCTGTCATCGTAAATCTGTAAGTGGCCACATGTTGTATACTAATGGTCCTATCAGGTAGACTAGACAAGACATAAACAAGAATTAGTGCTGCATTCTTCTACAGAAGCAGAGTATATCTCTATATACTATATCTCTACAGCAGAATTATGTAAAGAAGCACAATGGCTTAACCAACTTCTGGAGGACTTGGATTGAAGATGCACAAAGATGGTGCAAACCAAGAAACTAAAAGCACGCACCACACACATTGACATTAGATATCATGCAATAAGTGACCCGTACAGGAAAGGATTTATTGAGATGCAATACTGCTCAGAGATGATATTTTGGCAAAATCCTTGCCAAGAGCCATTTTTGAGTAACTATGTTTGAAGATAAATTTATTAGGTTCCAATTAGGTACTATTAAAAAGGGGTTATTACTTTAAAGAAGCAGGCCTAAACACTGGATGGTACCATTGGCATATAATAAGAGATTTGTGCTAGTAAGTTAAATTATAATTATAATTATATAAAACGTAATTATATAAAATCAAATAAATACATAAAATTACATTGAATGTACTATTTTTCAAATGCTAGCTGAAGTATTACAAGTAACAGTTCTAGTTACAGATAACCCCTTTTAACACTTTTTCAGGGATCATTGTTCAGTTACTCATTTTTTTTTACTTTTTGAGCTTGTATATTACCCGAGCAAATTGCTTTTGGAGGAAAAATAACAAGTATCAGTACAGACTATTTGAGAGTAAAATAGCCTTGTTTTTCATTTCAGTTATGGGTCAGTAGCTCATTCCTTGACTTGAAAACAAGAGTTGCAAAGCTGTCTGACCTTCAGCACTATTTAAAAATCCTCAATAATCTCAGTGCTGTTTTCAAAATAACACATATTAGACAGTAATAGGCACTGGCATTGGAAACTGGTTGACATATACATGTTCTAAATGAGTGACATACAACTAAAATGAGCTGTAATATATTAACAATACATTTAAGGGATCAGTGCTTTCGGCAGCTGGGCACTATTTCCAATGAATGATTTCCTGTTGATCACTTCTGGGCCCTGATTTTACAGCTCAGTAAAAAGCAAATATAATGCAAATGTGCATGAATTACAGTGTTTTTGAAGACAATGAAACATAAGTGCACATCATTTTCTGTCTATAATCCATTTCGTTTTAGGTGAAGAATAGAGAAATGACAGATTACATGAAGTATGATTAGATATTATTATATTGTACATTATTAGTATTTTTTAAAAATAATTGCACCTACTTACTAATTTAATATTTGTTTCTTAAAAAAGACACTGGAGGAGATATTTCATGTTCATATTAGGTATAAATGTCTAATTGGTTAAAAAGAACAAATGGGAAGCGGGGCCTGATAGAGATGGCGACTGGACGTGTTCACACTGAGCTCCTCATGTACGCACTGATTTTGTCCAGTCGCCCTTGCCATCTACACTTTACTCTGAGCAACCCGAGAATACTTGCCAACCTGCATTGTTGATCGGCTCAGGGCTGCTTCCAGTGGTCACCGACAACTGTTTGTTGCTGATTGAGTGCAAGCCTGGCAGGCACAGTAGTAGGGAGAAGCTGCCGATCTCCCGGCCTGATGCGTGCTGACTCTAGGCACCAAGGAGCTGATGCCCCGCTACCCCTCCTTTGGACCAGTGTGGGTGATCCTGGTATCCACCCTGTGGGTCCCCACACTCCATGGGAGACTCGTGGCTCTGCTTTACTCTGCGACCCAACCTTACCCAACATGGCGGAGGTTGCGTGTCCCCTAGAAGCAGCAGAGCGAGTGGTCAGGCGTCGAGTCCAGGCTGGACGCTCTCTTCGACAGGTTCTGGAGGGAGCTGCATGCGAGGTACCTCCAGCCCCCTACACAAAACCCATTAACTCCCTCACCTCCAACGGTGGTCTGGCTACCCTGTGGCAGACCAGCAGCCCTGGGCCCAATGGCAACCAATTCCTGACGACACAAACTGCGCCGGCTGCACCAGAAGCGCACCTCACATTGCCTAACACAAAAGCAGGGCAAATGCAGACTGCGATCAGTATTCTATGTGAGAGCTGCAGGGCAGTGGGAAGCACTGCATATACTGCATGGACTGATTGCTCATTATGCCAATTTGCCACCAGTCTTTGAAGCACACAGCTGGCCCCACAGCATCATACTGTGGGACTGTATCCTGCCCTGAACAGGCATCGGCTGATAAGTGATCGGTGGGGCCTTAACGCAGCTCTCTCTGTGCCATGAATGCCTAGCCTGCGGAGAACTGCTGGTGTACAGGCTACCCTTTTTATTTTTGGCATCTCACAGTCACTATGATGATATATCTCGGTGTCCTGTGTTCTGGACTTTCACATAGCAGGCCTATGGGGTGATAATCTCATGTTGCTGACCAGATCGGCTAGTTTAGTTTGCCTCACCAACTACTAGGCACCCATTGTAATTGTTAAGCTGCATTGTTTTGCTTTGCTTCTTCTTAGTACCCTCATTGCATTGTGCTACTCTTGTCCTATTTTGTTTAAAAAAATAAAGTAAAAAAATGTGCAGACTATTGTGTTAGCTGCTGGATAAAACTTTTTACACTGCCTTCTTTAACATACGTGAGCAGTATCCATGTATTCATGCACATCAAAAATAAAGAATTATACAAAAAGAACAAATGGTACATTGTTATGCTATACCATGAGAAGCAGGCCCGGACTGGCCATCGGGCATACCGGGCAAATGCCTGGTGTGCCGCAATGGCCATGGCCCGAGGCCGTCAGGGGAGATCACAGGATCTCCCCTGTTGGTCCATGCAGAGCCGGCGCTATCCAAGCACCGGCCCTGCTGTGTGCCTGCATGGGCTGGTGGGGAGATCAAAGAGCTCCCTTACAGGCCCACAGGCACTGACATGCGGCCAGGAGAGGGAGCTCTAGGCGGGGGAGCTCCGCCGGGTTCCTTTTGCGAGGTCGGAGCTTTGCTGCGCTTACCACAGCAATGCTCAGATCTCACGAGAGTGAACTCAAGAACCGCAGGCTAGAGGGCACTCACCACTTGGACCACCAAGGATGGAAGCACGGCCCCCCCTCCCAGTCAAAAGGTGAGAAGGGAGGGGGGTATAAAGTTTGTTTTTTATTAATACATATTTTTTTATAAAAGACATATTTAATATATTTAAATATAGACACACAGCACCCACACACACACAGCCCCCTTACACACACAGCACCCTCACACACACACACACACCCTCACACTCACAGCACCCTCAGATACACTGACAGCACCCTCACCCACACACACAGCACCCTCACACTCACGGCCCCCCTTACACACAAACACACACACACTCACAGCACCCTCACACACACACACACAAACACAAAACACACACACATCCCCCATACACAGCACCCTCAGACACACTCACAACACCCACACACACTCATAGCACCCTTACACACTCACAGCACCCTCACACTCACAACACCCTCACACTCACAACACCCTCACACACAGCACACTCACACACACACACAGGGTCCTTCACACACTAGATCCCCTACACACACTGCACCACCTACACACACTACATTCATGACATACAAAATCTGGAACCCCTATGCACTCACTGCATTCCTTGTAAGCAAACACATACTACATTCTCTAAACACGCACTGTCTACAACCCCTACACACTACATCACTTATACACACACACACACACACACACTACAGCCCGTATGTACACACTTGCTACATCCCCTATACACACAATGCCCCCTATACACACAGTCTCTACAGCCCCTAGCCATACATAGTACACCTCAAACACGAATGAAATTGACCTATTTACACAATACCACACCACACTCAGCTCACTCTACACACACACAATCCTACAAGCAGGCTCCAAACACATGCACAATATGCTTTATTGGCCCTTTTGTCCTCTGGTTTCCCACTTATGGAGACACCAGAGACAAGTTACAAGCAAAGACAGCGCAAGTATGTTATTAAATTTGCTTGTGCTGCGCAGAACAAATACAGGGCCTTTTACTCATGCTAGAGAAGCACAACATGCTCACTTTAAGAGGGGGTATGCTTGTCATTAGTGATGACAAAACATGCCCTCTCTGTCCCCGTCCCTTTTCAGGGGGCCGCTGTGATTGAAAAATTACCGGGCCAATTTTTTTTTCCAGTCCAGCCTTGATGAGAAGTATAGAATGGTGGTGTATAATGACAGGATTGAGAGTTGAGGATCTTCATATATGCTCTTATATGACCAGAGTTTTAGTCAACAATTCTGATGTCATTATAACCATGTCTATAAAACAAACAGTAGACAAAGGAACACATTTTTGCTACTCTTTGGTTGTTCCCTTTGACTTTCTGGTCAAAGACAATTACTCTCCATAGAAGATCTCTCTTTTTCTGTAACATCAGTTAAGCTGTACCATCTGTTAAATTTTCACTTTTGCTGTTTGCATTGTGAGTAGAATAAATGTATATTTTGTATAAAGAACGTCGAATTGCGTATTAATAATTTGGGGTGACATTGAAGTATAGGCAATCCATTAATAAAAGAAGATATACACCTAAAAAGACTTACTCCTATAACCCTTAACATATACATATTTATTACACTTTTATGTCTATTTTATAGTGAATCTTTAGTGCAAATTATTAAAAAAAATTTTATTTGTTGCTTCTTTTGCTTTTTGAATATACACCATTTTAATGGCAATGCGGATTCATCAATCTTCCTCCACTTTTCTGACAAAAATTTATTCTGTTTTCCTTAGTTCAGCAACATCTGGAGGGCCGGAGTTTGGGGAAGCCTGCTCTATTGCATGTGATCTGTCTCTGGCAGGGCATCTCAGGTTTGCATTTACAATTACTTCTGCAACATTGCTGTGCACGTAAATGATATGCTACTCTCTAACATAAATATTTCACAATATTATTCTGGCTTATTCTAATAGTTATTCGGGGGTCTACAGACACAAAATAATCCTTGACAAAACTGAACCCTTACCTATAGATTTTCTTAATTTAGCTCAGAGATACCTGGCTGGAGACTTGTTAATAATGTATGAAGAAAATGGCACCAATATCTAATTGTGGTGGCCAACCTCACAAATGTAATGTCTTCACAAGTGCCAAACTTGTGCTCTGCCTTCTACAGCAATATGTGTCTGAAGATGGATACTCTGTTGCTTGACGACTTCTTCCTGAATAACCTTTATGTGCAAAGATAGAGCAAAGACTGCCCTAAAATGTTCTATATATGCTAGATCAGAAATGGATTAGAACTGATTGTTGCACTGGTTCTGGGTAGTTGTCAATTTTGCATGCAACAACTGGCTACTTGTACAAAGAGTTTTTATTGACCAATTTTGCAAACACATCATCTGAGATGGTAGGTAGGTCCTGTTTGTAAGTCACAGGCAGAAAACAGCATTTGTTGCAGGGGCGTACCTAGAGCATTTGGCACCCGGGGCGGATCCTGTGCTTGGCACCCCCCCCAAAAAAAAAAAAAAAAAAAACCTGTAAAAAATGTTAAAGGTTTTATTTCTTTTATTTTTACAATTTGTAAACTTTGCAAAACCGCTGTCAGCCCCTCCTACAAAACCCTTGTCCTGCCCTGCCCCTCCTACAAAACCTCTGTCCTGCCCCTTCTACAAATCCTGTACTGCCCCATCTACAAAACCCCCGCAACCCCCTTCCACAAATCCCCTGCTTATCCCCCCTTATAAAGACTCCTGTCCCAATACAAAACCCCCACCCCCTTCTACAAAATCCCTGCAGCCCCACACACACATTTACAGGCAGACAGTCACACACAGTCACACATACACATTTCCTCCGTGCGGCCAGTTTATCAGCTGTTTGCTTGAGTGAGCTGTACTGGCCGCACGGCACACTAACTACCATGGGACACTGTGCGGCCACAGCTCACACAGCCCCCTCCAGCCAGGGCCGGTACAAGGATTTTTGCCGCCCAAGGCAAAAGTAAAGTTTGCCGCCCCCATGTGACATCACAATGCCCCAGCCATATGATTTGCCATGTTAACTAACGCCAGTGCTGCAGTGCCGCCGTGTTTACATTAAAAGGCCTGCAGGGACAGGCTATTGACACCAGAACCACTACATTAAGCTGAAGTGGTTCTGGGGACTATAGTGTTTCTTTAATGTGAGGTAAATTAGAGCTTAGTGCCACGAATAATATACTAGATTGCCTACTTACAATCAGATGAGGATGATGATGGGCTCTAGCTGCAGTCTGGCTCCACTGGTCTGGTGCAGAACAGGCTCTCTGGAGGCGGTTTGTAACTGTGGTCACAAAATCAATGTTCTGGGAGAACGGGAAGCAGCTCCATTTTTTTGGGGTCCTTTACACAGCTCAAGGTCTGGGTCCCAGGGTCCACCTTCATGTTCCACCAATGAGTTTGTTCACAGGGGGTGGAGTGTGTAGGGGATGTCCTGATATGTGTGTAAGGAATGCATGTGTGAAATTGTGTTTGTATGTGTAAGGACTGCAAGGTGTGTTTCTGTGTATGTATGGGATGCATTGAATGTGTGTAAGGGGTGCATTAAGTGTGTGTAATGAATGCATTGTGTGTTTCTGTGTGTGTAAGGGATGCATTGTGTGTAATGGTTGCATTGCTTGTGTATGTGTGTCTGTGTGTTTTCTGTGTGCAAGGGGTGCATTGTGTG
>OW240915.1:183267628-183293301 GCA_933207985.1 Pelobates cultripes | reverse complement strand
ACAGGAAACAGAAACTCCGTGTGGAACAGGAGTTTCTGTTTCCTGTAACCGGCCGGACTGACAGGAAGTGCACACTCAGTGTGCACCCTCCTATCACTCCGGCCGGCTGGCCGGCCACCGCGGACCGGAGTGCAGCTCGGCCACGCTACAGGGGAGGGGAGGGGAGAAGCTGCAGCCGCCTGAGGCTCTTAACAGAGCGCTCAGGCGGCTGCAGTATTTAAAGGGCCGGCCCGCCGCGGCCGGCCTTACAGGAATTTAGGGCGGCCTGGGTGGCAATTGCCTCCCGGCCCCCGGCCCAGCCCGCCCCTGCACTTTACAACAGCCACCCCACAAATGGTTTAAGGCATAGGTGTCCAACCTTTTGGCTTCCCTGGGCCGTATGGAGCAAAGCGGAATTGACTTGGTCACACATCAAATATACAATATAGTTAATGTATATAAGTAATAAAACTTTAAAAGCACTTTTCTTAATTTTGATATTTCAGTTGTTTGGTAGATAATCTTTTTTGTTATCCGTATGTTGGATTTAAGGATACCAAATGAGGTATTTATCAACTAAGCACAAACACATGTATATACATATGCACACATAACCACACATATATACATAGACACACACACACACACAATCACATATACACACACAATCACAGACCTATACATACAATCACAGACATTATCACAGACAAAAAAACACAATCACAGACCCACACACATACAATCACAGACCAATACACACAATTACAGACATACACACACATACATGCAATCACAGACCTATACAGACAATCACATGAATACACACATAATCAAGCATACACACAGTCATAGATCCACATACATATAATCACAGACCTATACACACACACACACACACACACACAATTGCATACATACACACGCACACAATCACAGATATACACACAATCAATCATAGACCCACACACATATAAAATTACACTTATACACACACACATAATTACAGATATACACATACACAGAAATACACACAATCACATGCAGACAATTACTGACAAACACACAAAAACATCACATACATAAACACACACACACACTTTGTTCTGGAAAACACAGAAAAGGCTGCGCCTAATAAAAATAAATAAATAAATAAATAAAAAAAAATAATAAATAATAATAAAACAAAGTCCCAGTCAGATTAGTGACAGTAATACGAGAAAGTTCCAATATTGTCCAAACTGGTGTAGTGTCTCCTTTGTTTTCAGTTGTCCGTCTCACGATATGAAAGACACAATGGGAGAGAAAACCAATCGTGCAGATAGTATAAATAAGTGGTAGTGAATATAAAATATAGATTTTGCACTTACATTTCCATGAGCTAGGACTAGCTCTAGTTTGATGGGCATACAGCGGACAACCCTCCGCTTATAGGGGTGCTTTTCCTCCTGGGGAGTGCCGGTATCCAATTCTCAGAAAGAGAGAAAAACAGCAAATAGTGCTCTCTGATGAAATATTTGGTAAAAGGAATTAAAAGAAAATAAAATATACTCACAAGTAGAGTGCAGTCCTTTCTGCACTCTATTTAGCGCATGGGTGGTATGATCCCCACCTTAGGATATGCCAGGAACAGTGAATAAAATAGTAAAAGGAATAAGTAATATAATATATAATTTATTAGATATAGAATATAAAACCAATTGTTTAATATAAAATATAAAAACCAATAACGCGTTTCGCCTGATAGGCTTTATCAAATTGGGATAAGAACATAACCTGGCACATATAACTTATGCATAGATTCAAATTTGGCGCCAAAATTGCGCACCAATTAGAGCTGTACAAATTGTACATACAGTATATACAATAAAAAGATAAAAAAGAATATACAGTATTAATATATTGAATAATACAATGTTGTTAACATGCTTTTAATGTAAAAACAAAGGTTATATTGTATATATAAACCTAAAATGAATAAATCGTGCGTGTCACGTGACCCGCTAAGCACCATGGGAAATGTAGTGCGTGGGCCACGTGACCGCAAGGAAGTAAGCTGATGATAAGCTGTCCGTGCGGCTAATGCGGCACGCACGGGCAGCTGGGAGGGGTTAGACAGTGTCACGTGACCCGCGGCGTCGAACACCTACAGTGTCCGCGGGTCACGTGACCATAGCTGGAAGATAGTATGTGAGCTGTCCGTGCGGCTAATACTAGAAAGGGCGGCACGCACGGGCAGCAGGGAGGAGTAGGGCTATGTCACGTGACCCGCGGCGTCACATAGCTACAGTACCCGCGGGTCACGTGACCAAAGCCAAAGGAATTATGGGAAATGAAGTTTTGAGCATGAATATATAAAATACAGTATAAAATGAATAAATGGAGGGTAGAATGATATTTAAAAAATATAAAATAGATCTGCCCTTGAAATACACAGGAAAAGGAGCATAAATACAAGTAGAATAATAACAGAAAGACATGCAAGAAATAAATAAACTGTTATAAATGGATGGGTCAGTATAATAAAACCACTTAATAAAAAACAAATAAATAGGAAAAACAATACAATTGCAAGGTTTATAAAAAATTGAATAAATCAAAGTCTACATTTAGACCTTGGGGCGTTAGGGTCTGTAAATAAAATACCCATTCCATCTCTGATCTGCCAAGAATGTTTTTAATATTTCCACCTCTCCAAGGTATTTGGCATTTTTGAATTCCTAAACATTTGAGAAATTTTGGGTCTCGATTATGATTAATAAAGTGCTTGGATACAGAATGGTTAAGATATCCATTTCTTATATTCCTGCAGTGTTCTGCTAGTCTTATCTTTAAACATCTGGTGGTCATACCCACGTATTGGAGGCCACACGGGCACTCTAATAAATAAATAACGTTGGTAGTATTACACCCAATGAAGTCTTTTATATTATAACTTTTGTTGGTTTGGTTGGATTTAAAACTAGTAGTTTTTGATTTGGTTGTTGGATCAGTATTTTTGCATACAGTACAGCGTTTACATTTGTAAAAACCTTTTGCCCCTTCTAAAAAAGTGTGATTAATATTTTTAATTTCTTTGGTATAATTGTTAGTTAAAATTGATCTAAAATTAGGTGCCCCCCTAAAAACAATTTTGGGCTGTGTTGGTAAAATTTCTTTGAGCAGATCATCTTGTCTTAAAAGATGCCAATGTTTTTTAACTGTTTTTTTAATAAAACCACTTTTGTTATTATAATTAAAAATTATAGGAAGATTGGGGACTTCTAAAATATTTTTATCCTTATACGTTAAAAGACTTTCTCTAGGTTTATTTCTAACTGTGTCTATAGTATTATCCAAAAGAGTACAAGAATAATTTTTTTCAATAAATTGCTTCTTTAAAACAACAGATTGTTCATTAAAATCATTTATTTGAGAACAATTCCGGCGTATTCTTAAAAATTGGCTTTTAGGAGCGCTTTCAAGCCATGGTTTATAGTGGCAACTAGTTTGGTCGATTGCTGTGTTAGTACATACTTTCTTAAAAAATGTTTTCGTATGTATTTTGCCATCTTTGATAAAAATATTTAGATCTTAATAAGATTAAATTCAATAAATATGATACTCAAAACCTAAATATATTGGAAAAAACAGCTATTAAACAACTCCAAGAGGACAAAGAAATAGTAATCAAACCGGCCGATAAAGGTGGAGGTGTTGTAATTCAATCAACTGACATGTATATTAAAGAAGCTTATAAACAGTTAAATGACACTGAAGTATATGAAAAACTAAAAAGAGACCCCACCTCGAACATACAACAAAAATGAATAACTTTCTTACAAAAGGGTCTTAATAACAACATTCTGAATAAAAAAGAATTTGACTATTTATTTATTAAGAATCCTAAAATTCCGGTCATTTATTTCCTACCTAAAATACATAAAGATGCTAAGCACCCTCCAGGAAGACCGATAGTATCTGGGATAGGATCCCCTTTGTGTAACTTATCCCAGTATATTGATATTTTACTTCAGCCATCCGTTAAACTAATGAAGTCTTATTTAAAAGATTCCATGTCATTACTGAGATTTTTAAATGATTTTAAGTGGAAGTCAGATTTTATACTTGTCTCCTGTGATGTTACGTCCTTGTACACCATCATCCCTCATCAACTTGGATGCAATGCAGTTAAAACCATTTTATCAAATGAAAACAAAATTCCAGCCGCTCAGATTGATTTTATTGTAGATGGTATTAATATTATTTTAGACAACAACTATTTCTGGTTTTATGATTCTTTTTATCTCCAAAAGAGGGGGACAGCTATGGGGACCAGGTTTGCTCCCAGTTATGCCAATCTCTTCATGGCGGATTGGGAAACTACCGCCGTTTGGGGACGGCATGCCTGGGAGCATAATCTGGTCTCCTATTTTAGGTATATAGACGACCTGTTTTTTATATGGAAGGGCTCTGAAGAAAGTTTGAACTCTTTTATATCTCATCTTAATTTTAACAATAGAGGTATCATTCTAACTTGTGAATATAGTAAAAATTCAATTAATTTTTTAGATCTAAATATTTTTATCAAAGATGGCAAAATACATACGAAAACATTTTTTAAGAAAGTATGTACTAACACAGCAATCGACCAAACTAGTTGCCACTATAAACCATGGCTTGAAAGCGCTCCTAAAAGCCAATTTTTAAGAATACGCCGGAATTGTTCTCAAATAAATGATTTTAATGAACAATCTGTTGTTTTAAAGAAGCAATTTATTGAAAAAAATTATTCTTGTACTCTTTTGGATAATACTATAGACACAGTTAGAAATAAACCTAGAGAAAGTCTTTTAACGTATAAGGATAAAAATATTTTAGAAGTCCCCAATCTTCCTATAATTTTTAATTATAATAACAAAAGTGGTTTTATTAAAAAAACAGTTAAAAAACATTGGCATCTTTTAAGACAAGATGATCTGCTCAAAGAAATTTTACCAACACAGCCCAAAATTGTTTTTAGGGGGGCACCTAATTTTAGATCAATTTTAACTAACAATTATACCAAAGAAATTAAAAATATTAATCACACTTTTTTAGAAGGGGCAAAAGGTTTTTACAAATGTAAACGCTGTACTGTATGCAAAAATACTGATCCAACAACCAAATCAAAAACTACTAGTTTTAAATCCAACCAAACCAACAAAAGTTATAATATAAAAGACTTCATTGGGTGTAATACTACCAACGTTATTTATTTATTAGAGTGCCCGTGCGGCCTCCAATACGTGGGTATGACCACCAGATGTTTAAAGATAAGACTAGCAGAACACTGCAGGAATATAAGAAATGGATATCTTAACCATTCTGTATCCAAGCACTTTATTAATCATAATCGAGACCCAAAATTTCTCAAATGTTTAGGAATTCAAAAATGCCAAATACCTTGGAGAGGTGGAAATATTAAAAACATTCTTGGCAGATCAGAGATGGAATGGGTATTTTATTTACAGACCCTAACGCCCCAAGGTCTAAATGTAGACTTTGATTTATTCAATTTTTTATAAACCTTGCAATTGTATTGTTTTTCCTATTTATTTGTTTTTTATTAAGTGGTTTTATTATACTGACCCATCCATTTATAACAGTTTATTTATTTCTTGCATGTCTTTCTGTTATTATTCTACTTGTATTTATGCTCCTTTTCCTGTGTATTTCAAGGGCAGATCTATTTTATATTTTTTAAATATCATTCTACCCTCCATTTATTCATTTTATACTGTATTTTATATATTCATGCTCAAAACTTCATTTCCCATAATTCCTTTGGCTTTGGTCACGTGACCCGCGGGTACTGTAGCTATGTGACGCCGCGGGTCACGTGACATAGCCCTACTCCTCCCTGCTGCCCGTGCGTGCCGCCCTTTCTAGTATTAGCCGCACGGACAGCTCACATACTATCTTCCAGCTATGGTCACGTGACCCGCGGACACTGTAGGTGTTCGACGCCGCGGGTCACGTGACACTGTCTAACCCCTCCCAGCTGCCCGTGCGTGCCGCATTAGCCGCACGGACAGCTTATCATCAGCTTACTTCCTTGCGGTCACGTGGCCCACGCACTACATTTCCCATGGTGCTTAGCGGGTCACGTGACACGCACGATTTATTCATTTTAGGTTTATATATACAATATAACCTTCGTTTTTACATTAAAAGCATGTTAGCAACATTGTATTATTCAATATATTAATACTGTATATTCTTTTTTATCTTTTTATTGTATATACTGTATGTACAATTTGTACAGCTCTAATTGGTGCGCAATTTTGGCGCCAAATTTGAATCTATGCATAAGTTATATGTGCCAGGTTATGTTCTTATCCCAATTTGATAAAGCCTATCAGGCGAAACGCGTTATTGGTTTTTATATTTTATATTAAACAATTGGTTTTATATTCTATATCTAATAAATTATATATTATATTACTTATTCCTTTTACTATTTTATTCACTGTTCCTGGCATATCCTAAGGTGGGGATCATACCACCCATGCGCTAAATAGAGTGCAGAAAGGACTGCACTCTACTTGTGAGTATATTTTATTTTCTTTTAATTCCTTTTACCAAATATTTCATCAGAGAGCACTATTTGCTGTTTTTCTCTCTTTCTGAGAATTGGATACCGGCACTCCCCAGGAGGAAAAGCACCCCTATAAGCGGAGGGTTGTCCGCTGTATGCCCATCAAACTAGAGCTAGTCCTAGCTCATGGAAATGTGAGTGCAAAATCTATATTTTATATTCACTACCACTTATTTATACTATCTGCACGATTGGTTTTCTCTCCCATTGTGTCTTTCATATCGTGAGACGGACAACTGAAAACAAAGGAGACACTACACCAGTTTGGACAATATTGGAACTTTCTCGTATTACTGTCACTAATCTGACTGGGACTTTGTTTTATTATTATTTTTTTATTTATTTTTTTTTTTTTATTAGGCGCAGCCTTTTCTGTGTTTTCTTGTATATTTCTATTGTAGAGGGTTAGAGGGTGACCCCCTATAAGGCTGCTGCCTTTTTATCTCCTTTTTTTTTATTATTAGCGCTAACCTTTTTTAATATTTTACACTTTGTTCTGGGAGGGCTCGAGTGTATCTTCTGCTTGGTGGCCAGCGGTTGCTGCTGGTATGGGACCTTTGTACTCTTGCTGCACAGGTTCCTTACGCACCCTATAGTGATGTAAATGCCAGAATGATGTCATATCTCACTGCATGGTGTGCAAGGGAGCTGTGCAGGAAGAGCATAGTAAGAAATAGGCTCCCTGTCTTCCTCGCCACCCGGTTGGACATGCTTGGCTTTAAAAACAATCATTCTATATATGTAGTACAGAAAGCATAATTATTCATCTCTGGATGTTTGTTAATGTTTTTTGGATATGATCCTTAGCAGAGAACCTGACACCTGACTACTAACTGTTTAGCATATTAAAAAAGGTAAGAGACCTGTGCTGTAGCAGGGCACCAACAAGAGTCTGGCCAGTAAGTCAGGGGAAGAGTACACATGAATGTCATTTGGATGCAAAATTTCACAGCTGACAAGAGGAACACAGCTGGATGTTTGCTTCAAAGGCCTAAGTAACCCTTCCAGTGCTACAATCAGTCACAGTATTTTTACAATACAACAATGAATCTTGCTTACTGGTCATAACACTTATTTTGTGTGACAATTAAGTATATGCCTTAAAAATACAAGCATTTTTGGATATAGAGGTTCCCTGCAGCTGGGTTCCTCCAAAATATATATTCATTTTCAGGGCCTTGGAGCGAATCTAATGCCATTTGTGGATTAAGTTGAACTGATGCACGCTTTAATTATAGCTGATAATATTTTCTGATTACCTATTTAGGATCAATGGCAGATTTCTCATAATTAGGGTTTTGCTTAACCCCAGACTAAAATTGTAAAAAATAAAATAAAAATCTTTTTAATGCAAATGTTACCACCTCTAGAGCAGTTCAAGTGTCCCTGATGATGTCCCCCATTTAAATGCCAAAGTATTTTTTAGAAGATTTGTCTTTTGCTGTCCTTATTACTAATGCAGATGATGTTTTACTTTTGTTAATGGATTTCTTTGACTGTAGTGATTAGATTGCCCCGATAATAAAAATCAAACTTGTAAGTTAATTGTACAGTGTGGCAGATCATTGAAATTTAATCGGTAGTTTCTAACCCTTCTTTTGTTATTAGAGAAAGTATACACATGCAATGGAATACATCTACCCATGTCCACCTTCTTTTTAATTAAAATAAATAAGAGTCTGAGCTTTGGATTGGAGATCCATGGCATTGCCCAGATATGATGACTCAAAACCCTGAGAAAACATGCACAAGAGGGACTTTACATATTTCTAATTTTTTTACTTTTAAGTGCATTTTAAAGAATTATCTGTAAAAAAACAAAGTATTTAGAATGGAATAAAAATTCACCCAAGCCTGGAGATCCAATGTTACCACACTGTGGATTGGCTTACTCAAGAAGATCGATATACTCTCATTCAAATGCACCAACAATTCTTCCCATACATACATTTAACTCCATTTCTACGTATACATTAAAATAAACCCTCTTTTCTATGCTACAATAAAGACCTGGAAGATAGTCAGAAAATGCATGGGCCTTAACTGGCAATTTTATGACAAGACACAGAGGTTCATATTGCATATCCCTTTCTTTACTGTCCACCAATAGCAGCAAAGGATACAAACAGAATGAAAAAATAATGAATATTCAGTAACATAGGCCCCTCCCTGATCAAGTCCCAGAATAACAGCCAGCATCTCCTTCCCATAATCCTCTTTCTTTGCTGCTCCACAGTTAGATAAGTACTCTGTTTCTTCTCTCTATGATGATTGCATAGTATCCTGTATTATTTATATAACCTATATATATTTATGTGTTTACATTTATATATTCTCTTTTACTTTTCTTGCACTTATATTTAGTATTGTTGTGCTCGTTCCTAATCTGTTCAGGTTCCCAGACCAGTTATTAGTGATATTGCAGAAGGTCTTGATGGTAAGGTATGTCTTTTTGCTGATGATACTAAGATATGTAACAGGGTTGATGTTCCAGGAGGGATAAACCAAATGACAAATGATTTAGGTAAACTAGAAAAATGGTCAGAATTGTGGCAACTGACATTTAATGTGGATAAGTGCAAGATAATGCATCTTGGACGTAAAAACGCAAGGGCAGAGTACAGAATATTTGATAGAGTCCTAACCTCAACAATTGAGGAAAGGGATTTAGGGGTGATTATTTCTGATGACTTAAAGGTAGGCAGACAATGTAATAGAGCAGCAGGAAATGCTAGCAGAATGCTTGGTTGTATAGGGAGAGGTAATAGCAGTAGAAAGAGGGAAGTGCTCATGCCATTGTACAGAACACTGGTGAGACCTCACTTGGAGTATTGTACACAGTACTGGAGACCGTATCTTCAGAAGGATATTGATACCTTAGAGAGGGTTCAGAGAAGGGCTACTAAACTGGTTCATGGATTGCGGGATAAAACTTACCAGGAAAGGTTAAAGATCTTAACATGTATAGCTTGGAGGAAAGACGAGACAGGGGGGATATGATAGAAACATTTAAATATATAAAGGGAATCAACACAGTAAAGGAGGAGACTATATTTAAAAAGAAGAAAAACTACCACAACAAGAGGACATAGTCTTAAATTAGAGGGACAAAGGTTTAAAAATAATATCAGGAAGTATTACTTTACTGAGAGGGTAGTGGATGTATGGAATAGCCTTCCAGCTGAAGTGGTAGAGGTTAACACAGTAAAGGAGTTTAAGCATGCATGGGATAGGCATAAAGCTATCCTAACTATAAGATAAGGCTAGGGACTAATGAAAGTTTTTAGAAAATTGGGCAGACTAGATGGGCCGAATGGTTCTTATCTGCCGTCACATTCTATGTTTCTATGTTTCTATGTTGTAGTGTTGTTATACCCCGTGCTTTGGATGTTTTTTATTCCTATCTCCTTACTGCCCTCCCGGGTTTAACTTGTTCTCTACCACTTTCACCATTATCTGTTGATTTCTTCTGGCTTTTCCCCCCGTTTTTTGCTCGCTGCCATGTCTCCCTGTCCGTTTTTTGGCACCATTTGCCGGTGTGTTCGTACCGCCATTCAGCTCCTTTCGACAGTTCGGGAGTTTCATGTTCGTCAGGTTTCCTCCCTTACTCATTCGTCTGTTTGTCCGCTCATATATATATATATATATATTCTATTCGATGCACGAACGGTTGCCGTTCGTGTAACTCCTATGCTGTTTGGCAGTTTTTTGGTTTCGTTTTCCATTTCATGCAGTTCTCTGCTCCTGCAATTTTGTGAGCTCAGAGCCTGCGTTCTTCCGGTTTTCTCCTCCCCCTCCTTATATACCCTTCTTGCCTTGTGTGTATGCCACTGGTCTGGGCTCTGGTGAGATCTCTTTTTTCCCCTGTGAATTCCAGCCTGGGTGACTAACCCTACTGTAACTTTACTCCTTTTATTAGAAATTAGTGCCATTATATCCCATCATGCCTAAGCCCAGGCAAGTCTCTGGTTCTCCCCCATCCGAGGAATTAGATACCCCACTAGCCCTGGGAGATACCCCTGCCTCCACAGAGGCTTCACCCACCTTGACAGACATGCCCACCCACTCGGAGGAGGCCCAATATTTGGTGCTTCAGCGCTCAGTGACAGAAGCCATTATGGCAGCCATGGGGTCCATGTCTTCCACCCTTTCCCACACTATATCCTAGGCACTGCTTCCATGTCCTATGGACGCGCAGAATGTGGGCACCTCAATTGCGTCCTTCTATGGACCCACCTGGAGAGACACCCAGGAAGGCTACCCATAAAACTAAGCACTCCGCTACCTCTGCCTTCAGAAGCCATAATGCTGGCGTACCTATGGTCGCCCCCAAAAGCATGTCCCTTCCACGCAAGAGAGCCTTTCCACGCCAGGCAGGACGGGCATGGCTATGGAAATGTGCTAGAGCACCACATGAGAGCGACTCCGACTCTGAAATCGGGTCTAGTGAGGAGGCTATGGTTGAATCAGATACCGACTCTGAAAAAGATGCCGCTGAGAGGGGTTTTTGACCTCCTTTTCTCTGCTCAGGCAGAGATGTCCGGAGGGGATTTAGGGGCGACTCACCCCGCTATTGCAGGGTCCGCCCTCATGGATCCGCTAGGCGAACTTTTCTTCGACCCGGATGAACTTCACCATCGTAGATCGGCAGAGTGGCTCCCAGCGGACCATGTAGCTAAATATCTGGAGACTTGGGTTCGACGCCCTCTCAGTAAAGCGGCCCACAATAAATTGAGGGCAGAGTGTCCCAGGCCAGTAGTGCCCAATAAGGTGTGCGATACCCCTGAGGTGAATCCCAAGATGACCCAATTCTTGACAAAATTGGGGTGGAACCCACGCAAGGGTCTAGACTCGGCCCTTAAGTTATGCCAGGACAAACATCTTGACATCTTTGGGCCACTAGCGAAGCTCTTTGACTTGGCGGAAGACGCCTGAGCTGAAAACCGCATGGTTGACCCTGAAGACCTACGTGGTTGGGTCCAGAGAGCAATTTGCATTGCAGGGAGTGTCAATGCCTCCCTCTCCATGGAGCAGGGTAAGGCCATCCTATTCAAAATTGAGCCAAAATTGGTCAACCTGGCTCTCACGGAAGCTGGCAAGGACGCCTAAAGCCTACTGTTTGGCAACTCCTTCATCAAGGACTTAGGTCGCTTTGTGGGGGCATTTACAGCCTTTGACAAGGCACAAGCCTCCATGAGGAGAGTATTCCAGGGGCGGGTCTCCACCAGGGCCAGCAGATCCAGGAGCCGTCTGTCCGGCCGTGCCTATTTCCAGTCCCGTGGCTCGAGACGAGGCTCTTACCAACAAAGATCCAACTACCAGGAGGCGAATACCCGTTCCCCATTCTTCCTGTCCCACGGACGCCCGTGGCGATCCAGAGGTTTCGTGGAAACACTGGTTCCAGGCGCCCATATGTTTAGTTTACCCAAACCTTATGTTTTCTCATATTTGTGTAGGGGGCAGACTCCAACATTTTTTCCCAGCTTGGTCAGCCATAACTTTTGTCAGCCATAACTTGGGACACTATCCGTGGGTTTTGGATAGAACTCGTAGGGGACCCTGTAAGTATCCCCACTCCTCAGCCGATCTGCTTCTCCCTTCAGAATCGCAGATTAATCGACGACGAGCTATCCACTCTCCTCTTCAAAGGAGCAATAGAACTGGCCCCTCAGGCGTTGTAAGCAATATTTTCCTGGTGGAAAAGAAGGGCAGACAAATGCGCCCGGTCATAAACACAATATCTCTTGGACGCCAGCGACTGGAAATTGGACACGGGAGTATTCTCCACTGTGTCATCTCTTTGGGGCCTTTTGCTATAGACTCCCCGGTTCTTCGGCTGGAGACCGGACTCTGCGGCGGACTCTGCGGCGGAAGGCAGTGGACGCCTTCCTGCAAGACTGGCGCGGAGACCCCCTTTATGCCTTCCCCCATGGGAGATGCAGTCTTGGTTCCCTCTTCTTCTCGAGATGACAGTGGACTACCCCAGGCTGTTGCCATCCTTCCAGGACCTTCTGCGGGATCCGACAGGATGCTGTCACCCCCTCCTGTCAGAGGGCTCCCTTCCCCTCCTAGCGTGGCTGATTTCAGGGGACCCTGGGAGATCCAAGGAGTTTTGGAGACTACTAAAAGCCTGTTGGCGGACGCATGGGTGCCTGGAACTAGACGAGCATATGGGTCAGCTTGGGGCCTGGCTAGGGATGTGGATCCCATTTCAGCACCTGTGACCATTGTGGCGGAACCAACCTCGCCACTATGCACTGGAGAAGCCTGGTTGCCAGCCTCCTGCCATGTGACTATGGCCCCTGGGATGTATTGCCCTTTAAAGACATGATTTGGGCATAAGGGATTTGTGTTGTGCTGCTGGTGGCCATTTAAGAACCATCTGGGGACATACTGTGGAGTTACTGGGTGGCCACCATTTCCTGTATCAGAGGCACATGGTGAGAACAATGGATGGCAGACATTTTAACTCACAGACACTGTTTGGACTTTTCAACACGGTGCCATTTCGCCAGTATTTGGTGCACAGAGACATCGTGCAGTGGTTTTGGACTATACAGCAGGGGACACATTATACAGTGATTGTTTTTCATTTAGCCTGTATATGTTCTGCAGAATCTGCGTTAAACTGTATCTTCCAAAGTACTGAACGGATCTGGGTGAATTTTGGATATGTGGTTCACCCAGATCCCCCGGTTTCAAGGATATACTTTTATGAGGTTATTGCATGTTTTGGGGTCCCTGTGATGTGTTTTATGAAACTGTATTTCTCTGTCTGTGATAATTAGATTACCCATTGTGTAAGGTAACTGTATCACATGCAGAGGGGAGGAATTTGGGTGGGAGTGTCTGAGTGTATTGTATGTGTTTATTGGTTGTGTTCCAAAACCCTGTGGGTGGTACTAATGTGTAAGAATGTGTACATAAGCACAATAAACCCACAGCTCTGTCTGTTCACTGCTTGACCGTCAACACGGAGCTTTGTCTTGTTCTTGGGGGGGATTTACTGTATGCTGTTCCAGTTCAACTGCTAGGAGTGTAAACCTATTCATATGGCTTTTCCTATTCGGCTGTTTACAGCATTCGTATGGTTTCCTGTTCGGCGCATTGGTGTTCTGCAGTAGCTGTGCCTGCATCTCTGGAAGGGGAAGATCTACTAAACGGCGGTTTAACCCTTTTATGCCTGGGGGTGCCGTTACAACCATGATTCTCCAATTCCTGTCTTCCCTCTTCGAGGCAGGTATGGCCTATTGGACCATCAACCTCTACCAGTCGGCCATTTCTTCGACACACCAGGGATTTGACGGGTGCCGCGCGGGCCAACACCCCCTTATATGTAGATTCCTCAGGGGCTCTCGCCTCACCCGGCCTCCTAAGTCTCACTATTCTGCAACTTGGGACGTTTCAACCGTATTATCGTTGCTCACGGCCTGGTCCAATAACACTTCTCTCTCCTTGCGGCAGTTATCTGCCAAATTGTTTTGCCTATTCTGCCTCGTCTACTGCAAGAGGTCCTTTGACTTTGATGCCAGATCCTACACCCCTGAGGGAGTGACATTCAATACCAGTAGGCGTACTAAGACGTCTATTAAGTCGGTGACCTATCCGAGTTTCCCGACTAACCTGGAGTTGTGCCCAGTGGCGAATATGAGGATCGTACCAAGCTACACCGTTCTAAGACCTCTCCCCAACTGTTTTTATCATTACGTCTTCCCTTTGCCCCCGTCACCAGCAACACGCTGTGTGAAGTGGCTACTGACTCAAGCCGGTGTAGATATTGCGCTTTTTGGCGCACACTCAGTTAGGGGGGCTTCGGCCTCATCAATTATGGCCTCAGGAGCACGATTGGAAGATCTCATGAAGACTGGTCGAGGGAATCTACTTTTCGGGAATTTTATTCTCAACCGACTTCGCACATGTTCGCTGCGGTGGTAAGTCAGATTTAAACTTGCAATATGAGCCTCCGTGTCTTGTCATAAAATTGCATGATTTTGCGATTACATGACGAAAAGTCATGATTTTATTACAGACACGGAGGCGAGTATTGTCCCACCCGTATTGTAATTCTCACTTTATGCTCATTTGTTATTGATGTATTGAGATATGTACGGACTTGTGGGTACGGTAAGTGGAGCCTGTATTACAGGGGAGGTTTTGTTAAGTACCTGAGGGAGTTCGGGTTTTATATGTTAATATTGGGGATGTATGTGGGGTTCTGCTTTGACTGACCCTGATGTTGGTCTCAAGTAGAATTTGGAAAATGGCTTGCACAGTTCTTCAATCTTGACCTTGATACTTTTATCGTCCCTTGGGCTGAAACATTCTTTCATTTTCTCCTCTTCTCTGTATGCATCTCAATGCACAGTACAGCGTTTATAGCAATGATTAACAGGCAACTAAGATGGAGGCACTCAGTTGCAACAAAGAGAGGTGTGGATTTTTACATTTTAATTTTATTTTCCTCGCTTTATAAATACATATTAAAAGGTAAATATGCATACCATTGTATTAAATACAACATTTTGTAAACATAACAAATCATGGGACAGATATTGCATAAAACATGGGCATGGGCTCTTATTAAACAGGAAGAGATAAAATAAAATACAGAAGTCACAAAACCACACAAAAAACAGTTAACCATCACATGAATGTAAGCAATATACTCAAACATACATTATGTTTTTTTTCTCCCCTGTTTTAATTTGTCTGTTGAAACCATAGATTGGAACTCCGTTGTCCGTTGAACTCCGTTGTCCGTTGAGATCATAGATTGCAACTCTGCTGTGTTTGCAGAGACAGAAATGGGAAAGAAGATAACATAGACATTAGTATGATAGAAATGTTATGTAAAAGGTGTTAAACGGTTCCCTAGAGGCTGTATTGCTTTAAATCTCATATTTCTATTTGGCTTTGATCTGCTGACATGTGTTATGGACAGTTTACTTGCAACAAAACATTTGTCAAAATACTAGCAAACATCACCGGAGAAAGGCCTGGGTCTTTATCATATTGACTTTGAACAAACACATAACTATACATTATTTGTAATGGAAACACGTCAAACTTGAATGTCCAGGTTGAGTGTACCAGCTGTTACTGATAGTTCAACTCCTTAATCAATAGGCAGGTGAACATGAATTGGCCTAATAGGATACAACTATATTAATATAATATTATCATTAAATAGTAAAGAAAAAATTAGGCGGGGAGAATGATCCTTTGATCTTTTTTACATTTTTTTTTTATTTCTGTCTATGTAAATTACTTCATAAAACAACTGCACCAGTACAGTCTGTGCAATTTTTTTTTATTCATTTCAGCAGTGGAACACATCCATCCAATAGGTGACCAGGCAGAAACACAGGCCAAAAAAAAATAATATTTTGCTTAGTGTGGGTCATTGTTTTGAATGTGATACTAGGCTGAATTTGCTGCTGTATTTAGCTATTACTTACTGCCAGGGTCACCTGAAACGAGATAGCAGATCAACATTTTTCCTACTGTGTAAATAGGTTGCCAATATACAGTTAAAAAATGTTTTGTTGACTCTTAGTTAAAGAAAATTCTATTAAAATTTTTATTATGAGTGAGTGCCGTGTAAGTGTGTGAATACTTTGCAGTGTTTCTTAATGTCAAACACAATAATGTCACGGTAGCAAATACACTAAATAGCAACCCATTTTCCAACACAATCACCTATTTTTGCTAAATAAAGTTGTTAATTTACAAAACACACAATCATTCATATCCTAAATTTATCATAATAAGAAGAATGACTTGTTGATATATAAAGCTGCTGTGGCTCAGAGGTAGGAAGCAGGACCAGGACTGTGAAGTTTCCCAGTTCAAATCTCCTGTAGGGAACTCCTTGGGTGACCACATCTGGCCGTCTGTCTGCTGCGGTGAGAACTGTGACAGTATCCCCCCTTCAAGAACGTGAATAGGTTCGTTGTCATAACAGTACACCTCTTCAGGTTCTCTGTCCGAATCAAGTGAGTCCCCAGTGTGGAATCCCTTTACAGCATGGGACTCCTTAGTACCAGTTTCTGGTACAGCTGGAGAACAGTCCAGGTATTTTAGGATCTGGGTGCAGGTGATAAGCACTTCCATTACTTCGGCAGGAGCAGTGTTCGTGGCTAACAATGCTTTTTTGAACATTACAAGATCTTCTGCACGGACTGTAGTGCCATTAGAAGCAATGGCACAATCCACAGGTCCATTTTTTTGGCGGGCAGGAAGTAGTGATGGTATTACAGGAAGTAACTTCGGGAGTAGATGCAGGCGGCTCTGGAGCAGGGGATGGAGGTTTACTTGTGGAAGCCAAGCATGGGCAAGAATAACGGCTTCTATGTAGCTTTTTAGGCTGGCATGCAGTGTACACAGGGTGGAGGAAAGTAGTACCCAGTCGGAGAGCTGGAGGTCTAGGAGGATGAATAGGACAAAGTGTGATGAAATGACCCTTTTATCCACAGTAGTAACATAGGCCATGGCTTCTCCTTCGGTCTCTTTCCTCAGGTGTCACTTTGCAGTGGACAAGTCCTAATTGCATAGGTTCCTCAGGGTCAAGTGTAACACAGGATACCTCTGGAGTTTTCCTAGGAACTGGATCATAAGGAGACATCACTGGGGTGTAGTGGTGGTACTGGGTTTCTTGGTTTCGAAGAATCTGAGATTTTTTTGTACGTGGAGCTGGCTTGGGCACAGTGGTCTTGCATTGTGAGTCCATAGCAGTACTGAAGGATTCCCAGCTGACAAGGACAGGACTCTTCGTCTGCAACATTTGGTGAGCCCATACTTTGATGCGTCCAGACAACAGGTTGATAGCCGCTTGGACCCTAATGAATTCTGTGGCATATGTTTGAGGCTTTAAAGAAAACAACACCTCGCAATCCATCCTGAAGGACTGAAAGGATGTGTGGCTACCATCAAATCGGTCAGGCATGATGACAAACGGTTCAGGATAAGCTGGTTCCGGGGCTGGATGTACTGTGCCTTTAAGAAATAAAATTTCTTGCTGCAGCTCCGAAACAGTCTGGGCCAGGCTGGACATTTGCTGGAACAGGGGTGAGCACATCTCTGCGGACTCCATATTGATCAAGTCTTTTGTCAGGGTCTTACCTGGGTTGGGAGTCTGTAGCGCAGATATGTTGCTCACCCTTGCAGATAGCCACAGGCCAAGGTGGTCAGGTAAGAATTCACCTGGCCTGTGGGTCTGTGCATGGGGGCTGTGCAGGATGAAGTACCAAGTCGCAGGACAGGCAAGGACTCAAACAACAGGATCGTCAAGGGATAGCCGAGGTCAAAGGATGCCAGAGGACAGGAACAACGAGGAGTAGCCGAAGTCAAGGGATGCCAGAGGTCAGAGTAAACGTAGTCAGAAGCTGGGGTCAATAATAAGTAGCAGATCAAACGACAGGAACACTGGTACGGAACACACAACAGGATCAAAGACTTGATCCTGATCACAGGGCGAGGCTGAGTTTAAATACCCTGCTGATCTCTGATCAGGGTCAGGTGAAGCACAGCCATAGTCAAGGTACAGCCCCCAGAGTAATAGATATGCCAGGATGAACAGGACCAGAATGACATATATATATATATATATATATATATATATATATATATAAGTTGATATATAAAGCTGCTGTGGCTCAGAGGTAGGAAGCAGGGCCGGTTCAAATCTACTGTAGGGAACTCCTTGGGTGACCCCGTCAGGCCATCTGTCTGCCGTGGTGAGAACCGTGACAGTTATTTAGCGCTGACCCTCCCCCTCGTTCTTAAGACATTATATCTGCAGTGAGAATGTTTTGCAGAAAACTGAGCTTTCCCAGTCAACTGGCTTGCATTCAAGAGAGTAGAAAGATCTCAAATAATCCGCTCTTCTAGACCTGTCATCGTAAATCTGTAAGTGGCCACATGTTGTATACTAATGGTCCTATCAGGTAGACTAGACAAGACATAAACAAGAATTAGTGGTGCATTCTTCTACAGAAGCAGAGTATATCTCTATATACTATATCTCTACAGCAGAATTATGTAAAGAAGCACAATGGCTTAACCAACTTCTGGAGGACTTGGATTGAAGATGCACAAAGATGGTGCAAACCAAAAAACTAAAAGCACGCACCACACACATTGACATTAGATATCATGCAATAAGTGACCCGTACAGGAAAGGATTTATTGAGATGCAATACTGCTCAGAGATGACAGCTGATATTTTGGCAAAATCCTTGCCAAGAGCCATTTTTGAGTAACTATGTTTGAAGATAAATTTATTAGGTTCCAATTAGGTACTATTAAAAAGGGGTTATTACTTTAAAGAAGCAGGCCTAAACACTGGATGGTACCATTGGCATATAATAAGAGATTTGTGCTAGTAAGTTAAATTATATTATAATTATATAAAACGTAATTATATAAAATCAAATAAATACATAAAATTACATTGACTGTACTATTTTTCAAATGCTAGCTGAAGTATTACAAGTAACAGTTCTAGTTACAGATAACCCCTTTTAACACTTTTTCAGGGATCATTGTTCAGTTACTCATTTCTTTTTACTTTTTGAGCTTGTATATTACCCGAGCAAATTGCTTTTGGAGGAAAAATATCAAGTATCAGTACAGACTATTTGAGAGTAAAATAGCCTTGTTTTTCATTTCAGTTATGGGTCAGTAGCTCATTCCTTGACTTGAAAACAAGAGTTGCAAAGCTGTCTGACCTTCAGCACTATTTAAAAATCCTCAATAATCTCAGTGCTGTTTTCAAAATAACACATATTAGACAGTAATAGGCACTGGCATTGGAAACTGGTTGACATATACATGTTCTAAATGAGTGACATATGTGGCAAACCTAGCCACTCGGACTATAACTGGACACTATGCCTTTAAGGGTTGCCTATAGGTCTGGAGAGAGATGCGTTGTACCTGTATGTGCCTGCTTCATGTATTACCTGCATTGCTTGTACCTATCTGTTCCGCCGAATGCAAATGGCGGTTTGTATGGGGATTCCCGTTCGTTTCGCGAACGGCACTTTGGAGGGCCGTTCGTGAAACGAATGCGATACCCCCTAATAGCCCACACACTTAGAGGCGTGTGGCGCTAGTTAACCGATTGCAACATTGTTGCAATCGGTTATTAGAGGCTCTCCTGGGTGGCCGTCATTCGAATACCGACCATGCGGCGGTCGGCCATCTTGGATCCCTGGTCCTTCAGCGGGTCCGTGTCGTCGAACAAAAAGATATGGAAGGGCTGCGCCAAATAAGGGTAGACAGTCCAGTAAAGTATTGCTAGGGTGCCAATAGATGGTCTAGGATACTTGATAGAGTTCCTCTGTGGAGGCGTATTCAGGAGAGCTATGGCCAGCTCTGGTGTGGATTGCGTACAGCGGTATAATCCCCGCTTATGGGATATGTAGGGAGGGGTCTCCGTCAGCACCGTCTGGTAGTCCAGAGCTCGAAAAAGAAAGACAGAAAGCAACAATAGTGCTCTCAATTTTGATGTGGTTCAATGTGCAGATAAGAAGAGGTAAAAAACTCACATTTGAGGGAGCTATGGCCAGCTCTGGTGTGGATAGCGTACAGCGGTATAATCCCCGCTTATAGGATATGTAGCGGCGATACGTCCGTCAGCACCGTCTGGTGATCCAAGGCTCCAATATAGAAGAATAAAAAGCAGCAATAGTGCTCTCAATTGTGATAGGTTAAGAGAGTAGTAGAGAAAATAAAATAATACTCACAAAGATAGAGCAGAGGTACTGCTCTATGGATAGGCGCCGGTGGTATGATCCCCACCTAGGATTTCTTGGAGTACTGGAACTTTAAAATTGCCAATGGAAGTAAAAGTAACCAGGAAAGGTTAAAATGCCAGGAATAGGTAAAAACAAAAGTTGTTTAAAGTGCATAAAGAGTGCAATAAAAAGAGGATTGGTACAATAAAGTAGCCAAAAAACTTTTATTGATCTAAAATACACAGTAAAATACAGAATTAATAACCATAAACGCGTTTCACCATAAGTGGCTTCTTCAGAATGGGAAGAGCATTGCCAACAGTTATTCGACGGCACGAACACCGCTGAGCCTCCAGGACGTTCGGGAGTTTCAGGACCAGGTTCACTAAAAGCAATCGGTTCTTTTCGTGGGTTTTGAAAGAAATGTGTTTTCTGTGCGGCGTTCGGTTATTTTAGCTGGGATCTGAGCGGCAATCTCACGAATGATGCGCCCAGACCCCAGCTATCTACCGAACGTCCATTCGTGTAAATCCACCGTATATTGTACCAGTTGTAGATTTTTGTGTGAATTGCCGGTTCTGCTGCACGAGGGGATAATCCCCTTAACGGTGCATTCTGGGAGGATGATCCCTCTCGTGCAGCGGTGCCTGATGGGAGAAATATGTGGTACTGTAAGTCCCCCATGTAGTCCCCTCCTGTACAACCCCTGTAATGTCAGTTTGGAAACCCCTTGCATGGGGAATTGCATAAATACTGTGACCTGTGATTAAAACCTCAGTTGACTCCCAGCCTATGTGTCGCCTAGTTCTTGGGAAGGAAGGGTTACTGCAGTGCTGTTTGGATTATTATATGCTGATTCCCTGGATTATCCTTTGTTGTTCCTGTTACCCAGCGGAGATATCGTGGATCATACTGCCTCTCCGCTACAACATACAACTAAAATGAGCTGTAATATATTAACAATACATTTAAGGGATCAGTGCTTTCGGCAGCTGGGCACTATTTCCAATCAATGATTTCCTGTTGATCACTTCTGGGCCCTGATTTTACAGCTCAGTAAAAAGCAAATATAATGCAAATGTGCATGAATTACAGTGTTTTTGAAGACAATGAAACATAAGTGCACATCATTTTCTGTCTATAATCCATTTCGTTTTAGGTGAAGAAGAGAGAAATGACAGATTACATGAAGTATGATTAGATATTATTATATTGTACATTATTAGTATTTTTTTTAAATAATTGCACCTACTTACTAATTTAATATTTGTTTCTTAAAAAAGACACTGGAGGAGATATTTCATGTTCATATTAGGTATAAATGTCTAATTGGTTAAAAAGAACAAATGGGAAGCGGGGCCTGATAGAGATGGTGTTCACACTGAGCTCCTCATGTACGCACTGATTTCGTCCAGTCGCCCTTGCCATCTACACTGAGCAACCCGAGAATACTTGCCAACCTGCATTGTTGATCAGCTCAGGGCTGCTTCCAGTGGTCACCGACAACTGTTTGTTGCTGATTGAGTGCAAGCCTGGCAGGCACAGTAGTAGGGAGAAGCTGCCAATCTCCCGGCCTGATGCGTGCTGACTCTAGGCACCAAGGAGCTGATGCCCCGCTACCCCTCCTTTGGACCAGTGTGGGTGATCCTGGTATCCACCCTGTGGGTCCCCACACTCCATGGGAGACTCGTGGCTCTGCTTTACTCTGCGACCCAACCTTACCCAACATGGCGGAGGTTGCGTGTCCCCTAGAAGCAGCAGAGCGAGTGGTCAGGCGTCGAGTCCAGGCTGGACGCTCTCTTCGACAGGTTCTGGAGGGAGCTGCATGCGAGGTACCTCCAGCCCCCTACACAAAACCCATTAACTCCCTCACCTCCAACGGTGGTCTGGCTACCCTGTGGCAGACCAGCAGCCCTGGGCCCAATGGCAACCAATTCCTGACGACACAAACTGCGCCGGCTGCACCAGAAGCGCACCTCACATTGCCTAACACAAAAGCAGGGCAAATGCAGACCGCGATCAGTATTCTATGTGAGAGCTGCAGGGCAGTGGGAAGCACTGCATATACTGCATGGACTGATTGCTCATTATGCCAATTTGCCACCAGTCTTTGAAGCACACAGCTGGCCCCACAGCATCATACTGTGGGACTGTATCCTGCCCTGAACAGGCATTGGCTGATAAGTGATCGGTGGGGCCTTAACGCAGCTCTCTCTGTGCCATGAATGCCTAGCCTGCGGAAAACTGCTGGTGTACAGGCTACCCTTTTTATTTTTGGCATCTCACTATGATGATATATCTCGGTGTCCTGTGTTCTGGACTTTCACATAGCAGGCCTATGGGGCGATAATCTCATGTTGCTGACCAGATCAGCTAGTTTAGTTTGCCTCACCAACTACTAGGCACCCATTGTAATTGTTATGCTGCATTGTTTTGCTTTGCTTCTTCTTAGTACCCTCATTGCATTGTGCTACTCTTGTCCTATTTTGTTTAAAAAAATAAAGTAAAAAAATGTGCAGACTATTGTGTTAGCTGCTGGATAAAACTTTTTACACTGCCTTCTTTAACATACGTGAGCAGTATCCATGTATTCATGCACATCAAAAATAAAGAATTATACAAAAAGAACAAATGGTACATTGTTATGCTATACCATGAGAAGCAGGCCCGGACTGGCCATCGGGCATACCGGGCAAATGCCTGGTGTGCCGCAATGGCCATGGCCCGAGGCCGTCAGGGGAGATCACAGGATCTCCCCTGTTGGTCCATGCAGAGCCGGCGCTATCCAAGCACCGGCCCTGCTGTGTGCCTGCATGGGCTGGTGGGGAGATCAAAGAGCTCCTTTACAGGCCCACAGGCACTGACATGCGGCCAGGAGAGGGAGCTCTAGGCGGGGGAGCTCCGCCGGGTTCCTTTTGCGAGGTCGGAGCTTTGCTGCGCTTACCACAGCAATGCTCAGATCTCACGAGAGTGAACTCAAGAACCGCAGGCTAGAGGGCACTCACCACTTGGACCACCAAGGATGGAAGCACGGCCCCCCCTCCCAGTCAAAAGGTGAGAAGGGAGGGGGGTATAAAGTTTGTTTTTTATTAATACATATTTTTTTTATAAAAGACATATTTAATATATTTAAATATAGACACACAGCACCCACACACACACAGCCCCCTTACACACACACAGCACCCTCACACACACACACACACACACACACGTAACCCTCACACTCACAGCACCCTCAGATACACTGACAGCACCCTCACCCACACACACAGCACCCTCACACTCACGGCCCCCCTTACACACAAACACACACACACTCACAGCACCCTCACACACACACACAGCAACCTCACACACACAAACACAAAACACACACACATCCCCCATTTACAGCACCCTCAGACACACTCACAACACCCACACACACTCATAGCACCCTTACACACTCACAGCACCCTCACACTCACAACACCCTCACACTCACAACACCCTCACACACAGCACACTCACACACACACACAGGGTCCTTCACACACTAGATCCCCTACACACACTGCACCACCTACACACACTACATTCATGACATACAAAATCTGGAACCCCTATGCACTCACTGCATTCCTTGTAAGCAAACACACACTACATTCTCTAAACACGCACTGTCTACAACCCCTACACACTACATCACTTATACACACACACACACACACACACACACACACACACACACTACAGCCCATATGTACACACTTGCTACATCCCCTATACACACAATGCCCCCTATACACACAGTCTCTACAGCCCCTAGCCATACATAGTACACCTCAAACACGAATGAAATTGACCTATTTACACAATACCACACCACACTCAGCTCACTCTACACACACACAATCCTACAAGCAGGCTCCAAACACATGCACAATATGCTTTATTGGCCCTTTTGTCCTGTGGTTTCCCACTTATGGAGACACCAGAGACAAGTTACAAGCAAAGACAGCGCAAGTATGTTATTAAATTTGCTTGTGCTGCGCAGAACAAATACAGGGCCTTTTGCTCATGCTAGAGAAGGGCTCTGCGCATTGAACCAACATGCTCACTTTAAGAGGGGGCATGCTTGTCATTAGTGTTGACAAAACATGCCCTCTCTGTCCCCGTCCCTTTTCAGGGGGCCGCTGTGATTGAAAAATTACCGGGCCAATTTTTTTTTCCAGTCCAGCCTTGATGAGAAGTATAGAATGGTGGTGTATAATGACAGGATTGAGAGTTGAGGATCTTCATATATGTTCTTATATGACCAGAGTTTTAGTCAACAATTCTGATGTCATTATAACCATGTCTATAAAACAAACAGTAGACAAAGGAACACATTTTTGCTACTCTTTGGTTGTTCCCTTTGACTTTCTGGACAAAGACAATTACTCTCCATAGAAGATCTCTCTTTTTCTGTAACATCAGTTAAGCTGTACCATCTGTTAAATTTTCACTTTTGCTGTTTGCATTGTGAGTAGAATAAATGTATATTTTGTATAAAGAACGTCGAATTGCGTATTAATAATTTGGGGTGACATTGAAGTATAGGCAATCCATTAATAAAAGAAGATATACACCTAAAAAGACTTACTCCCATAACCCTTAACATATACATATTTATTACACTTTTATGTCTATTTTATAGTGAATCTTTAGTGCAAATTATTAAATCTTTTTTTTATTTGTTGCTTCTTTTGCTTTTTGAATATACACCATTTTAATGGCAATGCGGATTCATCAATCTTCCTCCACTTTTCTGACAAAAATTTATTCTGTTTTCCTTAGTTCAGCAACATCTGGAGGGCCGGAGTTTGGGGAAGCCTGCTCTATTGCATGTGATCTGTCTCTGGCAGGGCATCTCAGGTTTGCATTTACAATTACTTCTGCAACATTGCTGTGCACATAAATGATATGCTACTCTCTAACATAAATATTTCACAATATTATTCTGGTTTATTCTAATAGTTATTCGGGGGTCTACAGACACAAAATAATCCTTGACAAAACTGAACCTTTACCTATAGATTTTCTTAATTTAGCTCAGAGATACCTGGCTGGAGACTTGTTAATAATGTATGAAGAAAATGGCACCAATATGATCTAATTGTGGTGGCCAACCTCACAAATGTAATGTCTTCACAAGTGCCAAACTTGTGCTCTGCCTTCTACAGCAATATGTGTCTGAAGATGGATACTCTGTTGCTTGGCAACTTCTTCCTGAATAACCTTTATGTGCAAAGATAGAGCAAAGACTTCCCTAAAATGTTCTATATATGCTAGATCAGAAATGGATTAGAACTGAT
>OW240915.1:183250934-183267528 GCA_933207985.1 Pelobates cultripes | reverse complement strand
TGCAAATTAAAAATCATACAGCTGGCGGGACACAGTTGGCACTGGAGGTGGGTGTTACAGTGTAACACCCCCAGGACTGTGAGTATGGTAGTACTGGACTGGAGGTATGTAGTGTTAGTATCTAAAAGCTTCACATATTAATATATTGTTTATTTCATGTTAGATTATATATTTGGTGCCTATGATGGGGATTTCAGTTAAAGGACCACTAATGGCACCCAGACCTCTTCATCCCAATAAAGTTATCTGCGTGCAATGGTCCTTTAGTTTTAACCCTGCAATGTAAAGTATTGCAGTTTAGTAGATACGTAGTGGATAGTGGCTGTCTACCTAGCAGCAGTTGTGTATTTAGGATTTGTGCTGCCCTAGGCAGGACGGTGCTTGGGCACCCTAATTTACATTTTTCCCCACCCCTTCCTGTCAAGGCTGCACTTTGACTGACAGATGCTCACTCACTGACAGACGCACACACTCATTGACAGAAACACGCTCTCATATACACTGACAAACAATGACATACACACACTCACTGATTTGACACACTGATAGACAGACATACACTATTACTCGGACACACACTAACAGACTCACACTCACTGACAGACGCACATGACAGACAGACATGACAGACGGACACACTCAAAATTCACTGACACACACACACACACACTCACTCAAATTCACTGACACACACTCACTGACAGACACACTCACATTTTCCCCACTCACAATTACTATTTTTTTTTTTTTTAAATATGAAATCCACCCAGTGGGGCTGCTGGGCAGGGAGGCGGCCGGACATGCGGGTGGCGAGCGAGCACTTTCCCCTGAGCTCTCTCTGCTCAGCTACCTCACGCGCCGTAGCGTGACGCTGGGAACCGGACGTCATATTCCAGCTCCTGGCATTACTGCTGGTCGCGCTGCCCAGGGAGCCCAAAGGTGGCTAGCCGGCCAGCTCTTGGGCTCCCATTAAACATGGCAAACAAGGTATTTGCCTGGGCATTTGGGGGCAGCATTTTTTTGCTGCCCCCTGGAAACTGCCACCCAAAGCAAATGCCTTGTTTGCCTCGAGGTAGACACATGCCTGCCTGGCAGCCATTAGTGGCACTGCCACTGTGAAAGCTCTGTTGTCACAGCTAACCTTCAATCAGAGCTAAGCGCTGTCATGCAAACACTTTTTACCTCCAATGCTCTTCTATGAGGAACACTGGATGACGCATTTAGAACTGTCTGTGTGACGTTGCAAGAGGCAGGTTAAGCGTCTAAAGAGACTCACTCTCGAAGCTGCCAAAAAACTTAAGATTTGGATAGCTGAATACATAATAAGAGGAGAACACTATAGTGTTCCTTTAAAATTAACACTTATGACAGGTTAATTTCAAAACTATAAACACAATACATAATATATATACTGGACTAATACGGCTAATCCAATATAATATATTCACACACACACACACACACACACACACACACACACAAGAATAACATATCAAGTAAAAATGTATGCAGAAGGAAATTAAAAATTGTATTTAGAATTTCTGATATGCTGCCAACACATCCTGCACCACTATTACAAAATAAATTGGCATTATATGTGAGAAGGCCATACATTAGGTCTAGGGCCAATTTTGTGTATTGTTTAAAGTTGCCAACAGGATGAAATTTTATCTTTAGGCTATTTACTGTATGTTTTTTAGTTACTGCCTCTGCTAAGTTAACTGCCTGAATATATGACTATTGTGGGATCAAACTCTACCATAGGCTTACTTATAAATTAAATTGGTGTTTAAAAACAATGGTGAGATAATGGTTAATGAGTTATTTAGATCGGTCTCCGTTATTGCTAATTATAGGACCATCACATTTCTAAAACTAGAATAAAATTTAAAGAAAACATATCTGTAAGCACACTGCCACAGTTGACTTTGCAAATATAGTTACATTTTCTAAAAATTTTCAAGACAGTTACAAAATAAGACATGTGCCAATTAGGTTTCACTGGAAATGAAAACTGTATCTTACTCCTTTAACCCCTTAAGGACCAAACTTCTGGAATAAAAGGGAATCATGACATGTCACACATGTTATGTGTCCTTAAGGGGTTAAAGAAGAGGGGGGGGGAATAGATGATGTCACAGTCACTACTCTGCAGCACCCATATCACCTATAACTAAAATGCTTAATTAATGGGTATATTTCAAAATGTATTATTAATAACCTGTAAAATCTGATTTGAAAAGCTGTGTAAAGAATGAATCAATACTGTAACTAGAGTAAACATACAGTAACATGGTTAATGTGTCAGGATATCAACATCTTGTAACAAAGCTTTTTTCTCAACTGCAAGACAAAAGGCACTACCTTAAGTAATAATAGTTAATATGCAAATGATAGTTGTGTGCTTGGGAAAAAGGACTATTATAGAATATTTTTTAAATCCATACTCACTGCTGCTGTTAACCACAAACAAATAGTATATAATTGTATTTATGATAAGATGCATTCCAGTATACAATAATGGGTATATGTTATATGGTCATTTAAACCAAGCAAGTGAACTAATCTTTTCCAAAGGGCATCATTTGCTCTAATTTCTAGACTGTATACCCTAAAACTATGAATCCAGTTATTGATATATTTACAGAGCCTCACTAAAGTCACTATCTCTGGAAGAATGACTGCATAAGTCACACAATAGGATAGGCATGAAATGAGACATAAAGAATTCAGGAGCCTCAAAAATGCAACACCATGAATGCCACAGAGGTGAAAACCACATGGTGTATGGTTTTCGCTCCCATGAAGTACATGGACCTAATCTATGTCCAAATGTCACATACACAATTATAAAAAAAAAATTTTCAAAAAAATCATCAATTAAATTGGACATATCTACCCTAACAAAACAGTGCTTAATATCAATATGGCTACGGCATAGGACTGCATATTTTAACTAACCCAGCCAAATTATGAATTCTTCAGCCATTAGATCACAGACATTCCTTTATTTATGTATAATGAATCCCACATGAAAACAATGTCAAACTAGCACCAATTGACAGCATCCAATATGCATGCATAAACACATCATTGCACATAGTGGAAGTCTGAATCCTTAAAACCCCAAAAAGGATTATGTGTGACCCAGTAATATATAGTTGGAAATAATAATAACAACAACAACAACAAAGCAGCCTGCAATTCTAACAGTTCCACAGCGGCGGCTGCCTTCTTGTTTCTGATTCCCACTTGATTTATAGCAAGCATTACCTAGCACAGTCAGTAGCTCCTTGGTGCCTGCATGATCCTATCAGTTGCCAATGCTTAGGGTTTTGTTGGAGCCAAGGCTGGAGAGTAGCATTCGCTTTGTTCTGCCTGCAGTGAATCCCAGGCAGCAGACAGCAAACCCAATCACAACATCCTCCTCTTAACAAGCCCTCCTTCCAGCTTCACTGAGGAAAAAAAAGTAAACCATCTCCCTCCAGAGACATGCAGGACCAGACCACCCCCTGGAACAGCTGCTGTCCACCCAACGACCCCCAAGAGCTGGTAGAAGAAGTTCCGATTATTTTGTAGCCCTTCCAGCAAGCTGCTGTGTACACCTCCCAGGCTGAAAGGGTTAAAAGCAATACAAGTCTCCTATGTAAATTTTAAAGCAACAGCTCCATCTGACTCAACCCTTCACATTAGCCGCCCGCAATGTGCAGGATTCCAAGATAGAATGTGTATCTGTAATTTACAGGAAGCTTGATAGACATGTTTCGGTCTGCTAGTGTTATTATTATTAGCACCTATAGACTGGGTATAGGGGGAGACAGGAAGCAGTGGTTAAGTAACAATGCAGTAACTGCCATCTCAGACAGCAATGCTTACATTTCCTGGACTTTGACAAGTACTTTCTTCACTTATTGAGATGGCATCCTGGAACACAAACCCTCAGTGTCTGCTGTGGAGTCCAATCCCCACAATGCTCAGGCTGCTCATGGTAGGCGTTCCTGACAATAGGAAGTCTATTTCTGTCCCAAAACAGGGGTGCTACCATAAACACAGCTCACTTAACTGGGGGAGCACAGTGGGAGAAGCAGGGCTGAGTGTGAGAGCATTGAAAGGCACAGCGCTGCAGGTCTAAGCTAAGCTCACTCATACCTTCCCTGGCTCTGAGCACCGGCAGGATGCACTAAGCAAGGCACAGCAAGTCTCTGCAGCACACAAGCCTCCACCAGTCTGCCTTATTATATAAACAGTACATTGGCTTCAACACCCAGCCAAGCCCTGCAGTTCTCACTTCCCATTCCCAGACCAGGGAAGCGTTCACGAGCAAATCCATGGTGTGAAGAAACCAATGTTGGTCACAGTGCTGGCTGACAGTTCATGTGCTTAGAGCCAGATCGTTAATCAGGCATAATACAGTAATAAGAAATGAGACTCACCAGATCTGAGGCTTGCTGCTTGTATGGCTTTTATCCAGTCCTGTGTAATGTGTGATAGCTGCCTGTAATGCCCCTCTCCAGTCCTGTGTAATATGTGATAGCAGTCTGTAATGCCCCTCTCCAGTCCTGTGCAGGTACAATATGCTCTCACTATGTCTGATAAGTCTGTATTGCCCCTCTCCAGCCCTGTGCGGGTACAGGAGGCTCTCACAACGCCTGATAGCAGTCTGTATTGCCCCTCTCCAGCCCTGTGCGGGTACAGGAGGCTCTCACAACGCCTGATAGCAGTCTGTATTGCCCCTCTCCAGCCCTGTGCAGGTACAGGAGGCTCTCAAATAATGTCTACTAACAGAGTATTTAGTTGTGTATGGGCTGGTCTTTTGACTTCTCTCGCTCGAGTTAAGGCAGAGGAAAGGGGTGTTGTTGTTTATGTTTTAAAACTTAGCAGCGACGCCAATAAAGGAGAAGTAAATCATGACCTGATCATGTCTCAATAACTAGCCACAGTTGGGTACTTTTGTGTATTTTGTTTAATTGCCCACTTTAAACAGTGTTTACATTCTCTCCACAGATATAGCCATGGATGAATTATATTTAAATGAACACTCTAGTCACCTAAATTACTTTAGCTAAATAAAGCAGTTTTAGTGTATAGATCATTCCCCTGCAATTTCACTGCTCAATTCACTGTCATTTAGGAGTTAAATCACTTTGTTTCTGTTTATGCAGCCCTAGCCACACCTCCCCTGGCTATGATTGACAGAGCCTGTATGAAAAAAAAACTGGTTTCACTCTCAAACAGATGTAATTTACCTTAAATAATTGTATCTCAATCTCTAAATTGAACTTTAATCACATACAGGAGGCTCTTGCAGGGTCTAGCAAGCTATTAACATAGCTGGGGATAAGAAAATCTTAAAGGACCACTCTAGGCACCCAGACCACTTCAGCTTAATGAAGTGGTCTGGGTGCCAGGTCCTTCTAGGGTTAACCCATTTTTTTATAAACATTATGAATGGGTTAAGCCTTCCCCCTAATCCTCTAGTGGCTGTCTCATTGACAGCCACTAGAGGCGCTTGTGTGCTTCTCACTGTGATTTTCACTGTGATTTTCACAGTGAGAGCACGCCGGCATTATGAATGCTTTCCTATGTGACCGGCTGAATGCGCGCGCAGCTCTTGCCGCGCGTGCGCATTCAGCCCAGGAGGAGGAGAGAAGGAGGAGAGCTCTCCGCCCAGCGCTGGAAAAAGGTAAGTTTTAACCCTTTCCCCCTTCCAGAGCCGGGCGGGAGGGAGTCCCTGAGGGTGGGGGCACCCTCAGGGCACTATAGTGCCAGGAAAACGAGTATGTTTTCCTGGCACTATAGTGGTCCTTTAATTAAACAGAACTTGCAATAAAGAAAACCTAAATAGGGCTCTCTTTACAGGAAGTGTTTATGGAAGGCTGTGCAAGTCACACGCAGGGACGTGTGACTAGGGTTCATAAACAAAGGGATTTAACTCCTAAATGGCAGAGAATTGAGCAGTGAGGCTGCAGGGGCATGTTCTATTCAGCAAAACTGCTTCATTAAGCTAAAGTTGTTCAGGTGACTATAGTGTCCCTTTAACTCTTGCAGCACTCATCAGCTTAAACCGTAAAAGGTTAACCCAATACAAAGGGTGTATATATTGCATATTTTAGCACAATGCAAACTAATGTTGCCATCTAAAGATACTTTGTTACCTACCATGTACTTATTTTATAGTTAGTCACTGAGATTAGACAGGGGCCATAGGACCTTAACTTGGTCCCATTAAAGGAACACTTCAGCATTAGGAATACATATCTGTAGCCCCGATTCTCCTTGTAATTTAGGTTTCCCTGTAAATATAAAAACAAAATAAATAAAATGAACGAATCACTCACCCTTTCCCCAGCGTTGCGTCTCCCTTGGCGTTGCCGCAACCTTCTCTTGGAATTATGTCATTCTGGAGGCCTGCCTCCTGGAGGACGGTCCAATCCAATGCTCTTCATCTCTTGGGCACCTTAGGCACATGCGCAGTGTGTAATATAATAATTCTCTATGGCCGACCACACTGCATGCATGATATCACGGTATGTTACAGTATGAGAACCAGAAAGTAAGATTCTTTCTCTCATACCCACAGGACTTGGAGGTATGACTTGAAGCTGTGCTTCCAAACCCTCTAATTATTTTATTACATGGTTTGGGGGGGTAGGTGGCCAGGCATAGAACAGGGCATTGGGGGCTAATAATAATAAATGGCACATTTTAGACTTGGGGCCTCCTCCTCCCTGGCGACACCAATGGTGCCCTCTTTCTGTCTCCGTTTCCTGGCATTGTCGCTGTGCACCCTTTGCACCTGCCAAGGATCACCCCTGAAGCATCCCTATTTGAAGAATGAAAGAGGGGTCCCAAACTGGTAACCTGCCTAGGGCCTTGTGGAGTCTTTTAATCCCTCTCTGCTATTATGTAATAAACAAATGGGTGTACCGATCTTGTATGCTGCCCTGCCCTTCTTCTGTGTATTAACATTACAATCCTGTAGTGCTTTACAGGTATTTGGGTGTGTTCTGAATTGTTCCTATAAGTTGGTTCACTGTGTATATGAATGCATATAATGCGACATAACAGGTTTGTTTATTTTTTTAATGTCTGCTTCTGTGATTGAAAGTGACAATCTATGCATCAAAACCATTTTATTGCATTGCAGTAGTTATGGTACCTGGAGACCCCTGATGCCAACTCACTGTTCAATGTAAACGGATTTGATTGGTCCAACTCAAACGTTGCCCCAAGTGAATGTCCCCAAGCACATTAGCCAAATTATAGTAGCGATAGGCATTGATGGGGGTGTCTAAAGCCCCAGATGTAGGGCTTTTTAGCCCTGAATCTATACAGTTGGTGGCGAGGGTAGGATAACATTAGTGCTTGGTTTTTTTTGTTTTGTTTTTTAAATCAGGCAGGAGCTTCTCAAAGCAACCAATTATTATAAAAGGAAAGATCAGTAGGATAGCACAGCATGGAACTGCTTAGGGGGAGGGCGTGCCAGGTGACAGTCGGCAGGGCATATTGCGGACAGAACATTGCTGTACATAGTTAGTAATGTGCGATTACATGTAATACATGGCTGTGCAGCATATGCTTGTTTCTGGCAGTGAGATCCTGGAGACCAAATAATACTAGGCTAGCATTGCAAGGAAATGATAGACAGAGAGCCTTCTGCTGATATTTTCAGCTATCAGTGCTGACCATTGCTGCTTGAGCTGATGATTTTATTAAAGGACACGGAGGCTCTTATTAGGCTTATCTCTTTCTTTTATTCCTCAGCAGCAAAGAAAGCTAAGGTGTTTATTTGTAGAAAAAAAACATACATAAATACCCTCACAGGGTTAACCTTACATCATTATCTCTTAACCAATAGGAACAGTCCATCTCTGATATCCTCTCATGTAACCTCCTCCTCTTCCTCTTTCTTTGCTGCTGCCTCAGCTAAGTAACACCTTCATTTTTTCTTGATATGCATTGCTTAATTTGATTCTGTGATTTCTGTTGATTCTGTGTTGTTGCTGCAGTATAATCTCCTGACTACTCTGTTTTCCCTCCCACCCTCAACCCTCCTGTGGGTTCACTCAGTGGGGGTGCCCCTCCCACGCATCCCCGCCGGTTCCCCGACCCCCAGGGCGGGTATACCGGCCGTTCACCTCACTATCGGGTAGTTTATTACCCGTCCTCCCACCCGCGGCACTCGGGCGCTGGGCGCAGGGAAACCCCTGGGAACGGTTCAAACTGTTCCCTGACTGGGTTTTTTCCTCGGCGCCAGTGCCCGCGAGTGAGTGCCGCGCGCGCATGCGCATTTCTAGCCGCGACCCGCGGCGGCCATCTTAAAGGGGCGGCAGACATAAATTTTGCCGCTCTTTTTTCCCCCTCAGCTCGCTCAGCCCAACAAGAAGGGGCGAGCTGATTGGTTTAGAGGCCTGCCTGTCAGCTTACCAGTGCTCCCAGAGGGCATTCCTGAGGGAACACTCGGTAAGCTAACAGTGCAGCCCTTTTTTCTGTCCTGTCTTTGCCTTGTCTGACTGTCTACCCTGCCCTGCAGTGTGTAATTAACAGCCACAGTTTTTACTGCCAGACTGTGTGAGTCCCATTATCCTGCCACTAAGTATCTAACTATGCAGACCCCTAGTGAGCACCCTGTCTCTGGCCCCAGTGATGGTGAGGACACCAACGCCCGCCACCAGACCAAGCTGTCTGAACCCCTAACCCTCCAAGGGGATGCGGTGGCTCCGCTGGAGCAGCTGGACTCGCAGGAGTTCCACTCACTCCTGGACGCCACCATGTCACGGTCGGTCACCCAAGCGATTTATTCTGCAATGGGGGCTATGTCTGACAATCTCTCTCACTCCATCACTACTGCTCTTAAGGCATCCACCACCAATTTGCCCCGCGCTAGAGCCGTGGCAGACGGGTCATTACGCAGGGAAGGCCGGAAAGCCATAAGCAAAACCCATCACGTGCAAACTCCTACCTCCAAAAAAAGAATTGACGGACAGGGTACGTCCTGTCACCGCTGAGGTCGTGGGGCCCCCACGAAAGAGAGCCACCCGCCGGGCAAAAGCGGCGCGGACGTGGAAGAGGGCAAAAGCCCTGTCAGATTCTTCCGACACTGATTCGGATAGTGAGGAGGTTTTGAACGAGTCCGACGAGATCGACTCAAATGAATGGGAGGTCTCCTCCCCGGACCATAGTCCGTCACGAGATCCAAATACCCTAAGGTATGATAACGCGGATTCGTCGGCCATTTTGGATCCACAGGGCGAACCTCTGTTCGATCCCGATACATTACAGAACCCTAGGTCAGCAGAGTGGTTCCCAACTGAGCATGTGGCACGCTACATAGCAGCCAGAATCCGTAAGCCTTTAGATAAGGCCACCAGGAACAAGTTGCGGGCAGAATGCCCACGGCCAACAGTCCCCGACATGGCCTGTGCCACGCCGGATATAGATCCCAAGGTAGCACAGTTCCTGGGAAAAACTGGCTGGAAGGCAAAGAAGGGATTGGATTACTCCCTACGCCACTGCCAGGACAAGGTACTCGATACACTCGGCCCTAGTGCCAAAATCTTCGAGCTGGTTGAAGCAGCCCTAACTGAGGGGGCACCGTTAGATTTGCTAGCCATTAGAGGCTGGGCCCAGAGGTCCATTTGCCTCATCGGCAACGCTAACGCCGCGCTAGCCACTGAGCGGCGCAAAACCATTCTTATGAAAATTGAGCCCAAGCTCGTAAACATGGCCCTCACCGAACCGGGGCCACAAGCCAAAGGTCTCCTATTCGGAGACAATTTCGTTAAGGAGTTAAGCACTTACGTAAGCACGTTTACGGCCCTAGACAAGGCACAGACAAGCATAAAAAGAGTGTTCTCTCCCAGAGTTTTTGGTGGGGCCGGCAGACACCGGGGCCGTCTGCCCGGCCGTTCATCCCGTGGTTCATACCGGGGATACCGAGGTCCCGCTACGGCTAGATTTCAGCCGCCAGAAAACAGAGCACCCTCGCCCTTTTTTCCGGTCAGAGGCAGACCATGGCGACCTCGAGGAACCAGAGGCACCTCATACAGCCGACGGCCTTATGGTGAGTGCAATACCTTTCCCCTCCCCGGGTATACACAGCGTAGGGGGCAGACTGTTACACTTTATAGAGGTCTGGCAACACTTGACAACAGACTCGTGGGTCCTAAATACTGTAGTAGGGTACCGCATAGAGTTCGTACAACCCCCTGTCCAAACTACCTGGCCACACCGAATAACATTCTCCTCACACGACAGGGACCTGGTGACCAAAGAGATCCTCTCACTCCGAGAAAAAGGCGCAATATTTCAGGTTCCCTCACCCTTCCCGGGGTTCATGAGCAATCTATTTCTGGTACCCAAGAAAGGAGGCGGAGTCCGCCCAGTCATCAACTTGCGGCCCCTAAACGCATTTGTCCGATACCGCCATTTCAAAATGGAAGGTATCCACTGCTTACGAGACCTGCTCAGAGTGGGGGACTGGATGGTCAAACTAGACCTGCAAGACGCCTACCTCACGATCCCTATAGCGGAAGAATGTCGCCACCTACTCCAATTCCAATGGCAAGGAGCGACATGGAGATTCCAATGCCTGCCCTTCGGACTCTCATCGGCCCCTTGGTGCTTCACCAAGCTCCTAAAACCAGTGGTCGCGTTATTGCGCAGCAGAGGCATACGAATGATCATATATCTGGACGATATGCTGCTCATGGCGCACGAGGCCTGCCAACTCCGACAGCATCTATCCTGGGCATTGACCCTGTTAAGAAATTTGGGATTCCTCATCAATTGGAAAAAATCGGTACTTACCCCATCTCAACACATGGAATTCCTGGGATTCCACATAGACGCAACGACCGGGACGCTCAGTTTGCCAACAGACAAAGTCAAGAGCATAAAAAAGGAGATCCGCAGAACACTGACAAGACCAGTGTTAACTCTGCGACAACTAGCCAGGGTACTTGGACTCCTATCAGCCTCCATCCAGGCAATCTTCCCGGGGCCTCTACATTACAGGGCTCTGCAAAGGCTAAAAGCCTCACATCTACGCTCGGGGCACTCATACTCCGACTCCGTCCCACTCGACCACGAGGCCAAGCAGGAACTCACCTGGTGGCTGCATCATATGGAAGCATGGAACGGCAGGGCTATCTTCGGAACTGCCCCGGACTTCACCATAGAGTCCGACGCGAGCACACACGGTTGGGGAGCGCGCTGCGGGCCTACCTCCACCGGAGGCATCTGGTCACGCTCAGAGAAAGAGTTACACATCAACGGCCTGGAACTCATGGCGGGGTCATTCGCCCTGAGAAGTCTCCTCGGAGCCGCAACCAACTGCTCCATTGTCCTGCGAATGGACAACATATCTGCAGTCCGATACATCAACCACCTCGGTGGCACAAAGTCAAGGATCCTGGCGGACTTGGCCAAAGACTTTTGGCAACATTGCCTGGCACGCAATATTTCGGTACAAGCGGAGTACATCCCGGGCATGTCCAACATAGTGGCGGACTGGTACTCCAGACATCTGTGAGACACCAGCGACTGGCGGCTAGACCGCAGTGTGTTCTTACGACTTCAGACGCTCTGGGGCCCGATGCAAATCGATCTCTTTGCGTCTCGTTTGAACTCCCAATTGCCAACATTCTTCAGCTGGAGGCCGGATCCAGACGCCCTGGCAGCGGACGCTTTTCTCCAACACTGGCCACACAACAGATTGTATGCATTTCCTCCGTTCTCCCTCATAGCTCGAACACTGGTGCACCTCAGGCGGACTCAAACGTCATTGGTCCTCATAACCCCGTTTTGGACAGCTCAGCCGTGGTTCCCCACACTCATGGAGATGTCTATAGACCTGCCGAGACACTTACCAGACGTCTCATACCTTTTAGCAGATCCAGAGGGCAAACCACACCCCCTGTTGGTACAGGGGCAACTCAAACTTTTAGCATGGTTGCTTTCAGGGGACCATGGAGCGTCCCAGAGGTTCCACAGGAAACTATCGATCTACTGGCAGGAGCTTGGGCGCCTGGAACAAGACGCTCCTACCTCTATGCCTGGAACGGATGGAGTAGTTGGTGCATGGAACAGCAGGTGGATCCCATATGTGCTCCTATAAATTACATGTTGCGTTTCTTTACCAACCTATACAATCAAGGTTTGGCCTATCGCACCATCAACGTGTACAGGTCTGCAATCTCAGCGGGACACCGGGGAATAGATGGGACCCCAGTGGGCCAACAACAATTGGTATGCCGTCTCCTTCGAGGTATTCGGTTTGCTCGTCCACCGCAACCCCGATAAACGTCTCTATGGGACGTCAACTCAGTTTTACAACTGTTAGAAACTTGGCCACACAATGAGACACTCACACTGAAACAACTGTCAGCAAAACTAGTCATGCTCCTCTGCTTGATCTCTTGTAAGAGAGTGTCAGACGTCAGGGCGTTGGACGTTGATGCAAGATCCTTTACTCCCACGGGGGTTTCATTCAACATCTCCAGACGTACAATTACCTCAGTTTCGTATCCAGCATTCCCGCATAACCGTAAACTCTGCCCGGTGGTTTGCTTGAAGGAATACGAGACAAGGACCCTGGAATTCAGAAACCCGAGGCACCCGGAATTGTTTTTAGCTATCAAACAACCCCACCATCCCGTATCCACGGTAACTCTCGCCAGATGGGTGAGATGGATAATGGCCTTAGCCCACATAGATACAACTGTATATGGTGCACACTCTACCAGGGGGGCCATGGCTTCAAAGGCTTTTAATTTTGGTTGTAAATTGGAAGATATCATGAAAACAGACTGGTCTAGGGCATCGACATTTAAGGAATACTACTTTCGACCTACAGAACATGTGTCAAGTTTAGTTATTGCACAGCTTTAAACTAGCCTAATAAGAGCCTCCGTGTCCTTTAATAAAATTACCAGATTTTACTAATTACATGACGTAAAGTCATGATTTTATAAAGGACACGGAGGCGAGTATTAGCCCACCCAGGGCAGATACAACAAAACATTTGTATCCCAACCCAGGTACGTAATAGGGACTTTTTTTTTCGTTAAATGAGTTATCATTGATATAAGGTATATGTGTTACGCTATGGTAAATCTATCAAACAAGGAATGATTGCATGTTTAATATATGATTGATTACATAAACAGCTCACCTTTTAATACCATAGTAAGATGAAAATAGTTGGCAAGGACACGTTTTACCATTTGTTTTCTTTGTCTTTCCAGCCTGAAACACAGCTAAAAGATACCCACTGATGACGAGAAATAATCTCGCAGTTGTGAGAGGATCAGTTTCGGAAGATCCCGCGTTATTTGTGGACGGATTCAACTTCAACGTCAAGTATCCAGTTGTCAACCGTTTGTGTGTTTTGGTTATAACGAATTTTGTTACATACTAATGGTGATTTGTTCGCTTCGGCATCATCAAGAAAGAGGAAGAGGAGGAGGTTACATGAGAGGATATCAGAGATGGACTGTTCCTATTGGTTAAGAGATAATGATGTAAGGTTAACCCTGTGAGGGTATTTATGTATGTTTTTTTTCTACAAATAAACACCTTAGCTTTCTTTGCTGCTGAGGAATAAAAGAAAGAGATAAGCCTAATACTCGCCTCCGTGTCCTTTATAAAATCATGACTTTACGTCATGTAATTAGTAAAATCTGGTAATTTTTTTTTGTTTGTTTGTTGCTTTTAATAACATTGTTGTCCGTCAAATTGCAGAATTTTCCCTCTTTACACTGCCAGCCATATGACATCTTATGCCAGGATGTGGGCACGTAATGCTTCATGTGGCCTGCAGCCAATCAGCTGGAACTGTCACAGCGACTGTCTGCACTGGTTAGCCAATAAAGTTTTATCACTTTTGTCTCAGCAACAGAGCTTAGTTTACATATGAATTTAATACTAGAGGGCCTCATTTAGTGTCTCATCTATCAATTCATGTAAAAACAAGTCTTTTACTTACACATAGCTACGAGTAAATGCCAAAAGGCAGCCCCACCCCATGAGTATTATAATGGCATATATTTAAAAAGCAAATGTTTTTTCCAAGATTATGTCCCTTAACTTTCTACTTTTCATTCTATCAAAAGTACTGACATATAAGAGCATTTCCTGAAGAAATAGAATAAGAATACATAATTTAAATTAAGATGAAGGGGAATTGAACTGACTGAGTCTGTTTTGTAGACCTATTAGTATCTTTCATTCTTACCAGTCAAGCTGTGACTGTGGGGAGGCTGGGGACATGAAAAGGTTAATAGCCTGCAGTATTACAGGGTTATTTACTAAAGTGAGACTTCAAAGTGAATTTCAAATTAGACTGAATGGAAATGTCTGTAGCTGACTGGAAAGCAAAGCGCTGACTTAGAGAATCATTCCCGTGTGGCTCTTATGGCTTTAAATGAACACTATAGTGTTAGGAATATAACAATATAATCCTGAAACTATAATTTTAAAAGCACAGTTTAGGTCCCCAGCCCCCTTCTCCTTACTTTAAAAAGGTAGTTCACTTACCATTTTTTCAGCGCTGTGCCAGTCCACTCCTTGGCTAAGATCATCAAATTTGACAATTTTAGGCAATCCAATGCTTTTCCATATTTCCCATAGGGGAGCATTCAGTGTCTCCTTGCAGAGTGTGGACACGCTGAACGTCAGTATTGCACACTGTGCAGCACTGGCTCATAAAGCACTGCTAGTGGCCATCTGAATGACTGCCAGTAGAAGTATTACTAGGCAGTAATATAAACACTGCCATTTCTTTAAAAAGGTAGTGTTTACAATAAAATAGTCTGCGGGGTGGAGGAGGGCAGCCATGCTGTGTGGATGCATGAACAAGCAGCTCCAGCAACTTTTCTACTTTTAAGTTCACCAAATCAAATAACTTACCTATAAGATGCCTGGAAACCATGGTCTAAACAGAGGAGCAGTGCTGGTTTCGAGGCTGAGCCTGTATATTACCTCTCGGTCTCTGGGTGGGAGATCCTCTGTCCCCATGGCTGAGGCCTACTCCGGTGGTGAGTGGAGTGGACGGCCGCCACTCTACTATCCTGCCCAATTACTGCGGCATAGATCCTCAGCTCCACGAGTTGCTGGCCCTTCCCCTCCCTCTCCCCCTTTGGACCAGTGGGGGTGATTCCGGTCCTCACCTTGGGGGGGCCCTGCCGATAAACCTCAAGCTGACTTTACCTTCTCAAGCACCATGGGCTATGCAGTCCTTTTGGACAAACTAATCCAACACCTCAGCCTGCCTTCTAGTGGTGAGCAGAAAGACCATCTACCCAATGTCTTACCAGCAGGATCTCAACGAACAGCCGCAGCTCCAGTCCTGAAGCACGCCTAAGTGGGAGGAAGGCATCGGGAACACCCCAGTGGTGCTGTTGTGGTGCATGGCACACCTAGGAGCCCTCACCATGCATCTACCCAGAAGGCCAGTACACTGCTGGGGAAATCGCTGCCCTCATTAAGCCCTTTCCACCACACCATCTGGATGACGCATCTGACAATACTGGCAGTAAAATTGAAGCAGGACTTTGCAATTACACTGGAGGGCATCGGCTGACTCACGCAGACTTTCAGTCACTCACTACGAAGGCTTACATGCTAAGCAATATTTATGTTTATTATTGTTTTTGTTTCTGAGCCGATCTTAGTTTAATACTGTGCATTCCCATTACTTAAGTTCTGGGCATTTCTTAGCACTTACTTTAGAGCCCCCCAGGTAATAAAGATCTCAGCATGTAACCAAAGCTATTTGACTTCTGTTAATCAATCTTTGACACGCCTTCACAGTGCCTATACTCTTCTTAGCTACTTGTATTCAGTTCTCAAGTTTAGCAATGTTTTGTTTTACCCTTTAATGTGCAGTTTTCTGTATCTACATTGACTACCAGATATTACTTATCAATGCTGAATTACCAATGTATGTGCCGTTTTTCTGACAATGCTATGCACATCAAAATAAAGAATATTAAGAAGAAAAAAAGCCTGCAGGGACAGACTGTAGACACCAGAATATCGATATTAAGCTGTATTTGTTCCAATAACTATAGTGTCCCTTTAAATTTAAAATTCACTTGGAATTTCCCTTTATTTACTTACCTTATCCCAGTGCCAATGTCCCTCGGCGCTGGGCCTTCGCTCCCCTCTGCTGCGCACGCTTTACACCTCCCCATAGGAAAGCATCCAATGAATGCTTCAAGTGGTTTCCCTGAATTCAACTGAAAATGCAACTTACAATGGCCCCTCCAGTCTCAAAATTATTCAACCCCTTGAATAGAATCCCTCACAACAACACAAATAAGCAAAACAGGTGTTGTCTCAAGCACACCTGATGCAAATAATCAAGGGCTTCATTATTTGCACCAGGTGTGCTTGAGCTGGAACACTTGACGTACCTGAACTGTTTAGGGGTTTGTTGACTGTCACATTTGTCTGCATGTTAGAAATAAAGCTAATTCAAAAGAATGGTCCACAAAGTTAAGAGAAGACATCATCACCCTCCACAAACAAGTAATAGGATACAAAAAGATAGCGAAGGCACTGAATGTTCCTAGAGACACAGTTGGAAGCA
>OW240915.1:183236753-183248890 GCA_933207985.1 Pelobates cultripes | reverse complement strand
CCTGGAGCCGTGAAGGAGCGGGTATGGCAAAGAACTACTGATTAGCATAACATCAATATCCGTTATAAAACCAGGAAAAGGTGGGCATGGATGGTGAACTGATTTGGTGGTGCAATGGGCCACTTGACTGGTTTTGCCCTCCAGGCCTAAGGCTGCCAGCCCTCCCCTGGTTGGACATGCCTTGCAGCTAAGGGAGTTTGTTCAGCCCAGTTTACCTAGCCTTCTTTATTTCAGACTAATCCCTAATAACAAAGACAGGCATCATTAAGAAGCAGCACAAGAGAGGTACCAGACAGCAGAGCCTGCTCTGTCTAATCACACGGATAAGACTTCCTCTCTTCTCCCCCTGTTAGGATGTTGCAAGTGAAGAGATCTTCCAACTGCACATGTGTAAGCCTGTCAGGCATGCCCAATGCACTTTATAAGCATTCCTGGGGATAGGACACTGATTGGTTAGATCATTGTCCCACTTGTTTTACAGAGGGGTGTGTATGACACAGTGCTTTAAAACAAATGAGGTGATTTACAGGCTGCTCCGTATACTTATGTGGAAATATCCTCTATTCCACAGAACAAGATGAAGATTATTGGTGTGGTTTAAGCTATAAACAAACTTATACCGATAAGTGGAGCGCTCCAACACAAATACAGCTTACCGAATAATATTTCATTCAGTGGCGAAATATATAGTACATGTAGAAAAAACAAGGAATACAATATAGTGCAGACGGTATGGGAAGTGATAATGTAACAATTGTAATGGTGTTTAAATAAAATGAACACTCACATTCTTAGGAGCCTGTATATAAAACACACTGGCTCCGTATGATGGCTTTTGTGCTTATTAGGGTAGCACCACCCGTCTCCTTCGGTGTGGGATAATTCTCAAAGAAAAAAAACAACAAGGGAGAGCAAACCAATGTGTAGAAAGTGCTGTATGGAAAACACAATATGATGGAGATAAATGGTGTGCTCATCTGGTCCTGAGCCTGTGGGTTCCGGCTCTAGGTATATAGGTTTTGTGTCAATTTAAATGGGGATGACACTGCCCCTAGGAAGATTCTCTTGAGGTTTCCAAAGAAGGACTAAAAAAGGATCTTTAATACAAAATAATGTATTTATTTAAGAATAAAATAAATAAAAACAATAGTAATAAAAAGTCCTTATAAAAAGTCCTCTTTAAAGTAGCCAATACGCGTTTCACTCCTTCTGTGGAGCTTCTGTGATGGTGGTCCTCTGAATCTTCCATTTTAAGTGTTTCTAGGGTCCTCCCCTTTAATGGGTGTAGTCCATTTCCTCCAATGGTGATGGAGGTTACATGTCCCTCTTAAAACAAAATTTGTGTGTCTCCCTTTAATTTGGCCGGGTTTCTGGCACCTTTATTATGGTCCATTTTCATTGGTGGATCGTGGTTGGTTGGCGGAAGTAGTCCGCATGTGTCCGGGCGGTTGGCGGAAGTGACGTCACGGACCCACGTGACCGTCACTCCGCTTCCGCCCGGAGGTTCCCTGACTCCCAGGCCTTACCGCACGTCATCTCTGCGTGTAGGCCGGGGGGAGGGAACTGTAGAGCATGGAGACATAATGTGTAGTCACTCCGGCTTACCACGCCCTTAGGGCGTGCCGGAGTGGCCGTGAACTACTCCCCCCGGTACTGTTCCCATGTACTCTTTTTATTGTTCGTGTTCCTACATGCTAAACAAGTGCCGCATCCACATCCAAGTGCCGCATCCAAAAAAAACTTTTTTATGCTACCTGCATAATAGCGACCCCACATTCCTGAAATTCATGGGCTTACAGAGAGTAAAAGGCAACTGGCGAGGAGGGGATTTCTTGAAATTACTGGGACAAAATGAGATGAAATGGATATTCAACCTTGGAACTTTAAGACCCCAAGGTTTGAATATAGATTTTGAACTTTGCCACTTCATCTAAACTATCATATATATACACACACACATTTTAATATACACATTCCAATTACCACATTATACTTACCATTTTTTTTTCCCCATGTCTATCCTTTTTCCTATTTTCATTATTTATTATTATTATTTTTTTTTTATTATCTGTTTAAAGTCCCATTATTCATTACATTTAATTTTTTATCATTTTTTTCATTCATTTTTTATTCATTTTTTATCTATACATTAATGTTATTTTCTATACATATTTCTATTTAATGGTGCCATATGAGCCATTTTATACCTTCTTAGCGATCTTTTTATGAATACCATTCAAAATTCTTAATAAATATCACTATGATACACAATTAATTAATATTACTTTAAGAAAAAAATCACCATTTTAAGCACTTAGCACTTTAAGGCATTCACCAATCACCAATAACCTTAAAATCACAGTGGGTTGATAAATACCACAACAAGACAGTAAATATGTCTTCAGTCTAATATTCACTCTGTACAATAATTGCACTTTATCAGTACAGTAATGTCTTCATTTAAGCTCCCCCCAACCGGACCAGTACTAGACATCTGTAGTACATGGGAACAGTACCGGGGGGAGTAGTTCACGGCCACTCCGGCACGCCCTAAGAGCGTGGTAAGCCGGAGTGACTACACATTATGTCTCCATGCTCTACAGTTCCCTCCCCCTGGCCTACACGCAGAGATGATGTGCGGTAAGGCCGGGGAGTCAGGGAACCTCCGGGTGGAAGCGGAGTGACGGTCACGTGGGTCCGTGACGTCACTTCCGCCAACCGCTCAGACACATGCGGACTACTTCCACCAACCAACCACGATCCACCAATGAAAATGGACCATAATAAAGGCGCCAGAAACCTGGCCAAATTAAAGGGAGACACAAAAATTTTGTTTTAAGAGGGACATGTAACCTCCATCACCATTGGAGGAAATGGACTACACCCATTAAAGGGGAGGACCCTAGAAACACTTAAAATGGAAGATTCAGAGGACCACCATCACAGCTGACTGAGGAAGCTCCACAGAAGGAGTGAAACGTGTATTGGCTACTTTAAAAAGGACTTTTTATTACTATTGTTTTTATTTATTATATTCTTAAATAAATACATTATTTTTTATTAAAGATCCTTTTTTAGTCCTTCTTTGGAAACCTCAAGAGAATCTTCCTAGGGGCAGTGTCATCCCCATTTAAATTGACACAAAACCTATATACCTAGAGCCGGGACCCACAGGCTCAGGACCAGGTGAGCACACCATTTATCTCCATCATATTGTGTTTTCCATACAGCACTTTCTACACATTGGTTTGCTCTCCCTTGTTGTTTTTTGTCTTTGAGAATTATCCCACACCGAAGGAGACGGGTGGTGCTACCCTAATAAGCACAAAAGCCATCATACGGAGCCAGTGTTTTTTATATACAGGCTCCTAAGAATGTGAGTGTTCATTTTATTTAAACACCATTACAATTGTTACATTATCACTTCCCATACCGTCTGCACTATATTGTATTCCTTGTTTTTTCTACATGTACTATATATTTCGCCACTGAATGAAATATTATTCGGTAAGCTGTATTTGTGTTGGAGCGCTCCATTGTCCCATTTGGCCTGGATGTGGACAGCATGAGAAAGAAGATCCATGTAAATATTAAAAAATAATCATATTTACCTGCTTTTTTCAGCCTGCAGGGTGACGCAACTATCTCATTCAAAGCTATTTTTTGCACAGGTCCTTCGCGAAACCTAGCAATGATGCCGATGCCAGGGTGCTCACTGCAGGATGCAGGAGAGATATGTCCAGGAGGAGCGCACAGTATGTTAAGTTCTCCTTGCATCTCTCACCTCCCAGCAGTATGGACGGCAACCGGGCCGCACTGCTAGCGGTCCTGGGCAGCGGTTGGACACCACTGCTGTAATCAGGGCCGGACTGGGAAAAAAATTAGGCCCGGGCATTTTTCAATTAGAGCGGCCCCCCCAAGAAGGGGGCAGGGCCAGAGAGGGTGTGTTTTGTTATCACTAATGACAAGCACGCCCCCTCTCAAAGTGAGCATGTTGGTTCAATGCGCAGAGCCCCGCTGAAGAGCTCTGGCATTAGAAAAAGGCCCTGTATTTGTTATGCGCAGCGCAAGTAAATGTAATGTAGTGTGTGTATCTTGGGGTGCTGTGTGTGTGTCTGGGGGTGCTGTGTGTGTCTGGGGGTGCTGTGTGTGTATCTGGGTGCTGTGTGTGTTTGGGGGTGCTGTGTGTGTGTCTGGGGGTGCTGTGTGTGTATCTGGGGTGCTGTGTGTGGTATCTGGGGTGGTCTGGGGGTGCTGTGTGTATCTGGGGGTGCTGTGTGTGTCTGGGGGTGCTGTGTGTGTGTGGGGTGTGTGTATCTGGGGGTGCTGTGTGTATCTGGGGGTGCTGTGTGTGTGTGTCTGGGGGGGCTGTGTGTGTCTGGGGGTGCTGTTTGTGAGGGGGCTGTTAGGGAATTTATTTTAAACATATATTTTTTTTAATGAATAATTTAAAAAAAAGTTATGCCCCCCCCCCCCTTCTTACCTTTAGCCTGGGAGGGTGAGGGAGCCGTTCTGCCTGGGAGGGGGAGCCTTGAGGGGAGCCATGCTGCCTTCCCTGGTGGTCCAGTGGTGAGAGTGAACTCTAACCTGCAGGTTAGAGTTCACTCTCGCGAGATCTGAGCGTTTCCGCGGTAACCGCGGCAACGCTCAGAATCTCGCGAGAGGACCCGGCGGAGCTGCTGGTTAGAGCTCCGCCAGTCCTCTCTCCCCAGCCGGTGGCCGCGTCTCCCTGTCTGTGGGCCGGTGAGGGATGTCCCCTGCCGGCCTCGGCCCCACGGCCATCGCGGCCCACCGGGCATTTGCCCGGTATGCCCGATGGCCAGTCCGGGCCTGGCTGTAATACTATACTGAATAATGCAATCTCACATTTCAATTTACTTGAAATAAAAAAGTACAGAACTTGTAAAATTATTAAATAGGGTTTAAGTCGTGAAATCTGTAAAATGTATTGCATTTTTTGTTACCCAAAATAGGCCATTAAACTCTTAAAAATAATAAATAATAAACCAATTAAGCTGATTTCAAAGCAATTAGAAAACATAGAGAATAGTTTAACATACTTTAAAACACAGTTAAAGGCGTAATATAAGATTGAAAAATAAATAAGCATTTGAGCTGTGACTTTTGGAACTCTATAAAGGATCACTATAGGGTCAGGAACACAAACATGTATTCCTGACCCTAAAGTGAAAACCCACCATTTAGGTGGCTTGGCCCCTCCTTAGGCCCCTCAGAATGGGTTAAAACTCACCTTATTTTCAGCTCTCCATGGGTCCTCTGGCACGGGTCCTCCGGCGCTGGCCCTGCCCCCTTGGTGACATCATCAAAATTGCCAGTTTTTAGCCAATCCAATGCTTTCCCCTGGAGAAAGCGTTGGATTGGCTAAAATCGGCAAGGGGACGGGGGCCAAACACCGTTTTGACCAATCAGCACCTCTTCATTGAGATGCATTGAATCAATGCATCTCTATGAGGAAGATTCAGTGTCTCCATGCAGAGCATGGGCACGCTGAACGGCAGGGCTGCTTACTGTGCAGCCCTGAACCAGGGAGCCCCTCCAGTGGCCATCTAAAGTGGTCACTTGGGGGCATCCCTTCGGGCAATGCAAACACTGCCTTTTCTCTGAAAAAGCAGTGTTTACATGAAAATGCCTGAAGGGAACTATTATACTCACCAGGACAACTACATTAAAGGACCACTCTAGGCACCCAGACCACTTCAGCTTAATGAAGTGGTCTGGGTGCCAGGTCCAGCTAGGGTTAACCCATTTTTTCATAATTATAGCAGTTTCAGAGAAACTGCTATGTTTATCAATGGGTTAAGCCTTCCACCATTCCCTCTAGTGGCTGTCTCATTGACGGCCACTAGAGGCGCTTGCGTGCTTCTCACTGTGATTTTCACAGTGAGAGCACGCCAGCGTCCATAGGAAAGCATTATGAATGCTTTCCTATGTGACCGGCTGAATGCGCGCGCAGCTCTTGCCGCGCGTGCGCATTCAGCCGACGGGGAGGAGAAGAGGAGGATCGGAGGAGGAGAGCTCTCCGCCCAGCGCTGGAAAAAGGTAAGTTTTAACCCCTTTTCCCTTTCCAGAGCCGGGCGGGAGGGGGACCCTGAGGGTGGGGGCACCCTCAGGGCACTATAGTGCCAGGAAAACGAGTATGTTTTCCTGGCACTATAGTGGTCCTTTAAGCAGTAGTTGTTCTGGTGACTATAGTGTTCCTTTAATATATACCCTGAAAGGCTTATTTATTTCAAGTCACGGTGAAACACAAAGTAACTGTTAATATACTCCATGTGTCACTAGGTTCACGAATTAAACACTTTAGGCCCTGTGGGTTTTAATGGTGTGATTGATTCTGATGACTTTCCTAAGGCTATTTAGGCCTTTCACAATTAATATATAGTGTGTTTATATGAGATTTGTCGCCTTGTAATAATATATGTATACATTCCAACCTATACCTAAAGCAAGATTCAGAAAACTGTATTCTTTTTGCCTCCCGTGGGATGCAGCAACATCTGTGGTATAATGCCTGTCATCGATAATTGTTTGCCAATCTCATTATGTTCTGGATTTAGCATGCAATATGCGTAATATTTATGTATTAACAAGTAGATTAGTTCTAAAAGGTGCCCTCCACAAATCGGTTATTGAAATGTATCTTGCAACTGTGGCTAAATTACTATGACTGCACATATGTCAATATTTAAAAACATTGATATCAGTGATGACCTGTGATGATCTTTTTTCTGACTGACATTTTGTTACCTATAAAATGCTTTTTTCATTGCTTTTCTTTTCAAGACACCTCGCAAGAATGTATTGTTTTTGGGAACATTTTTATTTTTTCAACAAGGCTTAGCTGGATGGAGGAGTAGGGTGGTTGAGAGGAGAAGCATGTTTGACTGCAGTGGAATGTGAGATAAGCTAGCGGCACTGTCAGCAACTCCTGAAAGAATAGTATTTCATAAAGATAGGGACTACTTTGTTTCTGTATTTCTACTCTGCCTGATCTTCTCATAGTCAGGGCGAAGTCAGTCCCCACAGCTGTGACAGCTCCAGGTAATTGGCTGTGTTTGTGAAGGATCCAGTGGTCTCACAGGATCCTCCATAGACCACAATGCTGTACTCTCATACAAGCGCAAGAGTACAGCAGTGATGTTAGCTCCTGGCCCTGAAGCACCCATGAAGGACAGGTTCAGATAAGTAAAACTCACCTTATCTGCCGCCCGGCCACCGGACCTCCAAGGGTGAAGTCACTGGCTTGGGTCTTTGCGAATACGGCAAAGTCCTCCAATGGAGACAGTGCCCCTTTATTGGAACACTATAGTATCATGAATGTATTCCTGAAACTATACTGCATGAATCACTGTTTAGATACACAGCCCGCCTATCCGTGAAGATTAAAGGTTTAAAATGTACTTTTTCTAAATTGCCGAGGCTGGCTCTACCTGGCCCTGCCTTTATGGCTTAGATCATTCTTGATGATCTCAGCCAATGTTTTCCCATAGGAAAGCATTTGGAGGCTATTAGGCATGCATGACAAAATGCCACTCTGCGCCAATCAATGTATGAATCAATGTATCTCTATAGGGAATGTACAGCTCCCCCATGCATAGTGTAGAAATGCTTAACATAGGTACTGCACACTGTGGAGCCCTTAGATAGGAAGTACCTCTAGCGGCAGTCTAGGTGACTGTCAATAGAAGTGTTCCTAGGCAGCAATGTAACACTGCAGGGACATGCTACAGACACCAGAACCACTACATTAAACTACAATGGTTCTAGTGACTATGGTGTCCCTTTAAGTACAACAAACAGGTGCTGGAGTCCTTGACGGAGATCCGCTTATGAATCCTAGTATAGATAGTTATATAGTTATAACTATTAGCTAAAAAAAGAGAAATAAAAAAAAGAAATAAGGTAAGAGACTGGGGAGCTGATACAGAGACAGAGACCTCCTAAGTGGGGGTAACCCCTATGGATGAATAGCAAAATGAAAAAGAAAGAGAGAAAATTGGAGGGTTTCTAAGTATCCAGACAGTAGTGGAAAAGTCGGTAAGCAAGCAGTAATAATATAGTATACGTGGAAAGATACCTAATTCAGTCTAAATTAGACTGAACAAAAATAAATGAATACATAAAACTTAACCTTTATTGGAGATCTAATTAAAAAGTGTGATTTCCATAAAAATTCACACCAGTAACAAAATAAACTCTGTTAAGAACTTACATGCAACAAAATACATATAAACAACACATATGCAATAGAAAGGGAAGGTATACTAAATGGTGAAAAATAGCCTAGTTATATTCCTCAAAAATAAAGGAAATAAGAAATAGAAAGGGTAGGTGTGCTAAATGTAACTAAGTAGCCTAGCCTACATACCTCCCAAATTAAGGTGATATTGAGAGGTACGGTATATCTAAAACCTCTAAAAAAAATTCTAGTTAAATACTAGCATGAATAGACAGACACTAGAACCCCATTGGAACTAGATACGGTGCAAAATTATATAGGACAGTCTAAGGTGCAGCAATGTTTCAATGGGTCTACCAGGCGGATTCTGTGGGTTCTTGTGGATTTTAGGTAAGCGATGGAAGGTAGCGATATTAGGAGTGATATTAGGTAAAATACATTTATTTATTTTTTAAATTTGACAATTTTTATTTCTTTCTATCAAAGGTTTAAAAATAATATCAGGAAGTATTACTTTACTGAGAGGGTAGTGGATGCATGGAATAGCCTTCCAGCTAAAGTGGTAGAGGTTAACACAGTAAAGGAGTTTAAGCATGCGTGGGATAGGCATAAGGCTATCCTAACTATAAGATAAGGCTAGGGACTAATAAAAGTATTTAGAAAATTGGGCAGACTAGATGGGCCGAATGGTTCTTATCTGCCGTCACATTCTATGTTTCTATGTTTCTATTTTTCTAAGAGATAACACAATTGGAGCTGATACATGTAGCAAGTAACATTCTAAGCCAAATAGCTATAAGCTATAATAGCATAAGGTATGAAAAATCTTTTTTACTGACTAAGTTGTCATACATTATGTTATATTTGGTTACATAAATGTAAGTTACACTAAATGGACATATAAATAAAGAGTCTTCTTGGTATCTTGTATATGAGATGAAAGATTTGTGACAAATAGATGCAACAATTTTTCCACAAATTTGCTGGCCTTTTCAGTAAGGGACCCATTGCCAGAAAACAATGGGTCTACCAGGCGGATTCTGTGGGTTCTTGTGGATCTTAGGTAAGCAATGGAAGGTAGCGATATTAGGAGTGATATTAGGTAAAATACATTTTTTTTTTTAATTTGACAATTTTTATTTCTTTTATCGAAACATGGGGAAAGGAAGGGATACAAAAAACAAAAGAGGGAAGGATAACAAGGGGAGAGCATCCAAATGACATCTATCATTTAACCCAATCTGGAAACGTAATTAGCATTAACAATACACAATAATAAATAATAATGGTGATACACAATACCTTAATACATCGTCATAATCACCCAATAATTCACATATAACTGAGTATTTCTTTCTGGATGATAACATATTAACCCATTCTGAAATCCCTGTATATTTAGAAACATGTGATATACTCCCTATAATTTTTACTACTTCTCACTACGAAGGATTTGCCAATCTCCACTTGTCCCAAGTATTCCATGCTGCTATCGAAATTTGAGTAGCTTGATATATGCTACTAAAGCAACGTTCATAAATCCTCTGCTCGTCTATCTCAGGATATATTTTCTGGATTTTAGGTATATTTGAGGTTTTCCACGCTCGTGCATTATGGCGTTGAGCCGTTAATACTATATGTGAAATTAGTTTTTGGAGATATTTAGGTATGGGGGAAATGTAATAACAAAAATGTGAGAGGGTCATATGGTTATTTAAGATCTTGTAAAAAGGTATATACCTCCTCCCAAAAGGGTTGGATTCATGGGCATTTCCACCATATCTGTATTACTGATCCAATATTATACTTACATCTCCAACAGGTAGGTAAAGTAGAAGGAAACATTTTATGTATGGAACCATATACCACCTATAAATCATTTTCTTATTTTGTTCAATAAGTGGGCCTGATTTAATCAATTTCTTAGTATTTATAGATATATCAATCCATTGTTCCTCGGAGATCTCAATATCCAAATCTTCTACCCATTGTTTCCCGGGTATAGCTTCTGAGAGAGGTATATAATCTAATAATAATTGGTAGCATGTGGAGATTGGTTTACATAATGTGGGTAATTTTTTATCAATACACAGTTTTTCCCATCTCGTAAGTTGTTCACTAATTTTATGCTGAGGTAAAAGCTGTATTCCTTGTTTATGGAAAAAGGAATGTAATTGTCTATAAGAGAATTGAGAAGTCAATGGGATATCGTAAAGTAATCGAAGGGTTTGAAAGTCCTATAGCCTTGAGTTAGCATAGAAATGAGTTAAGTGTGTAAGACCTCTATCCATCCATGGTTTTGCATGAAAAGTAGGTATACAATATATAAAAGTGTGGGATTAACAGCGGAAGATTCCGAAAAACATATTGTAGCCTAGGAAGAATAGACATTTTAATAGCTACTATTATTTCTGTCCAGGTAAGGAAAAGGACCTCCATTTTAGCAGAGTCTGCTTACACTCCTTCCATACCCTAATATAATTACTAGCAATCAAATCCGTATGTTTCTTAGAAAAGATTATCCCTAAATATTTAATATTATCGCGCCTCCATTCAAAGGGATATGTCTTGTATAGTATATCTGTGTCTTGATTAGATAAGTTTATGGCCAGGGCCTGCGTTTTAGTAGTGTTTAACAAATAATAAGATCACAAACCATATTCTTTTATTATCTGTACAAGTATAAGGAGTGTTATAGGGAGTGTGTTTATAGGGTCATTAATATAAATAAAATATTGTCCGCAAATGCGCTGATCTTATATTCTCTTCCTTTAACTTGAATACCTTGTATAAGAGGATGATTTTGGATAGTTCGCAAGAGGGGTTCTAATGTGAGCACATACAATAAAGGGGACAGCGGGCACCTCTGCCTCGTTCCATTGGTTAACTTAAATGGGGGGGACATGAAGCCTGCCTGTGGTACCTGAGCAAAAGGCCCAGTATGTAAAGCAAAGATTTGTTCAATTAGTTGCTGTGGAAACCCATAGGCTTGCAGCGTTTGTTGCAAGAAGGGCCAGCTGAGGCGGTCAAAAGCTTTTTCAGCATCTAATGCTAATAAAAGTCCGCCTCCTCTGGCCCCTCTCAAATAGTCCAAAATCAATGGTAATTTTCTAGTGTTATCCATCCCCTGTCTCCCCTGTATAAACCCTGTCTGATCAGCTCCAGTTAGGGATGGTAACACACCTTTAAGCCTATTTGCCAAGATTTTCGCGTAGATCTTCACATCAGTATTTAAAAGCAATATTGGACGATAATTTTTACATTGATCAAAAGACTTATCGGGCTTTGGAATGGTTACTATGGTGGCGTGAAGCATCTCCAACGGAAGCTTACCCGTAACCGTAGCCTTATGAAAAACTCTTAATAGATGCGGACCTAATTCCTTTGCATATTTTTTTATAATAGGCATTTGTCAGCCCATCTGCTCCTGGTGACTTGCCTTGTGGCAATTTAGCAATTGTATCTAGTACCTCCTTAAGCTCAATAGGCTTGAGCAGTGTATCCAGTTGAGTATTATTAATCTGAGGTAGGTCAGCTTAAGTTAAAAATTGAATTATATATTTTGTACTCGCATTATAAGTACTACTGTCTTCTTTCAGGTTATACAATTTGGCATAAAAGTTTGCAAATTCTTGGCAGATATCTATTGGAGTAATTTTCTTTAGGCCATCACTTCCTATGACATAGGGGACCTTAAGATTAGAATACTTATTCCGAAGCCCAGAAGCTAAGTGCTTATTGGCTTTCCCACCCCTATGATATACTTTAGCTCTTAATTTATGAAGCATTCACTTGGTTTCTTCTGCGTTAAGCACCTTCAACACTAAGTTGTTCCACTAATTCAATAGAGGGTTGGGATTTATTTTGTTTAGAAATTATTGCGATTTGTTTATAACATTCAAAAATCCCCAGCCCCCTTTGTTTTTGTCCTGAGATA
>OW240915.1:183182321-183236351 GCA_933207985.1 Pelobates cultripes | reverse complement strand
TCGGGATTGGAACACCTCCCGGAGATTTAGGTTATTTTAATTATTTATAGTCCTATCAACCTCCCTAACTCCCTTATACATATCTAGACAAATAACCATTTTATGTTTATTTTTTATTTATTTTTTTGTTTATTTTAATTTTTTTAATTTTTTTTTCTTTCTACCCCTCCTTTGTCGTCTTCAAATCTTTCTAATATTTATGTTTTAATTGAGGTTTTCCCCATTCTCTTCCATTCTGGTTGTATATTTATAGGGTGAGCAGTTTGATCAGAGTTTACTCCTTCTTCAATATGCTCAATCCCCCATTCTTTCAAAATAGCTAAACCACTGACTCGATCCTCTATTGCTATCATTTTGCCATTTTTCCAAACTACAATTTTTGTAGGGAACCCCCAGCGATAGGATATTTAATTATCCCTTAATTCTTTGGTGATTCCAGCAAATTCCTGGTGCCTTGCCCTAGTAAGAGGGGATAAGTCCGTATAGACAGTTAACGCTTCATATTGGGAAGGCAGAACTGGGGTTTTACGAATTGCTGTAAATAAGGATTCTTTATCGATTAAAGCACACAATAATGTCCCGTGGTGTATCCACTGGAAGCCTTGTAGGTCTCGGAAGTCTATGTACTCTCTCTATTCCCCACATACTCTTATCCATAGACGGAACCAAGGTAATACATAATGTTATAACGTATTCTAATTTATCATCCAAGATAGCTTCAGGGACCTCTCTGAATCTCGCGTTATTTCTGCGAGACCCATCCTCAAGCTCATTATTATATTTGCAAAGTCCTCTTTTATAGTTATCCTTAGCTCTTGGAGCATATGTTTTAAAAACCCCTTAGAGATAAGCCCCTCTTGTGAACTCTCTTGCATGGGGTCTAATTCTAGTCCATAATCCCATGATTCTGTTTCTATTTCTTCATCTCCATCCTGTATTTGCTTTTGTTTATCTTTTTTTGCATACCGTGCTGAGTCTGTTAACTTAGTTTGCTTGGTGGCATTTCTACTATACAGTGAAGGAAAAAGATAGTAACCGTGGTTTATAGCGCTGTATAGTATACAAAAAAAAAAAAAACTGTATACCATATAATACTAAAGGGTCAAGAGATATTTGAGGAATCTTTGCTTTCACACGCTAAACTGTGATGCTCTGGCCTCCGATTTTTAAAAGCCACTAGGGCTTAACACAATGCAATGTTTAGCAGATCTTTACAGCTGGAATCCCCTTAGTTTCTCCTTCATGCTTAATTCTGTATCTTACTTCCTATTCACCTTTCCCTTCTCTTCTCTCTAACTTAAATAATTTAGATCCATTTAGTCAGTAGTATCAATTATCTCAATTATATTAATTGTATCAGTCAATTGTATCAGTAGTATCAGTTGTATCAATTATATCAGTTCTATTGGTTATGTCAATTGATTAATTGTATCAGTTATATCATTTGCAGCAGTTATATCCGTTGTATCAATTGTATCAATTGTATCAATTATGCCAGTTGTATCCAATGATCGATTCCCAGAAAAAGGATATTTTATTGTATGCTTTATTTGCTTACTTACTACATCCAGCTGAGTGATCTCCTCTTACCCACACTCTGTGATTCAATTTCAGTTCTCAGGGAATTGATATCTCATTGCTGCTTTCTTAATAAGTGTTTTATTTTTCCCTTTTTCTTTTTCTCTTCCCTTTTTCTTCCTTAATTCTGTACTCGTGCAGCCAAATCTATACTCTTGCAAATAACAAAATAGCAAAGCAGGTAGCAAAAAGCAAATGGCAAGTAGCCAGTAGCAGGGAATAGTAATGGGCAGCCGGTAGCTTGTAGTTGTAACCAATAGCCGACAGCCAGTAGCTGGTGGCCGGGAGCCGGGAACTGGTAACCAGTAGCCGACAGCCAGTGACCGGGAGTAGCCGGTAGCAGGTAGCAGATAGCAGGTAGCAGGTGGTAAGTAGTAAATAAGTAGCAAAGAGCCTTCAGATTGCCCACCAGAACAGTAGCCGGGATAGCTGGTAGCCGATAGCATGTAACAGGTAGCAAGTAAAAGATAGCAGATAGCCCGCAGGTTGTCCGCCAATAACAGCAGGTAGCGGGTAGCAAGGAGCTGGTAGATGGTAGCAGATAACAGCGGATGGGTGGCAGGTAAATAGCAGGTAAATAGCCCAACAACCCAAGCTCAGTGGCTGAGAAAACTCGCAACCCACCTGCAGCTCAGAAGCTTCCAAAGCACATAAGAGTCAAACCTCAAACAGCCCGCTCTGCTCCGGGAAGTTTATTAAGACCGGCTACTCAATTATCTTAACTTCAATCGGAGTTCAGTCAAAGTTCGATTGACATTTCTCAGAGGAGTTCAGTGGAGTATATCAAGGAAATATCAGGGTATCAAGACGCCATAGAGCTCTGTTATAGTCGCCCCTCCTCACGGCGTGCACGTCAACACGCCCATCACCCCCAATAATATATTTTGATTCTTGTCTTGTGATCGCTCCATCCTCTATTGCTTCCAGGCCCGGACTGGCCATCGGGCACACCGGGCAAATGCCCGGTAGGCCGCGGTGGCCATGGGCCGAGGCCGGCAGGGGAGGTCCCAGGATCTCCCCTGCCGGTCTATGCAGGGCCGGCGCTATCCGAGCGCCGGCCCCGCTGTGTTCCATGAAGGGCCGGTGGGGAGATCAAAGATCTCCCTCACCGGCCCACATGCATTCAAACGCGGCCGCCGGCGGGGAGAGAGGGAGGGAGCCAGCCGCCAGGAGAGAGGACCCGGCGGAGCTCTAACTTGCAGCTCCGCCGGGTTTCTCTCGCGAGATCCGGACCGTTGCTATGGCAACCGGCCGGGTCTCGCGAGAGTGAACTCTAGCCCCCAAAGGGCTAGAGTTCACTAACCACGAGGACCACCAGGGATGGCTGGCAGGAGCACGACCCCCCCCCTTCCAGACTACAGGTAAGAATAGAGGGGGTGGGGGGGATATAATGTATTTATTATTATGTATTTATTATTAGTATTTATTAGTATGTATTTATTTTTATTATTTATTATTAGTATTTATTAGTATGTATTTATTTTTATTATTTATTATTAGTATTTCTTATTAGTATTTATTATTAGTATTTATTAGTATGTATTTATTAGTATTTATTATTAGTATTTATTATTATGTATTTATTTTTATTATTTATTATTATGTATTTATTATTAGTATTTATTATTATGTATTTATTTTTATTATTTATTATTAGTATTTATTATGTATTTATTTTTATTATTTATTATTATTATTTATTATTATGTATTTATTTTATTTTTTAGTAAAACATTAATAGTTCCATTTACCTGCCTCCCCCAATACAAAATCCTGGCAAACACACACATCACCCTCACCCAGCACCCTAACACATACACAGCACCCTACACACACAGCACCCTAACACCAGCACCCTAACATTAGCACACAGCACCCTAACACACACACACAGCACCCTAACACCAGCACCCTAACATTGACACAGCACCCTAACACACACAGCACCCTAACACCAGCACCCCAACACGCACATAGCACCCTAACACCAGCACCCTAACATTGACACAGAACCCTAACACACACAGCACCCTAACATTGACACAGCACCCTAACACCAGCACCCTAACATTGACACAGCACCTTAACACACACAGCACCCTAACACCAGCACTCTAACATTGACACAGCACCCTAACACACACACAGCACCCTAACATTGACACAGAACCCTAACACACACAGCACCCTAACACACACACAGCACCCTAACACCAGCACCCTAACATTGACACAGCACCCCAACACACACACAGCACCCTAACACCAGCACCCTAACATTGACATAGCACCCTAACACCAGCACCCTAACATTGACACAGCACCCTAACACACACACAGCACCCTAACACCAGCACCCTAACATTGACACAGCACCCTAACACACACACAGCAACCTAACACACACACAGTACCCTAACACCAGCACCCTAACACACACAGCACCCTAACACCAGCACCCTAACATTGACACAGAACCCTAACACACACACAGCACCCTAACACCAGCACCCCAACACACACACAGCACCCTAATACCAGCACCCTAACATTGACACATCACCCTAACACACACACAGCACCCTAACACACACATAGCACCCTAACACTCACACAGCACCCTAAAACACACACAGCACCCTAACACCAGCACCCTAACATTGACACAGCACCCTAACACACACACACACACAGCACCTTAACACCAGCACCCTAACATTGACACAGCATCCTAACATTGACACAGCACCCTAACACATACAGCAACCTAGCACACCCACACACACACATCACCCTCAAATACACAGCACCCTAAAATACACAGAACCCTCGCACAGTGCCCTCACACACAGCACCCTCCCACACACATACTGCACCCTCCCACACACACTATACTCCTCACAAATGCACACTACACCCCTCACACACACAGCACCCCCCAAACACACTGCACCAGTCACACACTCACTAGATCTCCTATACACACTCCGGAGTCCTTCAAACACACACTAGATCCCCTACACACAGACGCTGCACCACTTACACACACACTACATTTCTGAAATACACACTCAGGATCCCCTATGAACACACTAGATATCCTTTAAGCAAACACATAGTGTCTCCATAAATGGGATACAGTGAGTATTCCAATTATGGAAACCCCTGAGACAAGTTTCAAGCAAACACAATGTAAGCATGTTATTAAATTTGCTTGCGCTGTGCAGATCAAATACAGGGCCCTTTTCTCATGCCCTGGAGGAGCATTGAACCAACATGCTCACTTTGAGATGGGGCGTGCTTGTCATTGGGGATGACAAAACACACCCTATCTGGTCCCGCCCCCTTTTCAGTGGGCCGCTGTAATTAAAAATGCCCGGGCCGAATTTTTTCCCCAGTCCGGCCCTGATTGCTTCCATTATTAGTTCCATTAGAATCTGTCTTAATTCCTCACTGGTTAGTTTATTATAACATAAAGTGTCTACTATGTGCTCCATACACATTGAAATATATTTTTTCCTATTAAGAACTATATTTTCCGATGATTTTATAATCAGATTCTTATTGTTACTTAGTTCTCTCAGTGCCTTACGTTCATTTGATGATAAGTTGTTTTGGCTTGTGGCTGGTAAAGGTAATTTCTTAATTTTTTTCACTGGTCATTTTCACATATAAATCTACATTTGTTACTTCCTTAAAACTGGGAGTAAACCAGCTGTAAAATCTCAAGTTCGTAAGAGGAGGGGAGTCCTCCTGTTCATCAAGAAGTTGTATTAGGCTTTGCAAGTGTGGATGGCCCTCAGGAGCAATGCCTATTTCTGTACATTCTGAAGTTCTGCCTGAGCATAACACTCAGAACGACAGGCGGATGCGTTTTAGGGACTTTAATTTGTGGCTTGGTGAATGGTGTCGGGAGCAAGGATTTGGCTTTATTTCTCATGGTAGCTCTGTTTGGAATGGAGATAAGCTGTACAAAAAAGATGGTTTGCATCTTTCTCAAAAGGGAACAAATGTTCTCAGTGAGCAGTTCAGAGGTTTTTCTAGGATGTATTTAAACTAGGAGGGGGGGGCAAAAGGGTGATAAAACATCAATCCAATTGTCCCCCAAAACAAGGACAGAAGGTGCCTGTAGCAAGTGTGTTAAAAAATGATAAGCTTAGAGTCATGTCTACAAATGCTCGCAGTTTAGGGAATAAGATCCATGAACTTGTGGCAATAATGGCAACTGATAGTGTAGATTTAGTCGCTGTTACTGAGACATGGTACAATGAGAAAAATGACTGGGACATAGCAATACCAGGGTACTCTTTATATAGGAAAGATAGGGAAGGCAAGAAAGGGGGAGGGGTGGCCTTGTATGTGAAGGATAGCATAAAATCTAGCCTAATAAAAGTTAGTGAGGCAAACATAGAGTCCGCTTGGGCTACGTTAGAATTTGGTAATCACACAGTAACTCGTGTAGGTGTGATTTATAGGCCCCCAGGACAAATTGAAGAGTTAGATAATCTACTAGTTGAGGAAATAGCTAAAATGACAATGAAGGGGAAGTTATCATCATGGGTGACTTTAATCTTCCTGATGTAAATTGGAAAACAAAATTAGCTACTTGTGCCAGGAGCACACATATTCTAAACTCCCTACTGGGATTGTCTCTAAAACAACTTGTTGAGGAGCTAACTCGTAAAGAGGCCATACTAGATTTAGTGTTAACAAGTGGAGATTTGGTATCAGATATTACTGTAGGTGAAAGTTTAGGATCCAGTGATCATCAGTCAATGTGGTTTAATATAAGAACAGTGACCGAGTCACACCACACAAAAACAAAAGTTTTAGACTTTAGAAAAACAGACTTTTCTAAAATTAGAATATGAGTAGAGGAGTCATTATCAGACTGGAGCAATTTAAATGGAGTCCATGAGAAATGGGATTATTTAAAAGTTGCACTATTGAAGGCAACAGAAAATTGCATTAGGCTTGTCAGTAAAAGCAAAAAATTCAAGAAACCACTGTGGTACTCCGCAGATGTGGCCAAAATAGTTAAAAACAAAAAAGTTAGCATTTAGGAATTATAAAAAAACCCAGAGTGAGGAAGACAAAATGATCTATAAGATTAGGCAGAAAGAGGCTAAGCAAGCTATAAGAGCTTCCAAATCACACACAGAAGAGAAAATAGCACAGTCAGTAAAAAAGGGGGATAAAACATTTTTTAGATACATAAATGAGAAAAGAAAAGTAAAACAAGGATTAGTTAGATTAAAACAAAAGAAGGAAGGTATGTAGAAGAGGATAAAGGTCAGGCTGACTGCCTCAATGAATATTTTTGTTCTGTATTTACAGAAGAAAATGAAGGAAAGGGACCTCAGTTGAGAAAAAGGATAAATGAGTCATTTATTACACGTGAGTTTACAGAGGAAGAGGTTCTATTTCAAGTGTCAAAAGTAAAGACAAATAAGTCAATGGGACCTGGTGGAATACACCCAAAGCTATTAAAAGAGCTTAGTGGTGTACTAGCAAAACCATTAACAGATTTATTTAACCAATCATTGTTAACAGGAGTAGTCCCAGAAGATTGGAAGTTAGCGAATGTTGTGCCCATTTACAAGAAAGGTAATAGGGAGGAGTCGGGCAACTTTAGGCCAGTAAGCCTTACTTCAGTAGTGGGGAAAGTGATGGAAACCATGTTAAAGGATAGGATTGATGAACATCTAAAAACACATGGATTTCAAGATCAGAAACAACACTGGTTTACTTCAGGGAGATCATGCCAAACTAATCTTATTGATTTTTTTGATTGGGTAACTAAAATTATAGATCTGGGTGGTGCAGTAGACATTGCTTACCTAGATTTTAGTAAGGCTTTTGACACTGTTGCACATAGAAGGCTTATCAATAAACTACAATCTTTAAGTTTGGTTTCAAATATTGTTGAATGGGTAAGGCAGTGGCTGAGTGACAGGCAACAGAGGGTTGTAGTTAATGGAATATATTCGAAGCTTGGACTTGTCACCAGTGGGGTGCCTCAGGGATCTGTACTTGGACCCATTCTCTTTAATATTTTTATTAGTGATATTGCAGAAGGTCTTGATGGTAAGGTATGTCTTTTTGCTGATGATACTAAGATATGTAACAGAGTTGATGTTGCAGGAGGGATAAGCCAAATGACAAATGATTTAGGTAAACTAGAAAAATAGTCAGAATTGTGGCAACTGACATTTAATGTGGAGAAGTGCAAGATAATGCATCTTGGACGTAAAAACCCAAGGGCAGAGTACAGAATATTTGATAGAGTCCTAACCTCAACATATGAGGAAAGGGATTTAGGGGTGATTATTTCTGATGACTTAAAGGTAGGCAGACAATGTAATAGAGCAGCATTAAATGCTAGCAGAATGCTTGGTTGTATAGGGAGAAGTATTAGTAGTAGAAAGAGGGAAGTGCTCATGCCATTGTACAGAACACTGGTGAGACCTCACTTGGAGTATTGTACACAGTACTGGAGACCGTATCTTCAGAAGGATATTGACACCTTAGAGAGGGTTCAGAGAAGGGCTACTAAACTGGTTCATGGATTGCGGGATAAAACTTACCAGGAAAGGTTAAAGGATCTTAACATGTATAGCTTGGAGGAAAGACGAGACAGGGGGGAATATGATAGAAACATTGAAATATATAAAGGGAATCAACACAGTAAAGGAGGAGACTATATTTAAAAAGAAGAAAAACTACCACAACAAGAGGACATAGTCTTAAATTAGAGGGACAAAGGTTTAAAAATAATATCAGGAAGTATTACTTTACTGAGAGGGTAGTGGATGCATGGAATAGCCTTCCAGCTGAAGTGGTAGAGGTTAACACAGTAAATGAGTTTAAGCATGCGTGAGATAGGCATAAGGCTGTCCTAACTATAAGATAAGACTAGGGACTAATTAAAGTATTTAGAAAATTGGGCAGACTAGATGGGCCGAATGGTTCTTATCTGCCGTCACATTCTATGTTTCTATGTTTCTATGTACATAACTTTTGTTCTCTACGTTTATGTAATGTGCATAATGCTAATTTGTGACCAAATAAATTTGTGTCTTTTAGCCAATTAAATTTGCTTGCCCTTGGTGTAGGGACAAAGGACAGGCCTTTTATTCAAAAGAGAGACATGTTCAGTAGATAGTACAAAATCTGACGGATTTATAATTTTATTCTCTGGACTACTTTCATTAAACTCTTTTATTTCCTGTAGCCGAACCTTTTCTTATAGATATACAGTATGTCACAAAAGTGAGTACACCCCTCACATATTTGTAAATATTTTATTATATCTTTTCATGTGACAACACTAAAGAAATGACACTCTGCTACAATGTAAAGTAGTAAGTGTACAGCCTGTATAACAGTGTAAATTTTCTGTCCCCTCAAAATAACTTAACACACAGCCATTAATGTCTAAACTGTTGGCAACAAAAGTGAGTACACCCCTAAGTGGAAATGTCCAAATTGGGCCCAATTAGCCACTTTCCCTCCCAGGTGTCATGTGACTCGTTAGTGTTACAATGTCTCAGGTGTGAATGGGGAGCAGGTGTGTTAAATTTGGTGTTATCGCTCTCACACTCTATCATACAGAGGCAAAGAACTCTCTGAGGATCTGAAATAAAGAATTGTTGCTCTACATAAAGATGGCCTAAGCTATAAGAAGATTGCCAAGACCCTGAAAATGAGCTGCAGCATGGTGGGCAAGACCATACAGCGGTTTCATAGGACAGGTTCCACTCAAAACAGAACTCACCATGGTCAACCAAAGAAGTTAAGTGTATGTGCTCAGCATCATATCCAGAGGTTGTCTTTGGGAAATAGACATATAAGTGCTGCCAGCATTGCTGCAGAGGTTGAAGGGGCGGGGGTCAACCTGTCAGTGTTCAGACCAGTCACTGCATCAAATTGGTCTGCATGAGAGGGGGGAGGATGACATGGTGTGAGGTGACAGAGCAAGAGGTGGGTGACAGAGTGAGAGGGGCATGACAGAGTGAGGGAGGGGTGACAGGGTAGGAGGGAGGTGGCATAGTGAGAGGGGGGGAGACAGAGAGAGGGGTGATATAGTGTAGGGGGTGACAGAGTGTGATGGGGTGACATAGTGAGAGGGGGAGACAGAGTGAGAGAGAGGGTGACATAGTATTAGGGGCTGAAAGAGTGAGAGGGGGATGACAGAGTAAGAGGGGGTGACATAGTGTGAGGGGTGTGACAGGGTGAGGGGGTGACAGAGTGAGAGGGGAGGTGACAGTGTGGGGGGTGACAGGGTGGGTGACAGAGTAAGAGGGTCACATAGTGTGGGGTGGTGACAGGGTGAGAGGGGGGGTGGCAGAGTAAGAGGGGGTGACTTAGTGTAAGGGGAGTGACAGGGTGAGGGGTTAACAGAGGTAGAGGGTGGTGACAGGATAAGAGGGTGGTGACATAGTGTGGGGGTGACATAGTGTGGGGGGTGACAGCATGAGAGGGGGGTGACATAGTGTGAGGGGGCGACAGGGGGGGTGACATAGTGTGTGGGATGGTGACAGGGTGAGAGGGGGGTGACATATTGTGTGGGATGGTGACTGTTTAAGAGGGCAGGTGACAGAGTGAGGGAGGATGAAATTGACCTTTTTTTGTGTTAGACGATTCCCTGGTGGTCCGGTGGGCTCCTTGTGTCCCTGGTGGCCAGTGGGACGGGTGCAGAGCTGCAGACCACATGGTAAATGTCTTGCGATCTCCATTCAGAGCGTTGCCGTGGTAACCCGCGGCAACGCTCTGATTGGCTGGAGATCGCGAGACACTTCAGCTTGCAGCTCTGCACCTGACAGGAGACTAGCTCTCACACAGGGCAGACCAAGCGGAGGGGCCTCACCACCGGGCGGCACACAGGGCAAGCCACCGGGCCCCATCCTGTGTCGGGCCCTCAGTCATAGACCGAGAACCCGACAGTTCAGTCTGCCCAATGGTGTTTTAGGTGGCTGCGAGGCCCCAGACAGCGAGAGGCCTTAGGCGGCTCCTAAATCGCCTAATTAGAGAGCCGTCTCTGTCTAGATCCATCCCTACTATGGAACAAATCAGGGGGTTATACATGACTTTACCAACTCCTAAAGACTAGTGAGTGATATCCAGTATGAACATATCAATTCCAGATATCAAGTTATCTTTACCTTTTATCATCTAGTACTATTGCCAATATTTTGCAATGTGCTTTGTATAACATACGACCTCTCAATGTTATTAGAACACCTCCTGTTCTGAATGTCTTGTTAAGGAGTCCCCAAGTGAGCACAAGCACAAAACCACAATGTAAGTGGTTAGTTGAGACTGTTATCATTTCTATGTTTATACAATGACATACATAATTTACTAATATTTTGCATTTAGATGAAAAACACCTTGGCCAAAGTGCTTGTGGAAGTTTGTTTCCATAGAAGAGAGCAATGAAAAATATTTACACTGTTCGAGAGCATGGCTGGAAAACTGTGAATCCATGTAAATAGAATTTCAAGGACATACCTATAAACAGTGGAACAAATATCAAGAACATTTCTATTGTAATTTCTTCAATTTTAGCACTTTTCTTCAATAGTTTTGTTTCTTTAGTAACTATAATTTTTTTTATAAATAAAACAAATATATAAATATTAAATAAGAAATGTATGCACCCATGCAATGTATCTAAGTACGGTATTAGGTTATCGCTCAGGCATAGAGCAACTATATAAGGCAACTGCAATATACGGACACTACATGATCTTTAGAGAACACCACCGCTTCTCCTGGACCCCCTTCCCCTCTTTCCCCCCCCCCTCCCTCTACCCTTGTTTACACCCTATCTTGGTTATACTGTTAAACAATCAACAAGTAAGCAAAGAAGGAGACAAGCATTGTGTAACAGGACTGTATATGATGAATATCGATGTCTGCAACAAATCCCTGTTGTACTCCATATGTGTCAACTTGTTGATATGACAAAATGCAACAAAAAAAAAAACTAAAAAAAAAAAATATCATATATTTATTCTTCAACAACATTAAGGCCAAGCAAATTAGAAGACCATCATCACTTATATAAAAATACAGTGCTTTGAAATGCTTTAGTCTAGCATGTCTCGGTACAGTGCTTTCCTGATGGCAGATCTGCTAACAAAGGTATCCTTTTCTCCCTATGAAACTAGAAAAAAAAAGCATCTAAATAAAAATATTTTCCCTTCAGATCAGAAAAGCCATAACTAAAGATACTGTACCTAACAACACTGTAAACCATTCCGATGTAGAATATGTGCGTGTCTATCAATTCACATTTTTACAATAATTGTTAAATTCGAAAGACCTTGAAGATTTTTCTCAATCTTTCAATTTTGCACCAAATGCTCAATGTAGTGCACTGTTTCTGGGTAAAAGCAAGATAGAGATCATGATGTTACCTGAAGCAAACGAAGGGCAGTGATGCATATATGAAGAGCTGGATGACAGAGCAAAGTCAAAGCAAAATAAATTAAGTAGATTGGAAAATATGCTTCATGTTTCACACATTTAGGATTCTAGGCACCAATTATGTACTGTAGTGAACATATATATTTATAATGTCACAAAATCTACAAAGTGGTAAGCCGATAAAAAGTCTGGCTTGTCAAATCTGTTGCGCATTTTAAAAAACAAACTGAAAAGTCACAATTTTCAAGTCATTTGGAATGAGGAATTTTTAATAAAAAATATTTAGAAGCTGGTACTTAGATATACATGCTTGAATAATGATATGTGATCACTCAGCAAAGATCATTTTTGTGTCAAATTGCTACCAGTGCTTTCAGGCTCATGACTGCCTAAGGGTGCATGGGCTAAAGTTCACTTCTGCAATAGAGAGTTACAGCAGAAGGGCTGAGCTGTAGGAGCTGGGAGAGCATACATTTTTGTTAAATTATTTTTAGTTTGAAATAACCTAATAATAAGTTGTCAAAACAGCTCGACTGGAGACCTTTTCCTATTCAATTTCCAGTCTATAATTTCTAAGTTGATGGCTTTTGTCTTACATTTTAAGTTTAATGATCAGACCCCAAATACATATTCTATAGAATTGACTCCAGATTCCAGATAATAAGAAATGATTAATATGATTTACTGAAAAAAAACAAAAAATATGCCCTATACTTAAACATTATCTAAGGGGTTTTGTTTGTCACATATTAGTCATCTTTGAGGGTCGTCTGATTACACGAAACATTTACTGTGTGCAGAATAAATGTTGTCAATGCATGATGTGTACAGAATGTGCTATGGAAACTCAGTTATGATATTGAATGAACATTATAAGCACTCCGGTCACGTCTTTGAGTTAAAGTGGTCTGGGAGCAATGTGCCCCCCAGTTTTCACCCTGTTATGCAGGAACAACAATGTTTTCATTACAGGGTTTTGTTGCCTCTAAAAGAAGTTAGCATGTGGAGGTTCTTCTGTGAAGTTAACAGTAGAGGCTCTTCTGTGAAGAGCAGCTGATTGGTGCCGTGTGGGTTTTTGCCACACATGTGTACTAGCCTCTCAATGCTTTCCTGTGGGAAAGTACTGGATTGAGATAATCAATTTCACTGATTTCCACCAATCCGGTAGAGCTTCACCAAGAAGACTGACTACCTTTTTTAATCCCGACATTGCTGGCCAGGTCAATTAAATAGTGACTAGGGCACTATAGCGTTATATGTTTTTTTCTTTGGGGGGGGAAATATGTTTTTTATTTATTTGCAATTTTTCCTAGTATACAGTAGGATTTGCAGATCTTTACATTTATACAACAATCATATGTCAATAATATAAACAACAAGCAGTTCAAGTGAGAGTCATATAATTTGTAGGCATATCGGTTCGCAGGCCCATTTAGTGATGGGACTTGCAGGTCCATTTCCGATTCCAAGAGTGTGTGTAGATGGATAACTTCCCCTTACTTTAGGGTTCATACAATTTTACCCCTTTATAACATTGAATCCTTCCCTTGAGCGCTATATTCCTCACTCTACGAGTATTCGCCTATGGGAGGTGGGGAGGCACAGTATTTCTGAAAGCATATTTATACAAGATCATGGGTCAGAAGTTCCCTCCGCTCGATGTATTTGAGTGTTTAGTTCTAGGTCGATGTGTAACTTGGTGGGTTTCATTTCTAAAGTAACGGTGAAGGGGTGTGAAAATGTTTACTGTTTGGTCTCATGCTTTCAGTATAGCGTTATATGTATGCATATTTGTATACCTAATGATATGGTGTTCCTTTAACAAAAACGCATTCATGTGGATGCAACACGCATTTGTTAAAACACAGTGTGGTGTTTTGTAAAAATATTATTTAATAAATGCTAAGAGGAAAGCTAGCTATAATTATACAATACAACTGAATCTAGCCACAAAATGCCAACCAATTTCAATAAAATAAATAAATAAATAAAAGAGGTCTAGGTCTGTTTTATATATATATATATACTAGTATACTATAGTAAGTACATTTCAATGGCATCCTTACAATGTGTTTCATCATAAGTTACTCTCTGGTTGCTAAAATAATGTTTTTTTGGATATAGAGATTTTTATTCTTAACTTGGCTATTTTTTTTTATATAAAAATTGCAAGTTCTTCACTTATTGGAACTAACTTTATTTTTAAGTATTACTTTACATTTTTTGTTTTTAAATTAATTCTTTTTCATCCTTCTATATCACCCTGTGTTTTTTCCCCCTCCATTCACCTTATATTTTTAAATATACATTAGTTAAGGTTGGAAATACTTTTTCTTATTTAGAGCATGATCTTTGGCAATGGGTGACGCATAAGCAAGGTTCCATTTCAGTTACTAAGCTAATTTACCCACAATCCATCAATGAAAAGAATCCTACCGAAGGACAAATTACCGACATCCTGCACATTGACTATCAGATATGGAGGTTGCACAAGGAAGAAAATATAATAAATATAAATAAATGCAAATGGCATCGGGGTCATAATCATTAAGACACAGAGGACATAAAGAAAGGAAACTAAAAGAAAACAAGATAACAGTACCGCCTTAATGAACAGAACCATTGATGTTTAGGTGTGTGAGTGACTTAAGATGTTGTGGAACTAAATCCTTTTTATGGAAGTGGATTGAGTCCTCTTTATAGAACTATATATATTTTTTTTATTGATACCATAGATTTAATCCATGTCCTCTGTCTGTTCTGTACATATTTTGAGGACTTTCTTGAAAATTGAGCAGCATTATTACTACGATAATATGCTGATTTGTTCATTAGTGACACTTAAACAAAAAATAAGACAATGTTTTGAAGGTTTTCAGCAGCAGGGTGTGAACCAAGATTAGCATCAGCATTTTTAGACTAATCAATGACAGGTCAAGTAGAAATCATTAATCACAAAGGCACAATACCCAAGCTTTATAATGTGATGTCTATATTTGGAAATAGAGATGTCAAGCTTCAAAAATAGATTTTTCTTGTAATTGATTACTTTCTATTGACCATGGTAACGTAAGTAAATTTGTCCTAAATTCAACCAATTCATCAGTGAAAATCAAATTGTACAAATCAGTAGAGAAAAAGTGTAATCCCAGGAGCATATAAAACATTAAACTATATATGCTTTAATATATGGGAAACCACAGAAAAGTTAATATAACAAAAAACATGTATATGTTTAAATTTGTAGTTGTAGGGTTTATCCATTAACCTCCTAGAGTGATTTTTCTTGTAGACTTACTTTGTAGGATGTTCTTTTGGAAACCATCACTGCATTTGGCATTGAATCTATAAAGCTTATAAAGTTTTCAAGGGTTGGTTTTATTTTGTTAAAGTGGAATCGTCATTTCTCAGGATTTTTAATATTACGTTTGCTTATCCCCTATATGTAATAAATATTTATTTGTGAGGTGTGAAACGTAAAATTAATGTAGAAAGAATATCCTCTTTATTTTGTAACTAAAAGCCACCATTTTAGCTACATGTGGAAGAGGAAGCATTCAGAAAAAAGGAGAAAAGATACGTTACCTTTTCTCTTCTTTATGTGTAATGTGTGCTCTGTTTGTGAGGGCATTTGAGTTTTTTTTTCTTATACCTCTTGTATCTTAAAGGAACACTGTAGCACTAGTGTCTAAGCCACATTTAGGTGACTCCCCTCACCATTAGTTGAAAAAAGTTGCATGCCTTTTCTTCTACACAAAATGCCACAAGATGATCTCAGCCAATCCAAATAAGGTACGTAATTTTTCAAGCCATTTTTATGAATGGGGAGTCACTGATTGGCTGAGAGCATTAGCTAACTGCTCTCAGCCAATCAGCGCTGCCACTGCCTGATGCTGCAAGTATTTTCCTGATTTTGAGAAAACAAAGGGCAAAGGAGCAGAAAGATCCGGTGCAGGAATACAGACTTTCTTGAATCATTTAACCCCTAAAGGTGAGCCAGCACCTGAGAGCTCAAGGCACCATACATAATTTTGATAAAGGTGTTATGGTGCTTGGAGTGTTCCTTTATTAGGTGTAAAAAGCACAGTTTATTTGCTTGTTTATGGAGTATAATGCAATACAGGAGCAGTAATATGGACCACTCAGAAGAATAGAGTACCATTATGGCTATATCAGTGTTACAAAAAAGGGCTTTCTTATTTATCCTCTAAGGAAAAAAAGTTAATTGAAGAAAAGTTATAAAATGTGTGAATATTTTAATAATAGTTATTTTTAAATTTAGATTTTTTGTTGTATATTAGTTTCAGTTTGTTCCATCCAAATGCTAAATGTGGTGCAGATAATTTATCTTTTTCATTTGAATATTTATTTTTTCCCTAACCATTGTAAGTACCAAATATGTGCTTTGTATTATATTGTTTATGACTACTGTTTAGATATATTAAACGTTTTATTTCAGAAAAGACTGTAATGAGTATTTGCTTAAAGGACTCAATATTCACCAAAACAACTTTAGCTTAATGAAGCAGTTTTGGTGTATAGATCATGCTACTGATGTTTCACTGCTCAATACACTGCCATTTAGGAGTTAAATCACTTTTGTTTCTGTCTTTGCAGCCCTAGCCACACCTCTGCTAGCCGTGACTGACACAGTCTGCATGAAAACAAAATGGTTTCATTTTCAATCAGGTGTAACTTACTTTAAATGTTTTTATCTTCTACTCTGTAAATTGAACTTAAATCAAATAAAGGAGGCTCTTGCAGGGTCTAGCAAACTATTAACAGAGCAGAAGATAAGAAATTCTAAATTAAACTGAATTTGCAATAAAGGGCGTATAAACATTAGATGACTATTTACAGGAAGTGTTTAGGAAAGCTGTGCAAATCCCTTCCAGGGAGCTGTAACTAGGACTGCATGAACAAAGGGATGTAACTATGAAATGGCAGAGAATTGAGAAGTGAGACTGCAGGGGCATGATCTATATACCAAAACTGCTTCATTAAGCTAAAGTAGTTTGGTGAATATTGTGTCCCTTTAATCCTTTAAGGACCAGGGGTTCAGCAAATATGTTCACATTATGACCAGCCTACCATGTTATTGGTCTTTAAGAGATTACGTTTATATTTTATAGTAAGCTCATATTTTTTTCCAAGATCAAAATAAAAAAGTGAATATAATTGTACAGAGTTAATGCATGCGTTTTATTAGCAGTTTTGTTTTTGAAAATTGTATGATACAAAATTTAGTTACCTTTTGGACTGTTTAAATGTCTTCATTGTTGTGTATTAATAACTCTGGCAATCACACTAAAACTTCCAGTTTAAAAATAAAATTAAAAAAAGATCATTATTCAATTAGATCATTGGAGCCAATTATAGTTTGAGCTTTATATGCTGGGCATGTGTTTAAACCCAAGGGAAAATATATAGATCGAGAAAGGGTTTACATTTTGCATGCTAACTGATCATGAAATTCAGCATCACTTACTACTCTGTTAAATGCCACCTTTTTGCTTAATTTAAGAATAAGTAACAGCCTACAAATCATCATTAACTGGGTTTTCATGTAGCACATCACCCAGATCTTCTCCAATCACTCCACATCTTCTCATAGGCTTTGAAAAAATTACAGTTCAAATTTTGGTAAATATTGTTGATTATTTGTACTCTGCCCAGCATTATGTGTATATTTCAAGATAGACAACTACAGTGATTTACATAAAAAAATTAACTGATCCTCCTTTTTTTAATGTTACATGTTGTATCTTGTGCCTTCTTTTGTATAATCCTTTGCTAAATGAAGCATTATTTTTCCGGGTATCATTCACAATTATTTGTATGGACCTTGCAAGTTTGATTGAGATGAACCAAGGCATTATATATAGTTTTGCCAGCTTGCTAGCCTCATTGTGGTTGTACGTAATGGTTTTAATGAGATACTCTCTGGAGTTACTTTGTAGTAACCCCATCCCAAGATAAAAGCCAGTAATGTAACTGGAAGTATTCTTTCCAAACCTTGGTTGGGATCAGTCAGTTGCTTTGACCATAGTATTGGCCCGTTTCCTTTCTCTTGTTTGAGCGCAGTAGCTCTAATTTCACCATACTATACCTCAATATAATCCTGCTGCGAGAATTCCCTTGTTGGAACAGACCCCAGCCTTTATGTGGTAGAATTGCCCACCAGTAGCAGTGCTGCAGTTAGGTCAAAGCTCCATACCAGGGATTTATTTTCGTTATCACAATGTAAATGAGGAGCAAGAAAACCCACACAGTAGAATGAAGTCTTTTCAGTATCAGAATGCTTTTAAATATTCACCATTATTGTTATGTGAGACCCTTATCTGTTCTAAGAAAGCCACATCTTTCATTATAAAATAAGGGCTATACCATCTTTCCTAGTTTAGACCATTCATAGAAAAGGGAACGCAGTCCCTTTCATTTCTTTTTTTTTTTTTTAAAGAAAGTTATTGTTTATAGTTCTTGTGGTCATACAGTTTACAAGGGTCTGAAGTGTCTATTTTAACTTCCTTTTTGCAAACTGTGTTCATGACATTGATGTAATAAAACGCACAACTCGCCTCCTGACACTAATGGCATTCAAACATATTTTCCATCAGGGAATTTATAAATAACCTCCTTCTCTGAAACTGAACTTTTCACTATGCGTGGTATTTTCAAGTTGGAATGAAAGAAAAACACTATAATTATTTTTATTTGATGGGTACAAGTTGTTGTAGACACTTTGGATAGCCATTAAGCAGATTAAAACTCTGTTTGAATAAATGCATTGTTTTTCCTGCAATTAAACAAAAGTACACAAATCCCAATTCAGCCTGATCTATAATAATTACAATTATTTATATAGCACCAACATATTCCACAGCACTAAACAATAGGTAAACGAAACAGACACCAAATTCTATCAAAACATGATTGACATACGGGGACAGTAGATGAAGAAGGCCCTGCCCAAAGGAGCTTCAATCTAAAAAAATATAATGGCTTGGAGAAGGGGCCGGATTAACATAGGGGCTGATGGAGCTGCAGCTCCAGGCCCATTCCCATAAAATAGGCACGTTATTTAAATAATAAAAAAAAAAATACTTTTTTTTTTTGTTTGTTTTTTTTTACTTCTCTTCTCATGCTCTTGCTTAACTATTAAAACTTAAGAGGGATGCAGAGGAACAAAACTTATGTGGACTGGCTGACAATGAAATTAGTTAAGGTAAAGCTGACTTTGCACTATGCAAGTGCTCTTGCTGTTTCAGTCTCTCTGATACTGTGGAATGTTCACTTTCTTCTACACTTTTTCTCTGTCCCAGACTGTATGACAGGAGCTTCTGCCTGCCAATAAGAAGGTTAGGAGAGGAGTGGACAAGTGAGTGCTAGGGGACAGTGATTAAAAAGCGTGAAGCAAGCGCATCATCAGACGCATTTATGCCAAGCTAAGGGGGCTGTCTGCATGGTATGCCCTTGATTGGCAAGCCTGCATGATTGGCAGGCAGCCTGAAATGCATTCATACCAGGCTGGCCTTCCAATTCTTCAGGCAGACATGCCCCCTTTTTGGGCATGTTCGCTCCTTTTTGGCAGTTCTGGTTACGTGATTTGCGTCAGTGGTCCAACCTTTTACCCCGCCCACCGACTTCCTGCTTCACCGAACACTGCTGTTAGGGGATACTGATTTACTTGATAAATGAAATGAGAGATTAGCATAGGATATGTGTTTTCTTATAACTAAATCCTGTGTTTCCCTCCCGCTTTAACTCCACCAGATACCTGACGCTTGGGAGGTATAACTGTTTTAGTGTTTTCTGTCAATAATATTCTGTAATTAGGCCCAATTAGGCCTAGCACCAAGCCCAATGGGCTCTTTGTTTGGCCCTGCTTGGCGATCTTTCCCTAACGGGTTCCTTTTAAGTTTTGGAGATGTTTTGTCAGGTTTAGCAACGTAGAAGCTCAGAATGCACGCTCCATCTAAAAAAATACAGGAAAAACATCAAATGGAACAAGTGGATGAACAGTTCAGAGGGATCAAGAGATAAAGGCAGATTCAGAAAAATGTCAGTCCAGACACCACAGGTTTGTAAGTAAAAGATCATGCCAATGGTCAGAAAATGGTTCAACAAAGAACTCATCCAAAGTGGCACTAGTTCCACAAAGTGAACTGCAACAAGGAGTGGAGAGTGCAGATGGTTTGCTTGCCCAGGTCAGGTAACGCCGACAGGCTGTTGACCCCTGGCATTTATGTTACAGTGTATGTTATAGGCTTTACATTGTTTTGAAGTCTTGCAGTGCTTTATGGAGGGAGCACAATTGAGAGCCAAATGTATTTACTGAAATATATTTACACCTTTGGAACAACACAAATAAGTGTGGAAATAGGATGGCGCTTAGTAGTGAAAAATTTGATTATTCAGTTTAGCTGCTGATTACAGTCTGTGGGTACTCCAAAAATCCGACTGTAATATATAAACGACAAAAAAACAAACAACTAAGAGTCTGGTTGGTGTTTCCACCTTCCCAACACTTAGTTTGAGTGCAGCACTACAGGTATGGTAACAGAATAAATAATGCAAGATATACACTTACCCCTCAAAGTGCACAGGGGGTATATATGCAAGTGAAAAAACAGAAAAGTATATAGAATAGTATTGTATAACATCAAGTGGTATATTTTCTAGATGTAGTGAGTGAAAATAAACTCACAGTTTAAGAGCCTTTTATATGGGTATAGGCTCTAAACACTTTCACATCTTTGCCTTTAACCCCTTAAGGACTGTGTGACATGTCATGATTCCCTTTCATTCCAGAAGTTTGGTCCTTAAGGGGTTAAGGTAGGCAACTGAACCCTATTCGCATGTCTCGTTTCTCCCTTTTTCTCACAGCAAGTGTGTATCACCGAAAAAAGACAAGAATATACGGAAAATCTGGGTGCAGAAATAATTATAACAATGGTGATAAGTAATAGAAAAGATTGAGCCTTTTTTAGAGCCTTTTGATAACTGGCTCTAAGTAGTAAGTATTTTGTGTCAATTTATAGGGTGACACTACCTTCAACCGGATCCAAGATGCAAGGTGGAGATGGAGATAGGTATTTTATTATATATTTTAATATATCAAACATCAAATAAAAGATATATATAAAAAGTGAATAATAAATAAATGAATAAATACAATATATATTGGTCCTCTTGCTCTTCTCCTGTACCAAAACGTTTTTCGCCTTCACTCACGGCTTTTTCAATAGGTATCTGGCTTGTTTCTTAGTGGTATTTATACCTTTGCCTGATTTACTTAATGTCATAATAGAGTGACTGCGTTTTATATATTACAAAAAAATGAAATATACGTTAGGGTAAAAGGAACCAGAGAAAATAACATCTTTGACTGATATCCTTATAGGGCCTCTATTTAATATTGGTAGATAAGCTTTTCAAATGATTAAATATTTTAGATAAACTGTTAAAATGAGTTAGTCGTATGAAAAAATATTATAATTTTGTAATATTTCAATATATTTTTTATATATTGATATTTTTTTCTATATGACATAGGACAGCCTAATGTAGTTGTTCTGGTGTGTATAGTCTGTCCCTGCAGGCATTTTAATGTAAACACTGCCTTTTCAGACGAAAGGAAGTGTTTACATTGCTGTCTAGTAACACCTCTATTGGCCGTCACTCAGACGGCCACTAGAGGTGCTTCTGGGTACTGCCGTTCAGCGTCTCCACGCTCTGCATAGAGGCGCAAAACGTTCCCCAGAGAGATGCATTGATTCAATGCCTCTCCATGAGGATATGCTGACTGGCGCAGCACAGTGTTTTGCCATGCATGTGCAATCGTTTCCCAATGCTTTCTTATAGGGAGTCATTCTATTGGCAGAGATCTACCAGAATTATGTCTATCCATTATCTAAGACAGAGGCAGAGAAGAATCAGATAATGGAGAGATATATTGATGGCACATTGGATGAAGGGTTTATTGGAAGCCAACTCCTATTCTGCTGGAGTTGGGTTCTTTTTTGTTTCCAAGAAAGAGGTGAATATCAGACATTGTGTGAGGGTTGAATAAGATAACCATCAAGAAGGCATATCCTATTCCCCTCTTGACCATATTGTTCGATATGTTCAAAGGTTTTTATTAAGTTAGACCTTAGGATGGCATATATCCTACTAAGAATCAAGGAGAGAGATAGGTGGAAGACAGTGTTTAACATGAGAAGTTGGCATTACAAATACACCATTATGTCCTTTAGGTTATTTAATGCTCCAGTTTTCTTCCAAGACTTCATAAATGATGTATTGCACTCATTCATTAGTCTGTGTAAACAATATCCTTGTTCATGTAAAACACACTTCTTCAGAATGGCCTTTATTACAAACAACTAGAAAAATGTCTATACGACCAGTCACAGGTTCAGTTTAAAGGGTACCACATATCCAGTATTGCAAGAAATTGCAAGCTGTTTTAGAATGGCTTTTGCTTCAAGGAAACTCAGAGGTTGATTGGTTTTGCTAATTAATATTGCACATTTATTAAGAAAGTTTCATTCATTTTGGCTACGATCATGTCCATGATACTAAAAATTGGACCCCTGAAACCTTTTTGGCTTTTGAATAGTTTAAAGAAACCTGCTCTGTGGCTCCCATTCTGATACATCCAGACCCTTCTAAACCTTTCGTTATAGAAGGTGACCTAGCAGGTGTGACATGTATGGTAGGCATAGCAGGTGTGTCCTAGCATTATAATAATAAATGGACTTGACATAGTGTATGCACTCAAAAATGGCAGATGAGGGCTCTACTTATATTAATATTTAAAAGTGTTCCTAATGTCCCCATCCAGCCACATGAGTAGTAGATGGGGCTATAGTTTGAATAACCGGAAGGGGGACCTAATGTCTCATTGGTGGTGGGTGGAGACAATAGTAAAATATAGAAGGGGAGTGAGCATGTGAAACACCCCAAAATTTTAAATAGTTAAAAAAAAAAGAAGAATTATAATATTATAGGTGTCAAATTCAAAGAGGCAAACTATCTGGGACTATGTGACAATATATTTCCTTCATTTTCTAAATTCGATCAGTCACTTATTGGCTCTGCAAAAGCCTTTACTGATAGTAATGTAATTGATCTAAAGACTTTAATGCTAATAAGTTGCCGATAAATGTGATCAGCTGGAAATAAATCAAGGTCTTAGTTGTATGACGACACTCTTGAAAATAATGCAGAAACAGCAAAAAACTAATGGCGCAGTACAGTGTGATAACAAAATCTTAACTGTAATAACTAAGTGCACTTGCACATCAAAGAGCCTTTCAACTTGGTGCTGAGTAACCACAACTTGTGTTATTAGACTGAGATAAACATAAATACCAACCAAGAAGATAGCCAAAGCCAAATAGCTGGTGAGTAAAAAATGGTCCAGTTTAAAAAAAAAAAAAAAGAAAAAGAAAAGGAAAATTTACTTAAAAATGACATCCTCATATAGAAACCAACTGAAAGAGCATCTACAGCTTAAACATGTCTTGGAGGACTCTGCTGCTATATGAAGATGGACTTTTAGTATACCTTACGTATGCTTACAAAGAGTAAGCTCACAATGATCTGTTATTTTCAGTCCTAATGTAAAAAATGAGACACACAGAATTCATTTTAAATCCTTTGCAATTAAAAAATTAACCCATTGTTGGGAGGGAAGGGTTACATGCATGCCGAAAAGTGAATTTAGGTGTGCATACTGACATACATTTTTGATGTCACAAAGAGATGCGATTGTACGGACACAAAACCATTTAAATGTCCACAGTTAATCTTGGAAGACACAAATACAGATCAAGCCTGTAATTTAGACCCCAGACATTTATTCAGCTCATGCAGCATGCTCTTATATATTTTAATTTATCTTTGCAACACATATTTCACATTATTTATTTAAATGAAACAAAAACACTTGTTATACTTAAATTAGCTGAAACACTACAAAATAATTCAGTTTCATATAAATCTTAAGTTACAGGAATTAATTCAATTGCAGGCAAACTTTGCTCATTTAAATCTTGTCTTTTTTTTTTTTTTTTTTTGAAGGGACAACATTAGATCATTTTGTTTTCAATCTCCTTGGGGAACTTGGCTTTCTGGGAAAATGTTCTTGTGACAGACATTTCAGCAACACTCCATATTCCCAGCTTCACCATGCAGCACTTATGAAGTGCATCTCACTGAGTCCCAGATGGTGTTCATTATTTTGTTGACAGGCCGCCAGCCATAGAGTTAGTAGCCCAAGGAAACATCTCCAGAGGGGGAAAAACATCTGGATATGACCTCCTAGCATGAGTTGTTGGGAAATATCTGCTAAACTTAGTTTTGCCTGCAGGGATTTGAATAAAAAAAAATACTTTGCAACAGAATAACTATGTAGCTAATGGCTTACAAAATAAATATCCCAATGGAATGTGCGACAATGTGTTTATAATCTTTGGCAACATTTGATATTAGTGGAACGCGCAAAGGATTTTCTAAGTATGAATTTTAATGATAAGACTAATTATCTCACTTCTACAAACAGAAATGTTGTGTAAATTTAGGATCTCACTTTAAAAGTGCTAGACTAATTAAAAATGAATTAATTTTGGGCAGATGTTTTAACCTTGGGAGAAAGTGTGACCAAATATGTATTACAATAGACATAAGTTGGTACAAAAATTGCTATGTACTTGAAGTGTGCAGAATAGGACGATGATTGCAACGCAGACTACACTATTGCATTTCAGTAATGCACTATTAATTTAAAAAATGGTATACCACAATGTATGCTGTGAAGTACAATAGTTTTCAGCATTTATAATTAATGTGTTTGGCAGACTTTACAGTAGTTTTAGCTGTAGCTAGCTAACTGGTTAATTTAAAGGAACACTGCAGGCACCACAACAACTTCATTTTGATGAAGTTGTTATGGTGCCCATAGTGTTATTTTAATATCATATGTATTTTAAAGGTACAATTGGTGCCTGTTTCACTGATTAATCTCTAATTCTGTTAGCATTGTTTTTTTGTTGTTGTTTTGTTTCTGATCTACTTTAGTAGTAGTCCTGTGTTTATTTAAATCCTGCAAAAGTTTTTTTCCCTTCAACTAGAAGCATGACAGCAGGCTTATTGAAAAGTACTGAAATGTTTAACTTTGTAGTGGCTGCGAACGCTGATGGCAGTAATGAAGGCCACTTCATGCTATCCAGATGGTCATGCTGATGATTAGTGAAGTAACTGGGTGAAACAGAGCATCCACAAGTGCATCATGAAGATGGCTCCTAAACATGAACTGCTAAAGGAATGCCTGATACAACAACAAACAGCGGAAAATGCAGAAAGGAGGAGGTTCCATGGCAAGACAAATCTCTCCATAGGTAGGGTGTACCACTGGCACATAGTGGATGTAGCTCATCTATGATCAGGATATATGTATCCTGATCAAGCATGGCAGTGTTTAGTTATGGGTTACTTATGGGTTGGCTCCTCCATTCACAGCAGAAAGGCCAGGAAATAGAAAAATAGAACAGGTGCGTTTTTTCCCATGCCAGTTTAGTGAATGGAGAGTCATTGATTGGCTGAGAGTGTCAGCTGACTACTCTCAGCCAAACATGTGGCGAACTAACTACACGCTTCCTGTAAGTGACATTTTAGAATCTGGATTCCACCTGGAGTTAGTAGCCATCGCCAGTGAATGCAGCTTCTCAAACGGACTAACCCATTGAAGTAAGAGTTCCTCCAGGAGCCTGCTGGCACCATAACAACTTAATTTAGATTAAGATGTTTTGGTGACTTAAGTATATGTCTAACACAAGCTCTATGTATAAGTTGTTAGTCACAGCTTCAGTATATGTGAGTGATATAATCTCTCTCTGTTTATCAAGTGCTGTGAAATCCTCAATTTCGCTGACTCATATAATCTTATATGTATTTGTCATTGATGGCTTGCTCTTAAAGCACTGTCATGCCAAACTTACTTTTCTTTAATCGCTTCCTCTTCTCTTCCTCTGTCATGATCTGTTCTTCATTTCTTCCTATCTGCTCTAGTTTTCTTTAAAACACAAGACAGAGACTACTTTGTCTTATAGAGGCTTCCTACGCCTGACCATCTCTGACCATCTGAGGAGCAAAGTGTGCTCCATTTCCGGTGGTCAGAGAAATTTTCCTACAATTCTTACCTTTAATCCGTGATCTCAAGATGCTTCCTGTCAGTATTCCCAAACATCCTGTCACTTAGACAGAATGATGGCGAAATTACCAAATGAAGGGACCTTATGCTATTATGCTATTATTGGGGTCATATTGACCCCCATAGAGTGAGGGAGGACATGGGAAGGCTTAGGAAGTGGCAGGAAGCACTGTTCCTTGCTGCTTCTATTTTTGCATTTTAAAAACACTGCACCTTTCACACACACTGCACTCCTCACACACACACACACTGCAGCCTTCACACACAGTGCACCCCTCACACACACACACATACACTCACTGCACCCTTCAAGAGCATTGAACCAACATGCTCACTTTGAGAGGGGGCGTGCTTGTCATTGGTGATGACAAACACTCCCTCTCTGGCCCTGCCCCCTTCTCAGTGGGCCGCTGGGACTCAATAATACCTGGGCTGAATTTCTTTCCCAGACCGGCCCTGCAGTGGAATGACTCTTTAGTCCCCAGACCATTATACCAGGTTTAATCTTTCATGCAATATATCACTTGAAAGCAAGAGAAGCAAAGGCCCCTAAGAAAATGTGGCTTTAAAGGAACTGTACAGCTAAAAAAAAATGCATACCCCCCCTCCAAACAGTAATCCTACTGTCACTAAATTCTTTCCCCCCTAAATAGTGTAAAAAATAGCTTTAATAGAACTTTGATCTTTACTTTGATCAGATTTTCTGCTCTTCCTCTGATTGCATGTAATTTCCCTCTTTGCTTTTCCCCGTTTCATGTATTTCAGCTGGACTGTCCTCTAATGGCCATGCTCCAGTGTAATGAGTAATGACACGCCTATGTGAGCATACCAGAGCTTAGTGATGCAAGTTGCATCATTCAATACACATTCAAAGTGCCTACCCAAGCCTCTTTGGAGTCCTTGGCATTTAGATACTGGAACTTACAAACCACATCACACACACACACAAACATTTCCTCACCACATTAGGTATCATATAGTGTAATATGTTTATTATAAAAAAATATAAAGAGATAGACAAACTCATAACTCCCTATAGAGCTTTGTGTTGGGAGGTTGGCTTACAGGGGCTGGAGGGGAAGGCGTTAACAGTGGTTTGAGAGGTTGGTGGTCAGGGGCTGAGGGGAAGTGGTTAATAGTGGGTAGTGAGATTGGTTGACAGGGGTTGAAGGGGAAGGGGTTAACAGTGGGTTGAGAGGTTGGCTGACTGTTACTTTTGGCTCACCTTGTATAATACTGAAGCTTGTTTGTTATAATTATTCGGCTGATATTTTTCATTTGATCTCTATATCTAGATATTTAAAGGATCACTATAGGGTCAGGAACACAAACATGTATTCCTGACCCTATAGTGTTAAAACCACCATCTAGCCCCCCGGTCCCCTCATGTTTCCATTAATAGTAAAAATCTTACTGTATTCAAGCCTGAAGTTGTAACTCTGCATGATGTTAGACTCAGAAAAACTGATCCAATCAGCTGATTGACTGAGACTGACAAAGAGGCAGATTAGGGGCAGAGCCAGCATGATTCAAACACAGCCCTGGCCAATCAGCATCTCCTCAGAGATGAATTGAATCAATGAATCTCTATGAGGAAAGTTCAGTGTCTGCATGCAGAGGGACGAGACACTGAATGTTTGGATGCATTTTAGGCAGCCATGAACCAGGAAGGATATCTAACAGCTATCTTTGATACAATATTTTATTATTTGATACAATAGTTCCAACACATAAATGCAAGTTCTTTATGGTTGAACAGAGATAATAATGACTGCACCCAATATGCACATCCATTTTCCCCACTGTATAGCGTATTGGACTGGTTTTCTATTTTTTATCCAGTTTAACTAAAGGATGACTATAGTGCCAGGAAAACATACTCGTTTTCCTGGCACTATAGTGCCCTGAGGGTGCCCCCATCCTCAGGGTCCCACTCCTGACGGGTTGGATGGAGAGGAAGGGGTTAAACTTACCTCTTTCTCCAGCGCCGGGCGGGGAGCTCTCCTCCTCCTCTCCGCCTCCTCTCCTCCTCTTCGGGTGAATGCGCATGCGCGGCAGGAGCTGCGTGCGCATTCAGCCAGTCTCATAGGAAAGCATTCCTATGGACGCTGAAAATCACAGTGAGAAGCACGCAAGCGCCTCTAGCGGCTGTCAAGAGACAGCCACTAGAGGCTGGATTATCCCTAATATAAACATAGCAGTTTCTCTGAAACTGCTATGTTTATAGAAAAAAGGGTTAACCCTAGCTGGACCTGGCACCCAGACCACTTCATTAAGCTGAAGTGGTCTGGGTGCTTATAGTGGTCCTTTAAGTTGAGAAAAAAGAAGGTACTTTTGAACAGGATTACCCATGCAGACTTTCTAAAACAGGGAGCAAATTATGTCATAGCAGGTTTCTTAAATCTTTCATATAGTAACCTGGTTTTATGTCCCATGGAGACAAACATATAAGAAAATATAACATAAATAGAGTATGGTTGATAATTTATTTCAGGATGTTGTTGTCATGATGTAAAGTCATGATTTTATTATAAACACAGAGGCAAATATTGTGCTTTTCTCTTTCTGTTACTAAAATAGCAGCAAATAAATGTTAAAATATTTTCTTAAAAAATAAAATGGCAAATAGAAAATATGTATGACATCACTCCTGCTTAACCAATCAGCTGTAAAAAAAAAAAAGCTTACTCTTTCTTTGATGAAACAGGTGAACTTGAATATACTTGACTTTTAACAAACTCAAAATGAACTCAAAGAAAAATCTGCAGGAAGATATTGGAGACTTGAAATTCGGTAGATCACAAATGTACTGTAGAAAGATTAAAACATTATTATATTATAATCATACAGTCCAAGAAATTACTTAAAAAGTACAAAGATCAAACATGTGTGATAAAGATATCTCTAAATAAATAAATCATACAGTCAAGCGACGGGAAAAAAAAACATTTTATCACTTGATTAATATAAATGATGGAAGGGATACTATTGGTCTCTATGTCTAATAAAATCATGACTTCAAATTTTAGAGGCTCATATTATGTGAGTTTAATGCTCTTTCACTATTGAGAGAGAAACATGATCAATAGATTTAAAATAAAAGTAGTGTAAAGTACACTCATAGACCAATCTACCAAGAGAAAAAAACTTTAGTTGCTACAGCTCCACGAGAAAAAAGGGCTTCAGATGTTATAACACTGATTCCAGCTTCATTTATTAAACATTTAATCCATCTAGCCAAGGATGCGGGCAACACTGATTTATGAGACATATGAAAAAAAAGCAAATAATGAACCAGCTTGACAAAACGTAATAATTCTATTCTCATAATATTTGAGACAAGAACAGGACATAGATTTGGATGTGTTGGGAAGACACTGACTTGATTGCAGTATTAGTTACATATAGTTATAAAGTTACATAGCTGAAAAGATGCATTCGTCCATCAAGTTCAGTCTTTCTCAAATCTGTTTAAAAGAAATTTAAAGTAAATATGAAATATTAAAGTAGGCTACATCTGTAGAAAAATGCCAAACTCCAAAGTTCAACACTCGCATATCTGACACTCTTTTACAGGAAATGAGATACAATATAGTGACAAGTTTAGATGAACGTTGACAAAGCAATGTCAGCTTTGTTTAGCTAATTATTAATGTATCCAAGAACAACATTCACATCCCAGGTGAAAGTGTATCTTGGTTTTGGGGGTTGAGAACGTTTTATTCCTTTTATTAATCAGAACACATACATTTTTTCTTTCCTGCTGAAAAAGCAAAGAATTTTATGTGTCGCAATTGCAGACTGGTAAAGATTAATGGTTCTATATGACTTTCCTTACTGAAAGATGTAAAATAAAAATTCTAAATATGGTTCAAAGGTGCCAAGAAGGAATACAAATGCCGTGCCCCAACTAGTCTATGTGCTCCAGTTACTTTGGTAAGATCTGTGTGTTCCAGGAGCCCAAGCTTATCATAATAATGACATAGTTGTTTACAAATTCCATCAGTTGAGAGGGATCCGGTGATTTCAATCATACTACAAGATGAACAAGTTTGTTCTGTTATTAAATGGAGGCAGGACCTTTTTGGATTTTTCAAGAGTTTTAGGAATAATTTCAATTATGAATGATTTACAATTTTGGTATATCTGTCACCATCTCCAAAATTGGCCTTGATTTAATATTGTTGGATAAGCTTTTCAAATGATTTGATATTGTTGGATAAATGTCTAAAGTTATTTTTTTTCAAAATATTAACATATGAAAAAGTATCATATATAAAACATATATCACTGTATTAAAAAAGTCTAAAATTTACAAAATTTTAATATTTTTCATAATACTAAATCATTTGAAAAGTTTATCCACTAATATTAAATTGAGGTCATTGTTCGGAATCATGCTTGTGTCTTCCACAATGATTTAAACCAAAGTCACTTTTTTGGTCCTCAATTGAGCTACAATTCATGGAATCATCATGAATGGAGGAAATGTATAATGTATTACTTGCATCCATTCTTGGAGCAAAGCATTCACTGCTAATGCAAATGGATCTGGTTTTCAGCTGAAACATTTTTGAAGTTGCATATTGAGTCTGGAAGCGAATAGATCGATTTGAAAATGACCCCAAAGCCTTTCTATATTTAAGAAAACATTTCTTTTCATATGCCAATCTCCAAAATCTATTAAATGGTGGGAATGCCAGTTTGCAATTTGTCGGGCAGATTTCACCTTATCAAACGAGGACTATGTATCATTAATTAATATTTAGAATTATAATGCATCATGGATGCCAGAAGCCATGTTGTTCACTCATCCTTTAACCCCTTAAGGACCAAACTTCTGGAATAAAAGGGAATCATGACATGTCACACATGTCATGTGTCCTTAAGAGGTTAAAGTAAGGGTGAAATGAAATTCATTTTAATACAAGAAGTTTAAAAACCAATGCCCGCCCCAAACCATACATTTGGGGAGATACTCTCAGTCTAAGATGAGAGAATTGACAGTGGAGCTGTAATTTAAGACCTGCTGGTATTACTGGCTATGTATCTATTAGACCACTATACTAAAGTCTAAAACATATAATTTGCAATAAGAATTTGTTTAATATCTTTTCCCGCTAACTAAAGTTAGTTTGCAGGGCTTCTGTCAGGATTACAGTATGATCCAGCATGTAGAATTATGTAACACAGAGGACTGATAGGTAATGTATACCGGACCTTAGAATGGCCGGACTAACGTACCAAAGAATAGTCAGGAATAGCCGAGGTCAAGGGATACAGAAAGAGACACAACGATAAGGAAAAGCCAGGGGTCAGGGATGCCAGAAAACAGGGAAGTCAAAAACAATGCCAAAGTCAAATAACTAGAATTACCAAAATCAATAACGCGCTCTCAGACAACCACAATGGAAACCACGACAGGGCACTGAGCAGGATGAGAACTGGGCCTAAATACCCCTCCTCTGGATCTGATAGGCTGTAATCGGCCTTTGACCACCATTAATTGCTGCTCAGCACAAACCCTCCTGTGGATTTGATTGCTGCTCGGCACAACTTTCCCTGTCAGGACAGTAATATTGTTCAGCACAACTTTTCCTCTCTGAACAGTAAATTCCATTAATCACATTTTTATAAGCGGATGAATACGTGACAGCTTCTAGCTTGTTTGTCGAAGAAAACGTTACTATATATGCCATGTAAGGCAAAAATTTGTGTGTGAAGTTTTCTCATAAAGAATTAATTTTAATTGTTTAATAGTAATAGTTTTTGAAGTTGCCAATGTTCCAAACAGACAGCATTTAAAACAGGTAATTAGAATATTGTGGGGTTCCAAAAGGGGTAGTGAAATCATAGCTGATTATATTTAGTTTTAAACAAATTATGATTTGTTTGCATTTTGGGTAACTGGTGGGTCTAGCCAAAAAAACAATACAAATGAAGCACACTCAAGTTTCTTAACCCCTTAAGGACTGGACTGTTTTTGCGATGTTGTACATTTGCGACCAGGCATATTTTTACACTTTTGTGGTGTTTGTGTTTAGCTGTAATTTTCCGCTCTCTCATTTACTGTTCCCATACAAATTATATATTGTTTTTTTCAGGACAAAAGGGGCTTTCTTTACATACCATTATTTATTTAATCTCATGTATTTAATTTAAAAAAAATAAAAAAATATGATGAAAAATTTAAATAAATACATGTTTTTTTTACTTTTACTTGAAAAATCTTTTATTCATCTACAAAAGTGAATGAAAAAAACTGCTAAATAGATTCAAAATTTTGTCCTGAGTTTAAAAATACCCAGTGTTTACGTGCTTTTTTGCATGTTATAGGGCTATAGGTACAAGTAGGATATTGCGGTTTCAAAACATACATTGTAACACTATTATCTGTCATAAATCTCTGAATAACACCCCACATGTACATATTTTGTTTTAAAGTAGACAACCCAGGGTATTCAATATGGGGTATGTCCAGTCTTTTTTAGAAGCCACTTAGTCGAAAACACTGGCCAAAGTAAGCATTCATATTTGTTTGTGTGTGAAAAAAGTAAAAAAACTAAATTGAACGCTAATTTTGGCCAGTGTTTGTGACCAAGTGGTTACTAAAAAAGACTGGACATACCCCATTTGCAATACCTTGGGTTGTCTTCTTTTGCAAATGTTATGCCATCATGGGGGTAATTCTCATTCCTGGGCTACCATACGCTCTCAAAGGCAACGTAACCAACCTGGCCATTTTCAATGTAAAAATATTTGACCCATATATTTGACCTTGTAACTTTCAAAAATGCTATAAAACCTGTACATGGGGGGTACTGTTTTACTCGGGAGACATCGCTGAACACAAATATTAGTGTTTAAAAACTGGAAAACGTATCGCAACAATTATATCATCAGTAAAAGTTCTGTTTGTGTGTGAAAAATGCAAAAAAAGTCACTTTCACTGACAATATCATCGCTGTGATATGTTTTACTGTTTTGAATCACTAATATTTGTGTTCAGCGAAGTCTCCCGAGTAAAACAGTACCCCCCATGTACAGGTTTTAGGGTGTCGTAGAACGTTACAGGGTAAAATACAGTGCTAACAAATTAAATTCTCTGGAATTTCGGCCTGGGTTGGCAGGCAGGTCCCTCAAATTGCAATCAATAAAATTACTGAATTATGTAAAAATATTACATAAATACGCACGTAGAATTCAAATATATATGCATATTTATATATTTGAAGTCTACGTGTATATTTATATAATTATTTTGTATATGGACAAATGTATATTTCGTATTATTTTTATTTATTTATATATACATAGATATATATACAAATTCATTCTAAGTGTATTTTGATATAAATATATATATATATTAATTTTAAAATACAGTTAGAATAAAATTTCATACAGATATTTTTTTTTAAATTTTTATTATTATTTAAAAAAATTAAATTTAAATTACTTATTATTTATATTTTATAATATATATATATATATATATATATATACACACAATATATATAGTTATTATATATATTATATATATACACGTGTGTAATTTAATTATAAGTGTATTTTTATATTAATATATGTACATATTAATATAAAATTACACTTAGTATGACATTATATATATATATGATATATAGACATATATTATATAGATATAATATATTTATATCATATATATACACATATATAATTTTTCTTTTTTTATTAACATTAACTTTATTTTTTTTTATTGATTTTACACATGCAGGGAGACTGCCTGTCAGCACAGACAGTCCCCCTGCAGGCAGACACATGGACACCTATTGTGACCATGTGACTGCTCTGTTGAGCGATCACTTGGCCACAGGGGTCCTAATCCGCCATGGGGAGACTGTCTGGGCTGCAGGCAGTCTCCCCAAAACGGGAGCAACACTGATCGCGATCAGCTAAGTAACTAAGACCGTTAGGACGGTTCAGGACCGTCAACGGTTGGCAATGGGAAAATGCAGATGACGGTCCTGAACCGTCCTTGGTCCTTAAGGGGTTAAATAAAGATCCTATAGAACTGCTTTTATTATAGCAGTATAAATAGGACAATCCTTTTTGTACCTGTACTGGTGCAATAAAAGAAGTTCTTGAGGATATTTTTTCAAGACCCTTCAGTGTGCTTATTCATTGTATGTATATACATATGTATATATGTAGACTGTAGGCATAAAAGGCCCCTCCTCTTTCCATATCCCAGTCTTTTTTCTGAGGGGGTGGGGCCTGACAGTTGAGCTGACAAGTAACCATATTACACAGATCCGGTTCTGAGCTCAAATTAAAGCTGAAATATAGCTCACTGGTTGCCTATTTACTTGCGGTCTGACTGTATTTGAATAGGGGAATACCTCTGCTTTCCCACGATGTCAGTTTGAAACCTACTGTCTCCTAATCACAATTCCGACCTACTCCACCATGAAAGTCTGGCTCAATGTGGCCTACAAGAGACGGCAGGAAACTCACTGGGTGGGGTTTATCATGGTCTCCTGTTACATGTTTTTGTTTCAAATTAAATTCCAGTGGCTAAAGCTATTGCCTTGTCCATGCGGGGCCTTCAATATATTTGAGTTCTTATGCCTATCTGAGGTACAGCTGCTTACCTAAAGGATTGGCTGTCTCAATGATGCATCTGTGTCCCAGCGGCAGCCGATTTGCTGCTTCACTTCCTGTTGTGCAGATGGAGTGTCCACCTCTGGATTTCAGGGGGGCCTGGAGAATGATGTCCCTGACACTATGAGCCTTGCAGGGTCAGGGGCCAGGGAGTCTGGGGGGATAGGCATCCTCTGTCTTGGATGAGTGGCCGGTGGAGTTTGAGGCATGTGAAGGAGCCTATCATGAACTTCTGGGACTCTGGTGGTGCAGTGGAGGTGCAGGTGGCAGTTGGCAACCACCCTGATCCCTTGTTTGTCGGGAGTGACCCTGGCCCTGTTGATATCGGTAGAGTCTGTGTGATTTAACAATGTATTTATTCATTTTTCACTCTGGAGTATGGGGGATTTAAGGGTGTTGACGCCTATTCATGAAACTAAGTTACCGATGTAGAATTCTTAGTTTTGGTATAATTTTTTGTTTTTGTGATTTAGTGTCACTAGGTATGCGTGCTCTGTTTAAGCCCCAGGTTAGGGCGTGGCCTCCTTTTTTGGTCACTCGACTGGGTCTATACGCAGGATCTACTTTTTTGTCTACCAAATTTAAAGAAAGGAAAGAAAAATTAAGAAGGAAGAGAAATGAGAAAGGAGAGAGGGGAACAAGAAAAGGAAAATTAAAAAAAAGAGAATTAAAAGGGGAAAGGAAACAATTTTTTATATTGGGACATGGGAAACACCCAATTTATATGTTGTTTTTGTCTACAATGTCCTATACAAAGTTATACCACCATCCGACGCCTTTAGGGACACCTATATGCATAACTGTATTGATCACTTTTGTCTCATGTATGAATGAAGTTTGTTGCAACCACGTGACCTAAGCTATTTACCACTGCGGCTGTACTTATGACACATAAATTCATGTTGCCAATTATATTGCTGCGATTTGTCACATGTGTATTGGAACGCTATGGCTTCTAGGGCCTGTTAGTGAGCATATAATTTGGTTGTTTTCCTGCCTACTCACTGCTATGCCATCAAGTTAGCTCATGATATCTCCTGAATACCTTTAAGATTAGTTATTCTTTGTTGTTTTCAAGTATTTACACAACCTTCCAAGATGCAGTTACTTATGTCTCAGTAATTTCAGCGACTGTACATGACTACTACAATCCACTATTGTGCTATGATTTTCTAATGACCTAAAATGCCTCTGCGTAGGCAGATTTATGTATATTGTCTCCTTTTGTAAATTACTTGATTTTATTTTGCGCTCCAAATAAAAAACATTTAAAACAGTCTTTTTTCTGTCCTTATTCGGACAAACTGGTATTTCAGTTCCTAACTAATTAAAAACTTTTGGCCACCTTCCATGTCTACCATGGCATACCACACGAAGTTTAGCCTCTCTTTGTCTGAAGAACTCAATAAACAGCCTGAAGGGCAGGACTAACTGAGTTAGGTTTCAATTCATATACTGAAACTGCTACGTGGGAGTACTTTTGGAATTTATTACTTGAAGTGAGATATTCAAATTATTTGTCTGTATACCTGTACTAGAGGTTGCTTTATAAATTCCCCTCCATAGGTTATGGATCCATGTGTCAGAGTGTGTATCTCTGTGCCTGTTTTGTGCTTTTTTCAGTGGGAGTATCTCTGTCTCAGTGTGAGTGTGTATGTGTATGTGTCGGTGTGTGTATCTGTGTGTGTGTATATGTTAGTGTGTAAATGAATTTGTGAGTGTGTGTCAGTTTGTTTATATGTGTGTATCTACATTAGTTCCGCCACTGAGTGGCTGCATATGTGAACCATCAATGCATCATCAGCAGCAAGTTTCTGTTGAGATATTTTTATCCCCTGATGGAGTTTGCTCAGTACAATTTTTAAGGTCTAAAAGCAGTGTATCTACCACATACAGAACCTTTTCTTGCAGATTACTTTAGAAGATCAGAAACTAAACCAGGAGAATGGAGAAGTTATCCAGATATGTTCAAAGAAATATTCTTTAGGTGGGACACACCCCAGATCGATCTGATGGCGACGGTCAAAAATTCACAACTTCACAAATTCTTCTCACTCCATTCAGTGGGTAAAAATGCTCTATCTCAACCTTAGAATTTTGATCATGGGTATGCATTCCCTCCGGTAGCTATCCTTTACCACCTGTTGAGAAAAGTGTGGTAAGAAGGAAAGAAGGTGATAGCAATCATTCCTGTATGGCCGAGGAGGCCTTGGTTCCCACTTCTGAGCAAGATGAGTTGGGAGGAACACTGGCCACTTCCTTTAAGAATAGATCTGTTGATCAAGTTCATCCCAAACAGCTTAACTTGAGGGCCTGACTCTTGAAAAAGAGAGGCTCATACCACTAGGCCTATTAGAAGACATGATTAATCCTCTTTTGAAGTTTAGAAATAAATCCATATCTGATTGCTATTGCTGTGTATGAGATACCTTCAAAACTTGGGCATCAAATAAAGAGGTGGAGTTTCTTCACCCTCCACCCTCTCTTGTCCTGAAATTCCTTCAAACTGGACTAGAAAAGGGTCTAAATCAGTACTTTAATGGTGCAGACTTCGGCCTTACAAGCCTTATGCAACATTTTGTGGGTACAAGACAATCTTATTGCAAGATTCTTCAAGGCTGTCTTATGTATGAGACCTCCCAAAAGGAATTATACACCTCCATGGGACCTTCCACTCATCTTAAATATATTAACGGATATTCCCTTTGCTCCGTTAGATTAATTGAACATGACTTTGCTTACATACAAAACATTATTCCTGATTTCTATAACATCAGCAAGATTGATATCTAAGATCCAAACCTTTTCCTGTGATTAGGCCCCCACACAGGTGTATGACAACAGGGTGATCTTGAGACCTAAGCATGAATATCTGCCTAAAGTTGTTTCTTATTTTCACCTGATTTAGGAAGTTGTTTTACCTTACCTTTATCCTAATCCTATCTCTGAGTTTGAAGCTAAACTCCATTAATTGGATCTGTCAGTGTCCCAGACCTTCTGTAAATCATGTAATTTATTGTTCTTCCATCAGGTTACAGGAAATGTTTAAAACACTTTAAACCTAAACTTAAAACAAATTCTGCAAGGTCTTTGGCTACATCATAAGCTAATTGGGCAGAGGTTTCAGCTGATGATATCTGCAGGGCAGCCACCTGGTTATAACCAATGAACTTAATTAAGTATTACAAATTGCATGTGGCCTCTTCTACCACCTCATCTAACAGACATGTATTATATTATCATTCCCTTTTCTAGTTACTTTAGCTTGGGTGTTATCCATAAGAGATATTGCCATGATTAGACAGAAATAAGAACAATTTAGAACATAGTTACCATAATTTTCTTTTTCTGGCTTTTTCTCATGGCAGCATCAGGTACCCACCTAGATTTTCCTCCTGAGCTTTTTAATTTAGACTGAGGTATGAAAGGAGGAGGGACTTTTTATGGCAACAGTCTGATTGATTGTTTAATTATCTCCTGTCCTGTTCCACCTGGGATGGAGCTACCCATAAGTGATACTGCCATGAGAAATGATTTGCTGTTATTTTAGTAAATGAAAGAGAGAAGCGTAATATCAACATCTTTGTCTTTATATAAGGTCCACATTCTATAGTTACTTATATTATTGCATGAATGAAATTCACTTTATTCAAGCAATAACCTTTTCATTAGCAATCTAAACACTGAATGGTGACATAATCCACCTGGTAAAAATGTACCTTCTATTTCCCTGCACATAATCTGGAGAAAGATTTGTAGAATTTATCTGATAGGATAGATTACTGGGCAGCAGGAAACCGGTTGCAAAAGATGCTTGTGAAGTCCAAATCCTTTTCATACAAAATGTATTGTAGTCAGCATGCCTAAAACGCTGGAGACATACAACATCTGCTTGAAATGTGCCGATAACAAGAGAGTAAATGTGAGTTTACCTAGTGTTTCAAAATATCTATATATTTCTACAGGTTTGAATAAATTTAACCTATAAACAATTTATATTAGCAAATGATCTCAGCCAATGCATTGCACAACTTAGCCCAAGAGAGCTACTGGAAGCTCCTGGTTAGGAGCTTCTGACTTTCTGTCGTCAGTTGTGGAGGAGAGGGGGTGGGCTGGGCTCAGCAGACCCCAGATAAGAAGTCAAACCATTCTAAAATGGTCTGACTCCCTATAACAGGAATTGCCAGGGCACTCCTGGTATCATTACCCACTATAACAAATTATAGGTGAAGAATTTAAGAAATTGTTTATTCAAAATTTTTACTCATTTTGCTGCAGTAATTTCCTTGACTTTGAGCTTTGGGATCTTTTTGTAGATGCGACAGAGCAGAACCCACATGTTAAATTGAGCACTATGAACAGGTGCTTTCAGTAATTGAGAATGCATTAAAAAAATAAATAGATGATGAATCAGTCCAGCAAGCATGTACCTCAAAGCAACCCTGAATAAAAGTCATTTTACAGTCACAGAGAATGAAATTGTGTAAGAAATGAAAGTGCTGCAGTATAACCACAGGTCAGTTTTCCTATCTATTCTCCACTCTGCTGCTTCCATATACAAAGGAAAAAGAAAACAATTTGGTGTCATCAGAACTGTTACACCTTTGCAATATTTTAAAAAGAACTCATATTTCCTTATAAATAGTCACCAGAGGGCTCAGGAGAGTGAATATGTTAATATTATTACTATATTTTTAGCGCCAACAGGGGTGGACTAAACCCTTCAGAAGATCGGTCATGGCACTCATGGGAACGTTTGAACAGCCATGCTCTGGCTCCCCAGCCCCAGTCAGAAAGCTATAATTCCACATGAATTGCAGCGATAAGTTGCGCAGCCACCATCCCTCCCTGCACCCACCTCACCTTCTGCAGCTTCTATGCCCCTGCACTAACTACAGCCCCTATGCATTCTAGCACCCATTACAGCTCCCATGCCTCCCTGCACACACCTCAGCCTATATCCACAGGATTTGTGCCCACCTCAGCCCCCCCTGTGCTCACCACAGCCCCTATGCCCTCTGCTCCCACCACAGCCCCTATGCCTTTGTGCACCCTCAACAGCCCCTATGCCCTCTGCTCCCACCACAGCCCCTATGCCTTCCTGCACCCCCTACCCATTCCTTTACTGAACCCACTGCAGCCCCTATGCCTACCTGTGCACACTGCAGCCCCTATGCCGCTCAGCACCCACTACAGCCCCTATATCACCTGCACCTACTACAGCCTTTATGCCCTCCTTCACCTACTAAAGTCCATATCCCTCCACACACCCTTTACAGCACCTATTCCATAATACAGCCTCTATAGTATGCCACTGTGATAAAATCACCCACAAGTATGCTCAGCTACATCTTCTGAGTACAAATATACCCTTAATGTATGCCCTATATGATATCTTGTGGAAGTAACAGTGCCAAGAGAGGTGACCTTTTCAGCTTTTATACAGGTGTTGGTGGGTCTATGTCTCATTTTGGGGCACCCCATGGTATATCAAATAACTTATTCTAAATCTTAGTGTGGGACAATTTTTTCCAGTAGTTTTTAACCAAATGTAGTGTTTTTGTGAGGAAGGCTGAACTCTTTTCATCCTATGTAACTATGTAACATTGAGATTTTGCTGCATATTTTGCAATTCTTATGTGTGTCTGTGGGTATCTGTCTAACACTTAATATGGTACTTAGATATGTCTTCTGAGTATAGCAATACACTCATGTGTACCTTTGCCAGGTATATGTGGGTGTTGAAGGGGCAAATATTATACACAGCCACCCATTTCATGTTTGTTTGTTTTTCAGACTTTGAACTTTGATGCTGGATACAAGCCTGGTTTTGGATCATGTTTGCAGCTTTCTAGTTTGAACTACCCCACAATGGCCTACCATTTCCTAAAGTAATGGTAAGTAAATTTCCCTTTCAACAACCCAGGGTACATGGTGGTGTTGAAAGGGAAAGTTTTTGATAGACACTAATTTCATATTTTTTCCAAAGTTGATGATGAGCCTATGTTTAATTTTATATAATTTTAGCAGATCATGTACATTTCCAATACCTAATTCCCATTCACATGATATATTCTGTCTATCTATCTACATGTATACAGGGAAATTCACACAGACCCATTATAGGTGCCAGAAGTTCTACAAATTCCTCAAAATTATGGAATTGCTAAAAGCTGTTTGTGTGAGGGACAATCATTTTCCTAAAAATATGCATTTTGCCATTCAGTGCCTCAATAGTAAAGTAAATATGTGCAATTTGCATCTTACACTTTATTCATTAAAGGAACACTATAGTCACCTAAATTACTTTAGCTAAATAAAGCAGTTTTAGTGTATAGATCATTCACCTCGAATTTCACTGCTCAATTCACTGTCATTTAGGAGTTAAATCACTTTGTTTCTGTTTATGCAGCCCTAGCCACACCTCCCTTGGATATGATTGACAGAGCCTGCATAAAAAAAAAAAACTGGTTTCACTTTCAAACAGATGTAATTTACCTTAAATAATTGTATCTCAATCTCTAAATTGAACTTTAATCACATACAGGAGGTTCTTGCAGGGTCTAGCAAGCTATTAACATAGCAGGGGATAAGAAAATCTTAATTAAACAGAACTTGCAATAAAGAAAGCCTAAATAGGGCTCTCTTTACAGGAAGTGTTTATGGAAGGCTGTGCAAGTCACATGCAGGGAGGTGTGACTAGGGTTCATAAACAACCCTACAACAACATTTAACTCCTAAATGGCAAAAGATTGAGCAGTGAGGCTGCAGGGGCATGTTCTATATACCAAAACTGCTTCATTAAGCTAAAGTTGTTCAGTTGTTCAGGTGTCCCTTTAAGGTGAGAAGTGTCAGCAATGCGATGTAAATTGAAAAGGAATTTAAAATTTGAGGTCAACATTGCTAAACTGGAAACATTTCTAAGTCAACTATGCTTCAAGTTTGGCTTCTCTGGTATTACATTTGAAATTCACTTTGAAATTCAGTTTGAATTACAACTCCAGTAAACAATCCTGATTATGTTTATGCTGTTTTTAATTTTTGTATTTGCCTTTGAGCTTATGAGACCCACCCTACAAACACCTTGATATATCCATTGTGATGGTAAATGTATGATTTGAGTTTGGGTATAGAAATATTAATTGAAAAGGTGTTTAATTTATTTCTTTATTTTTGTTTTTCACTACCACAGCGGCTATAAGTAAAAGGTGTATTGGTTGGATGCAAATAAATTAATAACATGCACATTTAAAATAAAACCCAACAACTCAGGCAACTGTAACAATCCCAGAGTTGTGCAGTAATAGTAAATGGTCTAGATACATAGGAGCAAGTAATATTCAATCACACACCTCCCAAATGTCCCTATTTAGGAGCAACAGTAACTGTTTTGAGGCCTTATCCCCCTGTTCCTTTTTACTATCAAAATATTCCTCTTTTCTAGGGGATCCATATTGCTTGTGTTTTTGAGTGTATAACAGAGCTACAGAGCAATAATACTCACAGTAACTATTATTATTATTATTTATAAAATGCCAACAAATTCTGCAACTCTGTACAATGGGAGGATTAACAGACAAGTATTTGTAACAAGATGAGTTGGCTGCACAGGAACTGAAGGAGTGAGGTAAATTGAAACAAGAGGTAAGGGTAGGATAGATTTCATCTACAGGAAAGGTAGTGTGACAGAACGCTGGCACTCCGACTGAGTACCTCCGCCAATCAATGCGCCTAGTGCTCGCAGAGGACTCCAAGCACTCCAACCGACACCATCAGCACTGCAGACCCCACATCCAGCGATACAGCTGCGCCGGGGTCTCGCCGTCTCCACCCACCATGGATCCACGACCAGGATCCAGCTACCAGTGGGTGAACCTCTCCTAAATCCAGAGAGCGTAGCAGGAACAAATCAAGCTATTGCAAGAGCTTACTCTGGGGAGTAAGTGATTATAGCAATCCCCAGAGTGTAGGTATCCCTTCCCCCAAACATGAGCCAAGGCTTCAAGAAAGGTTAAAGATGATCTGGTTTTAATGACCACACACTGGCTTTTATGCAAGTCCCCATGCAAGGGGACATCCCACAGGGTGGGACACAGTATAACCAATCACAGACAATACAAACAAAACACTCCCAAAGTGACATCACAATCCCTCCTCTCTATCCTGGAGATAATTGGGAAGTAATCAAATTATCTCCCAGGACAGAGGCAAGACTCCATTAACCACATGGTTACAAAAAGACATAAAATTACACAATGTTACAATTACTACATAAAACATATACATGCAACATATCCCCAGATAGCTTAGATCTGAGTGCACATTATTATTGAATGGTGCTCAGATCACATACATACAATTCAATTGCCATGGAGCCAAAGTCTTTTCCATAGTCTTTCGTTCCATGAATTGGCTCCATGGCATAGCTATCTGGGGTAGCACTACTCACATACTGGAAGTCCCAAACAACTCGGCAGAAATACCCAAATAAACCTTATTGCAGGGTAAAATACAGCTATCAGCACAGGGTCCATAGTCGGAAGGCAGGAGGCTAGCCAGTAGTCCCCTCCAGGCACAAGTGGCGAAGGGCACTTCGTCACAAGTAGGTTGATAGAATAGTTTACAATGAAGGCTTAGTTTTTAGGATAACACAGTTGCAGGAGAGGAAGCAACTTAAGTTACCAATGTGTGACAGAGGGAAAACTATTAACTTTTTAATGGATATGCCTTCCCAAATAAGTAAGATTCCAAAGATTTTTTGAAGGAAAGAAGAATGCGTGAGAGTCTAACTGAGAAGGGAAGGGGGTTCCATAGTCTTTGAGAAGTCTTGAAGGTGACCATCAGAGGTGCGAGTATGAATGGGGAAGAGACGCAGGTCAACGGTAGAGCATAGAGGCCGCGAAAGGACATACTTATGTATTAGTGAGGATAGGTAAGAGCAGCATTATGTAGAGATTTGTAATAAGTACCAGAATTTTAAATTGAGCCCTATATCTTACAATAATACAGTGTAGGGACTGACAGAGGGTGAGGCGTGGGAGGTGCGGGCTATATTTTTGAGATGGAAGTGGCAGAAATTATGGCACCTTACATTTCTCAGAACAGCCCCACCACTGGCCGCACCCTTAAAATGTTAGTGTCCCCACTAGTACATTTGAAATGTTGGAAGGTAACACTCATGTCCAGTCACTCACCAAATACTGTTGCTTCAATCTCAAAAACATAACTTGCATTCGCTCCTATCTAACACAGGACCTGGCTATGGTGCTGGTCCATGCCACTATTATCTCTTGGCCCTACGCTTTGACAAACACACACACACACCATGACACACACAATGACACAGAAAGACACACACACACAAATCATGACACAGACAGACACACACACACCATGACACAGACGCACACACCATGACAGACAGAAACACACACACACACCATGACACACACAATGACACAGACACCATGACACAGAAAGACACACACACACAAACCATGACACAGACAGACACACACACACCATGACACAGACAGACACACAAATGACACAGACACACACATACACTCACACTGACACACATAATTGCTACCTGTGTGCTGGCGGCCGCATGGGGAGCTCTGATGGCGGCTGCATGGGGGGAGCTGGCTCTTTTGGTGGCTGCAGGGGGAGCTGGCTCTTTTGGTGGCTGCAGGGGGAGCTGGCTGTTCTGTTTCTGCGCCCTCGCCCCAGTGCGCCACTTAATGAGACCGGGGCCGGAATATGACGTCATATTCCGGCCCCGGTCTCATTAAGCAGTGCGCTGGGGAGGGGGAGCAGAGACAGAACAGCCAGCTCCCCCTGCGGCTGCCAAAAGAGCTCCCTCTGTGGCCGCAAGAAAAGCCAGCTGCCTGCCCGGCCCTAGGTGCCGACGGCCCACCGGGAAATTTCCTGGTATCCTGGTGGGCCAGTCCGGCCCTGCTGACAAGTAGTGGAGAGCTTGAAATTTTAAGTCCTAATTGTAGACATTACCAAGTGGGTAGAAAAGCAACTGAATTAATAGGAGGGATCATTTTCTAACTTTGAGTCTTTATTCAAATTATGACTTTCCCTCATGAAACAGGCTTAAAATAAAATAGTTAAATGCAGAATTCCTGAACCAGTATGCAGCTTACATACTATTTTAAAACCTAGAATTAACCTGAAAAGCTTTGTAGCCATATCTGTTCTAACTTACTAAGGGAGATGGAAAACATTATTTATAAGGAAAGGCTAGAAAAACTAAATTTGTTTCCCTTAGAAAAAGGGCGCCTCATAGGGGATATGATAGCACTGTACAAATATATACAGGTCAGTACAAACCGCAATGAGCAATTAGCAGGAATATATAACAGACAAGAGGTCAGCCATTAAGACTTGAAGAAAGGTGTTTTTGCTTACAGCATTTGAAAGGGTTCTTGACTGTAAGAACAATAAGATGTGAAATTCTCAGTACAAGGAACAGAGATAGTCTCATTTGATGTCCTGCAGCAGAGGGGGCATCTCACTCCAGAAGATTTTTTCAGATACCTTCAAATAAAAGATTTTGTAAGATCTACCCAGATTCAGACGACTGCCCAGAAAACCCTAACTTTTTTTGAACAGATGTGTATACAGGAAAATATACCAAGAGGCTTGATTACGACACTATACGCACTCATATGTGCAGAAACTAAAGGAGGGGGAGATTTGACCTATATAGTACAGTGGGAGAGGGACCTAGGCATAGAGCTGGAAGGGATAGAGTGGCAGGAGATTTGGGAGGCCAACCACATGGCTTCTATTTGTGTTAAATTACAAGAACAAGCAGTTAAAACGATGCTTAGATGGTATACGACCCCAGTCAAATTATACCAAATGAGACAGACCCCAACGGATGTATGTTGGAGAGGATGCGGAATAAAGGGAACATACCTCCATATGTGGTGGGAATGCCCACAGATGGCACGCTTCTGGAGGACGGTTAGAGGTATAATAACACAGGTACTAAACAGAGCCCCTCCACTGGACCCATGGGTTTATCTTTTAAGTAGAACTAGAGATGGGTGGACTAGGCTTGAACAGAAACTATTACACAAGATAAACCCTAGCTGCTAGACTAGCAGTAGCGTCCGACTGGATCAAACCTACACCGCCCATAGCAGGAGTCCTCAATAGGATAAAGGAGGTTCACCTTATGGACGACCTCACAGCCAGAGTAAGGGGAACCCAAAAAACATTTTAAAAAATGTGGGCACCATGGGAAGGTAGCCCACTTAGCTGAGGAGGAGCAGCCACCTCCCTGCCTCCCCCCCCCCCACAATGTTCTCCACGAATCAGCATAAAAGAACTCTTGCTAAAAAAGGCTTTGGACAGCTGCCACCACTCAATTCCTATCTTCCTTTACTCTTCTTTCTTTTCTTTTTTCTTTCCCATTCACCTATCTAATTACATCACTGCCATGCTTCCTGCGGTTAATAGAGTTACAGAGAGGAGATTAGGATGTACTGGATTAGGAGCATGTACTAGGGAGACACACAAAACAGTATACAACTAGACCAAACCAATAGACTGCTCCTCCTTGGATGGCTTGATAGGAAGCAATGGTTTAACTCTTAGATAACATAAAAATAAGACAAGAGGTACACTGCAAAAGCAAATAGCACGTGCAGAGATGATACCCCTGAATGAACAAATCAGTCAAAACACTTAAACAAATATCAAGGGGTTGTTATAGAACGAAAGGGAGAGCATATGTTACTGTTATCCATGCTTTTCAACGCGAAAAATGTGTTTTTGTTACTTTGTCATAAACTTGTAACCATTGTCAATAATAACTAAAGTTTTTAAAAAAAATCCTCGGTAGGAGGCAAGGCACATTGGGATTAATAAGAGGCTTGCATTGTAAGCTCATATTACATATTGTTTTGCCAAGAAGTTTTTCTCAAATGTTGACTTCTGCGCAAGCCCGAAATTTTGAGCAGTACTTGCTGTACCTATCGAATGAAAAATAAAGAATTAAAAAAAAAAAAAAGATGTGAAATTCTCTGCCTTAGGAGGTTGTGTTATCAGATTATATAGATAAACCTAAAAAGACTTGGATGCCTTTTTGCATAAACATAATATTCAAGGATATAAGTGATGTGTGTAAACAGGTTTTTGGTCCAATGAGAATTTTTACTGGTATTATGGAGTCAAGAAGGATTTGTTTCCTTCTTGTTTTGTTTTGCCATATTTTGGATCAACAGCATAAAAGAATGGGTTTTAAAGTTGTACTTAATTGGCTAAGTAATGGATTGGGCTCCAACACGAGATATATCAATGCCCACTACGGTTAACAATCATTTAACCCACTTTACCAAAGTTGGGGTGGGTGGAAACAATTAGAGAAACGAGATAATCTTAATCAGAAATCTCTATAATTTTTTTTTCCCCAATACATTTTTCTATTATAATACATTTAATGTAGGTCTGTTGCTGCCATTTTTTTGGTATATGAACAAAAGTTTTTATGTTAACTGGGTGGTTTGGACACAGAGCACAATCAGAGAGTTCTGAAGATGAGAGTCACTATTAATCACATAGGTTGCTTCTAATGTAACGTTACAGGCTTTTTTTTCTGTTCATTTCCGGTCACTGGTGATTTCCAAATTGTAATTCAGTTCTAAGGTAGCCGATTCCACAGTGGACCATTGACCAGTGACGTAGCGTGGGTTGTCAGCACCCGGGGCAAGGCAAGTAATTTGCGCCCCCTAACCCGTGGATTTTAGCACTCGAGTCTCTTCCACTAGATTAGTTAAAGAAACCCTTACCCCCCAAGCACATGTATTGTTTGTTATGAAAATACTTATGTAATTAAAGTAAAATGCATCTAAATACAAGTTTATTTTCCAACACTTTATTGAGTGCGAATATGCATTACACACATTCTCCACATTTTCAGCAGGTCTATGAATACAAATATACAAATGTAGTAACCTAGCATGGGCCATGCTATTATATGTCGTCTCACAACCATCGTAAACGACAAAAAATATCAAGAACAAAAACTAAACATCAAAATGGAACCATACCCTGGAGATGATCCAAGACTGGGCTAGATGGAGCCAACTTCCTCAATCCTGTACCTCTAATTGTAATTCTTTAATAGAAGTGCAAGATATCAATCTGTATATAATATACAGATTAATTTAAATTCGCCTGCTTTTAATTAGCGCAAATTTTTCAACAACGGAATTGAAATCTACATTAAAGTCTCTCTCAATGGACAGTATTGCTAGATTACTCAGTCTTTCTTGGCTCATTGTAGATCTCTGATATGTTTTAATTAGTTTAAGTTTTGAGAAACTTCTTTCACAACTCGCTGTAGAAACAGTGATAGTAAGAAAGATTCTTAATGTGACAACAAAGTTAGTTAAACTTTCTTGCAGCTTCCACTTATACACCCAGCGAAGCAAATCTAAAGCTGACCAGTTTGCAACCTGCTCATCAGGATTGACCTCCTTATACAAGATAATGTGGTGAAGAAGTCGAGTTATTCCGGTGAGCATAGATGCAGCATTCAATTCCGTGTACTGAGCACACGTGTGCTGAATTTGTTTCTTAATAAAATCATCTTTTTTAGTATCCAACAATGTTTGAATTTGCAAAAAAGCAAATCGCTGGTGCAGCGTATTCATCTGTGTAGTACGTTTTTTAATTTCTGCCTGAAGCTGATCAATTGCTTCCAGTTGTTCTCTGCTTGTTTCCTGTATTAAGGTCAAGCCAGCATCGCAACTGTTCTCACCATCCATCTTCTTGCGTCTTCCAACTCTTCTCTCTGTAGGTATGCAATAGGTTTTGCATACCTGCAAAGCTTTCTCAGTTGCCTTTGACACTAGACTATCACGTTTTTCATGACAAAATAAAGTCAATGCTTTTAACTTTTGCACGCATTGATCAAGCGCAAGTCCTTCTTGCTGCAGGTAGATCTGAGTATCATTTACTTCGGTTAGTACTGGGTTCCAAAAATGCAAGAAAGAGAAAAAACATATGTCATTATGCAAACTAAAAGACTTCCTGCATCACCCCTGGTTTCAGAGGTTTCTTCCGGCCCATCTCTCAACGCTTCCAAAGCGTCTATTATTTTCTCAGTGTGTTCAGCAAGTACGCATACAGCTTCATGCGTTGAACTCCATCTTGTGTTACACGATCGCTTTACACGAATTGGTACATGTTTCTTAAGGATATCCCACCTGCGGATGGAGCTTGAGAAAAATGAATACACCTTTTCCACAGTGCCAAAGAAAGTAACAGACTTTGTCCCAACACCAACTGCATGCATCCCAGCAAGATTGAGCGAGTGATTGTTACATGGCACAAACATTGCTTTGGGATTCATATCCAAAATACGTTTTTGTACACCACTAATGTGTCCAGCCATAGTCGCAGCATTGTCGTATCCCTGGCCGTAGCAATGCTCTAGTTTAAGGCCATCAGCTTGCAACTTGTCACAAATTTGTTTTGTAATGACATCAGCTGATTTCCCATATAACTGAATAAAGTCAATGAAAGACTCTGTCACATGGACTCCTGAATCTTCAATATGCACATATCGAATCACTTGGGACATTTGGTCAGTGTGTGAAATATCAGGAGTGCTATCAAACATTATAGCAAAATACTTGGCCTTTATGATATTTTGAAAGATGACTGTTCGAATGTGATCGCCGAGCAGGCTAATAAACTCATTCTGGCTCTGTGGAGAGAGATAGGACACAATGTAACCATCTGTGCGTTGTACTCTGTGAAGATGTTGTTTGGCAACTGGGTCATATTTGGCGAGTAACTTGAAAGTTTCTAAGAAATTTCCACAGTTACCATCTGTATTTAAATCTTCAGAGTGACCACGTAAGGGTAAGGTTTGCCTGGCTAGATACAGAATACAATCAAGTATTCTGACTAAGATTGCCTTCCATTTTTCAAATGACCTCTGTTGTGCAAGCTGGGCAGCAGCATCAATAGTCTCCTGTTTATGCAGCCGCATTTCTAATTCTTTCCATATTGTAAATGCACTCAAGTGATATGAACTGCGCTCATGCTCTAGTAATCTAGGGCTTAACTTTCTCCATGCATTAAATCCACTTGACTTTCCAAATGAACTTTTCCCTTTAGCCTTCTGAAAAAGCATGCAAGGAGAGCAATATGCACCATTGTTTACAGGAGAAAACACCAACCATGTCCTTAACATAGTCTCACCATTGTCCAAATGTATGTAGAACCAATCCTTGGAAAATGGCCTGCCATTACTGTCTCTTGGAAACCATGCATCCTTATTCTGCAGTTCCTCTGTCCCTCGCCTGACAAGTTCAGTTTTCAAGGTTTCATCCATGGTTTCAGGCCAATAGCCAATATCAGTATAAACTTTTTGGTCAATATTTTCTGGCAGATTTGGCTGAGTATAAACATCCTTAGATGAAACTGTCTCTGCTTCTAATGCAGGAACAGGAATGTCTACCGACACAGGATCAGGATTACGAGTCTCCTGTGGTGCTGCTGATGATGGTCCTGCTGTAATTTCAGCAGTACTCACCAAAAACCGGTGAAGGCTTCCAGCTAACTTAGCTTGTTGCTCTGTCTCTATCTTTCTCCTTTTCCTGCCTTGTGCACCAGATTCTTTTTTGTATGGCATGACATAGTAGTATTCTGCTAAAATTCTAAAAAAAGAAAAAAAAAGAAAATCACTTTCTTGCCTTGCTGCACTTTTAGCACCCCTTCATTGTATAACCATTTCTTTACTCTTAACATAATGTTTATTCACCTTCATGCCTATTGCCTTACTCTTTCAGCAAAAAAAATAAATAAATTAAAGGTTGCGCCTAGACCCACTGGCTTACATCAACTTATGTTGAGCTGGAGCAGCTACATATGGATCGAAATCTGTCTCGTCACTGTTGAACCAACCAAACTTCAATCCATCTGGTCAGCTCAACATGTCAGTCTTGACCTGCAGACCGGGAACATCCCAAAGAAACTTCAGTTTGGGAGATGCTCTGCCTCTGCTAGCACTACACAGCCAGCCCACTGAGCCCAGTACTACTCCAGTCAGTCCTGACTCCTACCTTTTTTTTCACCGGCTGTCCCGGACCCGATCACAGCAGTCAGCAGGCTAGGTTTTCTCCTCCAGGTCCTCCTAGGTTTTCCTCCTGCAGCGTCTGTCACCACTGGCTTCCTCTCTGGCCTGGCTGTGTCACCTGCCGCCGCTGCCAGCTTCTTCTTGCTGCTGCCTGGGCTGATCTGGTGTGGTTCTCTCCCACGCTCAGCGCTGCGCTGGGCGGCCGCTGCACTGTCCCTCCCCCAGATAGTCCCTCGCTCTCTCTTCGCACCCACGGCACGCACGCCTGGCACCCCCCCCCCTCCACAGTGGGCGGCGACCCGCCGGCTCGGATCGGATTCGCACAGCCAGCACTGCAGAGAGAGTGAGTGAGCCTGGCAGGGGCAGAGAGCTGCGAGTGCGAGCGCGCCCCCCAGATGTTGCGCCCGGTGCGGCCGGCCCCCCCTGCACACCCCACGCTACGCCTCTGCCATTGACAGATCTCCAAGTGCTAATTCCAGATAAACATACTATAGCTTGCTTAGATGAATTAGACTAGCACTATAGTTTGAGTGAATTAAATATTATACCTAGGGGTGGAGTTAATGCAAAGCTGAGCGGCCACAGTTTCTGAGCTGTACATGTACTTTGTATTAAACCTTTACCTACCAAGTGTCCTTAATTAGGAGGGACAGTCCCCATTTTGGACCAAATCCATCTGTCCCTCTTTTCATTTTTAAATGTTCCTATTTTGTAGGAAATCGGCAATCTTTTGTTTGTTTTTTTCCAGAATTTATACACAGAGCTCCACAGCAAACTACAATAAATGGGCTCAGAGATCAGTGTGTGTAAATAAGATACATTGTTTTTGTTCTAATACATTTTAGTTGCATAAATTGTTATTAGTAAGTCACCTAAAATCTCTCAGAACAGGCCTGCCCATGGCCACACCCACACCTCTAAAATTAGAGTGTCCCTTTTTATCCATTTGAAATGTTGGGAAGTATGTTAAATCAGCTGCAGCCACCCCTTCTTTTTCGCTGGAGCGGTGTATACTAGTTTCCCTGGAACTGTGTGTACTTTATACATAATAGTAGCCAAATAACTTCTGACTTAGCGGGCCAGAGAGGAGAGATTCCGGTGGGAGGCGTGTAAAGGGTGGAAAGCCAGTCAGAACTATCCGGTGCACGAGTCCAGATGGGGCCATAGCCCCAGGCGGCACTTTGACAGGGAAGGCATTTTGCCACCCTTGGTCCCTGCACTGTCCTATTTCTCCCCAGCATGGTGCCGATCGTTTTGTGTGCTATAACAATGGACCACCTGGAATATACTGTGGTGGTAAAAGAGGCTGTCAAGACGCAGGAGATGTGCCTGCTCAAATTGCTTTCCCTGTGCGGTCATTTTCCTGTAGTGGGTGTGTGACTTATTTCCCTTCCCATGAGGCCCTGCTAGACCATTAATGAACAGTGAGAGACGAGATCACCTCTTTTCTGCCACTTGCACCATCAGCAGTAAGCAGCAATGTTTTATTTATTTTTTTAGTAAATAATTGTATATCTAACACAGAGCTCCACAGAGCTAGATTTTCTTTTATGTGGAGCTTTGCATTTTATTGCTGCCACCATGCTACCTTATTCTTATTCTTCTTATACCATCGCCTTCCTCTCTCTTTCCATCACTAGCAGCCATTCCCTCTCTCCCTATTACTAGCAGCCATCTACCTCTCTCACTAGCAGCAACCCCCTCTCTTTCCCTATCACGAACAGCCACCCCTACTCACTCCCCATCACCAGTAGACATCCTCTCTCTCTCTGTCTCATTGTCCTTCCCTTTGCCACTCATCTCTCCCTTAACTCCCTTAACTTTCCTTCACCCATCCCTCCTCTGTACTTTCATTCTTCCCTCTCCCACCATTTTCCCATTATTCCCAACCACCCATCCCGCACAAAAGTCAATGACTCAGCCTCCTGATTACCTGGGCAAGGAAAATGTTCAAATCCAAGGCAGATTACATTCATATGATAGAACTTCCACATCTCTGCCAAAGCTTGCTGGCTGACTTCCCGCTGGTCAAGAAAGCAAATGTTTTCCAATATGTTTACCTATTCTAGCTACCTGGGCCACCAAAGGCCATAGCTTATCTTGGCAACAGATATCAATGCTGGATAACAGTTACAGTGATCTATTGTGTTTAAACACAGTCAGCCATCAAAAGCCCAGCAAACCTTTCCACTGAAAAATCAAATATCCATCTTTTTATAAATCTGAGCAGCCCAAAAACACCACTGCCCTCTGCATCGTGTTCCATTATGTTGTGAATCTTCACTAAACAATCCAACATGGCCTCCATCTAGCTCCACATGTTGAAAACTAAAGCCCAACAATCTTTGGCATAAACTTTCACAGTGTCAGAGTAATATGTTTATATGAGTCTCACAGTTGCTTTAAATTCAGGCATTTGCAATAATTTAAACAAAACAAACTCCAACAATAACAAGTACCAGATAAAAAATCTCATATAATGCACTGAGCCTATCACTGACTACCACTGAGAGAAATGTTATAGAAATGTACCTTGCTAATGCATTTCTCTTAATGGGCAGTGTAATGGTAAGCTGGCCATCCAATGGTCTATAGAGGATCCCGTTGGTCTATGGAGATTTGGACTATGAAGGATACAAAGGCTTCACAGGATCTTCCATAGACATCAATGTTGCACTCAGCAATGACCTGGCTCCTGGTGGATAAAGTACCATGAGCTCAAGAAAGAAGAGAACAATGCCCATGGGTGATAACTTGAGGTAAATATATGAACCTTCCACTGCTCCCCTACACCCGCACACCCAGACTGGGAATGTCATCCATGGGGGTCTTTGCAAAATATCAAAAGAACCCTGAAGGTGACTGAACCCCAATAATGTAAAAACTAGCAATTAAACATAAAATATACTGACAGTTAAATAATACAAGTGCATAATAACACTTAAGTAAAATGCTAGAATTTACAAGCACTCAGCAAGACAGGTTTCCCGATGGAACTTCTAATTAGCGCTTGCAAATGATCCAACAAAATAATAATTAATTGAGTTAG
>OW240915.1:183154138-183182221 GCA_933207985.1 Pelobates cultripes | reverse complement strand
CATTTTGGTGAGAGTGACCCCTGCTGGATGCGTGAGGCAAGGATTAAAAGATCCAGGAAGACATTTTCACCATCTCCAATCAGAAACAAGAAGAGACAGTGGAAACAGAGCAGAAAAGCTGAACAAAAGAAGAAGAATAGAGAGGCTGAGGAGTGACCTAGACAGTAAAGCTGTCCAGGATGTCATGGGTCACAGTCATGAGCTGGGTGAGTTTTAGGTGACCTGGTTTCTTCACGTAAAAAGATTACTAAATTATTACAGACACCAAGTTTAGCGAGAGCTGGGGACCAAGGTAAGGAAACAATCATAGCTAGTCCTGGGAGGGAAGTGGTTAGAGTGAAAGAAACGTTTATGAAGGAAGCGTAAGGGTGTGAAAGCTCCCATCTGGGTTTTCATTTATGTAAATCAATAATAGATGGGATATGGAAGGGGGAGTGCCTTGATATCCTCTCGCTGTTACTACAGCAAAAGAGTTTACTAAGCTGGATAGAGCGAAAGGGGATTTCTACCCAGGTCTCTTAACAATTGGTTTCAACCCCTTTTAATTTATTCCAGTGTACGAGGCAAAAAATATCCCAAATTGTGTTGTGTTTCAGGATGCAGAACCTATTTTAGAGACTTATAAAAATTTTGGGGGTTTTGCATGGTTTTATTATGATGAACAATTCCATCAAAAGGTAGCGGTTCATAGTAACTTGAAGTGGGGTATGAAAGATGTAGGGCTATGGGTGAGCATGATGTTACCTCAGAGACAGACAGCTTATGCTAACAGACAGGTTAGTACAAATACTTCACAGAAGAAAGGGTTTTGTTGCGCATAGAATGAATCTCAATGTAAATGGTTAAGTAATTGTAGATTCCGGCATGAATGTGCCACGTGTTCTGGTGCACACCCTAGTTTTCGTTGTTTCAAAAGAAGTCTGTCAAACACCGCAGTTTAAAAAAAATTGCAGACTCCAGTGAGGTTGGAAAAATTACTGCCGTATCTAGGAATGTATCCAAATTTGGCGAAAGCGAGGCTAATTAAGGAAGGTTTTGAGAGCGGTTTTAAGTTACCTGTATATAGTTTGGTTGGGTTGAAAATTTTAAATCAGTTTTAGAGCTGCCAAATATAGCCTGGGAGAAGATTTTTAAAGAGTTAAAGTTAGGTAGAATTGAAGGCCCTTTCAACTCCCCTCCTTTTAAGAGTTTTCGGTTGTCCCCATTAGGCTTAGTCCTAAAGAAAGAGCTGGGTGTTTATAGAAACATAGAAACATAAAATGTGACAGCAGATCAGCCAATCTAGTCTGCCCTATTTTCTAAACACTTTCATTAGTCCCTGGCCGTATCTTATATCTAGGCTAGCCTTATGCCTATCCCACGCATGCTTGAACTCCTTTACTGTGTTAACCTCTACCACTTCAGCTGAAAGGTTATTCCATGCATCCACTAACCTCTCAGTAAAGTAATACTTCCTGATATTATTTTTGCCCCTCTAATTTAAGACTAGAGGGGCAACTGCTATCTGTCAGACAGGGTAGGGGAACAAAACCTCTTCTACCATAGTCTGCCTGCTCGGCCACGCTACAACAAGGTACAGGGATAGGGGGAGAGGGAGGGAGGAGGGGCTATAATGGGAAACATGGGGGCTGGAGGGGCTATAGGGACACATTGGGGCTGGGGGCTATAATGGCTCACATGGGGGCTAGGGGCTATAATGGGACACATGGGGGCTGGTGAGGGGGCTATAGGGACAAATGGAGGGCTGGGGGGCTATAGGGACACATGAAGGGCTAAGAGAGGGGTATAGGGACACATGAAGGGCTAAGAGGGGAGTATAGGGACACATTATCCAGTTTACTGAATAAGAATACACCCAGCGAGTAAAAATGCTATCCGCCCAGATTTGTGGGGGTTACTACACCCTGCACACACATACACAACCTCTATATCCCTCAAACATACACTACTCTCCCTGCACTCACACACTACTCACTCTATATCCCTTATACACACTACTCCCCCATGCATACACACACGCACTCTATACACATACTGACTACTTTATATAAGCATGCACACACTAAAGCTCCTAGATACACACACAATGGACACGCCCCCTTTTTTGGCCCCACTCCTCACAGTGGGCTGCTGTGCCATTAACTGCCCGGGCTTAATTTTCCTCCCAGTCTGGCCCTGCCCACAACTACAACCTTGGCACACCAAGCTGACTCAATACCTCCAAGAATGCTGAACGCTGCTGGAGAAAGTCTCACTCGCATCTGACTTTCTGCACTATAAATTTATGCTGCGCTCTTACAGCTTGACTCTTTCCTCTGCAAAAGTAAATTACTTCAATACCTTTATAACCACACTCTCCCGCCAACCCAAATGACTATTTCACACTTTTAACTCTCTTCTTCGCCCTGTTGCTCCTCCTCCTCCAACCGACTTAACGGCCACAAACTTTGCACCTTACTTCACTGACAAGATCTCTACAATCAGGGAAGAGATCTCTCATCTTTCTCGTTCCCCTTACAATATTTCCCCCAACCTCACTCCCTCTGCTGTTCTATGTTCATTCACACCCACTAAAGCGGAATAGGTTTCTGATCTGCTCCAGTCCTCCTGCCCCACCATCTGCTCTCTTGATCCTATCCCCTCACATCTCATTCATACTCTGTCTCCTTCTCTTGCTTTGCCTCTCACTAAAATTCTCAATCTCTCCCTCTCTTCTGGCATATTTCCATTACCTTTTAAACATGCAACTGTAACCCCGATTCTAAAAGAGCCCAACCTTGACCCTAACTCCCCATCCAACTACCACCCTATCTCGCTACTGCCTTTTGCGTACAAGATCCTTGAAAGACTTGTGTATGTGAGATTGACAGACTTCCTCGAGTCAAATTCTCTGCTCAACCCACGTCAGTCTGGTTTCTGCACTCAGCATTCTGTAGAAATGGCTCTAACCAAAGTATCAAATGATCTACTCCCTGCAAAATCTCATGGTCAATACTCTATCCTAATTCTCTTTGACCTTTCCGCTGCTTTTGATCATCAACAGCTTCTTCTCATTCTCCGTAATCTACAAGATATTGCTCTCTCCTGGTGCTCCTCTTACCTCATCCAGCGCTCTTATAGTGTCTCTTTCTCTGGCTCTGCCTTTTCACCCCAACCTCTCTCTGTTGGTGTCCTCCAAGGTTCAGTCCTTGGTCCCCTACTTTTATCGATCTATAATTGGTAAACTCATCAGCTCCTTTGACTTTCAATATAACTTCTATGCGAGTGACACCTAAATCTATCTGTCCTCCCCTGATCTCTCCAAGCCCCTCTTGACTAGTGTCTCTGACTACCTCTCTGCTATTTCTAACTGGATGGCTGCCCACTTCCTTAAGCTCAACTTGTCCAAAACAGAACTTTTGGTCTTTCTTCCCTCAAGTGTTGCTACCCCCGTTTCTGTCTCCCTCCATGTTAATGGTGCTACTATCAGCTCCACCACACAGACTCGCAGCCTGGCAAAGAGCGTTAGTCATCGCATTCCTTCAGAATTGGAGTTGCAATGGAAGCGGCGAGGTGTGGTTTAAGTGATGGAATCATTCAAAAGCTGGGAAGATGGATTTCTAATAGATTTCAATTATATGGCAAACCTCATTTGTTATAAAAAAAATAAATAAAAAATTGATTAAGGAATTTCTTATGTGTAATTGGTAATTGGTTCATAAAATTGTGGTTTTCAAGCAATTGGTGCATATACTAATATTTCTCTGTAAGGTAACAAGAAGCCGGTGATTGCCTGGGTTATTCATCACTTGTTTGTAGTGTGGGCCCAGAAGAGGGCACAGGAGTGCACATATGGCGAGAATCTGAGTTTGAAGAGCGCTTCAGTTAAAATATTTTGGAAAGGCACCCGTGGTGCTGAGTGGTCACAGTTATTCGAAATGTTGCAACAATGTTTATCAATTTTTACCTATCCAGATTTAATAATATTTAGGAGATAATCACATTGGAACTACAAAATCTGTGAATTTGTTACAAGAGATTAAGAACGGTCTGGTTGTGTAGCACAAATTTTTCCAGAAGTGCGTTTATTTGGGGCCAGAAATGATAGCAAGACATTGCTGGCTAAAAATAAGCTATTTGAAACCATTGGAAAGGGTGCATTAAAAATTTAAACAGAGCGCTAGAAAAGTTTTTGCCAATGTTGGGAATGCATTCATATAGGCACATAGATAATGAGGGCAGTTGCGCAGGTTTCTATAGGAGTGATGCAATTCATTTGTCTGACATAGGCTTGGACATATTTAATTTGGGGATTCAGTCTATGGTAGAGATGGCTATAGGTTTTGGAGGGGGAACCGAGTTTGGTTGCCCAGAACCTCGGTGGCGTTAGGATAGAAGTAACCCTCCTGGGCATCACAGAAGGGTGGATTTGGTTTATTTGGTTGGAAAGATATATTTATGACTCCTGGTTTTAAGGGGCAGAGCCTGGAAATGGTTATTGGTTATTTGTTTTTGTTTTTAAAGTTATGGTTTATTATTATGATTATGGATGTTTAAATCGGAATTGTGAAATCCGTAATAAATGTAAAGGTCATTCCCCAAATATTTTTAATTAATAAGAAAATAAACAGTTTAAAGGAAGAAGTTGTGTTTTGGTTATACTATGTATAATTACAAACCAAAAATCATTGTGCTCTCAGAATCATGGTTAACGACTAAAATACCAGACACCGCCATTGCAATACAGGGGTATTCATGTTTTAGAAATGACAGAGCAAAGAGAGGAGGAGGCATTGTTATTTATGTTGACAATTCCATAAAGTTTACCCCTTTACAAAACCTTAGTCCTCCTGCCACCTTTGATTTCCTTTCTGGCACAACTGAGATCCCGTGCAGTAAATCAATCATTGTTGCAGGAATCTACTGCCCACCTAGCTCCGCTGTGCGTTCCCTTTCTGACACAGCCCATCTCCTTAGTGAAACCATAGCTTAAAACCCCAAAAGTGAACTGTTGGTCTTTGGAGATTTTAATATTGATTGGCTGAATCCTAAAAATAATAATTCTTGCACGCTGTTTAAGACTTTGCAGCTCAATTAACGCAATTAACGCAATTAATCTCCTCCCCAACTCGCATAAACATTAAAAGCCATAACCATACCCTGCTAGATTGGATTCTCTCCACTTCTCCTGATAGAATCCAGGAGGCCGGTGTTCTCCCAAACAGTTTCAGTGATCACTGTTTAGTGTACTACATGCGCAAAATAAAGGCTATTAAATCCTCTCCCAAGGTTAAAATAACTAGGTCCTTCAAAAAATTTAATCTCAAAGCCTTTCTTAATGACATCAAGAACCTTCCATGGCACAGATTAAACATTATCCCAGATCTAGACTGTGCTGTTTAATTCTTTCCGTCTGAACTCCTACAAATTTGGAATTTGCGTGCCCCGCTGAGTAAGGTGAGGGTAAAAGGATCACATATGAACTGGATCACAGCTGACCTCATCCAAATGTACCAGTTTCGGGAGTCTTTGTGGTCAAAGTTTAAGCGTACTGGCTCTATGAATGATCACTGTGCATCATTGTGCCAAGGCCCAATATTTCTATGAAAATCTGAACAATAACATCTCAAACCTTAGAAACTTTTGGAAAGTCATAAATAAACTACAAACTCCCCCAATCCGCTCCCAACCCTCCACTGTCAAAGTGGATAACCAAACCCTGCAACTTCCCTTAGATGTAGCAAATGCCTTAAACAATTATTTTGTCGGGGGCTCTACTGCCCTGACTGCAAAGCTAATAAATGACACGCATCCTGAAACTACAAATGTGGATCAAGTCCCATTAAATTTGCAAAGGCCCAATATAGACAAGTTCATTTTTAGACCTGTACCTGTTAGTGTCATTAAAACAATCCTGACCTGATCATATCCCAGCAATGCTGTTGAAGCTCAGTGCGCCGGCTATTGCTAAACCCATTGCAACTCTAATTAAAAAATTCTTGGTGTCTGGATACATACCCAAGCTTTTGAAGACTGCGAGAGAAGTGCCTATCCATAAAAGTGGTAACACTACTTTGGTTTCTAACTATCGTCCAATATCATTGCTCCCAGTATTGTCAAAAATCTTAGAAAAATGTGTCCATACGCAACTATGTGAGTACTACCAACAATCAAACTATCGGACCCCTGATCAATCGGGCTTTCGCCAGAATCACTCCACTACAACTGCCCTCTTAAAAGTTTGCAATGACATCCAAACTGGCATGGAACAAGGAGACCTAACTGGAGCTATTTTCCTTGATTTTGCTAAGGCCTTTGACGCTGTAGACCACGACATTCTACTGCACAAACTCAAAAACTCAGGTATTGGTGATCGTTCACTAACCTGGTTTCGATCGTATGTATCAGATCGCTCGCAATATGTGTCCATTTCTGACAGCGACTCCCTCCCTCTCCCAGTCACGTGTGGTGTTCCCCAAGGTTCCATTCTCGGCCCCCTACTATTTACATTATTTATAAATGATCTGCCTAATGTCTGCAAATCCTCAAATGTACACATGTACGCAGATGACACAGTAATCTATGTGAGCAAATCCAATCTACCGCAGCTTGAGGCTGTGCTCCAAGACCAGTTTACAGAGGTAGAAAGGTGGATCCCAAAAAAAAAAATCTCTTCCTGAACACTGACAAAACTGTCACAATGATTTTTGGAACAGTACCTAAATTACACAAATTACATAATTCCCACCTATCCATCAAAACAAATTCAAATGGCACACTGACGGCAGTCCACTCTTTCAAATACTTGGGTATGATGTTAGACCCCAATCTATATTTTGGCCTGCACATAGAAAAGCTTGCATCTAAACTTTATCCAAAAATAGGTGCCCTGTACAGAAACAAAGCCTGCCTAAGCCCTACAGTAAAGGAAAAGATTGTACAGCAAATGCTGCTGCCAATCATTGATTATGGGGATGTAGTATATGCATCTGCATCGCAATCCCACATTAACAAACTCAACACATTGTATAACTCGTTCTGCTGATTTGTGCTACAATGTAATTACAGGACCCATCATTGTGACATGCTAAAAGAACTAAACTGACTGTCGCTGGAATCTAGAAGCACCCTTCATCTTTTCAGCCTTGTGTTTAAGAGCTTTTCTGGGAAACACCCACCCTACCTGAACAAAATGCTTTCCCCAGCTGTTCCCACTTCCTATAAACTCCGATCCAGTAACAACACTTTACTTAGTCTACCTCAATACAAAAAGAAAGCAGCCCGATCCTCCTTCTCCTACAGAGCAATTGTGGAACGACCTCCCGCACAATTTAAAATCATCCCTAAGGCTAAAGTCCTTTAAGAGATCCCTCTCTACATACCTCAAAACAGAATGCACCGGTCATGGTTGATTATATATTTCCTACCTGTTCTATGTTAAATTTTGTATTTATTGTGTATTAATATTGTTTTTGTATTTTATTGTACCCTAATGTAACAATGCAATGATTTGTGGACCCAGGACATACTTGAAAACAAGAGAAATCTCAATGTATCTTTCCTGGTAAAATATTTTATAAATAAATAAATTAATTAAGAATGCAACATTCAAACCCCCGTGTAGTCCACAAAATCTGGAGTGGCAAAGGTTGCCTACTCCTGCTCTATACCATAACCTTTGACATGAAACATATTTCTTATCATAAAGTAAAAACCAAAGGTTGTTGCTGCCGTCCAGGAGTGATGGGAGTGAACGCAGGACTTATCTTTTTGTAAACTGCTTATCATACCTCAAATTTTGTGAGGTATGAATGTGAGACATATGTGGTTAGGCTGTTATGGGTTTGTCAGTAACACAACTTGTGTCACTGGCAAAACACCAAAATGGTTAGATTTGCCTGGAAAGGGAGGAAGAGGGCTACCCGAAGAACATACCACTCACAGCAGACTATGCTGAAGGGCTCTCTGCATAGTGGCCCAGCAGAGTGTAACTATGCCATATGATGTGCTTGCGCTGTGGTATTTAAGGTCAGACCTCTGGTGGCCGTGGACACTAGGTAACAAAATCACAGTGGTGGGAAAAGACTCCGCAATTGAGTCTGCCCCGGTTAAATTTGGACAGTTTGGAGGCCTGTGTTATGGATGTTGCTCAAACTGAACTTTAAGGCAAACATGAATGCTTTATCTTGGCATATGTGTTTTGCACATGCCTCTGACTGACATGTAAAGCACTGCCCGGCAGCTTCTTTAATTCACAGGCTCCTAAAAAGAAATAATTAATTAATTAACACTTGAGATTTTTCACAAATGGATATTAAATCTACATACTACAGGGAACCACGGAAATGCCATATGTGTAATGAATCAACTGCCAGTAAGTAAAATGAACATTTGGACAACTGTAGCTACACAGAGACAAATTAATTCACAGGTTTATGAGACCATATGAAGTAGCAGTTTAGTACACTGGATTCAAAGTTCATCTCATAAAAAAATCAATTTTATTTGTAAACTTGACACAGGCAGGGCTTAGCCTTTGATCTTGACAAATGTCCAATACTGCATATGACTAGTGTTCAAAGGTCAAATAATTGATGTAATAAACAATAACATTCTAGTTTTGCTCCCCAGGGATGTATGGATTTAGTGTTCTATGTAATCTGTTTTATAATCTACTTTCCAGCTGCGGATTACACAATTCAAATAAACCACATATCAGCATCTTGTGTGGCCTTTTTCTTTTCGTATCAGTTATTGTGTGTCACTGATCTTTACTAGCTATAAGACTATGGGATGTGTTTACTAAACACTAAATTGCAGTGACTTCAAATGCCAATGGCAACATTTCGATAAAGGTGGTGATTTGGAAACATTGTCTAAGTCAGCCATTGTCAAGGACTGACAGTTATAGCTTAAACAAACCTGTTTTCCTGACACTATAGTGCCAGGGCCGTTTGAAGGAATTTGGGGACGATGTTTGCTATATGACACGGAGGCGATGTTTGCTATATGATCTCGCAGGAAGAGGATTGGGCGGATGCACCAAGTGAGTCTCTGCGCTGGAAAATGGTAAGTTAAAATATTTTTTCCTTTAAAAAAAATGCAGTTTAGGGAGGACACTGAATCTAAACAGTGAGGAGACACTATAGCATCAGGAATAAATGCATGTATTCCTAATTATATAGCGTACCTTTAAGGCTGCCATTTTTACATGACTGCTTGCATGACTTAAAAGTTATTTGACCACACTGAAGTTTTCTACAAAACTCTCAACCTGCCTTTTTACTCGTAACATTTTAATTGTGTATTGGGTATTGACTAAAGGGAAATAGGTTAAAATCTGGGGTGCCAATAGGACTGGGGAGAAAGGGGGCAGGGCTAGTTATACTTTTGAGTCACTGGTTCTGACCAAAGGGGCGGGTCTGCCAAGAAGAGGGTGGATCCACACAGAGGACTAGAAGGTCAGACCCTGCCTGTCCATTATCCAGGACAAACCCTGCAGGTAGCACTATTTGAGTGGACTCTGCAGGATCCTAATGTCCTGAGCATAGTGTGAGCATGTCTAATGATGCACTTGCACTATACTTGTTGGGGGCAAAAAGTGGGGAACCAATGTCTCGATTTAATATTGTTGGATAAGCTTTCCAAATGATTTAATATTTTTGGATAAACTTTTCAAATAACTTTCTCAACATATTAAAATATCAAAACATATACCATGTATAAAAGGATATAATCATTAAATCTAGTGATGTCGCGAACCGTTCGCGAACTTGCCGCGAACGGTTCGCCGCGGTTCGCCACGAACCGTTCGTGGCGAACTCCGGTCAGCTGACACATCCCTGCCAATCTCTGGCAGACCCTCCCTCCCAGACCCTCCCACCTCCTGGACAGCATCCATGTTGAAGCTGCCTTCAACATGGATGCTATCCAGGAAGTAGGAGGGTCTCGGAGGGAGGGTCTGCCGGAGATTGGCAGGGATGTGTCAGCTGACCGGAGTTCGCCGCGAATGGTTTGTGGCGAACCGTGGCGAACCGTTCGCGGCAAGTTCGCGAACGGTTCGCGACATCACTAATTATATCATATAGTCTAAAAATCTTACAAAAGGAAACTATTGATGAAGGACTACTAAACTGGTTCATGGATTGCAGGAAAAAACTTACCAGGAAAGTTTAAACAATCTTAACATGTATAGCTTGGGGGAAAGACTAGACAGGGGGGATATAATAGAAATATTTAAATACATAAAGGGAATCAACACAGTAAAGGAGGAGACTATATTTAAAAGAAGAAAAACTACAACAACAAGAGGACATAGTCTTAAATTAGAGGGGCAAAGGTTTAAAAATAATATCCGGAAGCATTACTTTACTGAGAGATTAGTGGATGCATGGAATAGCCTTCCAGCTGAAGTGGTAGAGGTTAACACAGTGAGGAAGTTTAAGCATGCAGGGGATAGGCACAAGGCTATCCTAAACTTAAAGGACCACTTCAGCTTAATGAAGTGGTCTGGGTGCCAGGTTCTTCTAGGGTTAACCCATTCTTTTATAAACATAGCAGTTTCAGAGAAACTGCTATGTTTATGAATGGGTTAAGCCTTCCCCCAAATCCTCTAGTGGCTGTCTCATTGACAGCCACTAGAGGCGCTTGCATGCTTCTCACTGTGAAAATCACAGTGAGAGCACGCAAGCGTCCATAGGAAAGCATTGATAATGCTTTCCTATGCGACCGGCAGAATGCGCACGCAGCTCTTGCGCATTCAGCCGACGGGGAGGAGAGGAGTAGGATCGGAGGAGGAGAGCTCTCCGCCCAGCGCTTGAAAAAGGTAAGTTTTACCCCTTTCCCCCTTCCAGAGCCGGGCGGGAGGGGGTCCCTGAGGGTGGGGGTACCCTCAGGGCACTATAGTGCCAGGAAAACGAGTATGTTTTCCTGGCACTATAGTGGTCCTTTAAGATAAGGCCAGGGACTAATTAAAATTATTTCAAAAAATTGGGCAGACTGGATTGGCCGAATGGTTCTTATCTGCCGTCATATTCTATGTTTCTATTTTTCATACTATTAAATCATTTAACATTTTTAACCAAAGATATAAAATTATTTCTATAGCTTATCCAACAATCATTGATCCACGTAGTCCTTTCTTATAAAAAAAATCTAACATTTGTTACAATGATGGACTGGAATATAGTTACGAGAAAACAAAGACTAACATCAATCACTATATTATTACTTTTTATTATGTTGAGTAAGCATTACAATACACCCATAAACAAGTCAAACATGTTAAGAGGCCACTATCTCACACTAATTTAGATACAATTAAAGGGACACTCCACACACATAAAGCATTCAGCTCGTTTAATGTGCTATGTGTCAGGAGCATCTCCTCTTAATTGCTGCTTATAAAAGTTACTAATTAGCACTTTTACAAATAATTTTACCTCCCTGGCTAATCCACAAAGCTAACGAAAGTGGTACGTATACTCTTATAAAGTGCACCTGCATTCTCCCCAAGTAAAAGTGTGCCTGTTGGTCTCTAAAAGCATTTTAGCTCTTTCCACCGACTCCCTGTTCGAAAACTCCCTGGCTTTCAGCCAACCACAAACGCTTCTCAATTAGATATTATTACTAAAATAACTGGGCATGAAGTAATAAAATATATAATTTAACGTTATGCTAAATTATATATTCATTCTTATAGGAGCTGTTAAAGTGGACCTGTCATAAAAAAAAAAAAAAAGTTCTACAAATGTAAGATTATGAGCAGTTCATAATACAATCTGTAATCTATTTGTTATGGGATGCCTAATCACATAATTGTTCTGTTTGTAATGTAATGTCTTACTTGTGCAAGGGTGCCTGGATAAGGGGTGGTGCGAAATAAATTGTGTAAGATTGGATGGCAGGGTCAACTTATGTATAGAAGATAAAGAGTGAATGAGTTTATATTTCTGCTCAAGCCTCACAGAGTACTTTAAGGTTGATTATCCCTAGTTGTGAGCCTTGATACTTGCCAAAGGTCAGAATACAGACTTGATTAATTGACTGTAATCATGGCCACCCGCAGTGCCAGGGGATCTATGTGGGGACATTTTAGGTTAGTTATAAAGAACAATTCTGGGGTAAAGTTAAAAAGAAAAGCAATGACACTGGAATTGTTCAACTTTTAGAACTAAAATTAGCACGGTTTTATGAAGCATAGGTCATGTCAAACTAACTTGATTGAGTTCTACGAAGAAGTAAGTAGAAGTATAGATCAGGGTGTTGCCGTGGATGTGATCTATTTGGATTTTGCCAAGGCATTTGATACAGTTAGATACAATAGATTATTGTTCAAACTCAAGGAAATCGGTCTAGATGAAAATGCTTGTTCTTGGGTAGAACATTGGCTTAAAACAAGAGTGCAAAGAGTTGTCATTAATGGTAAATTTTCAAGCTGGACAGAGGTGGCAAGTGGTGTCCCTGAGTGGTCTGTTCTGGGACCCCTTCTATTTAACATGTTTATAAATGATCTTGAAGAAAGTCATGTTTCAGTGTTTGTAGATGACACAAAACTTTGTAAAATAATACAATGTGAGCAAGATATTACTTTGCTGCAGAGGGATTTAGATAGACTGGGGGACTGGGCACTCAAATGGCAGATGAAATTTAATGTTGAAAAATGCAAAGTTATGCACTTCGGCGTAAAGAATACACAAGCAACGTATACCCTTAATGGAAGCGAATTAGGGATAACAACACATGAAAAGGACTTGGGAATTGTTATAGACAACAAACTATGCAACAATGTGCAATGTCAATCAGCAGTGGCCAAGGCCAGTAAGGTATTGTCATGCATGAAAAAGGGCATTCATTCTCGGGACGAGAATATAATTTTGCCTCTTTATAAATCACTGGTAAGACCCCATATTGAATATGCTGTGCAATTTTGGGCACCTGTTCTAAAGAAGGATATTATGGCACTAGAAAAAGTGTGGAAGCGGGCTACAAAATTAATAAAAGGAATGGAACATATCAGCTATGAAGAAAGGTTAACAAATGTAAACATATTTAGTTTAGAAAAATGTTGCCTGAGAGGGGATATGATAACATTATACAAATATATTCGGTGCCAATACAAACCATTGTGTGGAAATCTATTCACAAACCGGACTTTACATAGGACACCAGGCCATGCGTTTAGACTTGATGAAAGAAGATTTCATCTAAGGCAAAGAAAAGTTTTTTTTTTTTACTGTAAGTACAATCAGGATGTGGAATTCTCTGCCTGAAGAAGTGGTTTTATCAGAGTCCATACAGATATTCAAACAGCTACTAGATGCATACTTGCAAAAACAGAATATTCAAGGATATAATCTTTCAATGTAGGGTAATACATGATCCAAGGATAAATCTGACTGCCATTCTGGGGTCAAGAAGGAATTTTTTTCCTAGCTTGTTGCAAAATTGTGCTTCAAACTGTTTTTTTTTTTGCCTTCTTTTGCATCACAGCAAAAAACAAATGTGAGGAAGGCTGAACTTGATGGACGCAAGTCTCTTTTCAGCTATGTAACTGTGTAACTAGTAGTCAGAACTGCACTTTAAACACAGACATTTCCCATTTTTATTTGCCATGTAGTGAGCACTTTAAAAAAAAAAATATTTTATAGGAACTGTCTAGATCAGTGGTTCCCAAACCAGTATTCATGGCCCACCAACAGTCCGGGTTTAGTCACTATCTCCCCTGGAATAAGCAGGGAAATACATAAATCATGGACTGTTGGTGGGCCAAGAAGACTGGTTTGGGAACCACTTGTCTAAACACCATAACTACTACATTCTGCTGAAGCCATTGAGCAGTCGGCACCCTCCCCTGTTCTTATTCATCCCAGGTTCTCTGAGGCACCCACAGCCTGTTCTCACCTCACCAGAATTGCTAAAGTTCCACTTCCACTTCCACATTAACAATATCAATTATCCATCTGTGTACAGAAGGGATGTACAGGACAACATGTCTCTTTAGGGAGCAACTAGAAAACAATTCTTTCTGTATACCTTGAGCAATTAAAAAATTAACAGGAGCTAAATGACAATTTAGGCTGGTAAAGAGGAAGATAATCCATTGGGAGATAATGAAATGGAGAAAACAAATCAGTCCACAGTTACAATTTGACTTTTATTTATGTGTTATAGAAGTAAAAGTACAGATGAAAATAGTATCTTGTAATAACTTTTTTATTGGACTAACACACTTTTGGAAAGACAAGCTTTTAGAAGATCCTAAATGCTCCCAAAAGGTGTAATTCTGTACCCATGGTATGTGTACTGTCCTCCTGACTTTTCACTTTGTAACACTAGAGTGAATAGATTGTACCTTACCTACATTGATTTTTTTCACATTTTTAATACATAAATAAAAGTTATGTTTTAACTGTTCTTTTTCTCCTTTTTTACTTGCTGTATCTTGCTATACCTTCTTTGACAATCAGGGGTCATAATGAGTGTATTCCTTAACCACTTAAAGGGACTCTATAGTCACCAAAACAACTTTAGCTTAATGAAGCAGTTTTGGTGTATAGATCATGCCCCTGCAGTTTCACTGCTCAATTCTCTGACATTTAGGAATTAAATCACTTTGTTAATGCAGCACTAGCCACACCTCACTGCATGTGAATTGCACATCCTTCCTAAATGCTACCTGTAAAGAGTTATCTAATGTTTACACTTCCTTTTTTGCAAATTCTGTTTAACTTAGAATTTCTTATCTCCTGCTCTGTTCATAGCTTGCTAGACCCAGCAGGTCGGGGCAGTAGGGAGGCCTGGTGTAGCCTCACATTGTAGTATACACAGCATTGTGTGTCATCAAAATTAAACTTTTGATGACACACAAAAGTCCCAATGCAGGGACTGACAGAGGGAGGAGACATTAGATGTGTGGGTGGACAGGAAGAAAAGCCTCGCCAACGCATTTATTATAGACTATAACGGTGCAAGTTGGAAGCATAAAAGACCACTGAGCAGCAGGTTGCAGTAGTCAATGCAAGAGAGGCTAGTGGCATGGATCAGCACCTTAGCTGTGTCCAGTGTTAAATAGAGGTGGATACATGCTATGTTTTGAGATAGAAGCAACAGGATTTGGCAATTGATTGGACATGAGGGGTGAAGGAGAGGTCGGAGTCAAAGAGAACATCTAGTCAGCAAGCCAGTGAGGTAGCTGATGGTAGCGCCGTTAACTTGGAGGGAGATAGACAAGGGAGTAGAAACACTTGAGGAAGGAAAGACCGTAAGTTTAAGGAAGTGAACAGACATCCAATTAGAAATAGCAGTTAGGCAGTCAGAGACACGAATCAAGAGGGGTGGCAAGAGATCAGGAGAGGACGATAGATCTGCATGTCATCCACATAGAAATGATATTGGAAGTCAAAGGAGCCGATGAGTTTACCAAGGGAGGCAGTATAGATCGAGTACAGGAGGGGACCAAGGACTGAACCACCAAAGAACACCAACAGAGGGGATTTGGGGAGAAGATGCAGAGCAAGAGAAGAATCACTGAAAGAGCACTGGGAGAGATAATAGGAGTGTCAAAAGCTGCTCAAAGTACTTTAAATAATTTAAATGCAGCAGTAGTGTGATTGTGCTGCCGCAGTAAATTAAAAAATTACTTTGTCCCCACCCCCAACAGACTGGCACTGTCCACCTCTGTGTCTGGGATACCTAAACTGGAAGGGCTTCCTGCTTGCCACCTGCTGCAGGAGGGGCATTGGGGTCTGCCAGCTACCCAGCAGTGATCTATGTGTGTTGCAGCTTGAGAATGAGCTCTTCCTCTCATCCTGCAATCACACAGTACAGAGTGTTTAGAGCCCATATGTAATCTGTGAGCTAAGAAATCTATCTGCTGATGTCAGTACTGACATCAATACAGGGAATCCCTAGAGAGGTGTGATTAGAGGGTGGTATTAGGGCTGGGATAAGAGGGTAGTATTAGGACTGGGCTTAGAGGTAGGATCATACATTGCATAAGCCTGCCACAATGTCAATGTACCCCATTCTTGGCAGGTTCTACTCCAGACACCTAATGCCTTCTTTTATGAGATTAATCCACTTACTTGATAAATACTTCCTCCTGGGAGTCTCTGTAGGGCAAGGTTAAATAGGACCTGCCAAGAATGGGGTACATTGACGTCGTGGCAGGCTTGTATGATCATATACTGTAATTAAACCCACATTATTTTTATTAAGTGAGGTTTTTTTTAAAATAAAACTATTACAATTATTGTTTATTAAAATTGCTGTTTATCGAATGAGGGAGTGCAAAACATTCTGACTCCAAAACTTGAATTTTATAAGTTATTCTCTAATCTTTTACCTGTCAACATATAAAGGAGTTTGTGCTAAACAATTGTTTCTGCACCTGTTTCAGATCAGAACGGAGGTCATTACTACATACATCTATAACTCATTTGGTAATTTACTCTTGATCAACAGACATTTCAAATAGTGTTCTCCAGTTTCTCTTAGCAGTTCCGATGAGTTGAGTAAGGTGCCAAGGTATCATGTCTTATAATTTGTTTACGAAGCTGTGACCTTAAATTCTCAGCCATAAACATAGTACAATTGCCACTTTATGACTCTATATATGGCTGTGCCAGCAGTAAACCTTTCAGTGGATAACAGTGCATCACTGATGTTTTTCAGGAAGTGCACAGACACTGCTAGTAATCATCAGTGAATTGCATATCTGAATTCATTGCATATCTGAAACCTACTTTAACGTGTGGTTCTACAGGGCCTGCTAAATCAGTGTGCATCAGCCCTAATACTGTTGTGGCTATGGTATCTGGCTCTTTTTTTTTTTTTTGCTATTAACAAATTTTACTTGGTTGCACGCATCACAGTTCAGGGTAGACTTGCCAATCATATCCTTTTGCAACATTATCATAATTACAGTGACCTAGGATTTCATGCCAAGTTTGAATATCATAACATGCATGACAGCTATCATTATTTTAAAAGAAAGTATTTAATTAGTAAAGCCTATTGTATTTCTGAATTATGAATTTGGTACAATTCTTATAAGTGAATTAATTCCTGCTTTGTTGAAAGCTGATTGACATGCCATTGTTTGTTGCTGCGTCTACAGAAAAGAGGTCTTGAGGGTATGAAGGTAGGTACAGCTTTTTCTTTAGCATTGTTATCACTCTGTTTATTTCGCTGTCCGCTGAGAGATCTTGTGGTGGAATCTCGGTAAAAATAAATTTAGTAGGCCGAGATTACCACGTGGCATGTGTACGTGCATATGCTGACGTATCGATCAGTTGGTTGCACGAGGCAAGATACGATCAGTAGTGTACGGAGCATGTGCAAGAATACAGGATGTAGTATTCCCCTCCTCCATTGTGCTGGACAAGCCATGCGGTCAAGCAGGAAGTTAATTCTTATTTGTAATGATTGGTCAAGAGAATGTGCGGGTGGAGCTTAATATGGGAGGAGTTATGTGCCTATATAGGGAGCCTGCACTATTGTTCGGGGCTCAGAACTTGCTGTATTTTTGGTGACATTAGTCCCTCTGAGTCCCGATCGGTGATCCAATAAAGAATCTCTTCCTTCCTGAAGAAACCTGTGTCCATCTCTCTGTGCTTTGCTTCCGTCAGTTTCTCCGGTATCATTTGGTGCATTGGCCGGGAAGCTCATCGTTCAACGGTAGCTGAGAGGCAGAGGCGTGAGACGGTCTATCTTTGCCCACGTTCTCTACGGCTGCACCCCTGAACTTCTGCGTGGACCTCCCTTCGTCTCGGCGCCACTGGTCTGTTGTCCAGGAGATCATCGGCCTCTACGTAAGAAGTGCTGGGGTGTCCCCGTCGATGAGTGTGAACTCAGGTTCAGGAACGAGGAGGTAAGACAACTGCTGTTTTAGACGGCAGACCCACTAGGGGTATACCGATTGTGCGGTAGGCCCAAAAGGGGTTTAAATCTGTGTATGGAATCTGCCCCTCTGTCGGAGGGAAGGAGCGAAGGCGCACCGCTCGATCGAACGCTCTTTAGTAAGACCGTTTGATCTGGTTAGTCAGGCGGGGTCCTGTGTAAATAGCCCTAGCCGGACACCGGTGTCTTGTCTAGACTAGCGTTCTAGGGTGTATATTACGTTCGCTAGGTCGGAGGGACCGGGAGACTAAGCGGCGCCTGTGTAAATTCGGTTCGCTAGCTCTCAACCTATCTTGGCTAAGTGGGAAGGCGTGTAAATTTGGAACCCACTAGACTTTTGATAGAGTAAATAGACTAGAAGGGCAATTTTGTAAATTCCGCCCTCTAGTTCGCTATATGTGGTGCTTGGGCAGTGTGGCTAACCAAAACGGGTGTATATAGTTTTAGGTAGTCCATTCAAGGTACTGGCCAATAGTTTAGTTGGGATTGTAAATGTGTTAAAGATTGTTAGTAAAGTGTATATCTTGTTAGATAGCGCGAGCTCAGCCGTCTAGCGAGAGTGTTAATAGTGTGTTGCTGTATCATAGTGCACGGTACCATAACCCTGTATATTTACTGACACTGTATATAAGTACTAATCATTGTCGTCTATTGCATGTTTAACACCGTAACCACTAATAATTGTATTGTGACCTTAAATTGTGCTTTGACCTATGCTAACCGTACTGTAACCGATACTAGTAAAAGACGATGTTACTGGGGTGTGTTATAGACGGGTAATTCATATATAGAGAATTATAGCGTGGGTGACTGTATAGTTTCGCCAAAGGGCATAATATTGATTATTTAGTGACTGGTGTAACAGCTGTGTGTGTACGGGAATTCCCTGAGTGATTATTGTGTTATTGTGTACGTTTCACTCGGTAACTGTACCACGTGGTGCTGTTGCCAGAGGAAACGGGTGTGACTGTTGAATAAGAACGCGTGCATAGTATTCGTTGTCAACGACGTTCCATTGATAAGTATGGGCGCGTCAGAGTCAACGATTTCGGATCCCTTAGGTTGTATGGTAAAGAATTTTAAAAAGGGATTCAAAACATGTGATTTTGGGGTTAAAATGTCTCCTGTACGTTTGGTCACTTTGTGCACTAGGGAGTGGCCTACTTTGGTTGCGGCATGGCCGCCGCGTGGCAGTTTGGATCCAACCCTGGTACAGCGTGTACACGTGGCTGTATCAGGTAGGCCTGAACTTTACGGACAGTTTCCATACATTGATTGTTGGGGGCAGGCCGTAAACGACTCGCCAAAATGGATCCGGATATGCCACGAGGAGCAATGTCGCCTCATGGTGGCCAGGACTTGTTTGTCCACTAGGACTGGTGTTAGGCCCATTTTGGACACGCCCCCTGAGTCCGAGATCCCTTTGCCGCCCCCTTACTTTCCTTTAAGAGGAAGTGACGCGAATGCAGGAAGTTCTGCACCCCTTCCCCTATTGCCCCCATCCACTTCCGCTTCCTCCTCCAGTACAGAATCCACCCCCCCTCGTATTAAAACTCCCCTTCCGGAACCAGGACCAACCCCCATTAGATCTGAATATCCTGATTTGGCGCCACTTCAAACTTCCGGTCAAGCTTCTTCTAGCTCGGCTCGGAGTATACTATTCACTAACTTTTCCCAAAATCAAGTTCCCACATCCTCATGCCCTATTACCTCTCGACCGGAACCTTTAACTGACGCCCCTCCACGTAGCCCCATACTAACCCGACAACTGACCGGTACCCAACAATTAAAACATTATCAGATGCCTCTTCGTCTGAATCCTGGGTCAGCCTATATCGATGCCGCAGGTCAAATGGCACATGCTGACCCAGTCTTCGTATATGTCCCGTTCACGACTACCGATCTCTTGAATTGGAAGACCCACAATTCCTCGTACACTGAGAAACCACAAGCTATGACCGATCTGTTCACCTCGATAGTTCAGACACATAACCCGACATGGGCTGATTGCCAGCAGTTATTAATGACATTGTTCAATAATGAGGAAAGGACAAGGATTAACCAAGCGGCCATTAAGGCGCTAGAGGAGAGAGCCCGTGCTTTAAATCAAGCCAATCCGGCAGCATGGGCCGCAACACATTACCCTAACACCGATCCTGACTGGAATGTAAATGGCGCAGATATGGCTCAACTTAAAGCCTATAGAGATGCTATAATTGCTGGCATGAAAGCCGGAGGGAAGAAAGCTATTAACATGTCGAAGACAGTTGAGGTGATTCAGAAAAGTGATGAAGCGCCCAGTGTCTTTTATGACCGATTATTGGAGGCATACCGCTTGTATACCCCCTTTAATCCGGAAGACGCTGATAATTCCCGAATGGTAAACTCCGCCTTTGTCAGCCAAGCTTACGGAGATATTAAGCGCAAGCTACAGAAATTAGAAGGGTTTGCAGGTATGTCTATCACCCAACTAATGGAGGTAGCGAACAAAGTATATATGAATAGGGAAACAGAAAGTAAGAAAGAGGAAGAGCGCAAGATGCGTAGAAAGGCAGATATGCTAGCGGTAGCGATCGCAGGCGTAGATAGACGGGGCCCAGATAGAGGCGATGGTAGATGGAATAGGGAGCCTTTGAGTAGGAATCAGTGCGCGTACTGTAAGGAAGAAGGGCATTGGAGGAACGAGTGTCCGCAAAGAGAGCAGTATGAGAGAGACTTACCCAGGGCAGGTTACGGAAACTTTAGAGGCAGAGCGAGAGGTAGAGGAGGCCCCGGAGGGAGTAATGGTAATAGAGGGAGTAATGGGAACAGAGGAAGTGTAAGGGAAGATAGGTACTATCCAGCAGCGCAAAGGTCCCGCGATAGAGAAGGTAGGGACTTTGTGGGATTGGCTGACACGGTCATGGAGGACTATTGATACCGACCGGGCTCCATCCCCCTTGGTCGAGCGGAGCCTATGGTCGATGTATCAATAGGGGGAAAAAGGAGTGCGTTCATGATCGACACTGGTGCTGAACATTCGGTGGTGACTAATCTAGTTGCTCCTCCATCTGGAAGAACTATTACTGTAATAGGAGCAACTGGAAGAAGTGCTGAAAAACCGGTTCTTAAAAGTCGACTCTGTACATTGGGAGGCCACGTAGTAAAACATCAATTCCTTTATATGCCTGAGTGTCCAGTCCAATTGCTGGGACGTGATATGCTATCCAAATTACAAGCGCAGATTACGTTCCTACCAAATGGAACAACATCCTTAAAGTTTAATGGACCTTCAGGTATTATGACATTGTCCGTACCAAAGGAAGAAGAGTGGCGACTTTATACAGTGTTGACTAGCCAAAACCCGAGGAGTGATGAATCCTTATTTAACATACCAGGAGTTTGGGCAGAGAACAACCCACCAGGACTGGCCCGCAATATTCCACCTATTAAAATCGAACTAAAACTTGGGGTTTATCCAGTAAGCCTGAGACAATATCATATTCCGCAGAAGGCTAAGAAGAACATCCAATCTTATCTGGATAAGTTCATACGGTATGGTATCCTAAAATTCTGTACTTCCCCCTGGAACACCCCATTGCTGCCTGTTCAAAAGCCCGGTACAGATGAGTATCGACCTGTGCAGGACTTGAGAGCAGTCAATGATGCGGTTGTTAGTATACATCCAGTCGTGCCCAATCCATATAACCTGCTTGCTTTAATTCCGGGCGGGGCTACTTACTTTACAGTCTTAGATCTCAAAGATGCCTTCTTTTGCCTCCGAATTGCCGCAGAAAGCCAATGTATCTTCGCTTTCCAATGGGAAAATGCTGTAACGGGCTCGAAACGCCAAATGACCTGGACAAGATTGCCCCAGGGGTTTAAAAATTCACCTACCCTATTTGGTTCAGCTCTAAGTCAAGATCTACTAGATTTCGAGTCTATCCCAGGAGAGTGTGTATTATTACAATATGTAGATGACTTGTTGATAGCAGCAGTTACAAAGGAAGTATGTCAGCAAGCAACGCACGATCTACTACACATTCTCTGGAAGGCAGGATACAAGGTGTCAAGAAGGAAGGCTCAGTTGTGTTTGCCAACTGTCAAATATCTGGGATTCCATATCTCTGAAGGTCAAAGAATTATGGGGCCAGAGAGAAAAGAAGCTGTGTGCCAAATACCGATACCCAGGAATAGAAGACAAGTGCGAGAATTCTTGGGGGCAGCAGGCTTCTGTAGGATATGGATTCCCAGCTACGCGATACTGGCAAAACCTCTGTATGCAGCTATCAAAGGTACAGAGCACGACCCCTTCTTATGGACTCAAGAACAGCAAACGGCATTCGAAGATGTGAAGAGGGCTTTGATGAGTGCCCCAGCATTAGGTCTACCTGACCACACACGGCCATTCTACCTGTATGTACATGAGCAAAGAAGAATGGCTGTGGGAGTATTGACACAGTACTTGGGATCATGGCAAAGACCTGTTGCCTACATGTCTAAGCAACTGGATGCAGTGGCCAGCGGACTTCCACCTTGTCTAAGAGCCGTAGCTGCAGCCGCCCTGCTAGTAGCTGAAGCCGATAAACTCACTCTGGGTCAAGAACTTTATGTACGAGTTCCACATGCAGTACAGACGTTGTTGGATTACAAAAGAAATCATTGGTTTAGTAACAGCCGTATGACCAAGTATCAAGCAATGTTGTGTGAAAACCCAAGAGTGCATTTAGAGACTGTAAATACCTTAAATCCAGCTACCCTTTTGCCACAACCTACTGAAAGTCAACATGATTGTTTGGAAGTAATGGATGAAGTATTTTCAAGTAGACCAGATCTTCGTGATTTTCCCATCCAGAACCCTGATGTTCAATATTACACCGACGGCAGTAGTTATGTAAAAGAAGGGATCCGCTATGCAGGATATGCAGTAACAACGATAGACAAGGTGATAGAAGCTCGGCCACTGGCAAAAGGAACATCAGCACAAAAGGCAGAATTGATAGCACTGACACGAGCGTTACAATTGGCTGAAGGTTTAAGAGTGAACATCTACACGGACTCCAAGTATGCGTTTTTAACCACTCATGCCCACGGAGCTTTGTATAAAGAAAGAGGACTATTGAATTCAGAAGGCAAAGAAATCAAATACGCAGCTGAGATCCTACAACTATTGGAAGCAGTGTGGGAGCCGAAAGAAGTCGGTATTATACATTGTCGGGCGCATCTGAGAGGAGATGGTGATGTAACCAAAGGGAATCGGATGGCAGATAGTGCAGCTAAGCGTGCTGCTGAATCAGGAAGACAGGAATATGTGGGGCATATAGCTGCTCTTATACCAACTCCACTGTCTCAATGGACTCCAATTTATACAGCTCAAGAAGAGGAGTGGTTAAGGACTGAACCTGGAAAGTATTTGGAGAACAAATGGTATCAGTTAGAAGATGGAAGAATAGTTATTCCAGCATCACTAGCGGTAGAAATTGTCCAAAACTATCATAACGGGACACATTCTGGGAGAGACAGTACAGAAGAATCTCTCAGAAAACATTTCTACATACCAAGATTGTCCAACTTGACTCAGGCCATTGTACGTAGATGTGTAACGTGTGCTAAAAATAATGCAAGACAAGGACCAGTAAAGCCACCAGGAGTCCAGTTTATGGGGGGACTTCCCATGTCCGATTTACAAATTGACTATACAGTGATGCCTAAATCGGGTGGACATCGCTACCTGCTGGTAGTGGTGTGCACCTATTCAGGTTGGGTAGAAGCATGTCCTACTCGTACAGAGAAAGCAGGAGAAGTCGTGAGATTCCTGCTACGAGAAATAATACCCCGATATGGACTACCCTGCTCTATAGGATCGGACAATGGTCCAGCTTTTGTTCATCAGTGCCTACAACAACTGACTCATATGCTTGGTATAAAGTGGAGGCTTCATACGCATATAGACCCCAGAGTTCTGGTAAGGTAGAGAGAATGAATAGAACTATTAAGAATCAGTTGGCTAAAATGTGTCAGGAAACCCAACTTAAGTGGAACGTTCTCTTGCCCATAGCTCTATTGCGAATCCGTAGTACACCTACCAGAAGGATGGGCCTCTCTCCTTTTGAAATCATGTACGGGCGACCACCTCCCGTGCTTGGTAACTTATGGGGGGATTTGAGTCAGTTGGGAGAAGGAATTACCCGGCAGCAGGTTGTAGAGTTGGGTAAGACTATGGAGGAGGTACAGAAATGGGTACAAGATAGATTACCTGTGAATATTTATCCCCCAATTCATAGTTACCACCCAGGCTACCAAGTGTGGATTAAAGAGTGGAATAATGTGCCGTTAGGGCCCAAGTGGAGAGGTCCTTATGTTGTTCTTCTGTCTACCCCTACAGCGATAAAAGTAGCCGAAGTGGCTCCGTGGATACATCACTCCAGGGTTAAACCAGCAGCAGCCGATTCCTGGCAAGTTACAGCAAATCCAGAGAATCCTTGCAAGATCCGGTTAAAACGCACGACTCAGTCGGAGTGACGAGGAACCTTGTAGATTACAAATTTTATTGTTTCAGAGACTTGGTAAGTGAGTGAGAAGGCTATAATAAAGCCTGTCCACTCACCAACGAGTGTATAAGTCAGGGAAAGTCTTGAGGGGACCCCTGTGAAGACGAGCAGAACTCCATTCCCTGCAGTCCTTACATCCTGGAAGTTGAGGTGCCTTCACACGGACGAAGACTGAGGATGACGACGAAAGATGTATTTTTAATAATGTTTATTTATGTGTATTTTTATATTCAGGAAGGTAGAGGTACCAACACTCCTAGCTGTGAGGTATGCATTAAGACTACAAGAACAGGTAACCATATATCCCAGACCCCAATTTGGCATTCGCAATATGAGTGTAAAGGAGATGTATCAAGATGTAGATACTTAAATATAGAATATAGTGTGTGTCATTTAGGAGTAGGAGAACCTAAGTGCTTCAGTCCTGAGTATCAACCCCATACAATTTGGTTGACTCTCAGAAATGGAGATCCTCAGGGGACCCTAATTAATAAGACGGTATTAGAATCCGTATATTCTTCAGGTGCTCTGCTATTTGATGCGTGTAAAGCAATATCAAGTGGTAGAAAGCCGTGGAATGTATGTGGGGATCTTAGATGGGAGAGGACGTATGGGTCTAACGATAAATATATTTGTCCCAGTAGTAAAATAAATATGTAAGTCCAAGATGCCCAAATAGAGATTATAACTTCTGCCCATATTGGTCTTGTGTGGGGTGGGCGACTTGGGGACAGACAGCAGACAAGGACATGATTGTGACTAAGTTACCTACTAATCCATATTGTAAGTCTATGGAATGCAATCCAATCCATATACTTATAAATAACCCTGACAAGTTCTTAGATAAATATGGTAATTTATTTGGGTTTCAAATATATGGGACGGGTTTAGACCCTGGGATAATATTGTTTATAGGGATAGAGACTGATACGGTAACCTCCCAAACTCATCAAGTATACCATTCCTTTTATGAAGAGATGAGCATAGATAATAAGATCCCCCATAATGCTAAAAACTTGTTCATTGATTTAGCCGAGAGTATTGCCGGTAGTCTTAATGTTACCAACTGCTATGTGTGTGGAGGTACTAACATGGGAGACCAATGGCCTTGGGAAGCAAAGGAGGTAATGTCCGGCTCTGAGGCAGTTGACCAATTAATATCTACACAAGCCGACTATCATATGAGTGTTAGAGGTAAATCTGAGTGGAGATTGAAGACCTCCATCATAGGTTATGTTTGCATAGCGAGGAAAGGAATGATGTATAATATTTCTGTAGGAGAATTAACTTGTCTAGGGCAAAAAGCTTATGATGATGATACAAAGAATACAACTTGGTGGTCGGCTTCAAATGTCTCAGAACCATCTAACCCATTTGCAAGATATGCCAATTTAAAGGACGTATGGTTTGATCTATCCATCACATCTAACTGGAGAGCCCCAGCGAATTTGTACTGGATCTGTGGTAAGAAGGCCTATTCGGAGTTACCACAGGACTGGGAAGGGGCATGTGTGTTGGGTATGTTGAAACCATCCTTCTTCTTGTTGCCTATTGAAACAGGTGAGACTTTAGCTGTTAAAGTGTATGATGTGAATCATAGGAAGAAAAGGGGACCCATAGAGATAGGTGCCTGGGAAGATAATGAATGGCCTCCCCAGCGTATTATAGATTATTATGGGCCAGCCATGTGGGCAGAGGATGGTACCTTTGGTTATAGAACCCTATTTATATGCTCAACCGCATTATAAGGTTACAGGCGGTGGTTGAGATCATTACTAACGAGACATCACAAGCGCTTAATCTTCTAGCGAAGCATAATACCAGGATGAGGACAGCAGTTTACCAAAATAGATTAGCCTTGGATTATCTTTTGGCAGTAGAGGGAGGTGTATGTGGGGAGTTTAACCTGAGCAATTGCTGTCTTCAAATAGATGACGAAGGGCAAGCAATAGCTGAGCTTACTAGCCATATGGTTAAACTAGCGCATGTGCCTACTCAGGTATTGAAAGGGTACAATCCAAGTAGTTGGTTTGGTAGCTGGTATGAGTGGTTTGGAGGGCTTAAGGCAGTGGTAGGTGGAGTCCTACTGATTTTAATGTTGTGTCTACTCCTGCCGTGTCTTATACCCTTAGTCGTTAGGTCTGTGCAAAGCCTGATAGAAAATATAGCAGAGAGGAAGGCTGCTGCACAGATAATGGCAATTTATAAATATAAGGCTCTAGATCAGGGAGAACCAATGCAGGAAGACGAGTGTTGAAGATTCACATCATAGGATAAGTCTGGTCTGGTTCAAAGGTAACTTGTGGTGTATGCAAACCAAGGTTAAGTGATGCCTCAAGTAATTGTAAATATCAAGAGGCATCAAAGGGGGGAATGTGGTGGAATCTCGGTAAAAATAAATTTAGTAGGCCGAGATTACCACGTGGCATGTGTACGTGCATATGCTGACGTATCGATCAGTTGGTTGCACGAGGCAAGATACGATCAGTAGTGTACGGAGTATGTGCAAGAATACAGGATGTAGTATTCCCCTCCTCCATTGTGCTGGACAAGCCATGCGGTCAAGCAGGAAGTTAATTCTTATTTGTAATGATTGGTCAAGAGAATGTGCGGGTGGAGCTTAATATGGGAGGAGTTATGTGCCTATATAGGGAGCCTGCACTATTGTTCGGGGCTCAGAACTTGCTGTATTTTTGGTGACATTAGTCCCTCTGAGTCCCGATCGGTGATCCAATAAAGAATCTCTTCCTTCCTGAAGAAACCTGTGTCCATCTCTCTGTGCTTTGCTTCCGTCAGTTTCTCCGGTATCAATCTCATCATTGCCTCTTCTCAGTGCCACACATTTTCTTTTTGCAAGCTCTGTTAAATGTTTCTCTGATTTAAAACTGTAATCAAAACTCTTGAACTTTCTGATGTTAGTAATAATAAGGGATTTGCCCCAGTATCAACCACTGTTTGTCATGGTTGTTAGCAATTGCTTGTTCGACATTGATTTTCCTTTTGGCCTTCAGTTTGCATCTTCATGTGACAGGCTATCACAAAAGCTACACCACATTTGACTAGCCTTCATGGTGACTGTTTAAGCACGCTCTGGCCCTATGTCCCTTTTGGCCACAATTGTACAAACTATGTTAGAGTCATCTCTCATTTTTAATGTAGGAGTCATGATACCCACTTTTAACATGTTATATTTATTTGGCCTAGCGTGTTGATTTTCAGCGTTTTCAAAACTTTTCAAGTGTATCTTAGACTCTGCAAAAGTTACTTTCCCATCACCCTGTGTAATATGGATAGCGAACAGTTTAAATGGCAAAGGCAAACCTTTCAAAATCATTGAAATCAGTAGTCTGCCACTCAAGGTTTCTCCAGCAATTCTCATTGCTGCAAGGGCTGTCTATGCTTGTATAATACAGTCCATCACACTCTCATTTGCACCTTTCTGAAGAGATATTAGCTCAGTGTTTAAACAAATTATCTAGGGTTTCCTTCAAACTTGAAGTGCTATTCTTCCATCATCAGTTACTTCAGTCATAATCAAAGATAAAGTTGATAAAATTGTATTGTCTATGAATTGAGTTAATTCAACATATGCTTCCTCATCCTTATGTCAGTCTTCATCCTCATCTTTGGCATTCACCGGCTTGCTCAGAATGGTTTCTTTCAGATTCTGCAA
>OW240915.1:183115379-183154038 GCA_933207985.1 Pelobates cultripes | reverse complement strand
AATCCGTATGTAAAAAATGCACAAAATTATTTTTTACCACATACTTTGGCATATATTGGTGAAAAATGGGGGCATGTTAAGGCACAATATGCACCTTATGAGATACCCTGGAGTGTCTACTTTTACAAATGGTAGGCCTTTGTGGGGTTTTTTTGAACAGTCAAACTGTTATAATACCCCAAATGGAAGCTAAGGCTCATTAAATTCATCTCTCAACATTCTACTGTGAATACAGAAAAGGACAGGTATCCTGTATGGCACTGTAACTTCACGAAATAGTGCAAAAGACATACAATGGGGGTGTCATTTTACTCAGCAGATGTAACTGAACACAAAATAAAACTTTGTACAGGAATAGCACACACCAACTTTACACAATATACACGAGAATTTCTCTGTTATAAGTTTGTGTGCCAAAAACCAAAAAGAACACAATTTTACTCCAATATTTAGCAGAGGTTGGCGGTGAAATGGCTACGTAGAAAGTGTAAAAACAACCTTAGGTAAATAGCCCGTGATGTCTACTTTATATAAATATATACTTTTGTGTGGCAATTTTGTTTTCTTTTATGGCTATTAAGCTTACAAGACAAACATACCAAATTCTAAAATAGCTCCACATTAAAATTTTATTTTACTCCTTGTGCTTTGTGACCTGTAACTACCAAAAAAAACTTAAAATCCCAGACACATTATATATTCTGTAAATCAGAACAAATAAATAAATTTATTTTTAATTATTTTCCTTAACCTGCACTAATTATGCACACATTATTATTGCAAAAACTGTAAAAAAAAACAATATTTTCATTTTTTTTGCATTTTTCTGTATTTTTTTTTTATAATAAGTAAGCATTTATATATATATATATATATGTTATATCAAATTAAAGCCCTTTCTGTCCTTTAAAAAACAGTATATAATATGTGTCGGTGCAATAAATGAGAGAGATGCAAATTGCAGTTGAACGCAAACAACAAGAAAATGCAAAAATTGCTTGTGTCATTAAGCGTAAGTCAAGCTTCTGAAGCTGTGTCCTTAAGGGGTTAAACTAAGATCGGCTCAGAAACAAAAACAATAATAAACATAAATATTGCTTAGCATGTAAGCCTTCGTAGTGAGTGACTGAAAGTCTGCGTGAGTCAGCCGATGCCCTCCAGTGTTATTGCAAAGTCCTGCTTCAATTTTACTGCCAGTATTGTCAGATGCGTCATCCAGATGGTGTGGTGGAAAGGGCTTAATGAGGGCAGCGATTTCCCCAGCAGTGTACTGGCCTTAGGTGCCATGCACCACAACAGCACCACTGGGGTGTTCCCGATGCCTTCCTCCCACTTAGGCGTGCTTCAGGACTGGAGCTGCGGCTGTTCGTTGAGATCCTGCTGGTAAGACATTGGGTAGATGGTCTTTCTGCTCACCACTAGAAGGCAGGCTGAGGTGTTGGATTAGTTTGTCCAAAAGGACTGCATAGCCCATGGTGCTTGAGAAGGTAAAGTCAGCTTGAGGTTTATCGGCAGGGCCCCCCCAAGTTGAGGACCGGAATCACCCCCACTGGTCCAAAGGGGGAGAGGGAGGGGAAGGGCCAGCAACTCGTGGAGCTGAGGATCTATGCCGCAGTAATTGGGCAGGATAGTAGAGTGGCGGCCGTCCACTCCACTGACCACCGGAGTAGGCCTCAGCCATGGGGACAGAGGATCTCCCACCCAGAGACCGAGAGGTAATATACAGGCTCAGCCTCGAAACCAGCACTGCTCCTCTGTTTAGACCATGGTTTCCAGGCATCTTATAGGTAAGTTATTTGATTTGGTGAACTTAAAAGTAGAAAAGTTGCTGGAGCTGCTTGTTCATGCATCCACACAGCATGGCTGCCCTCCTCCACCCCGCAGACTATTTTATTGTAAACACTACCTTTTTAAAGAAATGGCAGTGTTTATATTACTGCCTAGTAATACTTCTACTGGCAGTCATTCAGATGGCCACTAGCAGTGCTTTATGAGCCAGTGCTGCACAGTGTGCAATACTGACGTTCAGCGTGTCCACACTCTGCAAGGAGACACTGAATGCTCCCCTATGGGAAATATGGAAAAGCATTGGATTGCCTAAAATTGTCAAATTTGATGATCTTAGCCAAGGAGTGGACTGGCACAGCGCTGAAAAAATGGTAAGTGAACTACCTTTTTAAAGTAAGGAGAAGGGGGCTGGGGACCTAAACTGTGCTTTTAAAATTATAGTTTCAGGATTATATTGTTATATTCCTAACACTATAGTGTTCATTTAAAGCCATAAGAGCCACACGGGAATGATTCTCTAAGTCAGCGCTTTGCTTTCCAGTCAGCTACAGACATTTCCATTCAGTCTAATTTGAAATTCACTTTGAAGTCTCACTTTAGTAAATAACCCTGTAATACTGCAGGCTATTAACCTTTTCATGTCCCCAGCCTCCCCACAGTCACAGCTTGACTGGTAAGAATGAAAGATACTAATAGGTCTACAAAACAGACTCAGTCAGTTCAATTCCCCTTCATCTTAATTTAAATTATGTATTCTTATTCTATTTCTTCAGGAAATGCTCTTATATGTCAGTACTTTTGATAGAATGAAAAGTAGAAAGTTAAGGGACATAATCTTGGAAAAAACATTTGCTTTTTAAATATATGCCATTATAATACTCATGGGGTGGGGCTGCCTTTTGGCATTTACTCGTAGCTATGTGTAAGTAAAAGACTTGTTTTTACATGAATTGATAGATGAGACACTAAATGAGGCCCTCTAGTATTAAATTCATATGTAAACTAAGCTCTGTTGCTGAGACAAAAGTGATAAAACTTTATTGGCTAACCAGTGCAGACAGTCGCTGTGACAGTTCCAGCTGATTGGCTGCAGGCCACATGAAGCATTACGTGCCCACATCCTGGCATAAGATGTCATATGGCTGGCAGTGTAAAGAGGGAAAATTCTGCAATTTGACGGACAACAATGTTATTAAAAGCAACAAACAAACAAAAAAAAATTACCAGATTTTACTAATTACATGACGTAAAGTCATGATTTTATAAAGGACACGGAGGCGAGTATTAGGCTTATCTCTTTCTTTTATTCCTCAGCAGCAAAGAAAGCTAAGGTGTTTATTTGTAGAAAAAAAACATACATAAATACCCTCACAGGGTTAACCTTACATCATTATCTCTTAACCAATAGGAACAGTCCATCTCTGATATCCTCTCATGTAACCTCCTCCTCTTCCTCTTTCTTGATGATGCCGAAGCGAACAAATCACCATTAGTATGTAACAAAATTCGTTATAACCAAAACACACAAACGGTTGACAACTGGATACTTGACGTTGAAGTTGAATCCGTCCACAAATAACGCGGGATCTTCCGAAACTGATCCTCTCAAAACTGCGAGATTATTTCTCGTCATCAGTGGGTATCTTTTAGCTGTGTTTCAGGCTGGAAAGACAAAGAAAACAAATGGTAAAACGTGTCCTTGCCAACTATTTTCATCTTACTATGGTATTAAAAGGTGAGCTGTTTATGTAATCAATCATATATTAAACATGCAATCATTCCTTGTTTGATAGATTTACCATAGCGTAACACATATACCTTATATCAATGATAACTCATTTAACGAAAAAAAGTCCCTATTACGTACCTGGGTTGGGATACAAATGTTTTGTTGTATCTGCCCTGGGTGGGCTAATACTCGCCTCCGTGTCCTTTATAAAATCATGACTTTACGTCATGTAATTAGTAAAATCTGGTAATTTTATTAAAGGACACGGAGGCTCTTATTAGGCTAGTTTAAAGCTGTGCAATAACTAAACTTGACACATGTTCTGTAGGTCGAAAGTAGTATTCCTTAAATGTCGATGCCCTAGACCAGTCTGCTGTTTTCATGATATCTTCCAATTTACAACCTAAATTAAAAGCCTTTGAAGCCATGGCCCCCCTGGTAGAGTGTGCACCATATACAGTTGTATCTATGTGGGCTAAGGCCATTATCCATCTCACCCATCTGGCGAGAGTTACCGTGGATACGGGATGGTGTGGTTGTTTGATAGCTAAAAACAATTCCGGGTGCCTCGGGTTTCTGAATTCCAGGGTCCTTGTCTCGTATTCCTTCAAGCAAACCACCGGGCAGAGTTTACGGTTATGCGGGAATGCTGGATACGAAACTGAGGTAATTGTACGTCTGGAGATGTTGAATGAAACCCCCGTGGGAGTAAAGGATCTTGCATCAACGTCCAACGCCCTGACGTCTGACACTCTCTTACAAGAGATCAAGCAGAGGAGCATGACTAGTTTTGCTGACAGTTGTTTCAGTGTGAGTGTCTCATTGTGTGGCCAAGTTTCTAACAGTTGTAAAACTGAGTTGACGTCCCATAGAGACGTTTATCGGGGTTGCGGTGGACGAGCAAACCGAATACCTCGAAGGAGACGGCATACCAATTGTTGTTGGCCCACTGGGGTCCCATCTATTCCCCGGTGTCCCGCTGAGATTGCAGACCTGTACACGTTGATGGTGCGATAGGCCAAACCTTGATTGTATAGGTTGGTAAAGAAACGCAACATGTAATTTATAGGAGCACATATGGGATCCACCTGCTGTTCCATGCACCAACTACTCCATCCGTTCCAGGCATAGAGGTAGGAGCGTCTTGTTCCAGGCGCCCAAGCTCCTGCCAGTAGATCGATAGTTTCCTGTGGAACCTCTGGGACGCTCCATGGTCCCCTGAAAGCAACCATGCTAAAAGTTTGAGTTGCCCCTGTACCAACAGGGGGTGTGGTTTGCCCTCTGGATCTGCTAAAAGGTATGAGACGTCTGGTAAGTGTCTCGGCAGGTCTATAGACATCTCCATGAGTGTGGGGAACCACGGCTGAGCTGTCCAAAACGGGGTTATGAGGACCAATGACGTTTGAGTCCGCCTGAGGTGCACCAGTGTTCGAGCTATGAGGGAGAACGGAGGAAATGCATACAATCTGTTGTGTGGCCAGTGTTGGAGAAAAGCGTCCGCTGCCAGGGCGTCTGGATCCGGCCTCCAGCTGAAGAATGTTGGCAATTGGGAGTTCAAACGAGACGCAAAGAGATCGATTTGCATCGGGCCCCAGAGCGTCTGAAGTCGTAAGAACACACTGCGGTCTAGCCGCCAGTCGCTGGTGTCTCGCAGATGTCTGGAGTACCAGTCCGCCACTATGTTGGACATGCCCGGGATGTACTCCGCTTGTACCGAAATATTGCGTGCCAGGCAATGTTGCCAAAAGTCTTTGGCCAAGTCCGCCAGGATCCTTGACTTTGTGCCACCGAGGTGGTTGATGTATCGGACTGCAGATATGTTGTCCATTCGCAGGACAATGGAGCAGTTGGTTGCGGCTCCGAGGAGACTTCTCAGGGCGAATGACCCCGCCATGAGTTCCAGGCCGTTGATGTGTAACTCTTTCTCTGAGCGTGACCAGATGCCTCCGGTGGAGGTAGGCCCGCAGCGCGCTCCCCAACCGTGTGTGCTCGCGTCGGACTCTATGGTGAAGTCCGGGGCAGTTCCGAAGATAGCCCTGCCGTTCCATGCTTCCATATGATGCAGCCACCAGGTGAGTTCCTGCTTGGCCTCGTGGTCGAGTGGGACGGAGTCGGAGTATGAGTGCCCCGAGCGTAGATGTGAGGCTTTTAGCCTTTGCAGAGCCCTGTAATGTAGAGGCCCCGGGAAGATTGCCTGGATGGAGGCTGATAGGAGTCCAAGTACCCTGGCTAGTTGTCGCAGAGTTAACACTGGTCTTGTCAGTGTTCTGCGGATCTCCTTTTTTATGCTCTTGACTTTGTCTGTTGGCAAACTGAGCGTCCCGGTCGTTGCGTCTATGTGGAATCCCAGGAATTCCATGTGTTGAGATGGGGTAAGTACCGATTTTTTCCAATTGATGAGGAATCCCAAATTTCTTAACAGGGTCAATGCCCAGGATAGATGCTGTCGGAGTTGGCAGGCCTCGTGCGCCATGAGCAGCATATCGTCCAGATATATGATCATTCGTATGCCTCTGCTGCGCAATAACGCGACCACTGGTTTTAGGAGCTTGGTGAAGCACCAAGGGGCCGATGAGAGTCCGAAGGGCAGGCATTGGAATCTCCATGTCGCTCCTTGCCATTGGAATTGGAGTAGGTGGCGACATTCTTCCGCTATAGGGATCGTGAGGTAGGCGTCTTGCAGGTCTAGTTTGACCATCCAGTCCCCCACTCTGAGCAGGTCTCGTAAGCAGTGGATACCTTCCATTTTGAAATGGCGGTATCGGACAAATGCGTTTAGGGGCCGCAAGTTGATGACTGGGCGGACTCCGCCTCCTTTCTTGGGTACCAGAAATAGATTGCTCATGAACCCCGGGAAGGGTGAGGGAACCTGAAATATTGCGCCTTTTTCTCGGAGTGAGAGGATCTCTTTGGTCACCAGGTCCCTGTCGTGTGAGGAGAATGTTATTCGGTGTGGCCAGGTAGTTTGGACAGGGGGTTGTACGAACTCTATGCGGTACCCTACTACAGTATTTAGGACCCACGAGTCTGTTGTCAAGTGTTGCCAGACCTCTATAAAGTGTAACAGTCTGCCCCCTACGCTGTGTATACCCGGGGAGGGGAAAGGTATTGCACTCACCATAAGGCCGTCGGCTGTATGAGGTGCCTCTGGTTCCTCGAGGTCGCCATGGTCTGCCTCTGACCGGAAAAAAGGGCGAGGGTGCTCTGTTTTCTGGCGGCTGAAATCTAGCCGTAGCGGGACCTCGGTATCCCCGGTATGAACCACGGGATGAACGGCCGGGCAGACGGCCCCGGTGTCTGCCGGCCCCACCAAAAACTCTGGGAGAGAACACTCTTTTTATGCTTGTCTGTGCCTTGTCTAGGGCCGTAAACGTGCTTACGTAAGTGCTTAACTCCTTAACGAAATTGTCTCCGAATAGGAGACCTTTGGCTTGTGGCCCCGGTTCGGTGAGGGCCATGTTTACGAGCTTGGGCTCAATTTTCATAAGAATGGTTTTGCGCCGCTCAGTGGCTAGCGCGGCGTTAGCGTTGCCGATGAGGCAAATGGACCTCTGGGCCCAGCCTCTAATGGCTAGCAAATCTAACGGTGCCCCCTCAGTTAGGGCTGCTTCAACCAGCTCGAAGATTTTGGCACTAGGGCCGAGTGTATCGAGTACCTTGTCCTGGCAGTGGCGTAGGGAGTAATCCAATCCCTTCTTTGCCTTCCAGCCAGTTTTTCCCAGGAACTGTGCTACCTTGGGATCTATATCCGGCGTGGCACAGGCCATGTCGGGGACTGTTGGCCGTGGGCATTCTGCCCGCAACTTGTTCCTGGTGGCCTTATCTAAAGGCTTACGGATTCTGGCTGCTATGTAGCGTGCCACATGCTCAGTTGGGAACCACTCTGCTGACCTAGGGTTCTGTAATGTATCGGGATCGAACAGAGGTTCGCCCTGTGGATCCAAAATGGCGGACGGATCCGCGTTATCATACCTTAGGGTATTTGGATCTCGTGACGGACTATGGTCCGGGGAGGAGACCTCCCATTCATTTGAGTCGATCTCGTCGGACTCGTTCAAAACCTCCTCACTATCCGAATCAGTGTCGGAAGAATCTGACAGGGCTTTTGCCCTCTTCCACGTCCGCGCCGCTTTTGCCCGGCGGGTGGCTCTCTTTCGTGGGGGCCCCACGACCTCAGCGGTGACAGGACGTACCCTGTCCGTCAATTCTTTTTTGGAGGTAGGAGTTTGCACGTGATGGGTTTTGCTTATGGCTTTCCGGCCTTCCCTGCGTAATGACCCGTCTGCCACGGCTCTAGCGCGGGGCAAATTGGTGGTGGATGCCTTAAGAGCAGTAGTGATGGAGTGAGAGAGATTGTCAGACATAGCCCCCATTGCAGAATAAATCGCTTGGGTGACCGACCGTGACATGGTGGCGTCCAGGAGTGAGTGGAACTCCTGCGAGTCCAGCTGCTCCAGCGGAGCCACCGCATCCCCTTGGAGGGTTAGGGGTTCAGACAGCTTGGTCTGGTGGCGGGCGTTGGTGTCCTCACCATCACTGGGGCCAGAGACAGGGTGCTCACTAGGGGTCTGCATAGTTAGATACTTAGTGGCAGGATAATGGGACTCACACAGTCTGGCAGTAAAAACTGTGGCTGTTAATTACACACTGCAGGGCAGGGTAGACAGTCAGACAAGGCAAAGACAGGACAGAAAAAAGGCTGCACTGTTAGCTTACCGAGTGTTCCCTCAGGAATGCCCTCTGGGAGCACTGGTAAGCTGACAGGCAGGCCTCTAAACCAATCAGCTCGCCCCTTCTTGTTGGGCTGAGCGAGCTGAGGGGGAAAAAAGAGCGGCAAAATTTATGTCTGCCGCCCCTTTAAGATGGCCGCCGCGGGTCGCGGCTAGAAATGCGCATGCGCGCGCGGCACTCACTCGCGGGCACTGGCGCCGAGGAAAAAACCCAGTCAGGGAACAGTTTGAACCGTTCCCAGGGGTTTCCCTGCGCCCAGCGCCCGAGTGCCGCGGGTGGGAGGACGGGTAATAAACTACCCGATAGTGAGGTGAACGGCCGGTATACCCGCCCTGGGGGTCGGGGAACCGGCGGGGATGCGTGGGAGGGGCACCCCCACTGAGTGAACCCACAGGAGGGTTGAGGGTGGGAGGGAAAACAGAGTAGTCAGGAGATTATACTGCAGCAACAACACAGAATCAACAGAAATCACAGAATCAAATTAAGCAATGCATATCAAGAAAAAATGAAGGTGTTACTTAGCTGAGGCAGCAGCAAAGAAAGAGGAAGAGGAGGAGGTTACATGAGAGGATATCAGAGATGGACTGTTCCTATTGGTTAAGAGATAATGATGTAAGGTTAACCCTGTGAGGGTATTTATGTATGTTTTTTTTCTACAAATAAACACCTTAGCTTTCTTTGCTGCTGAGGAATAAAAGAAAGAGATAAGCCTAATAAGAGCCTCCGTGTCCTTTAATAAAATCATCAGCTCAAGCAGCAATGGTCAGCACTGATAGCTGAAAATATCAGCAGAAGGCTCTCTGTCTATCATTTCCTTGCAATGCTAGCCTAGTATTATTTGGTCTCCAGGATCTCACTGCCAGAAACAAGCATATGCTGCACAGCCATGTATTACATGTAATCGCACATTACTAACTATGTACAGCAATGTTCTGTCCGCAATATGCCCTGCCGACTGTCACCTGGCACGCCCTCCCCCTAAGCAGTTCCATGCTGTGCTATCCTACTGATCTTTCCTTTTATAATAATTGGTTGCTTTGAGAAGCTCCTGCCTGATTTAAAAAACAAAACAAAAAAAACCAAGCACTAATGTTATCCTACCCTCGCCACCAACTGTATAGATTCAGGGCTAAAAAGCCCTACATCTGGGGCTTTAGACACCCCCATCAATGCCTATCGCTACTATAATTTGGCTAATGTGCTTGGGGACATTCACTTGGGGCAACGTTTGAGTTGGACCAATCAAATCCGTTTACATTGAACAGTGAGTTGGCATCAGGGGTCTCCAGGTACCATAACTACTGCAATGCAATAAAATGGTTTTGATGCATAGATTGTCACTTTCAATCACAGAAGCAGACATTAAAAAAATAAACAAACCTGTTATGTCGCATTATATGCATTCATATACACAGTGAACCAACTTATAGGAACAATTCAGAACACACCCAAATACCTGTAAAGCACTACAGGATTGTAATGTTAATACACAGAAGAAGGGCAGGGCAGCATACAAGATCGGTACACCCATTTGTTTATTACATAATAGCAGAGAGGGATTAAAAGACTCCACAAGGCCCTAGGCAGGTTACCAGTTTGGGACCCCTCTTTCATTCTTCAAATAGGGATGCTTCAGGGGTGATCCTTGGCAGGTGCAAAGGGTGCACAGCGACAATGCCAGGAAACGGAGACAGAAAGAGGGCACCATTGGTGTCGCCAGGGAGGAGGAGGCCCCAAGTCTAAAATGTGCCATTTATTATTATTAGCCCCCAATGCCCTGTTCTATGCCTGGCCACCTACCCCCCCAAACCATGTAATAAAATAATTAGAGGGTTTGGAAGCACAGCTTCAAGTCATACCTCCAAGTCCTGTGGGTATGAGAGAAAGAATCTTACTTTCTGGTTCTCATACTGTAACATACCGTGATATCATGCATGCAGTGTGGTCGGCCATAGAGAATTATTATATTACACACTGCGCATGTGCCTAAGGTGCCCAAGAGATGAAGAGCATTGGATTGGACCGTCCTCCAGGAGGCAGGCCTCCAGAATGACATAATTCCAAGAGAAGGTTGCGGCAACGCCAAGGGAGACGCAACGCTGGGGAAAGGGTGAGTGATTCGTTCATTTTATTTATTTTGTTTTTATATTTACAGGGAAACCTAAATTACAAGGAGAATCGGGGCTACAGATATGTATTCCTAATGCTGAAGTGTTCCTTTAATGGGACCAAGTTAAGGTCCTATGGCCCCTGTCTAATCTCAGTGACTAACTATAAAATAAGTACATGGTAGGTAACAAAGTATCTTTAGATGGCAACATTAGTTTGCATTGTGCTAAAATATGCAATATATACACCCTTTGTATTGGGTTAACCTTTTACGGTTTAAGCTGATGAGTGCTGCAAGAGTTAAAGGGACACTATAGTCACCTGAACAACTTTAGCTTAATGAAGCAGTTTTGCTGAATAGAACATGCCCCTGCAGCCTCACTGCTCAATTCTCTGCCATTTAGGAGTTAAATCCCTTTGTTTATGAACCCTAGTCACACGTCCCTGCGTGTGACTTGCACAGCCTTCCATAAACACTTCCTGTAAAGAGAGCCCTATTTAGGTTTTCTTTATTGCAAGTTCTGTTTAATTAAAGGACCACTATAGTGCCAGGAAAACATACTCGTTTTCCTGGCACTATAGTGCCCTGAGGGTGCCCCCACCCTCAGGGACTCCCTCCCGCCCGGCTCTGGAAGGGGGAAAGGGTTAAAACTTACCTTTTTCCAGCGCTGGGCGGAGAGCTCTCCTCCTTCTCTCCTCCTCCTGGGCTGAATGCGCACGCGCGGCAAGAGCTGCGCGCGCATTCAGCCGGTCACATAGGAAAGCATTCATAATGCCGGCGTGCTCTCACTGTGAAAATCACAGTGAAAATCACAGTGAGAAGCACACAAGCGCCTCTAGTGGCTGTCAATGAGACAGCCACTAGAGGATTAGGGGGAAGGCTTAACCCATTCATAATGTTTATAAAAAAATGGGTTAACCCTAGAAGGACCTGGCACCCAGACCACTTCATTAAGCTGAAGTGGTCTGGGTGCCTAGAGTGGTCCTTTAAGATTTTCTTATCCCCAGCTATGTTAATAGCTTGCTAGACCCTGCAAGAGCCTCCTGTATGTGATTAAAGTTCAATTTAGAGATTGAGATACAATTATTTAAGGTAAATTACATCTGTTTGAGAGTGAAACCAGTTTTTTTTTCATACAGGCTCTGTCAATCATAGCCAGGGGAGGTGTGGCTAGGGCTGCATAAACAGAAACAAAGTGATTTAACTCCTAAATGACAGTGAATTGAGCAGTGAAATTGCAGGGGAATGATCTATACACTAAAACTGCTTTATTTAGCTAAAGTAATTTAGGTGACTAGAGTGTTCATTTAAATATAATTCATCCATGGCTATATCTGTGGAGAGAATGTAAACACTGTTTAAAGTGGGCAATTAAACAAAATACACAAAAGTACCCAACTGTGGCTAGTTATTGAGACATGATCAGGTCATGATTTACTTCTCCTTTATTGGCGTCGCTGCTAAGTTTTAAAACATAAACAACAACACCCCTTTCCTCTGCCTTAACTCGAGCGAGAGAAGTCAAAAGACCAGCCCATACACAACTAAATACTCTGTTAGTAGACATTATTTGAGAGCCTCCTGTACCTGCACAGGGCTGGAGAGGGGCAATACAGACTGCTATCAGGCGTTGTGAGAGCCTCCTGTACCCGCACAGGGCTGGAGAGGGGCAATACAGACTGCTATCAGGCGTTGTGAGAGCCTCCTGTACCCGCACAGGGCTGGAGAGGGGCAATACAGACTTATCAGACATAGTGAGAGCATATTGTACCTGCACAGGACTGGAGAGGGGCATTACAGACTGCTATCACATATTACACAGGACTGGAGAGGGGCATTACAGGCAGCTATCACACATTACACAGGACTGGATAAAAGCCATACAAGCAGCAAGCCTCAGATCTGGTGAGTCTCATTTCTTATTACTGTATTATGCCTGATTAACGATCTGGCTCTAAGCACATGAACTGTCAGCCAGCACTGTGACCAACATTGGTTTCTTCACACCATGGATTTGCTCGTGAACGCTTCCCTGGTCTGGGAATGGGAAGTGAGAACTGCAGGGCTTGGCTGGGTGTTGAAGCCAATGTACTGTTTATATAATAAGGCAGACTGGTGGAGGCTTGTGTGCTGCAGAGACTTGCTGTGCCTTGCTTAGTGCATCCTGCCGGTGCTCAGAGCCAGGGAAGGTATGAGTGAGCTTAGCTTAGACCTGCAGCGCTGTGCCTTTCAATGCTCTCACACTCAGCCCTGCTTCTCCCACTGTGCTCCCCCAGTTAAGTGAGCTGTGTTTATGGTAGCACCCCTGTTTTGGGACAGAAATAGACTTCCTATTGTCAGGAACGCCTACCATGAGCAGCCTGAGCATTGTGGGGATTGGACTCCACAGCAGACACTGAGGGTTTGTGTTCCAGGATGCCATCTCAATAAGTGAAGAAAGTACTTGTCAAAGTCCAGGAAATGTAAGCATTGCTGTCTGAGATGGCAGTTACTGCATTGTTACTTAACCACTGCTTCCTGTCTCCCCCTATACCCAGTCAATAGGTGCTAATAATAATAACACTAGCAGACCGAAACATGTCTATCAAGCTTCCTGTAAATTACAGATACACATTCTATCTTGGAATCCTGCACATTGCGGGCGGCTAATGTGAAGGGTTGAGTCAGATGGAGCTGTTGCTTTAAAATTTACATAGGAGACTTGTATTGCTTTTAACCCTTTCAGCCTGGGAGGTGTACACAGCAGCTTGCTGGAAGGGCTACAAAATAATCGGAACTTCTTCTACCAGCTCTTGGGGGTCGTTGGGTGGACAGCAGCTGTTCCAGGGGGTGGTCTGGTCCTGCATGTCTCTGGAGGGAGATGGTTTACTTTTTTTTCCTCAGTGAAGCTGGAAGGAGGGCTTGTTAAGAGGAGGATGTTGTGATTGGGTTTGCTGTCTGCTGCCTGGGATTCACTGCAGGCAGAACAAAGCGAATGCTACTCTCCAGCCTTGGCTCCAACAAAACCCTAAGCATTGGCAACTGATAGGATCATGCAGGCACCAAGGAGCTACTGACTGTGCTAGGTAATGCTTGCTATAAATCAAGTGGGAATCAGAAACAAGAAGGCAGCCGCCGCTGTGGAACTGTTAGAATTGCAGGCTGCTTTGTTGTTGTTGTTGTTATTATTATTTCCAACTATATATTACTGGGTCACACATAATCCTTTTTGGGGTTTTAAGGATTCAGACTTCCACTATGTGCAATGATGTGTTTATGCATGCATATTGGATGCTGTCAATTGGTGCTAGTTTGACATTGTTTTCATGTGGGATTCATTATACATAAATAAAGGAATGTCTGTGATCTAATGGCTGAAGAATTCATAATTTGGCTGGGTTAGTTAAAATATGCAGTCCTATGCCGTAGCCATATTGATATTAAGCACTGTTTTGTTAGGGTAGATATGTCCAATTTAATTGATGATTTTTTTGAAAATTTTTTTTTTATAATTGTGTATGTGACATTTGGACATAGATTAGGTCCATGTACTTCATGGGAGCGAAAACCATACACCATGTGGTTTTCACCTCTGTGGCATTCATGGTGTTGCATTTTTGAGGCTCCTGAATTCTTTATGTCTCATTTCATGCCTATCCTATTGTGTGACTTATGCAGTCATTCTTCCAGAGATAGTGACTTTAGTGAGGCTCTGTAAATATATCAATAACTGGATTCATAGTTTTAGGGTATACAGTCTAGAAATTAGAGCAAATGATGCCCTTTGGAAAAGATTAGTTCACTTGCTTGGTTTAAATGACCATATAACATATACCCATTATTGTATACTGGAATGCATCTTATCATAAATACAATTATATACTATTTGTTTGTGGTTAACAGCAGCAGTGAGTATGGATTTAAAAAATATTCTATAATAGTCCTTTTTCCCAAGCACACAACTATCATTTGCATATTAACTATTATTACTTAAGGTAGTGCCTTTTGTCTTGCAGTTGAGAAAAAAGCTTTGTTACAAGATGTTGATATCCTGACACATTAACCATGTTACTGTATGTTTACTCTAGTTACAGTATTGATTCATTCTTTACACAGCTTTTCAAATCAGATTTTACAGGTTATTAATAATACATTTTGAAATATACCCATTAATTAAGCATTTTAGTTATAGGTGATATGGGTGCTGCAGAGTAGTGACTGTGACATCATCTATTCCCCCCCCCTCTTCTTTAACCCCTTAAGGACACATAACATGTGTGACATGTCATGATTCCCTTTTATTCCAGAAGTTTGGTCCTTAAGGGGTTAAAGGAGTAAGATACAGTTTTCATTTCCAGTGAAACCTAATTGGCACATGTCTTATTTTGTAACTGTCTTGAAAATTTTTAGAAAATGTAACTATATTTGCAAAGTCAACTGTGGCAGTGTGCTTACAGATATGTTTTCTTTAAATTTTATTCTAGTTTTAGAAATGTGATGGTCCTATAATTAGCAATAACGGAGACCGATCTAAATAACTCATTAACCATTATCTCACCATTGTTTTTAAACACCAATTTAATTTATAAGTAAGCCTATGGTAGAGTTTGATCCCACAATAGTCATATATTCAGGCAGTTAACTTAGCAGAGGCAGTAACTAAAAAACATACAGTAAATAGCCTAAAGATAAAATTTCATCCTGTTGGCAACTTTAAACAATACACAAAATTGGCCCTAGACCTAATGTATGGCCTTCTCACATATAATGCCAATTTATTTTGTAATAGTGGTGCAGGATGTGTTGGCAGCATATCAGAAATTCTAAATACAATTTTTAATTTCCTTCTGCATACATTTTTACTTGATATGTTATTCTTGTGTGTGTGTGTGTGTGTGTGTGTGTGTGTGTGTGAATATATTATATTGGATTAGCCGTATTAGTCCAGTATATATATTATGTATTGTGTTTATAGTTTTGAAATTAACCTGTCATAAGTGTTAATTTTAAAGGAACACTATAGTGTTCTCCTCTTATTATGTATTCAGCTATCCAAATCTTAAGTTTTTTGGCAGCTTCGAGAGTGAGTCTCTTTAGACGCTTAACCTGCCTCTTGCAACGTCACACAGACAGTTCTAAATGCGTCATCCAGTGTTCCTCATAGAAGAGCATTGGAGGTAAAAAGTGTTTGCATGACAGCGCTTAGCTCTGATTGAAGGTTAGCTGTGACAACAGAGCTTTCACAGTGGCAGTGCCACTAATGGCTGCCAGGCAGGCATGTGTCTACCTCGAGGCAAACAAGGCATTTGCTTTGGGTGGCAGTTTCCAGGGGGCAGCAAAAAAATGCTGCCCCCAAATGCCCAGGCAAATACCTTGTTTGCCATGTTTAATGGGAGCCCAAGAGCTGGCCGGCTAGCCACCTTTGGGCTCCCTGGGCAGCGCGACCAGCAGTAATGCCAGGAGCTGGAATATGACGTCCGGTTCCCAGCGTCACGCTACGGCGCGTGAGGTAGCTGAGCAGAGAGAGCTCAGGGGAAAGTGCTCGCTCGCCACCCGCATGTCCGGCCGCCTCCCTGCCCAGCAGCCCCACTGGGTGGATTTCATATTTAAAAAAAAAAAAAATAGTAATTGTGAGTGGGGAAAATGTGAGTGTGTCTGTCAGTGAGTGTGTGTCAGTGAATTTGAGTGAGTGTGTGTGTGTGTGTGTCAGTGAATTTTGAGTGTGTCCGTCTGTCATGTCTGTCTGTCATGTGCGTCTGTCAGTGAGTGTGAGTCTGTTAGTGTGTGTCCGAGTAATAGTGTATGTCTGTCTATCAGTGTGTCAAATCAGTGAGTGTGTGTATGTCATTGTTTGTCAGTGTATATGAGAGCGTGTTTCTGTCAATGAGTGTGTGCGTCTGTCAGTGAGTGAGCATCTGTCAGTCAAAGTGCAGCCTTGACAGGAAGGGGTGGGGAAAAATGTAAATTAGGGTGCCCAAGCACCGTCCTGCCTAGGGCAGCACAAATCCTAAATACACAACTGCTGCTAGGTAGACAGCCACTATCCACTACGTATCTACTAAACTGCAATACTTTACATTGCAGGGTTAAAACTAAAGGACCATTGCACGCAGATAACTTTATTGGGATGAAGAGGTCTGGGTGCCATTAGTGGTCCTTTAACTGAAATCCCCATCATAGGCACCAAATATATAATCTAACATGAAATAAACAATATATTAATATGTGAAGCTTTTAGATACTAACACTACATACCTCCAGTCCAGTACTACCATACTCACAGTCCTGGGGGTGTTACACTGTAACACCCACCTCCAGTGCCAACTGTGTCCCGCCAGCTGTATGATTTTTAATTTGCATGGGAAATTTCCTAAGCAGGGCAACCCTCCTCTATGATGCCGGCTTTATTGCCAGATTGCATTTAAAACAGTGTGACATCAGTTACCCTGTACTACTCAGCCAGTGCTAGAAACTATATAACCACAGCGATTTACGATCGCATGCATAGAACGTACAATGTATTTGTATATGTATGTACATATGGTTTATGATGCACTTATATAAGCATACATTACCACATGTTCATGATTACCTCTGGCGTCAGAGAACCATGTGTTGGGAGTCCTTTAAAAAAAAAAAAAAAAAAAACTAACTTTTTATGAAAGTTTAAAAATTGCAAAGTGATAAAGGTAAAATCAGCTACAATGCATTCCATCCATAACTTTTTAATATTTTATTTTTTCTCTTTTGCCAGTGATTTGGCTTTAACAATAAATATATTGTTTGTAATGTGATCATTAAATTCTCATTTATAAATTGTAAACATGTCACTTATGGGTGATAAGTTTACATTCAGAAATAAAATATATTTAATCCCAGTACAATGTGCTGGGAAATCATCAGCAAATGTTTAGAATAAAATATATACTTATCAGAAGATGCAGCAGCGACAGTGTTTGAGAAGGTCAAAATGGTGCGTAGCAAAATAACTTTTTATATCTACACATTTGATAGAGCTTTGGCCATCAATGTATAAATTACAGTTTCTTCTCCTTACCATGATGCCAAATCATGCTGCTCATGTTAGGTGCACTTTAAAAGAACAGGGATGCTGTCTGCTGCAAAATAATTCATTAAAAATGCTGTCTTCCTTTCTAGATGACAAGACCACTTCATCTCATTGAAAAGGTCTGGGTGCAGTGGGCTTGTAGTTTTAACCCTGCATATTAAAAAAATTGCAATATTGTACAAACTGCAATGCTTACATTGTTGGGTTAACACACCTGTAATGACTGTCTTCCAGACAGCTACTAGAAGTGCTCCAACTTCTATAACCGAGTGAAATTCTGTCATTTGATCAAATGACTGTCATAGATAGCATTCGATATGCACATTTGGCATTTTGACATGCATGCATACTAGTCTCCCAATGTTTCCATATATGTTAAAAGAGGTCAATGGGACTGGATTTGTAGCATCTATTAAGCCATGTAACTACTTTCTTTTATTTATTTTGTGTAGAAAATATATGACCAATAATAATTCTGAAATCTTACTCACCTCTTAGCACAAGATAACTATTTTGACAATTAAGAAACTGTAAAGTAGAAACATCATGTGCAAAACATGTACTGAAAGGTCAGCTGCAGATAACTATTAAAATGTAATGTGTGCATTTGCTTGTGATGAGATTACATGCTTTTCTTGTTTCCTGCTTAGTGCTGTGGGTTGCTCTAATGTCTGTTTGGTGCCAGCATTACATTCTGGCAGGGCCAGCCCAAGACATTGTGCTGCCTGGGTCCAATGATGAAATGCTGCCACCGCCCCCCGCACCAAAAGCACATCAACATCCATTATGTTATGCAGTGTGTGGTGAATGCAATGTCTGTTTGTGTAGTGGACGCAGTGTGTGTATTGTGTGTAGTGAATGCATTATGTGTGTGTAGTGGATGTTGTCTGTTTTTGTGTTGTGTATTGTATGCAGTGTGTGTTGACTACATTGTGTGTGTGTGTGTGTGTGTAAGTGGATGCAGTGTGTGTAGTGCATGCAGTTTTTGTGTGGTGGATGCAGTGTCTGCATAGTGGATGTATTGTCTGTAGTGTATGTAGTGCATGTGTAGTGGATGTGTATGTAGTGTCTGTGTAGTTGATGTAGTGCATGCAGTGTTGGATAAGTGCTGGGGTGGTGAACAGTTCAAATTAAACTGGGCTTATCCCACCCCCTCCCTGCCTCTTACCTGTGTGCTGTAAGGGGAGGACAGTGTGTAGGAGTTGACAAGCCTCCCCACACTCACATACCTTTTTGTTTTGTTGTGTTTTTTTTTTTTTTTTAGTGCTCAATTCCCTGGTGGTCCAGTGCAATCACTATCCTGTCTGCAGCTCTTTCAGATGCAGAGCTGCAGACCACGTGTTCTAGTTCACGAGCTTCGGTCAGAGCATTGCTTTGGTGTCTGGCCCTCAGTCACAGACTGAGGACCTGACAGGTCAGTCTGCCCTTATGATTAGAGAGCCGCCTCTGCTGCATATATCTATGCAGCAGATGCGGCCTGGCCCCTAATAGCCTGGGCGGCAAAATGCCGCCGCTGTTAAAGTGATGTCGGAGCCATGGCCCCAGTGGGTCCTATGAAAGGGCTGGCCCTGCATTCTGGGATGGTATACTAATAGGCTTGGCAGCACAAAAAAGCTCCCACACTAATTATCATTGTAGTTTATATATCTGTAACTGAGACATAGTTTGGATGGCACTTTTTTGCTGAGCATGTTAGCTGATGGGCTATGTCAACAAAAATTGTCAAACTATGGACTGTATCAATAATGATAATGCAGAAGTTGAACTTCTTTCTATCAGCTTAAAGTAGCACTTCAAGTACCATAACTACTACAGCCTACTTTAGTGGTTATGATGCCATTAGTGCTCCGAGGCCCTTGTAGTGTAAGTAGTCATATGCTTTGAAGGGACACTGTAGGCACACAGACCACTTCAGCTCATTGAAGTGGTCTGTGGGCAATTTCCCATGTTCCTTAACCCTACAGTGGTAATTATTGCAGTTTGAGAAACTGCAATGATTACCTGTGAGGGTTAACTCCACCTCTAGTGGCTGTCTAAGAACCTTTGGTATCTGATACTGGATGTCCTCACGCTTTGCATGAGGACTTCCAGCGTCAGATTTTTTTCCCCATAGGAAAGCATTAAGTAATGCTTTCCTATGGGGAAATCCTAATGCGAGTTAGGCCATTGCCACGCATTAGGTTCCCCCCGCTGGCTGAGGTCAGCAGGGAGTAGCATAGGTAGAGCCTGACCCAGCGCCAAGGGACTATGGTCCTGGATTCAGGTAAGTGACTGTAGGGGTTTTAACCAGTTTTGCATTCATTTACATCTCTATCTCTGTACAGCTCACCTATAGAAACATGGCACATACCGGTTCCACAAAATGTACAGGAATCTTTAATGCCAGTGATCTTACAGAGAGCTGAGCTTATATATGCAGCAATATTTGCAGGGACCGCCTCTTTGCACCAGAACTACTACAATAAACACTTTAAATGTTTACTTTAATGTACTTTGCACAATGAAATTTAGTCCATAAAGAGTCACTTACCATCATTTATATTCTAGGAATGATTACCAGCATGCAGATGATCAAATTTCTCTGACAGAAGCCTGTATTACTGTCACTATAGATGTAATATCACTATTTGCCCTCTGCCCTCCCCCCCTTACCTCTGATTAAAAGGGTGAGTTTACTCCCCTTTATTCCAGCAGCACTGGAGTCTGCCAATGTTGGCTCCACCCCAATCCGCCTCCTTAAAGGAGATCATCAAAATTGACGATTTCAGCCAATCCAATGGTTTCCCATAGGAAAACGCTGCTCTGCGCTAATCAGCATCTCCTCATACAGACGTATTGAATCAATGCATCTCTATGGGGAATATTCACAGTCAGTATTGCATGTTACTGACCGAGGAAGCACCTCTAGTGACCGTCTGAATAACTGTCACTGGAGGTTTCCCTAGGCAGTAATTTAAACACATTCTCTGAAAAGGCAGTGTTTACATTGAAATACCTACATAAACAACTATATTAAGTTGTTGTTGTTCTGCTGACTCTAGTGTCCCTTTAATGCCTGCAAGTGTGCGATAAATGTCTGCTCACAGGCTGCTTACAGACAGGAAGTTCCACTGAGTGATGTCATTCTTTTGTTGTAGTAGTATTATTATTATTATTATTATTATTATTATTATTGTATTTGTTCTGGTGAGGATTATCATTACTATCATGCATTTCCATGCAAACGCTGCCTTTTGAGAGAAAAGGCAGTGTTTACATTGCCCCTTATGAATACCTCCTGTGGCCTCTCCTCAGATGCACAGTAGGCAGCCCTGCCATTCAGGGTCTGCACACTCTTCATGGAGACGCTGACATTTTCTCATAGTATGCATTGATTCAATTCATCTCTATGCGGAGGTGCTGATTTGCCAAAATTTGCCGCCCCATTCCGCCTCCTTGCTAATTTCAGCCAATCCAATGCTTCCCTATGGGAAAGCACTGGATTGGCTAAAAATCGTATAAGAATTATCCCCTTGATGGCATACCATGTGCAAAAGTAGACAACCCAGGTTATTGAATATGGGGTATTTCCAGTCTTTTTTAGTAGTCACTTATCACAAACACTGGTCAAAGTTAGCGTTCATAATAGTTTTTTGCATTTTTCACACAAAAACAAATATGAACACCAACGTTGGCCAGTGTTTGTGACTAAGTGGCTACTAAAAAAAGACTAAACATACCCCACTTGCAATACCTTGGGTTGTCTACTTTTGCAAATGGTATGCCATCATAGGGGTAATTCTTATTCCTGGGCTACCATACAGTCTCAAAAGCAACATTCCCAATCTGGCAAATTTGAATATGAAAAAACTGAAATGCAAGCCTTATATTTGACTCTTTAACTTTCCAAAACGCAATTAAAAATTGTTCATGGGGGGTACTGTTCTACTCGGCAGACTTCACTGGACACAAATATTAATATTTCAAAACAGTAAGACGTATTACAACAATACTATATTGTCAGTGAAAGTGCCATTTGTGTGTGAAAAATGCAAAAAATTTCCTTTTTGCTGACAATATCATAGTTGTAATACAATTTACCATTTTAAAACACAAATATTTGTGTTCCGCAAAGTCTCCCGAGTAAAACAGTACCCCCCCATGTACAGGTTTTATGGTGTCTTGGAAAGTTACAGGGTTAAATATAGTGCTTGCTAATTAAATTCTCTGGACTTTCTGCCTGGGTTGTCAGGCATGTACCTCAAATTTTAAATTATAAAATCACATAGTTATGTTAAAAGAATATATAAATATACACATAGAATTTTAATATGCATATATGTATTTAAATTCTACTTGTATACTTATGTAAACATTTAAAATATATATATATATATATATATATATATATATAATATTTGCATTTATTTGTATTTATGTATAGATAGATATGTATAGAATGTCATTCTAAGTGTATTTTGTTACATATATGTGTGTGTGTGTGTGTGTGTGTATATATATACCGTATTTATCGGCGTATAACACGCACTTTTTCTCCCTGAAAATAGGGGGAAAATTATGGGTGCGTGTTATACGCCGGCCCTTTAAATACTGCAGCCGCCTGAGCACTCTGTCAAGAGCGGTCAGGCGGCTGCAGTTGGTTCTCACCTCCCCTGTAGCGTGGCCGAGCCGCTCTGCTGTTCGCGGTGGCCGGCCGGAGTGATAGGAAGGTGCACGCTCAGTGTGCACCTTCCTGTCAGTCCGACCGGGTACAGGAAACAGAAACTCCTGAAAATCACAGTGAGAGCACGCAAGCGTCCATAGGAAAGCTATAAATGCTTTCCTATACGACCGGCTGAATGTGCGCGCGGCTCCTGCCGCTCGTGCGCATTCAACCGATGACATCGCAAGCAAGGAGGAGAGGAGGAGTACAGCTCCCCACCCGGCGCTGGTGAAAGGTAAGTGTTTAACCCCTTCCTCTCTCCAGAGCCCGGCGGGAGGGGGTCCCTGAGGGTGGGGGCACCCTCAGGGCACTATAGTGCCAGGAAAACGAGTATGTTTTCCTGGCACTATAGTGGTCCTTTAAGTTTTTTTTCCCTGAAATTTCCTTCTTAAAATGAGGTGCGTGTTATACGCCGGTGCGTGTTATACGCCGATAAATACGGTGTATATATATAATCTCAAAGTACGGTTAGAATGAAATTACATATGTATATATAATTTATTTACATTTTTAAAATTATTTTAATATTTTATTTAATTTATTATTTTAATTATACGTATATAGATATTTAAAAAAAATATATATATAAATTTAGGTATTTATATTTAATTTGTGTGTGTGTGTGTGTGTGTGTGTGTGTGTGTGTGTGTGTGTGTGTATATATATATATATATATATATATATATATATATATATATATATATACTGAACAAAATTTTATAAACGCAAATGTTTTTGTCCCCATTTTGCATGAGCTGAACTCAAAGATCTAAGACTTTTTCTATGTACACAAAAGGCCTATTTCTCTGAAATATTGTTCACAAATCTGTCTAAATCTGTGTTAGTGAACACTTCTCCTTTGCCGAGATAATCCATCCACCTCAAAGGTGTGGCATATATCAAGATAGATTAGATTAGACCGCATGATTATTGCTATCATGGCTTACCTTAGTTGGGAGTCTGGTAGGCAGAGATTTGTGCTCACCCTTGCAGATTTACACAGTCCAAGGTGATAAGGTTAGAAACCACCAGGACTGTGAACCTGTGAATGGGGGCTGAGGCAGGAACAGTAACCAGGTACGTGGAAACAGATAAGGGCTAATGCAGGAGAATAGTCAGACACGGTTCCAAAAGTCAGGGCAGGCAGCGAACAGGCAATAATAAAATAATCCAAAAGCAGGGGTCACAAGCAAAGTCAGTTTTAGGAAACAGGATACAGGAAACAACAAACTGACAAAGTTCCCAGGGCGAGGCAGTGATTAAATACCCAGCTAATACAGATCTGATTCAGGTGGGCTTGGATAGGCAGATGAGAGCCACTGGCGAAGTCTAGCCCTCTAGCGCCACAGATAAGAAAAGATTGGACTTCAGGATGATACATGAGCTAAAATAGAGGCAGGAACATAGGCTTGGGATGCATAAGGCCTCAGGTTCAACTCCCCTGCTGGACACCTCTGGGGCGACCACGTCTGGCCGTCTGGATGTCACAGCAAGAACTGTGACAATTGCACAGGTGTGCCATAGGCTGGCCACAATAAAAAGCCACTCTAAAACGTGTAGTTTTACTGTATTGGGGGCCCCCAGGGGTCCAGTCAGTATACCAGTCAGTATCTGAGACCATTTGCCTCATGCAACACAGCAACACATCTCCTTCGACTTGATCAGGTTGTTGATGAGGCCTGTGAAATGTTGGTCCACTCCTCTTCAATGGCTGTGCAAAGTTGCTGGATATTGTCTGGTGAGTATGCTGGCCATGCTCCAGGAATTGTGTACAGATCCTTGCAACTTGGGGCCATGCAGGTGAGAGCCACTGGTGAAGTGCAGCCCCTTAGTTGTGGATGAATGGCACAACAATGGGCCTCAGGATCTCATCATGGTATCTATGTGCATTTAAAATTCCATCAAAAAAATGCACCTGTGTTCATTGTCCATACCATAACACCATCAAAACCATGGGCCACTCGATCCACAACGTTGACACTCGCAAACTGCTCACCCAAACTACACCATACACGCTGTCTGCTATCTGCCCTGTACAGTGAAAACCGGGATTCATCCGTGAAGAGAACATCTCTCCAAATGGCCAGACGCCATTGAATGTGAGCATTTGCCCATTCAAGTCGGTTACATCAAGAACTGCAGTCAGGTTGAGAACCCGATGAGGACGACGAGTATGCAGATGAGATTCCCTGAGACGGTTTCTGACCGTTTGTGCAGAAATTCTTTGGTTATGCAAACTGATTGTTGCAGCAGCTGTCTGGGTGGCTGGTCTCAGACGATCTTGGAGGTGAAGATGCTGGATGTGGAGGTCCTGGGCTGGTGTGGCTACACATGGTCTGCGGTTGTGAGGCCGGTTCGATGTACTGCCTTTTGGAGATGGCTTTTGGTAGAGAAATGAACATTCAATTCATGGGCAACAGCTCTGGTGGACATTTCAGCAGTCAGCATGCCAATTGCACGCTCCCTCAAAACTTGCAACATCTGCGGCCTTGTGCTGTGTGAGAAAACTGCACGTTTTAGAGTGGTCTTTTATTGTGGCCAGCCTAAGGCACACATGTGCAATAATCATGCTATCTAATCAGCATCTTGATACGCCACACCTGTGAGGTGGATGGACTATCTTGGCAAAGGAGAAATGCTCACTAACACAGATTTAGACAGATTTGTGAACAATATTTGAGAGAAATAGCCCTTTTGTGTACATAGAAAAAGTATCAGATCTTTGAGTTCAGCTCATAAAAAATGGGGACAAAAAAAAAAGTGTTATGTTTATAATTTTGTTCAGTGTATATAAGAGAGATAGATATAGATATATATATCTATATCTATCTATTTATCAGTGATGTATTTAGTATCTGTGCTGCCCTAGGCATGACGGAAGTTAGGCACGGGCTAATTTACATTTGCCCCACCCCTTACTGTCAATGCCACACCTCTTCCAGTTAAACGACTAACACACACTTTGACAGACACACTCTAAGATACACTGATTTGACACAAACAATTACTGACTCACTGACAAACACACACTGACAGACACACACACACACACAATCACTCAGACACACAGGCGCCCTCACAGTCACAATCACTCAGAAACAAACACATATTCACTGACAGACACACACACACTCTCACTCACTTATAGACAGACATACACACACACAATCACTCAGACACACCCTGACAGACATACACACACAATCACTCAGACATACACACACTGACAGCCCGCCTCCCCCAAACATTAACCAATAATTTTTTCTATTTTAGTTTAAATCCACCCAGCCTCCCTACTTTTGGGAGTGCTGGGTGGATTTTTTTTTACCTGGAGTCCAGTGGGTCTTCTTGCAGGGAGGGTGGCAGGCATGCAGGTGGTTGTGCGGCTAACTAAAAATTCAGGCGGCCGGTACTGGCGAGGGAGCACTGATTAGTGAGCTGTCTCCTTTTTTTTGCCGCCCCCTGGAAAGTGCCGCCGAAGGCAAATGCCTTGTTTGCCTCACGGCAAATACGTCCCTGTTTATTATACTTCTCCACCATTAGGGGGACTACCTGACAATCTTGGCAGTCCCGTCCCCCTGCAGACAGATGTGCAGGCAGCTATGCCTGCCAGATGATTGCTCTTGAGAGCGACTGCATGGCCCCCGGGCGCCTGATTTCCCGTGGGAGGGCTGCCTGGGCTGTAAGGCAGTCCTCCTGAATGTGGATCGCGGTGAAGGTAAGTAACGGGACCTCCATGGTCTCAAAGCCATTACGGCGTTGTATGCTGCCTCAATAGCTTTAAAACCCAGTTAATGAGGGATGGCTGTAATGGTGTTAAAGGGTTAAAAAGTGCTAGTTAGCAAGGGGTAGTGCTGTAGTGGTTCTGGTGCTTAGAATGTTCCTTTAAATTGATGTGTAGCTGGCTCTTATTCTTCCATTTGCAGTATGAAAGGCAAAGGTAATTAGGAGTTCTGCTTTCTTTTGTTTGTAAATTCCCTGTAAATATTGTGTCATTTTCTAATTTAATATCAGAATTTATAACTGCTAAAATAATTAGAACTATTTCAAGAAGGAACAATTTTTGCCGTAGAGTCAGGACATCCATGATTTCCAGATTGCTGAATAGATTATTACATGCAGGAGTTTAGTAGGTCACCTGAGAGTCACATTTCAGACACTTTTCTCTAGAGCAGATTTTGCTGAAGGCTCCCTCTGGCTGTTTATGAAATGGAATACAAACATTCAGAATGTAAAGTAAGAATGAGTAGTATCCCTCCCCCTCCCCACTCCCCCTGTTTACAGGCACAAATGAATAAATATTTTTTAGTAGACACATGAATGTTTAGTGACTTATTCTCTACATCCATTAACACTTTAGCCCGCCTAGCAATTTTTATAAATATATTTTTGAGATTCCGTCGTAAGTGGAATACGATACATAATTTAGGGGGTGGAACCTGAGCAGACACCATTTCCTTCAGTTCTCAATAGCTTCAGGCTAATCTGTTAAAAATCGTCCACTACTAGTGCCATCCAACCCTGACAGACCTTTGATGCAGGTGTGAGGCCTACAAAGCACCAGCCTTTCCTAACTGGGAATCACTACTCAGCAGATCCTCCACAGTGACAGACTCTGCAGACCAGCTCCTGCTGACATTCACAGCCCCCACATCAACCATGGAGCGTAATTCACAGAAACCTCCACCTGGAGCAGTGACTGAATCACAGGATAAAAAGCACCATGCTACAGAAGCAAACGCAACCCAAGATGGGGACCGAAAGAGAGTATAGGCATGTTGACCCCCTCAAACCCTCCAGAATTCAGTGGGACACTCATTTCCTAGAGCAAGCTCTTGAAATCTCTACTCACCTTGACTCCCTGACGGGAACATTTGCAACCAAACAGGACATCCAAACTCTTTTGCCCGACATACAAAAGCTGCTGGCAACAGACATGACAGTGATTAAAATGGACATTCAGCATGTTACAGGGGCCACAGAGGAGAAAGTGATGGACATTTGTACAGATGTTTAAAAAAAGCAGGAAATATGTGTAGTATTAAGTGCCATATTAAAAGTTTCCAAAAGTAATGCACTCACATTTGCCTGAGCCACTTCAAACAGGCTCTGGGTATATCCACTTTAAATATTCCATGGATATATCGTTTGGTTCTTTCCCATAGATAGCGATCTGCAGATCTCTATTTGTGACACTTGTATATTTTAAGCTCAACATGGTATGGTAAAAGAATAATATACACCTATATATTTTCATTTCGAAGATTCCTACCATACAAACAGAGTCATCGGGCAGGACACTTGATGTAAATTTAGATTTAGTAGGGCCATAACTTAAGTATTAAAGCAGGCTTCCGCAAACTCCGGCCCTCCAGATGTTGCTGAACTACAACTCCCATGATTCTATGAATTAAATAGGCTGAGAATCATGGGAGTTGTAGTTCAGCAACATCTGGAGGGCCGGAGTTTGGGGAAGCCTGTATTAAAGGGTAAAACAATAAATGTAGCACTCCAAATCACTTATACAGGGAGTGCAGAATTATTAGGCCACATCATCCTCTTTATGCATGTTGTCTTACTCCAAGCTGTATAGGCTCGAAAGCCTACTACCAATTAAGCATATTAGGTGATGTGCATCTCTGTAATGAGAAGGGGTGTGGTCTAATGACATCAACACCCTATATCAGGTGTGCATAATTATTAGGCAACTTCCTTTCCTTTGGCAAAATGGGTCAAAAGAAGGACTTGACAGGCTCAGAAAAGTCAAAAATAGTGAGATATCTTGCAGAGGGATGCAGCACTCTTAAAATTGCAAAGCTTCTGAAGCGTGATCATCGAACAATCAAGCGTTTCATTCAAAATAGTCAACAGGGTCGCAAGAAGCGTGTGGAAAAACCAAGGCGCAAAATAACTGCCCATGAACTGAGAAAAGTCAAGCGTGCAGCTGCCACGATGCCACTTGCCACCAGTTTGGCCATATTTCAGAGCTGCAACATCACTGGAGTGCCCAAAAGCACAAGGTGTGCAATACTGAGACATGGCCAAGGTAAGAAAGGCTGAAAGACGACCACCACTGAACAAGACACACAAGCTGAAACGTCAAGACTGGGCCAAGAAATATCTCAAGACTGATTTTTCTAAGGTTTTATGGACTGATGAAATGAGAGTGAGTCTTGATGGGCCAGATGGATGGGCCCGTGGCTGGATTGGTAAAGGGCAGAGAGCTCCAGTCCGACTCAGACGCCAGCAAGGTGGAGGTGGAGTACTGGTTTGGGCTGGTATCATCAAAGATGAGCTTGTGGGGCCTTTTCGGGTTGAGGATGGAGTCAAGCTCAACTCCCAGTCCTACTGCCAGTTCCTGGAAGACACCTTCTTCAAGCAGTGGTACAGGAAGAAGTCTGCATCCTTCAAGAAAACATGATTTTCATGCAGGACAATGCTCCATCACACGCGTCCAAGTACTCCACAGCGTGGCTGGCAAGAAAGGGTATAAAAGAAGAAATCTAATGACATGGCCTCCTTGTTCACCTGATCTGAACCCCATTGAGAACCTGTGGTCCATCATCAAATGTGAGATTTACAAGGAGGGAAAACAGTACACCTCTCTGAACAGTGTCTGGGAGGCTGTGGTTGCTGCTGCACGCAATGTTGATGGTGAACAGATCAAAACACTGACAGAATCCATGGATGGCAGGCTTTTGAGTGTCCTTGCAAAGAAAGGTGGCTATATTGGTCACTGATTTGTTTTTGTTTTGTTTTTGAATGTCAGAAATGTATATTTGTGAATGTTGAGATGTTATATTGGTTTCACTGGTAATAATAAATAATTGAAATGGGTATATATTTGTTTTTTGTTAAGTTGCCTAATAATTATGCACAGTAATAGTCACCTGCACACACAGATATCCCCCTAACATAGCTATAACTAAAAACAAACTAAAAACTACTTCCATAAATATTCAGCTTTGATATTAATGAGTTTTTTGGGTTCATTGAGAACATGGTTGTTGTTCAATAATAAAATTAATCCTCAAAAATACAACTTGCCTAATAATTCTGCACTCCCTGTATAGCAGGTTTTTTTTTTTTTTGTAAATCCAGGAAAAATATGTAACATTTCGATCTCAACTGAGATCTTTTTCAACCATGGCCTATATTTATTGTTTTACCATTAGAGTGGGGTTAGCCAGCCCCAGCTCTGGAGGCACCAGGACCAGATAAGAGTTCAAATTCCTCTTTTTGTTTGTTCATTAAGTATTAAAGGTACACTATAGTCACCAGAACAACTACAACTTAATGTAGTTGTTCTGGTAAGTATAGCATTTTTCTGCAGGCATTTTTACATAAATATTACCTTTTCAGAGAAAAGGCAGTGTTTACATTGCTCCAGTGGCAGTCACTCAGACAGCCGCTAGAGATGATTCTTGGGTCAGTGCATACAACGTGCAACACTGACGTTCAGCATCTCCATGCTCTGCATGGAGGTGAGGAACTTTCCCCATATAGATGCATTGAGTCAATGCATTTCTATGATGTGATGCTGATTGGCCAGTGAGGCATTTGGTTCCGCCCCCGCCCTACCTCCTTGGGGAGATCATCAGAATTAACAACCTCAGCCAATCCAATGCTTCCCATGGGAGGCAAATCGGGGTGGGGCTGTGCGGGCACACCCGCACGTCGCTGAAATAAAGTTTTTTTTTTTTTTTCTACTTATTTAAGGGCGATTGGGTGGGGTATTTTTTTAACACTATAATGTTAGAAATTCACGTTTTGTGTTCCTTTAATGAACATATAATGCTTGATGCCCTCTTAAGAGTACTGGTATTTACACCAGAATAGGGAATGTTGCATAACATTTCAATATTAAGGTCGTCTATGAAACCAAACCTAATGCCTTCAAAAATGTTAAGAAAGAAAACAAAAATTAAGTATAACCCTAACAGTGTATTCACTAAAGTGAGAAATGTCAGAAATTAATTGTGAATTCAAAGTCAGTTTGAAATTTAAGGCCAAAATAGCCAAACCGAATGCATAGGTGACTTGAGATTTTTTAAGTTCAGCTATTTTGGTCTTGAATTTGAAATTAATTCTGAATTCCCAACAATTCTCACCTTAGTGATTTAAAATGGTAGGGATGAAGGATCAGATTACATAATTTGACAGAATTCCAAAACATTATCTTGCACATTATACAATGTTATGATCAACAATTAACCCTCCAAGTTGTTTAACAGATATAAGTGCCAGTAAATAAATAAGTCCCTAAACCAGGGGTAGGCAATCTACGGCACTAGTGCCATGCACGGCACTCGAGGTGTCTTTCCACGGCACTCAAGGCTGCTAGAGCCAAACAGGGTCTGGCCTATCAGGAGTCTCAGTGAAACTTCAGATATCTGCTAATACAAAGAGGTAGTGAAGGACAATCCTCAATTTATGCATTGCAGCACTTAGAGGAAGTGATCTCAGATCACTTCCTCCCAGCACTTGTGAAAGGGATTCCACACTGTAGTAGAGCAGCCCACAGCTGATGTTGCAGCTCCTGTCCTTGACCTGTACCTGCCCAGGCTGGTCCCCACTGGAACCCAGGGAAGCCACCCACACTGCTAGATATACACAGAACTGCAGAATAAGCCTCCCCTCATACAAATAATACGAACAGCCCCCACATAAACATACACACAATCCGCACAAACGCAACACCACTAACAATATAAATACATGCACACAATCCCACATGCAGCCTCTCACATGCAAAACCCCAAACAGCCCACATACACTACCAAACACACAATGTGACATATCCACCCACACACAATTCCACAAGCAGCCCTCCTACACAGCCCACATTCATATGTATCATACACGATACCATAAACTACTAATGAACATATACAATATAATAGCTCATATACGCACAAATACAACGATACAAAGCAATTACAGTATAAATAACACAAGCAGAATATGGCAGCACACACACCTCAATTTAAAAAAATAGTCGGCAGGGCCGTTTGAAGGAATTTGGGGGCCCCAAGCAAAATGGACATGGAGGCGCCTACAGGAACCACAGCATAGCCATACCGTTTAAGTTCACCCACACTTTATATAAATAAAAAAGGTTTACAGTGCAAATACTGCTGTTGCATATACTGTGCATAAATAAAAAATGTTTACAGTGCAAATACTGCTGTTGCATATAATGTGCATAAAATTTGAACATTTTCAACAATTGAAAATTCCCTGTGTTCTCCTCATCTCCGCTTCTCCTCACCCACTCCCTGTGTTCTCCTCATCTACCCTTCTCCTCACCTCCCCCTTCCCCGTGTTCTCCTCAACCCCTCCCTGTGTTCTCCTCACCCTCCCGTGTTCTCCTAATCTCCCCTTCTCCTCACCTCCCCCTTCCCTGTGTTCTCCTCATCTCCCCTTCTCCTCACCTCCCCCTTCCCTGTGTTCTCCTCATCTCCCCTTCTCCTCACCTCCCCCCTCCCAGTGTTCTCCTCATCTCCCCTTCTTCTCACCCTCCTCCCTGTGTTCTTCTTTTACTCCTCCCTCCCTGTGTTCTTCTTTACCCTCCTCTCCTGTGTGTTCTTCTTACCTCCCTCTCCCTGTGTTCTTCTTACCTCCTCTCTCTCCCTGTGTTCTTCCTCCCTCTCCTGTGTTCTTCTTACCTCCCTCTCCTGTGTTCTTCTTATTCCTCCCTCTCCCTGTGTTCTTCTTAGCTCCTCCCCCTATGTTCTTCTACTACTCCTCCCTATGTTTCTTACTACTCTCCCTATGTCCTTCTTACCCTCCCAGTGACTCTTTCTTACTTCCTCCACCTCCTGTGTCCTTCTTATTCCCTGCCTCCCAGTGTCCTTCTTACTCCTCCTACCTCTCCCTGTGTCCTTCTTGTATTCCCCTCCCTCCCAGTGGGTGTTCTTTCTCTTACTCCTCCCTCTCTCTGTGTTCTTCTTACTCCTCCCCCCCATGTTCTTCTTACTCCTCCCCCCATGTTCTTCTTACTCCTCCCCCCCATGTTCTTCTTACTACTCCCTCCCTATGTTCTTCTTACTACTCCCTCCCTATGTTCTTCTTACTACTCTCCCCCTCCCTATGTCCTTCTTACTCCCCTCCCAGTGACCTTCTTACTCCCCTCCCAGTGACCTTCTTACTCTCCTCCCACCCTCCCTGTGTCCTTCTTATTCCCCTGCCTCCCTGTGTCCTTCTTACTCCCCTCCTACCCTCCCTGTGTCCTTCTTATTCCCCTCCCTCCCAGTGTTCTTACTCTCCTCTCCTGTGTTTCTTACTCTCCCTCTCCCAGTTCTTCTTACTCCTCCCCCATGCCCTTCTTACTCCTCCCCCATGTTCTTCTTCTTTACCTCCCATGTTCTTGTACCTCCCATGTTCTTCTTGTAATACTCCCTCCCTATGTTCTTCTGGCCACTCCCTCCTATGTTCTTTCCTTACTACCTCCCTCCATGTCCCTTACCCTCCCAGTGACCTTCTTCTTAATTCTCTCTCCAGTGACCTTCTACTCTCCTCCCAATCTCCTGTGTCCTTCTTATTCCCTCCCTCCCAGTGTCCTTCTTATTCCCCCCTGCAGTCCTTCTTACTCCCTCCCTATATCCTTCTTACTCCCCCGCCTATGTTCTTTTTATTCCCCCCCCCTATGTTCTTCTCACCTCCCCTTCCCTGTAGCTTGGCCGAGCTCAGGGTGCACTTCCTGTCAGTCCGTCTGGAAACAGGAAACTGAATCTCCTGTACCACGTGTACCGCCGGACTGATAGGAGGAAGAGGAGCTTGGCCACGCTACAGGGACGGGGAGGTTACGAGAGAGGCAGTGCTGCAGCCGCCTGAGGCTCTCTATAGAGCACTCAGGCAGCTGCAGCCTTACAGGAAGCGCCGGCCCTGCTTGGGGGCCCAGGCCAGCTCGGGGACCCAAGCAATTGCTTAGTTAGCTTGCCTGGTAGCGACGGGCCTGAGGATCGGCACGCTATGGGACATCACAATCCTATATCGGCACAGTGCTGCTAAAAGGTTGCCTACTCCTGGCCTAAACCATAAGTTTTTTGCTGCTTTATTGCTTTTGTTTTACATTATTTAAATATAGGTCCACCTACCATATGTGCATTATTTTGAGATATGACTCACTGCTGCCCTCCTTGCTATCTCCTAATGCCACAAAAAAATTAAAAAAACAGAAAAAAAAACTGTTAGTTTAGTCCGGCACTCGAGTTTTTGGTCACTCCCAGCTGTATTAATCTATTTGGATTTGAAAACAGCAACATTTTTTCTCAGTTCAGAGAAATACATTGTTTGCTGCACATATGCTAGATTTTTACTAGATCATAGGATTCTACAGAACATACAATAAGAGCCACTTGGGGATAGAAGAGCCTTTGATAAGGATAGCCACAATTAATTTTCTAGGTTCCTAAATCATTAGTTGAAGTTATACATAATGCTAACTGAAGGTCACAAAGAAATACCCACAATATCTGACTGCATACATTTATTTTACTTAACGCCTTTGATTGCTAATGTATACAAATGTTGACAGTAACAATATGAATATATGCATGTGACGAACAACCCCTTTCCTGGACGTTCGCCATGGGCTCCTGGAGGAGTGTGGAGGCTAGCCTCCTGTCCACTGACTATGGGCCATAGAAAAGACTGGTAAAAAGACTTGGTTCGTAGGATTTATTTGTACTGTTCGGGAACCGAACAAACTCACGAACTGCGGACCACCTCTGGGCTTGTTAACCCCTGGTAACCTCTCCTGACACTTCAATTATTGTGTGTTTTAATTGTGCGGCTGGGTGGCCGCCGTTTGTATACATGAACACGTGGGAACTGGGTTGGTTGCCATCTTGTTCGCGGGAATGCAGGCAGCAGTATTTGGGCGTTGTCGCATGGAACTAGAATCGGACACGGAAACTCCCGAACACCGCTGAACTTTGACAACACCTGCAATTTAAAACACCCCACATTTTATCAAGGTCGAACAGCAGAAAACATTGGAAGCAAGGTCTTACTGATCCTGAAAACATTGAAAACGATCTTTGAGGCCATTCACAGTCAATCAGAAAACATCTCTCTCTCCATCAGAAGGACTACAGAGGGGAGCAGCCTGGTGTGAGGAGACCACGTGCCACATTATTTATGCCTGTAGTTTGAGCCATCTTATATGAAGTGGCTCAAAAACATGTGAGTGGAAACTTTCATAAGTTCTATTTTAATTCGATCTAAATGGTACTGCCATGTGTGTGTTCTCTCCTGTTTTTATATTTTATATACAGGAGTCCATTAAGAACCGAAGGAGTGAAAGGCAGTTTGTTTTATTATTAAGGGTAAAGTCCTTTATTTTGTGTAGTGTGCTCTCACCATTTATTTATTGTTTACTATATACAGTGTGTTTAATATTGGAGTATTTTAGCAATATGATAGTCTATGATGTGATCTCCTGCTGTCCATAATGCATTTTTAAAAAGGATCCATTGCAACATGCACTGTTCATATGGAAGCATACAGACAAAAGGGTATGTTAACCAGACAATACTGTGTGCAGGGGCCAGCCAGCTTTGTGTATATGCCTTAAGTGTAGATCACACCCTGGCTTCACGTGTTAAGAATAATGGCAGGTCTCCTGGTAAAGAGATAGTTAGCATGCAGCACCAACTCAGTCAGACCTTGTGGATGAAGACATCACTAACCACCTCTCACAAAGCCAGTCATGGGACATTGTGTAAAATGCAGCTTTTTAGGATTTTAGGGGTAGTGGAGACCTGGCCACTTTTGATTCATGGTTGACTTGCATTAGTGAATAACCCTGTTTGTGTTTTTGGCCTTAAGTGAATATATTTGATTCATGATTTTCCTTTCTTAAAAAAAAAAAAAAATATATATATATATATATTTTTTTTTTTCAATAAATTAAACTAACTGGTTTGCAGAGCATTTTTACTGCTTCCATTAGAAAGCTGACATCTGAAGTGTGTTTTATAAATCCTTGCTATGCATTGATTTATGAGATCTTCATGTTCCCTTGAAAACAATGCCTGCAACAGCATTGCCTGCAGCATTTTCAGCTACCCTCTGTTCTACGGAGAGCTTAAAGCAGATGCTGAAATGGTTTATTGTGTAATTTCTACATAATATATTACAAATGAGAGTTAGGTCCATCCTTGAGTGTCCCCATGTGCAGCATACACAAAATAACAAAATACCATAAAATGTTGAAAAATTATTTAAAGTTGTCTTAATGAAAAACCCTGGTTTTGGTAGAGTAACTCTTGTTGTGCTTGTTAATAAATGAATAAATTCCCTTTATTCCAGTGCAGAGGACAAGTTCCCCCCTCAGCTCGATTCTCCTCCGCTGACATCACTCGCTCTAGCTTGCTTAGAGTAACCCTGTTAAGTTGCAAATGTGCTTTTATTACTGCCACCTAGGGGTGACCTGGCAATGTGAAGATTCAAAAATGAGTCTTTGTCAAACCCTGACAAAGCTAAGCTTGACAGAGGCTCACTTTTGAGTCAAAATGTTGCAAAGTCACCTTGGTGGTTGTAATAAAGACACATTTGCAACTTTAAGAAGACTTTGATCATTTAACAGCTACTGTAGGTTGGCTTTGAATAGTGATCCCTTACATTCAGATAGATTTTGCTTCTCTACATATCTTTTGAAAGCAAAAATAACACGAGGCAGTAAAAACATATGAAACCTCAACATACTTGGATGAAATTGGGGAGCACCTTCAAAATGCTTTCTTGAATTTATAAGGGAAAAATAAGTACAAAACCATTCAGTTCAGACAAATCAAAGTCAGGGCACACCTTGCAAATGAAGGGTAGATACAGAACATTGTTTCATTTCTATTCTTCTCGACTATGTTGAGTGCCAGATGCAAAGGACAGAGCTCATAACAATGATTGGCAGTAAGCTAAGATAGAGGTGCCCTCATTTATCTACATTTTATTTTTAACACTTTAACAATATATACTTGTTTAATACAGGGATAAGCAAACATACTATTAAAAATATTAGGAATTGATTGTCCTCCTTTAAACATATATAACCGCATTTTAGAATTTAGTGCATTAGCTGATGACTTATGGTTGGCCTGGGAATTATCAATCCACAGCTGGGGGTAAAGAATTTATGTTTTGCTTTTAGAAAATGGGCAGTTTTGCAACTCTAAAGAGGAGAAAACATGTAGTATTTGAGGCTGCAAAAGTTTTTTTATTTTTTTTTATATATTCTAATCAGCGTAATTCCTTTAGTAGCTCCAATAAGTGACTTTTTTAAATGTAGAATTATTGTAACTCTTAAATAAATGGGGAGGGGACACACACACCAGAGTACGGTCCCTAAAAAGCATACTACGACACTCCTCATTAGACACTCAAGGCAGAGAACAATGAGACAGTGCTCCCGTATGGTGCACCTGCAGTAGGCTGGCCTTCTTGATCTGCCAGTAATTTGGGCAGACCTATCCCCTTTTGGGAGAACCAATGACTTGACCAGTGCCCTGGTTCTCGGGATGCGACGCTGGTGAATCTACTTGAGTAACAGCATGAATAAAACATTTTATGACCGCTTGAGTTCTTTTCTTATTTGAAACCTAAACTGAGGAATGTAGATACATTTTAAACATATTGTGCGCAGATGAACACTTTTTTATGACAGTTGTTTGGTTTTCAAAGAGGTTCATTTCTCCAAGGCATAAACATTGGCATGTGAACATAGCCTAAGAAAAAAAGGTTGTAAGTTTCAAGTATATCATTTTTTATATATATATATACATATATATATAAATAATATTACAGGGGAAGTGTGAGATTCTACCTCCCAAATATACATCATATTACAATGATCGGACCCCTCCTTGTGTCTAGTTAATGCCAAGTTAAAAAATCCTCAAGTCCTGGTAGAATAATGAAACCTATGTACCTTTTATTTCTTCATAGCCAAGTGACACAGACACTTAGGCTGAGAAGAAAATGTATGCATTGTTATATTCTATATCAATATCCACGTATTCTAAAGATATTGGAAGGACCATATCTATTTTCGATCACTGGGGTATATGTGTATGTTAAAAAATATATAATCTACACTCATAACCTGCAACTGTCAAATCTACATGCATTAATGTCCTTGCTAACTTTTTCCATTAGAGAAATAAAATTGAATAGTTTAAGTATTTTAGCTTCATGGGCCCTCCATTTTTTAAGTACATTATTTAAAAAAATTAAATTTGAAAGCCGCAAAATGTGTTTTTATTCCAGTGCTAGAACAGTATATACCAGTGGTAGTCAACCTGGTCCCTCCCGCCCATTAATGGACGGTTTGGGATTTTGGGTGGGCGGTTCTGCAGAAAACGCCCACGGGATCTTGACAGCCATGCAGAGCCCCTGCCAGCCCATGCAGAGCCAACCTTGCTGTAAGCCCTCTCGGGCTGATGAAGATTGCAGCATTATGTCCCCCTCCCTGGTAAAAAGTAAGACGGGAGGGAGAGACATTAAGATAGATTTTCACATCTCACCCACCAACACACAGCAAAGACCCTATGCACCCTTCACACACAAACATACTACAACCATCACAGACACACTGATTGCCCCCCCCTCACACACACTGCACCCTTCACCCACAGACAGCACCCCTCACATGCATACAGCACCCCTTACACACATAAAGTAGAATAGAAAATAAGGAAAAAAATAGATTATTTTAAGTACATAATTAGTTACTGAAACACTGGTGGGCGGTTAGGAAATGTTACCATCAACAAAGATACAAAGTGTGCTGATGGTATTAAAAGGTTGACTACCCCTGGTATACACAATGGTGTCTGACCTTTATTTGGTGAAGTCATCAAAGTTGGTGATTTTTATTTTTATAATCAGAATATGCTTCTCATAAAGCACATAATGTATAATGGAGGTATGGTACCTACATATTCCCCAACCTACCATACAGCAATTAAACCTAATAATTACACTTTAAAACAATTCTACTTACTAATAAAAGTCTTCTCTCTTCTAATTCTTCATACCTTCTGTTGACGGATGCTCCTAGTGCTTCCCGAGGACTCCAAGCACTCCGCCAGACACCAAAACCACTGCAGACCTCACAAACCACCACAGCTTTGGTTGGGGACTCGCCGTCTCCACCCACTCTGGCCCCAAGACCAGGGTCCAACTTCCAGTAGGTTGACCTCTCCGAATTCCAGAGAGCAGGAACAGGAACAAGCTCTTAGCAGAGCTTAGTGATTATACCCTGGGAAGTATAGTGATTATAGCAATCCCCAGAATTGTCGAATGGCGTTCGAATTGTCGAATCAATTAGTTCCAGGGAAGGTAAAACTTCAGCGTTGTTCGTGCCATTTTGTAGCTGTTTTGAGTTCCATGAGTTGGACGGCAAAACACCGCTGACCGCGATCGACTGAATTAAAATGGCCGCCGCAACGTATTCGTTTGTCGAATGGCGGCCACTTCGGCACTTCAGCTGTATCCGAAGCAGAGGCCGCTCTCTAGGCGATTTAGGCGGCCGCCTAAGGCCTCGCG
>OW240915.1:182978055-183115279 GCA_933207985.1 Pelobates cultripes | reverse complement strand
TTTCCAAAGACCAAGCTCCAGAGGCGGCTCTCTAATTAGGCGATTTAGGCGGCCGCCTAAGGCCTCGCGGCCGCCTAAATCGCCTAAGGGCAGACTGACATGTCGGATTCTCGGTCTATGACCGAGGACCCGACACAGGAGGGGGCCCGGCGGCTTGCCCTTTGTGCCGCGGGGTGCGAGGCCTCTCCTGTCAGGCGGCCCGGGGAGAGAGCCGGCCTCAGTCTGCATCTCCGCCAGGTGTGAGCTGCAGACTGAGGTGTCTCGCGCTCTCCAGCCAATCAGAGCGTTGCCGCGGGTTACCACGGCAACGCTCTGAATGGAGATCGCGAGACAATCCCCATGTGGTCAGCAGCTCTGATTCCGGCGGAGCTGCAGACCGGAAAGCCCACTGGACAACCAGGGTGTCTGAGTGCCACCACTGGACCACCAGGAAAAAAGGTGAATTTTGACCCCCCCTCACCCTGCACCCCACCTGTCACCCCCCCTCACCCTGCACCCCCCCTGTCACCCCCCCACCTCACCCTGTCACCCCCACCTCACCCTGTCACCCACCCCCTCACCTTGTCACCCCCCTCACTTCTGTTAACCTGTCACCCCACCTCACCCTGTCACCCCACACACCTCCACCCCTGTCACCCACCATCTCACCCTGTCACCCCTCCACCTCACCCCTGTCCACCCCCCACCTCACCTCCCACCCTGTCCGCCTCCCACCTCACCCCTGTCCACCCCACCCTGTCGCCCCAGCCTCCTCTGCCACCTTACCCTGTCACCCCGTCACCATCATCTCTCACCTGCCACCCATCTGTCAGTCCCCCTCACCCTGCCACCCCACCTGTCACCATCATCTCACCCTGCCACCCCACCTGTCACCCTCCACACCCTGCCACTTCACCTTGTCACCCCTCCTCACCCTGCCACTTCACCCTGTCACCCCATCTCACACTGTCACCCCTCTCTCACACTACCACCCCACCTGTCACCCTGCCACCCCACCTGTCACTCCCATCTCACCCTTCCACCCCACCTGTCACCCCCTCTCACCCTGTCAGCCCATCTGTCACCCACATCACCCTGTCAGCCCCTCTCACCATGTCACCCCCTCTTACTCCTCTCTCACCCTGCCACCCCACCTGCCACACCCTCACCCACCTCTCACGTTGCCACCCCACCTGTCACCCCCTCTCACCCTGCCACCCAACCTGTCACCCCATCTCACCCTGCCACTCCACCTGTCACACCCTGTCACCTCCTCTCACCCTGCCACCCCACCTGTCACACACTGTCACCTCCCTCTCACCCTGCCACCCCACCTGTCACCCCATCTCACCCTGCCATCCACCTGTCACCCCCTCTCACCCTATCTCACCCTGCCACCCCATCTGTCACCTCCATCTCACCCTGCCACTCCACTTGTCACCACCATCTCACACTGCCACTCCACTTGTCACCACCATCTCACACTGCCACCCTACCTGTCGCCCCTCACCCTGCCACTTCACCCTGTCACCCCTCTTACACTGCCACTTCACCCTGTCACCCCTCTCTCACACTGCCACCCCACCTGTCACCCCCGTCACCCTGCCACCCCACCTCTCATCCTGTCATCCCCCTTCCAGCCCACCTAGCACCCTGCCATCTTGCCCTGTCATTCCCCTCTCACTCTGTCACCTCACCCTGTCACCCCCCCTGCAACCCAACCTGTCACACCCTGTCACCTCCCTCTCACCCCGTCATCCCACCTCTCATTCTGTCATCCCCCTTCCACCCCACCTGTCATCCCTCACTCCCCCTCACTCTGCCACCCCCTCACCCTGTCACCCCCTCTCACCCTGCCACCCCACCTGTCACCCCCTCACCCTTCCTTCTCTTCTCACCCAGTCACCCCCCCTCACCCCACATCTCACCCTGCCACCCCACCTGTCACCCCACCTCTCATCCTGTCACCTTGCCCTGTCATTCCCCTCTCACTCTGTCACCTCACCCTGTCACCCTGTCACCCCACCTCTCATTCTGTCATCCCCCTTCCACCCCACCTGCCATCCCTCACTCCCTCTCACTCTGCCACCCCCTCACTCTGTCACCCCACCTGCCACCCCTTCTCACCCTGCCACCCCTTCTCACCCTGCCACCCCACCTCTCACACTGTCACCCCCTCACCCTGTCACCCCACCTCTTACTGTCACCCACCCTGTGACTCCCACACTGTCACCCCCTTACTCTCACCTTACCCTGTCACTCCCCACACACTGTCACCCCACGTCATACTGTCACCCCCTCACCCTGCCTCCCCTCTCACCCCACATTTGACCCTGTCACTCACCCTGCCACCCCACCTGTCACCCCCTCTCACCCTGCTACCTCACCTGTCACCCCCTCACTCTATCACCCCACCTCTTACTGTGTCACCCACCCTTTGACCCCCCACCCTGTCACTCCCCACACACCATCACCCCACCTCACACTGTCACCCCCTAATACTGTCACCCCCTCTCACCCTGTCACCCCCCCTACACTATGTCACCCTCCCTCACACTAGGTCTCCCCCCTCTGTCTCTTCCCTCTTACTCTGTCACACCCCTTACAAGAATGTCACCCCCTCTTACTCTGTCACCCCCCTCTTACTCTGTCACACCCCTTACACTAATGTAACCCTCTCACACTATTGTCACCCCCTTCTTACTCTGTCACCCCCTCACACTATGCCACCTCCATACACTATGTCACCCCCTCACACTATGTCATTTTCACCACACACCCTGTCACCTCTCTCCGCACACACTGTCACCCCCCTCCATACACACTGTCACCCCCCTCCATACACACTATCTCTCCCTCTAAACACACGGGCACCACTCTCCGCACTCTGGCACCCTCCTGCTCTTTTTACAATCACCCTGCCACAGTTACTCCTTTACTCACCCTTTTACCCCCTGAAGGCAATCATTCTACACACTGTCATAAAACATAGCTTCGCCATGAACTTAATGCCAAAGGCCACAGGCAGTAACACAAACATACACATGCTCAGAGAAACATGCATACATATACAAAGATACTCACTGCCAGACACACACACTCAGGCACACACAGGTAGACAATGCAACGACGTATACAAAGACTAGTTCTCTATATCCAGTACTGCAAGCCCGCCCTTCAATATATCTACAGCTTCTTATACACACACAAGTCAACTGCTGTTTTTTTCCAATAATGGTGTTAGTGGGGGCCTCATGTCTAGAGCCGCCACTGATCCGAAGTGCCATGTAAAAAGTACCAATCTTTTCCCAAAGTATTTAAAGGGCCAGAAACAGTCTTTTAAAAGTCCATGAGCCCAAATAAGGGTTTTAAAGGGCCATTCATCCCAGGGGTCATAGTCACAGGGCAAGAGGCTGGCAAGCAGGCCTCTCCAAATCCCAGTGACGAAGGTGCTTTCGTCACACCTTCTAAGGCAAATAATCATAACGCTTTGACATCCAAGTCTTGAGAGAAGACTTCCAGTCTGCCATGCAGCAGGTTGGGGGCATATGGGGGTACAATACCTCTATTATAGTAATTTTAGATCCTTATTGGGTCGCATGAGGATATTACTGATTTTCCAAACATAAGACCGACTGAATCTTGACTGTATTTTTGGTTTTTAATAAATCTGCAAATTGCCATTGCAGTCGTAATTCGGTCATTTTCACTGGATTTGTTCCATTCAGACAAAATCTGGTGTTTAGTGAATAATCCTGTATGTTTACTTATCCCTGTGTTTAATAAATATGTAGGACTTTAAATATACACTTTAAATTAAATCTACACCTCTTTATCCTGCAGATGGTGCATCCATCTTTGCGCAATCATTGTTACAAATGCTGTTCTTTTCAGTTGACAGTTAGCATAGAGAAGCATGCGGAAAAGAAGAGAAATTAAACACTGTTTCTATTTCTCCTCCTGATTTGCAATGTGTGTTCTGACTTGTCTGAAGTGAATCATGATTTAATTTGCTAAATCTTCATACAGTTGTAAGAAAAAGTATGTGAACCCTTTGGAATGATATGGATTTCTGCACAAATTGGTCATAAAATGTGATCTGATCATCATCTAAGTCACAACAATAGACAATCACAATCTGCTTAAACTAATAACACACAAAGAATGAAATGTTGCCATGTTTTTATTGAACACACCATGTAAACATTCACAGTGCAGGTGGAAAAAGTATGTGATCCCTTGGATTTAATAACTGGTTGAACCTTCTTTGGCAGCAATAACTTCAACCAAACGTTTCCTGTAGTTGCAGATCAGACGTGCACAACGGTCAGGAGTAATTCTTGACCATTTCTCTTTACAGAACTGTTTCAGTTCAGCAATATTCTTGGGATGTCTGGTGTGAATCGCTTTCTTGAGGTCATGCCACAGCATCTCAATCGGGTTGAGGTCAGGACTCCGACTGGGCCACTTCAGAAGGCGTATTTTCTTCTGTTTAAGCCATTCTGTTGTTGATTTACCTCTATGCTTTGGGTCATTGTCCTGTTGCAACACCCATCTTCTGTTGAGCTTCAGCTGGTAGACAGATGGCCTTATGTTCTCCAGCAAAATGTCTTGATAAACTTGGGAATTCATTTTTCCTTCGATGATAGCAATCCGTCCAGGCCCTGACGCAGCAAAGCAGCCCCAAACCATGATGTCCCCACCACCATACTTCACAGTTGGGATGAGGTTTTGATGTTGATGTGCTGTGCCTTTTTTTCACCACACATAGTGTTGTGTGTTTCTTCCAAACAACTCAACTTTGGTTTCATCTGTCCACAGAATATTTTGCCAGTACTGCTGTGGAACATCCAGGTGCTCTTGTGCAAACTGTAAACGTGCAGCAATGTTTTGTTTGGACAGCAGGGGCTTCCTCTGTGGTATCCTCCCATGAAATCCATTCTTGTTTAGTGTTTTACGTATTGTAGATTCGCTAACAGGGATGTTAGCATTTGCCATTGACTTTTGTAAGACTTTAGCTGACACTCTAGGATTCTTTTTCACCTCATTGAGTAATCTGCGCTGTGCTCTTGCAGTCATCTTTACAGGACGGCCACTCCTAGGGAGAGTAGCAGCAGTGCTGAACTTTCTCCATTTATAGACAATTTGTCTTACCGTGGACTGATGAACAGCAAGGCTTTTGGAAATACTTTTATAACCCTTTCCAGCTTTATGCAAGTCAATAATTCTTAATCGTAGGTCTTCTGAGAGCTCTTTTGTGTGAGGCATCATTCACATCAGGCAATGCTTCTTGTGAAAAGCAAACCCAGAACTGGTGTGTGTTTTTTTTTATAGGGCAGGGCAGCTGTAACCAACACCTCCAATCTCATCTCATTGATTGGACTCCAGTTGTCTGACATCTCACTCCAATTAGCTCTTGGAGATGTCATTGGTCTAGGGGTTCACATACTTTTCCCACCTGCACTGTGAATGTTTACATGGTGTGTTCAATAAAAACATGGCAACATTTCATTCTTTGTGTGTTGTTAGTTTAAGCAGACTTTGATTGTCTATTGTTGTGACTTAGATGATTATCACATCACATTTTATGACCAATTTGTGCAGAAATCCATATCATTCCAAAGAGTTCACATACTTTTTCTTGCAACTGTATAAATCTAAAAGAAAATAGACCATTTTATGAAAAAGTAACAAAAGTTCTAGGTGATTATTTTTATTGTATGTTTAAATGTAAATTCTGTTTTAAAGGATTTATGGTCTCTATTGTCTCTAGGCGCCCTTAACCCCTTAAGGACGGGTGACGGACGAGGTCCGTCACAGAGGGGAGACCCTTAACGATGAGTGACGGACCTTGTCCGTCACGCGGTAAAATTAACCCCAGATCGCCGCTATCGTGGCGATCGTGGGGTTAATGGTGCTCCGGTATGCCTCTGCATTAGAGGCATACCAGGAGCACCCGGTCAGTCTCCCCAGCACATGTGCTCTGTATACTCACCTACCGGCTCCCTGCACTTCCGGGTTCTGTGTGAAGTGTAGGGAGCCGGATCAGTGATGATCCTAAAAAAAATAAAGTTAATTTAAAGTCCCCCCCCCCCCCTTTACCCATTTTAATTAAAAAAATTAACCCCTTCCCTGCCAATTGATCACTAACTACAGTGATCAATTGGCAGGGATTACATTTTACTATGATCTGATTTTTTTTTTTTTAACCCCTGAGGGTTAATTCTTTTTTTTTAACCCTCAGGGGTTAAATTTATTTAATTAATTAAAATATTTTTAAATTATATATTTAGCTGGCTTGGGTGGAAGTTAGTGGGGAATTGGGGGATTTGGCGTTAGGCTAACTAGGGGTTAACGTTAAAAGTTTTAAAATAAACTTTAAAAAGTTAAAAATTAAGCTTAAAAAAATGTTTTAATAACGTTTAAGTAAAAAATAATAAAAAAAAAAACCCTTTACCTAGTCCAAATAAAAATTAACCCCTTCCCTGCCAGTCGATCACTGCCTACAGCGATCAAATAGAGATCACAGTATTACACTGTGATCTAATTTTTTTTTAACCCCTGAGGATTCACTTTTTATTTATTTTTTAACCCTCAGGGGTTCAATTTATTTAATTAATTTAAATATTTTATAACTATGTATTTTGCTAGCTGGGGTGGGTGGGAGTTATGGGAAAATGGGGAATTTACTGTTAGTGCTGCGTACTGCTAGTTAGGGGTTAACAGTAAAAAAAAAAGCTTAGAAAAATGTTAAATCTGTAAAAAAGTTTTAAGAAAGTTTAGGAAAGTTTAAAAAAAATTTATAAGCAAAACAAAAGTTTAAAAACTAGTTTTTAAAAGTAAAAAGTTATAAAAAGTAAAAAAATACATTTTAAAAACGCTCATTACCACTACACCTGGAACAAACTAGAGAAAAAAATTATCCCACGCCAAGGTTCAAAATATGCCTTTTGAATCACCCCAGGGTGTATTCTTTAATAAATAGTATGTGTTTGTGGGGAAGTTTCAATAACCAACCGTCTAAACTACTCCAAATTGGAACATGGACACAGCGTAAAACTTCAAAGTTAGAAAAAAACTGAATGGCTGCGTCTCAAATGCGCCCCTTCAACATCCACATATACCTAGCAAAGGTACATACAGGGGTATTGCTGTACTCAGCTGACATAGCTGAGCAACATATGAAGTATTATACAGTCATAGCACACATAAGGTTTGCAAAATATGCTGCGCAAACTCACTTTGTATGTCAAAAAGGCAGAAAAAATGCTTATTACCACTACACTTGGTACAAGCTAGCGGAAAAATGATCCCGCGCTAAGGTTCAAAATATGCCTTTTGAAATACCCTGGGATGTCTTCTTTAAGAAATAGTATGGCTTTATGGGGTATTTGGATTATATAGCCTGGTAAAATACTCTAAAATGGGACATAGGCACAGCATAAAAATTCAAAGTTTGAAAAAAACTGGAATGGCTGTGTCCCAAATATGCCCCTCCGGTGTCCACACATACCTGGCAAAGGAACATACATGGGTATTGCTGTACTCAGCCGACATAACTGAGCAACATATGAGGTATTATACAGTCGTAGCACACATAAGGTTTGCAAAATATACTGTGCAAACTCACTTTGTATGTCAAAAAGGCCAAAAAAACCGCTTATTACCACTACATCTGGTACAAGCTAGCGGAAAAATGATCCCACGCTAAGGTTCAAAATATACCTCTTGAAACACCCTGGGGTGTCTACTTTAAGAAATAGTAGGCCATTGTGGGGTAGTTTGAATTTAAAACCTGCAAAGATGCTTGGACATTGCACATAGGCCCAGCGTCAAAATTCAAAGTTTGGTAAAAACGGATATGGCTTGGTCTATATGGCACTGTAGCTTCACGAAATAGTACCAAAGACATACAGTGGGGGTGTCTTTTTACTCAGAAGACTTAGCTGAGCATAATTTGGGAGGTTTGAACTTAGTGGCACATATGAAATATACAAAACGCCCAGCAAAAAGGCAATCCGTATGTAAAAAAATGCACAAAATAATTTTTTACCACATACTTTGGCATATATTGGTGAAAAAATGGGGGCATGTTAAGGCACAATATGCACCTGATGAGATACCCTGGAGTGTCTACCTTTACAAATGGTAGGCCTTTGTGGGGGTTTTTTGAACAGTCAAACTGTCATAATACCCCAAATGGAAGCTAAGGCTCATTAAATCCATCTCTCAAAATTCTACTGTGAATACTGAAAAGGACAGGTATCCTGTGTGGCACTGTAACTTCACAAAATAGTGGCAAAGACATACAATGGGGGTGTTGTTTTACTCAGCAGATGTAACTGAACACAAAATAAAACTTTGTACAGGAATAGCACACACCAACTTTACAAAATATACACGAGAATTTCTTTTGTTATAAGTTTGTGTGCCAAAAACAACACAATTTTACTCCAATATTTAGCAGAGGTTGGCGGTGAAATGGCTATGTAGAAAGTGTCAAAACAACCTTAGGTAAATAGCCTGTGATGTCTACTTTATATAAATATATATTTTTGTGTGGCAATTTTGTTTTCTTTTATGGCTATTAAGCTTACAAGACAAACATACCAAATTCTAAAATCGCTCCACATTAAAAGTCTATTTTACTCCTTGTGCTTTGTGACCTGTAACTACCAAAAAAAACTTTAAATCCCAGACACATTGTATATTCTGTAAATCAGAACAACTAAATTTATTTATTTTTAATTACTTTTCTTAACCTGCACTAATTATGCACACATTATTATTGCAAAAACTGTAAAAAAAAAAAAAAAAAACACAAAATTTTCATTTTTTTTTACATTTTTCTGTATTTTTTTATAATAAATAAGCATTTATATATATTTGTGTTACATCAAATTTAAGCCCTTTCTGTCCTTTAAAAAACGATGTGTAATATGTGTTGGTGCAACAAATTAGTAAAATGCAAATTGCAGTTGAATGCAAACAGCAAAAAATGAAAAAAATGCCGTTGTCATTAAGTGAAGGACAAGCTTTTTAAGCTCTGTCCTTAAGGGGTTAATACAATTATTTCCTTATTCAATGGTATGTATCATTCTTATATAACAAAAAGTTAGTTTTTTTAAATATATTCTAAATATTCGCTATTTTTAAATGATCTTTGTGTTGCATTTTTAGCCAGTGAAATATTTTCTGCTCTTCATACAATTTATTTTCTAATTCAGTTTTGGAATGCTAAGTATACAGAATGGCAATTGTTTTAGAAACCTTTGGGCTATATATTCTTTCAACCAACTAATTAACTGAAGGAGTATTGTGACATGGTCAATGACCATAAAAAATGGAAATTGTTAAAGTTCTTGAATGTTGAGCTATTTTTCATTTTTAATGTTTCATTATGTGAAACTAGTTGCATGATAAATAAAAAAAACTTGTTTCATTAAAAAAAATGTGGGAGTAACTTCTTTGAAACTAATGTAATAATCCGGTTTGTAATAATGACATGCCAGGATATTAACAATAATATAACTGCATGTTACTCCTGAGTGGGTAAGAAACACTATGTTGTTTAGAAAGACATACATATTTATTGATCTACCTATACCTATGTATAAATATATCACAAACATCCATTACATTTGTATCTACAGATAACTTCACATTTTGTTTTTATTGTCATAGATGTAGTGATCCTTAGTGTTTAATAGTGTATGGTTAAGTTAGCTATTTTTGTTAAGAAACATGCATTAGTTTGAGATGAATATTGCTTAATTGCTATTAAAAGATGATCAGTAAATCATACAGAATATCTACACTAAGGCTACGTTTGTATAACATTTGTATAATTATGTATTGCTTTATTTTGCAGATATAATTGGATTGATTTCCCATCTGTATTATTGACCCCAACGCCAAACCAGTTGGAAAGCACAATATTGTGCAACAGTTGGGACCATCTATATTACTATCCTTGTGTGCTTGGATACTTTGACAACGGTGACTATGGAAACTCTCTCACAAGATTCTCTAATGGAGTGCCAGATATGCTTTAATTATTATAGCCCTCGGAGGAGACCAAAGTTACTTGATTGTAAACATACCTGCTGCTCCATCTGCTTGCAGCAAATGAGAGCCAGCCAAAAAGACCTAAGGTGCCCCTGGTGCAGAGGTGTTACAAAATTGCCACCTGGTTATTCTGTATCTCAGCTTCCTGATGACCCAGATGTAATTGCTGTCATTGCAATTCCGCATACTTCAGAGCACACTCCTGTCTTTATTAAGCTGCCTAGTAATGGGTGCTACATGTGGCCAATGCCTGTTAACAAGGAACGGGCATTATTGCCAGGTGATATTGGATGCCGTCTTCTACCAGGAAACCAACAGAAACCAGTCACTGTCGTGGCTATGCCAATGGAACAACATCCTTTACAAGGTAGCATTCAACAGGATATTGTAGAAGAAGAGCATGAAAGAAGAGGGGTTGTTAAAAGTTCTACATGGTCTGGCGTTTGCACTGTGATTTTGGTAGCATGTGTACTGGTCTTCCTTCTTGGAATTGTCCTCCACAACATGTCTTGTATTTCAAAGCGTTTTACTGTGATTTCCTGTGGCTGAAACAGACTCAACTTACCTTATATGTCATCTTTTGGTTTTCTCAACATAGGGCAAGTTCAAAATAGAGCAAACTTACACAGCAGCATTGTAAACTGTGAAAAATACCAACTCAAAGCAGGGTGGGGACTTGTTAACTTATATATAATAAGTAATAAGCCCTATGAGAGGGTTGTCCATGCCTAAAAGTATGGTTCGCATTAATGAAGATTGCATGCACAGCCATCATTTCTTCACAAACTGGACTTGTGAGGTATTTTTGAGCGTAGGGTAGTAAGACTTTTTCTTCTTAGCTCATTGTGCTATGGCAATATACATCGGGCATCTTGACCAAGTAATGTTTTCATTGAACCTTAAAATATTTTACGTACCTACCTTGAATTTAGAGGAATACAAACAATAACCCTGACATTTTAAGAAAAGGGGGAAGAAGTAATTCATCATATTTCAAATTGCAGAGGCAGTTATTAAAAAAAAAAAAAAGGAAATTGTTAAGTTACATGCAGTCAAATGTATCTTGCTACATCTCAGGTCTTCTACTGATGATTAACATATTCCTCTTATGATGGTAATCTTTATTAGTGATACATTGGGAATTCTCTTGCTATAGATAGATTGTCTCAAATGTCCAGTCTTTCCTTTTAACTATATTATATGTTCAAGGTGCCTATTAAAGGGGTGAGATGGAATGTTTCAAAATCATACAGTCCATGATGTCATCTCACAGTTTGTAGAATTTTCCATATTTAAAAAAAAAAAAAAAAGCACGCTCTGTACATCAGATTAGTAACCAATGAGAGAGAGAAAAAAATCACTCCTATTTGCAACACAGTTCCTATATTTGCTTTCCCATCTTGGTGTATCGTAAAATAAAGCACATGGCCTTCCTGAAAAATTGGAAAATACTGATCTTGTTAAAAATAAATTGTTCTCATTCTGTCTATTACACACAAAATTATGTTCTGTGGCCTCAAACTTGAATAGTGAACGAGAAAGGATCATAATGATGTTTATTACACCAACATTGTGTTGTAAAATATATATATTTTATGAACTTACCCAACTGCAAACCATTTATATCCTACAAACTTCAAAAACCTTGTTCTAAAACATGGTGTAATAATCATAAGCTATATAATAAAATACATTGTTAATGGATGTCTTGGGTTTTTTTGTTTTATGGTTAATAAAAGAAACTCGCATCATTAAATAGTTGAGTGCAGACAAATTACGATTTAAAACCAAAGTCTATGAAGATCATTTTTTTAATGACATGTAAGTGTGCATAAGTGCTATTTAGTGGTTGAGGGTTTTCAAACGATGTAGAAAGTTGCTAAATATTTAATAGATATAAATGTTTTAATATAAGGAATTAAAATATTTCCTTCAATATGATTGATAACCCGAGGCCAAAGAATGCACTTTTAAAAATAAATAAAAAATTGTAGCTAATTATCACTTTTTTAATACATATGAACCAAGGCTTCAAAAACTTGTTTTTTGTTTTTCTTTCAAGGTACCTGTCAGTGTCCTTAAGTCATAAAGTTGCCTTCAAGAATGAATCTGGCCCAATAACTGTATGGCTCGGGTTATGTGCAATATATTGAATAGGGATGTTATTGCTTTGTTTAGTTATAAAATATGAAACCTGACATTTAACGTGAACACATCCCTCTGTATTTTAAACTTTTATTTAAATATAATGCTCTATAATGCTGAGCAACAATTAAAGTTAATATGTAAATCTGTTTTGTGACATTTCATGCGTACCATAATTCTGTGATTTGAAGTTCTAATTAATAAGGTCAATATTATTTTTTTTTTATAAAGGTGCACCAAAAATTTAGAACATAATTAGTAAAAGGTAAATACAAGAACTTGTGAATTATATAAAATATTAGACATGCACCATTTTAGGCTTTTTATTGCTTACTACAGGAGTGTTAAACTGTGACTCTCCCCATTTATATTTCAAGTAAAATTCCAATTATACTTTGGAGACCTGGGGCCCGACGTCCGATACTCCAGGTTTATGTTTTAGTTTAGATGCAAATACTTTACTTTTATTATTATTTTGTTCAAAGCATGTAAACACACTTTCCTTTAGCTTAGACAAAGTGTCAAGCACAAAAATATTTTGAGGACATAACCGTATAAACATTTTTGACTTTTTGAAAAAAATTTCAGTCTGCTGTGTCTGGTGACACTGATTCAAGCATGCTTGAAATTAGCATCTAATCTCCATATCCTCCTAGACATTTTGTTTTGCCACGTTAAGAGTATGTAATAATTTTAGTGAAATTTAACCTCTTAATGTCACAATTGAAGAAAAACTGAATCATTTCATTTGCTTAGGTAAAAAAAATATTTTTTTGTAATGAGCTCAGACAGTGATGTGAGAATATTCTTGATATGTAGGAAATGTAAGCTGCCTTCGTGTTTTCTAAATGTATTTCTGTATTTAGAGTACGTTAATTGCATTTGTTCTTGGTGCTCACATTTTCCATGTTGTAAGGAGTGGTAGGATTTTGTGGGGTCTACAATTGCAATCTTTTTGCATACTTCTGACTACCAATAATCCTTGTATTCACTGTTTGCCAAACTAAATTCTGGGATTATTATTGGGCAATGGAATCACTAATGCATGTTAAGATTTTGAATATACTTCTGATATATTTAATCAATGATTGGTCTGTCTTGTTCTAAATATTATGCAGAAGGCCAACAAAAACGACAATGGAAAAAGCTGTATATATATAGCCTCTGCTATCAGTTGTCCCACAATAAAATAAAAAATATATAAAAACTGTGTATATTCTTCAGAAGAAGAGGAAGCTATCAAATGGTCAGGTCACCCTCATCTTCTGGAAACTTTTGGGAAATTATAAGTGCACCCCATCCATGTGAGTAGAGAAATGTTGGTAATTCATTTGTGAGCTGGTTTGTTATCAAACCCCTTAGTCAATATATTAAAGGAACACTATAGTCACCTAAATAACGTTAGCTAAATAAAGCAGTTTTAGTGTATAGATCATTCCCCTGCAATTTCACTGCTCAATTCACTGTCATTTAGGAGTTAAATCACTTTGTTTCTGTTTATGCAGCCTAGCCACACCTCCCCTGGCTATGATTGACAGAGCCTGCATGAAAAAAAAACTGGTTTAACTTTCAAACAGATGTAATTTACCTTAAATAATTGTATCTCAATCTCTAAATTGAACTTTAATCACATACAGGAGGCTCTTGCAGGGTCTAGCAAGCTATTAACATAGAAGGGGATAAGAAAATCTTAAACAGAACTTGCAATAAAGAAAGCCTAAATAGGGCTCTCTTTACAGGAAGTGTTTATGGAAGGCTGTGCAAGTCACATGCAGGGAGGTGTGACTAGGGTTCATAAACAAAGGGATTTCACTCCTAAATGGCAGAGGATTGAGCAGTGAGGCTGCAGGGGCATGTTCTATACACCAAAACTGCTTCATTAAGCTAAAGTTGTTCAGGTGACTATAGTGTCCCTTTAATGCAACAGGGGATGCCCATTTCCCAGCTCCCATATAGAGGCTCGAGCCACAAGATCCTTTAACATATAGATAGCAGAATGTGTAATACATATTCTGCATTGAGCTCTCAACAAACTACAAAATGACTCTTCTCTCTTAACTTTCTGTAATTCAGCTAATTCAATAGACAGCATTTTTTGAGTTGTTTGTTCAGTTGCTGGCTTTCTAACATCATATTGTACATCAATATTTTGGAGGAAAATGAATATTGTAAGTTTGGAAGGAGACGCAGAAAGAGTAATCCCACTAAGCAAAACTACTTATTATTAAAAAACAAAAACAATAACCATTCGTCATAAAGAATTATATTAGCCTACCCATTGCACTTAATATATGTAGGTGTCTGTAGTGCCAGCTGCCATATTTGTAACAGGGGTCCCCATTCGTAGAAATAAGAACATTTAAAATATCTCTACCTGCTTATGTATTTCATGTTCTAATTAAGTGGAGACTGGTTTCCTATCAGTACAGAAAAAAAGAATAAAACTTATACTTAAATTTCCACATTGTAGTCTATAAAAAAACATCAATTTAGCCTACGTGACATTGTTATGCCATATCCATTACCCGGTTAAAGATAATTCTTAAAAAATGATTACACATCACATCATGAAAAATAAAAATCTGCCCGCAAAATTATTGAAAGAATAATTAACTCCCTCTAACTCAGTACCATGAGAGTATCACCTTGGGGAAATCCAAGGTGACAGAGGCATTTGTAAATCTATAATATTAATGGTGTACATTGATAAATGCTGACTCTTTAGTGTTATTAGTTTACAAACCTTGAAGGATACTATATGTCTAAAGAAGTCTCTAATGAAGTTTCCATTGAACCAATAATCACAATGGACCCTAGTGTTTTTCAATTGTTTGCTTTTTGTGTTTCGCATTGGTGCAGCTGAAGAGGGCTGTGTTTTGCTACTTTCCACGGCAAAACAAATTTAATGTTGTGGCAATGATTTACATTTATGACAGCCAAGGCATAATCCATCCCTATAATGTTCAAATGTGTATAGTTTATGGACTGATAGTTTTACAAGGCAGATTCTGTAATATTATTATAATATAGATGAGACAAATATTGCATCTGAGTGAACAATAGTTCTGGTACACAATCTTCTCTTACAACGTGTATATGACTGTTAGAAGTGTGGCCATATTACTAATGTTGTACCATCTAATAAACCCAATGAAGGTGTCATAATCCATCGGAAGGAAAATTCATGTTTTCAAGCTGTAAGTCGATAATAATGATTTCATATGTTTTTTTTTTTTTTTGTTTTTTTTATCAACATACATTATTGAATTCATAGAACATAATTCTACTTTTCTATATTTAACAAGAAATGTAAAATGTCTAAAAATAAACATGCTCAGTTAGGATACCAGAGTTATTTTATCACCTGTGTTCCAAGCAAAATGTATACATGTCTATATGTTTATGAGAATGATGTGTAAATATGCACATTGATCAATTTTAATTACAATTGAAATGTTTCAAATTTGTGTGAAATAAAGTTTGTATCAATGCCTAGCCAGCATATGTGTTGTTTCAGATGTTTCTAAGATTGTCCATCATGTAACACATTTCCTTAGAAATCGGAAAAGCACAATTTTGTTCGGAAAGAGGAACTGGCTCGTTTTGGCTGGTGATAGCTCATTTTTATCCACTCCAATGAGAACTAACAAAATATTTATTGGGACGAGGTGTGCAGTAAAGGTAAGTAGAAACACATCTCCACTTCCAGATAATTTCCTGCCATGTTCCTAAGATGTCGTACGCAGACATGGATCATTTTTACATTGATTCTCCCTGTGCATATTTCCAATAACAGGCCACGTTTGTTTTTTACATCTATCAAATTTGTTTAGTGCATGTTGCTTCAAATGCAATTATATGATGATATTTAAGAAGGCATGCCATGTGCCATGACCACTGCAGCTTATTTTATTGGTTAAAGTGCTTGCATCTTTGGTTGCAGGCCCTCTTGTTCTAGGGAAAAAAGCTGGAGCATTCCTTAGCACCCAGATTCTACCCCCCAGCTAGTTATGTTATAACGAGTAAGTTTCACTTCTTCATTATCCATTAGTAATCATTATTATTATGGTTTGTATGGCACAAGCACACATTGCATGGTTATATCGTCTCTGTCAAGCAATATTTGGCATTGATGGACACTATAGGCAACAAAACAACTTTCGATTAATGGAGTGGTTTTGTCGTAAAGATCATGCCTCTACAGCGTCATTGCTCAATTCTCTGACATTTAGGAGTTAAAACACTTAATTATTACAGCCCTAGTCACACCTTCCTGCATGTGACTTACACAGCCTTCCTAAAAACTTCCTTTATAGAGTGATCTAATGCCTAAACTTAATTTATTGCACATTCTGTTTAATTTGGAATTTCTCATCTCCTACTCTAGTAATAGCCTTCTAGCCCCTGCAAGAGCCTCCTGTGTGTGATTAAAGTCCAATTTACAGAGCAGTACATTCTAAACTTCCAGAGCAAGAGAATTGAACAGTGAGACTGCAGTGGCATAACGTAAACCCCAAAACTGCTTCATTAGGATAAATTTGTTTGTCTATCAGGGCTGCCATCAGACATTTTTGGGCCACTAATACAGCTCAAAGTCTGGCCCCCCAGGAGCCCGCCTCCAAGCCCGCCCAGGGTCTGCCTCCAAATCACGGCCACAGAACCTGCCTCCAAATCCACCCACAAGGAAGCAGTGTTTGTAGAGTGGATACAGGGTGTGTGTTTTGTGGATGCAGTGTGTGTTTGTGTATTGGCTGCAGTGTGTGTTAGTACATGTGTTGTGGATGCAATGTGTGTGTGTGTGTGTGTGTGTGTGTGTGTGTGTATATATATGTATATATATATATACACGTCTTTGTAGGGACGTATTAGCTGCGAGGCAAACAAGGCAGTTGCCTTGGACAGCAATTTCCAGGGGGTGGCAAAAAACATCGCCCCAAATGCCAAGACTTAAACCTTGTTAGCCTGGCAGCCAACAGTCCAGGCAGGCGGTCCGGCTAAAATTCCATGCAGGCGGCGCTGGCGAGGGAGCACTTTACCCTGAGCTCTCTGCTCAGCTCCCTTGCGCCGCAGAGTGATGCCGGGAGCTGGAATGTCTCTTAGTGTGTGTGTCTGTTAGTGTGTGAGTGTGTGTCTGTTAGTGAGTGTATGTGTGTCTGTTAGTGTGTGTGTCAGGGAGTGTGTCTGTTAGGGAGTGTGTTACTATGTGTGTGTCTGTTAGAGAGTGTGTGTGTGTCTGTTAGCTAGTGTATGCGTGTCTGTCAGTGAATGTGTGTGTGTGTGTATTTAGAAGGTGGGGCAGGGGGGAAGGGTTGGGTGGTGTGGGGGGAGGTGGATGCCTGAAGTTTGTCATGCCTAAGGCAGCACAAAAACAGGATACACCACACTGTCGTTGTATGGTGTATGTGTGTGAATGTTGGTGCTTGAATGCAGGTGTTCATTTGTGTGTAGTGTATACACTTCCATACACACGGATACTCAGACACATACACTGACACACATACAAATACACAGACACAAAGGTACACACACCGACACACAGATGCACACTCACACACATATATACCCACACATACATGACACTGAAACATTGACACAGCATACACACAGACACATGCACTGATACAAAAGGACACAGATACACACAAAGATATACACATACTGACACACACACACATACTGAAACAGACATACATAGTGACACACAGACACATACACACACACACACATGCATAAGGACATACATACACATACATGCTGACACACATACATACAGACACACACATACTGACAGATATACATAAATACATACATACTGACACATATATACTGCCATACATACTAACATACATATTGAGATACCTACATACATACTGTTTCTTACCTTTTTTGTTGCAAGAGGGTGGCTGGGGCTGATGGGAGTCGGTGTGGACCCTCCCTTTTCATGGCCTGGCTGTTTCTCCTCCTTCCTGCGCAGAGTGAGCTGGGAGAAAGTGACGGGCCATCAGTTCCTCCAAGCAGTACTTGCGGCTGACATTTTTAAAGGGGCCCGTTCGCGTAGACTAGGCCCCTGAATATCTAGGGCCCATCGGGTGGCCCTAAAGCTTGGGCCACCAGATGGGCCCTATTAGCGTGCAGGCCCCGGTGCAGATGCACCGGCGGCAGTTCCGCCACTACACATGGGGCCCGGGCGTCCGGCCCCCCAAAGCGACCTTGCTGCCTATAGTATCTTTTTTTGGCACCTCTGAATTTATAAAGACTCTCAATCCAATCCATGCACCTTGCATTTTTTAATTATTATTAGCATTTATATAGTGCCAATATATTCTACAATCCTTTACAATTATAGAATGGATATTTGACAAGTAATTGACATACAACAACTCCTACAGACAGGAGGTGAAGAAGTCCCTTTTCTAATCAGCTTTCAGTTATTCTGATAATCTGCAAACATTTCTCACATTTAGGTGACATATGTAGGGACTGTTAAAGTCTCACTTAAAATGTGAAGCTTTACCTCTTGTCAACTGGCTTCATGTTTAAACATTCTGTTTTACTTGGTCATTTATCTAATTTATTTATTGATTCTGGCTGTTGATAATCTGATATATTGGCTTATCTAGACGTGTTTTGAGTACATGTGGTGCCAACATAACTTGGGGAAAAAATTGTGGTGGTTGGTTGGATGTGTTGTTTGACCCTCAAAGCACATTAATCACAGTTTAGTTTATGTATAGTAATAATAGTTTACAGATTTCTTACTAAATTTTAAAATCACAGGGGAATGGAATTCTACCTCTGTCTTTTGGATTGTTAATTGTGGCAATGTGTTTTGTAGCTTGATTGACAACTGTTAACCCAGTCAGTAGCCAGGTTACATATAGAAGGACTTAAGCACTTGATTTTTTTAACATTATGGGCGAGCCTTTAGAAATAAAGGTTATGGCACTAAGTAGTTCTATAATTACACAATAACGAATATCGCATTAAGTGAATCAAAGATATATACTTTGGGGAAAAAAGTCAGACTCAATGTAATTATCTCTTTACAAAAGGACAATTTGCATTAATTATATTTTGTTGTTTAAGCTAGATCTATATTAGCCTTAAAAACTAGCATCACAGTAGTTTAAAGTTCACTCTAGTGTTACAAGGTAATTCTTTGCACTTGAATATTTTATCTCCAGCACTGAAAGCTTAGACTGGATCCCAAGTTTGAATAATTCAAAAACAATAATATCTCCTGACACTTGGTAGGATTTTCATGGACTTTAATCCTTCAAAATCACATAAAATGAAGCGTTTCAACCATCCCAGGGGCCTATATTAAGCTTCTGTTTATTAGAGTTTATGGGAGGTGAAGCTTGACCTCCATGAAAGTTTTGCTGTTTGCCACTGGGTTCGTTTATACAATCCATTATTTAACCTATCCACACAGAGTAATAGAAGAGAAGGGTGTGTAAACATGGATTTTATTAATTAAAGGGCCTATCTTAACACCAAAACAACTGGCTATGAGCCTAGCTTGGATACAACAAATAAGAAGTTGTTACTTCCTCCAGAGAAGGGTGCATAAAGCCCTTTTCATAGATTTCTCCTCTGTTTTGACAATTTCATTCAGCTTCTAAGTGCTTCGTATGGATTTCGGCACACCTCCTCGTTCATATAAATGTAATTCACACCCAACATGTGCACGCTGTCTGTATGATTTGAACAGAATATAGACAGCAAAGGAGGAATTGCTCCCAACCGATGGAATTGATGAACTGGAACGCATATGCGTTCCATGCGCGGGTGGATGACGTCTTCTGAAGCCGCCGAGAGGTGGAACGCATATGCGTTCCACGAAGAGGAACGGAAATCCTTATAAGGGCATTGACTGATGGAAGATGAAAAACAGCTGATTCCAGCGCACCCGATAGGCGGAACGTACAGAGATAAGAAGAGGGGGATATTTAAAAGCCATTCTGGACATTTGAGAGTTTGTGATGCATGATTTTTTATGCTGTTTGTTTTTATTATTTGCTCCTGAGGAAGTCTACATCTAAGTAGATGAAACCCGTTGAGCTTTTTTTAATGCAATTTATCTTCTGCCTTGCACCATCTGGGAATAGAGGATTCAATGATTTATTGATGAGCATTCTTACTGCTCACTTCTTGTAAGTGTGTACAATTAAAGTGTGTCATTTTACATTTTAAACTTTGCTGCACTATGTCCAGTTTTTTCTTTTGACATGTATTCCTGGAATTGGAAATTTCTGCAAATGAACATTTAAAGAGATACTGATGGGCTTGAACAACTCGTACATCTTGTGAGTGCATTATTACTATCAAGGGGCCATTTCTTTATTGTATGGTGTTGCCCTATGAATTTCTTTTCACCTCTTTCATCATCTTCTGCTTGAAGGAAGCTAAAACAAATACCCTTCTCACACCGTATGTTTTATAATGTCTCTGGGAAAACTTTTCTAAGTGATCTGCTCTATTTATGCTAGTGGGTACTTTTTACATTCTAGAGCAGGCGTGTCCAACCCACAACTATGGTCTGCATGCGTCCCTGAGTCACTTGTAATGTCGGTCCAGTTGCCATCCAAGCTGCCAGGTGGCGAGGGAGGCAGGTAGCCCATTACTTACTGTGCTGTTTATGTACAGCTTCCTCATACACCCTGCAGTGAGCGGGCAGCTGGGATATGATGTCATCTCGGCATCGGCATCCCTACTGGGCACGCAATGGAGCTGTGCAGAAAGAACACAGATATCCCAGAGCCAACAACTGACCACCAGGGAGAGGATCACTCCAACCCTCCCAGAGCAAGGTAGGAGGCTTGGTGATCTCTTAATTACTAGATGTGTGTGTATGAATGTGTTTTTGTGTGTGTGTGTGTGTGTGTGTGTGTGTATCTGGGATTGTGCATGTGTGTACAGGTCTGTGATGGTATGTGTGTGGGGGTCTGTGATTGTGTGTGTATGTCTGTGTATATATATTTATGAATATGTGTGTGTATGTATGTGTTTGTGTGTATAGGTCTTTGGATGTGTGTGGGTCTGTGATTATGTGTATAGGTCTGTGATTGTATGTGTTTGTGTGGGTCTGTGATTGTGTGTGTGTATGCATGTGATTGTGTGTATAGGTTTGTGATTGTGTGGGTCTGTAAGTGTGTGTATGTGTATGTCTGTGATTGTGTGCATATGTATGTGATTATGTGTGTGTCTTTGATTGTGTGTATAGGTCTATGATCGTATGTGTATGTGGGAGTGTGATTGTGTGTGTGATAATGTGTATGTGCCTGTATCTGTGATTGTGTGTGTGTTTATGTGTGCATATGTATATACATGAGTATGCAGTTAGTAGATAGCTCCCTAATTTAGTATCCTTAAATATGTTAATTTCAGATAGGGATAACAAAAAAGGAGTTCTCTACTAAATAAATTAAATATCAAAATTCAGAAAATGGCTTATAAAGTTGTATTACTTATATACATTATCTATATTATATATTTGGTGTGTGGCCTAAGGCAATTCCTCTTCGATTAATGCGGCCCAGGGAAGCCAAACGGTTGGACACCTCTGTTCAAAAGTCCTATTCTCCAATGTTCATGGCAACAACCTTCAAATCTTTTCTCAGGCCCTCACAAAATTTCCTGGTGATTTTGCAAGCCATGTGTTCATAGTGTTCCAGTAAATAAAGTTATATCAGTGTGTATTGGAAATGTACACAAATACACTTGATAATCAGAGCTTGTCTGCAAAGTATAATAATCAACCACAATTTATAATGCTATGGCTTTATGTTGTTACATGTTAGGATGCTACCTGTATATAGTGGATCACACTCCATTGCTTTTCCACCATCATAGTGAATATAAAAACCACTATAGAGGGGAAAATTGACTCCCAAACTGACTTCCATATACTATAAATTCTTACAGACTCAGGAACACGCACAGCTGCCATACTTTACCAGACTCTGGGCAGACCACTTGGACACCAATCTGGGTGAGACGAAACGGACTGCTAGCTTTAAAATGATCTTTCACTCCCACTCTAGTATCCCTCTGCAGGCAGAGCCAGATTAAGAGCCCATTGGGCCTGGTGCTGACAATTATGATGGGGCCTAATTACAGAATCTTATCGACCAAAAATACTAAAACAGTCATACCTACCATATCTGATGGAGATTGTGTTGGAGGGAAACTCAAAAGATGCAGCTATAAGAATACACATACTCTGTGCTAATCTCTCTTTAATTTATGCTTTCATCTTTCATGTAAATCCATACCCCCTAACAGCAGTGTCCAGTGAAGCAGTCAATGGGCGGGGTAAAAGGGTGGGCCACTGACGTGAATCACGTGACCAGAACTGCCAAAAGAGTCGAACATGCCCAAAAAGGGGGCATGTCTGTCCAGAGAATTGGATGCCCAGTCCCCTAGTCTTCCAGTATCTCAGTGTCCTCATTTCTCCCCATGTCCGCATGTCTGTGTTTCCCTTGTCACTAGGATACTAGGGGACACTGAGAGACATGTGGATACAGTGAGACATGTGCACACAGTGAGACATGGGGACACTGAGACACTTGGGGGCACTTGTGGATACAGACATGGGGACACTGGGAGACATGGGGACACAGACACTGGGAGACTAGGAGACATGGGGATACTGAGACACTGGGGACACTGGCTGGGAGGCATGGGGACACTGAGACACTTGGGGACACTGTGAGATATGGGGGCACTTGTGGACCCAGGCATGGGTACACTGGGAGACATGGGGACACTGAGACACTAGGGACACTGAGAGACATGGGGACACATACACTGGGAGACTAGGGGACCCTGGGTGCCGTGGAGACATGAGACACTAGGAACATTGGCTGGGAGACATGGAGACACTGGGAGACATGGGGGACCCTGAAACATTTTGGGACACTGGGAGACATGGGGACACTGAGACACTAGGGACACTGGGAGACATGGGGACACTGAGCACACTGGCTAGGAGACATGTGGACACTGGGATACAGATATTTGGGGACACATGGGGACAATGAGACTCTAGGGACACAGACACTGGGAGACTAGGGGAAACTGGGAGCCGTGGGGACACTGAAACACTAGGGACATTGGCTGGGAGACATGGGGACACTGGGAGACATGGAGACACTGTGTCCTTAGTGTCTCCCAATGTCCCTATGTCTCACAGTGTCCCTTAGTGTCTCAGTGTCCACTAGTGTCTCAATGTTTCCCTGCTGCCTTTCCACCCCATCCTTCACTTCTCTGAGCTGTTGTCTGAAAAATATCTGTATTTGTATTGCCGGTATTACTGCAATACCGGCACTGCCAGGCAGCCCCAAATACCTGTTGTGCTGGTAAAATACCAGTCAGGTGGCAAACCCAAGAGTAGTGTGTAAAAAAAAAAAAAAAAAGTAATTTTCTTTTTTTTTTTAAATGGGCCTATTCCATGGGCCTGGGCCTGGAGCTGCAGCTCCATCAGCCCCTATGTTAATCCGGCCCTGTCTGCAGGAAATTAACTATAAGTTTATTTCAAAATGTTACATTACTCCAGTGGATATACATAGATATGACCCCACCACTGGGCGTACGCAGGAGGGGGGGAGGCAAGTAGGAGAGAAGACAGTGTCAGAAGATAAAGAAGACTGTATCAAATGAAGGAGAAGAAAAGGAGATTGGAGCACGAAGGACAAGTGATGTGAACCCTCCACTTTATTCTGGACACCACATGATAAAGCTTTGGTATCTGGGCCTGGCAGGGAAATTTTTGACCTTCTCATCTCCCCATGTTAAAAAAAATATCAGTGTTAATGTGTTCACTTTTATTTACTGAGTGTCTGGAAGCACAGAGTGCCGCTGAGTAGGGGTGTCGCTGATTGGCTAGAACGGTCAGCTGGCACTCTAAGCCAATCAGTAGCTCCCCATTCATAAAAAAAGTAAAACATTTTTATAAACCGGGAACTAGCGATTGGCTTAAAGCATCAACTGTCCACTCTAGTCAATCTGCACTTCCTGACACTCTGTTTCAGAAGCTGAATACCACTGAGCGACCTGGAGCTGGAGGAAGCCTTTGGGGTTAAACCTTTTGAGAGCGGTTTAACCACTTAAAGGAAAGAGAGCACCCAGGGGCTTCCTGGCATCATAGCTTTTTCATTTAGATAACGTTATTATGGTGACTAGAATGTTCCTTTAATTTGCTTAAAGGAACACTATAGTGTCAGGAATACAAACATGTATTCCTGAGACCATAGTTGTGAAAACGCCATTCACCCTGGCTTTACACCCTGTTCCAAATTATTATGCAAATTCTATTTAAGTGTCACAAAGATTAAATATTTTATTTTTCAGTTTAACTCATGGATGGCATTGTGTCTCAGGGCTCTTTTGATCACTGAAAACAATCTCGGACACCTGTGATAATTAGATTGCCAAGTGAACCCAATTTAAGGAAAAACTACTAAAGGAGGGTTTTCCATATTATATAGCAGAGCACCATTTTCATGCAGTATGGGGAACAAAAATGAACTCTTGGCTGCCGAAAAGAGTGAAATAGTTCAATGCCTTGAAAACATTAGATATTCCACAAAAACTTAAGCGTGATCATCGCACTATTAAGAGATTTGTGGCTGATTCAGAGCACAGACAGGTTTGTGTAGAGGTATAGAGTCCTCCAGAGTCTTGCAACTGTGCATAAACCTTCTATTCGGCCACCACTAACCAATTCTCACAAGCAGAAACGGCTGCATTGAGCAGAAAACATGAAGACTAATTTTCAAACAGTCTTGTTCACTGATGAGTGCCGTGGAACCCTGGATGGTCCAGATGGATGGTTGGTGGAAGGCCACCCTGTTCCAACAAGGCTGCGATGTCAGCAAGGCGGTTTTTGGGCCAGAATCATGGGAAGAGAGCTGGTTGGCCCCTTTAGGGTCCCCAAAAGTGTAAAGATGACCTCTGCAAAGTATGTGGAGTTTCTGACTGACCACTTTCTTCCCTGGTACAGAAGGAAGAATTATGCTTTCCGTAATAAAATCATCTTCATGCATGACAATGTACTGTCTCATGCTGCAAAGAATACCTCTGCATCAATGGCTGCTATGGGGATAAAAGGAGAGAAAGTCATGGTGTAGCCTCCATCCTCCCCTGACCTCAATCCTATTGAGAACCTTTGGAGCATCCCCAAGCAAAAAATCTATGAGGGTGGGAGGCAGTTTACATCCAACAGCAGCTCTGGGAGGCTATTCTGACATCTTGCATACAAAACAAGCAGAAACTGTCCAAAAACTCACAAGTTCAATGGATGGAAGACTTGTGAAGCTGCTATCAAATAAGGGGTCCTATATTAAAATGTAATGTGACCTGTTAAAATGTTTAAAAAGTTAAAATGTTGTTATAAGTTTGATTGAAATAGCTTTTGATTTCAGTAAATATGCTGCAAACACAACAAATGACAATTTTCAGTTCTTTACAACCTATAAAGTGTTTTGAAACTTACTGTACGTAATAATTTGGAACAATTCATTGTAAGTTTTTTATGTTTTAAAAAAATACTGTAATCATTAGGAGGTTTGTTCAATAAAATTTGAATTGTAATAGTTGATAACATGAGAATTATGCTGACTGTTATTTACATACATTTTTTAGGTAAATGAGAAAAATATCATTTGCATAATAATTTGGAACAGGGTGTATGTGATAATGACTATGCCCCTTCCCTTTCATGAAATTGTCAAAAAGGGACCAAACATGGATGTCATTACAATTATGCCCCCTCCCACCCCCGGAAAAATTCCTGCGGACGCCCATGGACCCCACCACAACCTCCAACTGTTGGAGATGTGGAATAGATAAAGGTACCTTCCAACACATATAGTGGACATGCAGATTAGTACTGAACTTCGGGAAAGAAGTATCGAATACCGTTAATATAGTGACGAAAGTGAATATCCCCCCTAACCCTGAGGCAATTCTCTTTTTCCATTTCACACTGCCCCAAACACAACTCAAACACTCCCTCATATACTTCATGCTGAAAGCAGCCACGTCAAGGGATGAGTGACACACCACATATGGAGACAAGGTATAAGTAATATGAGAAGGGCTTATTGCCTATCATGAGGGGGCAATGTAACCGAGTGCCCACAATATGGATCGCCTTCTGTTCCGATGTTTAGAAACATCAGATGCATTTCCAGCAATGTGTGTTGTTTAGAACTATTGTATAGGCCCTGACATCACTGTTACTAAAAGCATGAAATGTTATGTATGGATATGATCAGGGCCGGATTAACATAGGGGCTGATAGAGCTGCAGCTCCAGGCCCATGGAATAGGCCCATTTAAAAAAAAAAAAAAATTACTTTTTTTTTTTTTTTTTTACACACTACTCTTGGGTTTGCCACCTGACTGGTATTTTACCAGCACAACAGGTATTTGGGGCTGCCTGGCAGTGCCGGTATTGCAGTAATACCGGCAATACAAATACAGATATTTTTCAGACAACAGCTCAGAGAAGTGAAGGATGGGGTGGAAAGGCAGCAGGGAAACACTGAGACACTAGTGGACACTGAGACACTAGGGGACACTGTGAGACATAGGGACATTGGGAGACACTAAGGACACAGTGTCTCCATGTCTCCCAGTGTCCCCATGTCTCCCAGCCAATGTCCCTAGTGTTTCAGTGTCCCCATGGCTCCCAGTTTCCCCTAGTCTCCCAGTGTCTGTGTCCCTAGAGTCTCATTGTCCCCATGTGTCCCCAAATATCTGTCTCCCAGTGTCCACATGTCTCCTAGCCAGTGTGCTCAGTGTCCCCATGTCTCCCAGTGTCCCTAGTGTCTCAGTGTCCCCATGTCTCCCAGTGTCCCAAAATGTTTCAGGGTCCCCCATGTCTCCCAGTGTCCCCATGTCTCCCAGCCAATGTCCCTAGTGTCTCATGTCTCCACGGCACCCAGGGTCCCCTAGTCTCCCAGTGTATGTGTCCCCATGTCTCTCAGTGTCCCTAGTGTCTCAGTGTCCCCATGTCTCCCAGTGAACCCATGCCTGGGTCCACAAGTGCCCCCATATCTCACAGTGTCCCCAAGTGTCTCAGTGTCCCCATGCCTCCCAGCCAGTGTCCCCAGTGTCTCAGTATCCCCATGTCTCCTAGTCTCCCAGTGTCTGTGTCCCCATGTCTCCCAGTGTCCCCATGTCTGTATCCACAAGTGCCCCCAAGTGTCTCAGTGTCCCCATGTCTCACTGTGTGCACATGTCTCACTGTATCCACATGTCTCTCAGTGTCCCCTCGTATCCTAGTGACAAGGGAAACACAGACATGCGGACATGGGGAGAAATGAGGACACTGAGATACTGGAAGACTAGGGGACTGGGCATCCAATTCTCTGGACAGACATGCCCCCTTTTTGGGCATGTTCGACTCTTTTGGCAGTTCTGGTCACGTGATTCACGTCAGTGGCCCACCCTTTTACCCCGCCCATTGACTGCTTCACTGGACACTGCTGTTAGGGGGTATGGATTTACATGAAAGATGAAAGCATAAATTAAAGAGAGATTAGCACAGAGTATGTGTATTCTTATAGCTGCATCTTTTGAGTTTCCCTCCAACACAATCTCCATCAGATATGGTAGGTATGACTGTTTTAGTATTTTTGGTCGATAAGATTCTGTAATTAGGCCCCATCATAATTGTCAGCACCAGGCCCAATGGGCTCTTAATCTGGCTCTGGATATGATGATCTGTATTAAATCTGAATTAATGGGTTGATGAATAATGATGCACTATGTACAAAACGAAACAAAACCAAAAAATATATATATATTAAAAAAACACTATGGAAGTATTTGATTTTACTGCATGTTTCATTGTACAGTAATTTGAATTTTCCATTATGGAAATAAATATTAAAGCATATTTATGTTTCTTATATTTCTATTTTCTTTATGTATTTGAATAATTGTAAATAGTGCATATTTATCGTATTCGCATTTTTAGACGTTACTAAAGAATGTGAGCATTAGTTCCCAGAAGAGTAGTTCCCAGAAGAGTTTTAAAGAACATCTTGAATACAAATAAACAGAGTTCTAAAAATTCAAAATTCCCTAGAGGAAAACACTATGATAATTTTATGCTACAGTACATAGAATTTTGTGTGTTCCAGTTTTACATTTTACCTCCAGCAGAAGATCCCAAGAAAACAATGGAATTTTAGATTAAGAAATGCAGGCAGGAAATTTTTCCTTAAAAACGGTAATTTGTAGGAAATATGCATAGTTGGCAAGGATAGCATTGGCTGGAGAGGCAAAACCCACTGGTGACATCAGTTACGTACAGTCAACATTACACCTACAGCTTAGGCCACGGTTTTTACATTTGTATTTAAAAACTGGAGCTCAGTTTACATATATGGCATTAGCTTAAAAGGACACTATAGGCACCAAAACAAACTTGGCCTAATAAAGCGGTTTTGGTGTATAGATCATGCCGCTGCAGTCTGACTTACACAACCTGCCTAAACACTTCCTGTAAAGAGAGATCTAATGTTTAAACTTCCTTTATTTCACATTCTGTCTTCTTTCAAATTACTTATATTCTGCTCTTTTAAAAGCCCTCTAGATTCTGGAGGAGCTTTCTGGGTGTGATTAAAGTTCAATTTACAGAGCAGAAAATCAAAACATCTATAACAGTTGATTTAAAATGAAACTCAGTCGCAGCCAGGAGAGGTGTGCCTAGGACTGCATAAACAGAAACAAAGTGATTTAACCTTTAAAAAGATTCTATAGTGTAAGGAATACAAAGTTGTATTCCTTACACTGTAGAGCACTCTGGTCACATCCTCCCATACACCCTCCCCCCTGCAGCTAAATGGTTAAAAAAAAATAAAAAAATTAGTCATTTATTAGATTCGAGCACCAATGTCACTCTGTGCTCTGCCTCCTCTGATGTCATCCTACATTGGAGCTAATATGCATGCATGGCGAGCGCTACAAGCTATCTGATTAAGCTAATGTTGCTTTGATGCCTACAGTGTCTCTTTAACATCAAGGACTCATTCTTCAGCTGTAATATAGAATATAACTCAATCGATTATGCAGAACATCTTAATTACTTTCTTCCCAGGGTCAGAGTGGTCTCTATTGCACTTAGGAAACCAGCATTGCTACAGTAACTAATCGATTATAGGTAGATGCCTTTCACCTGATAAATATAATTTGTCTGTTTCAACCATAGAGGAACCATTGTCATGAGGATTCAGCTCTCTGCATCCTGACCCAGAAGATAAAGAACCACTGGCTTAGATAAATAAAATAACCTAGAGAAAAGCTACGATCAATTACAGATGTCATTTGACACACAGAAATTATTGTTTCGCGTGTGGTCTTCAACCACAGCGGTGTTCGACAAAGACAAAAATAAAATAAAGTGACATGTTATGATATTAGATATGTAAACTTATTTGTATACATATATTTTGTTTTTCCAGCCTTTTTTTGTTGCTATCTTAAGTATAACTTTTGGGGTCTTTTAATTCTTTACATTTTTTGTCTATTGTGTGGAGGTATCTGAGGAGTAGAGTTTAGGGAGATATATTTAACTGAAGCTGTCCCTCCATGGCCCCCTTCATGTGGCCGTCACACATTTTCAGCTCCTGGCAATACCATCTGCCAGGAGCTGTTATCATAATTGTACTATTGCATGTGTGTGTTAGCACAAATCACAGAAACCATAATATACCCCATTCATTGTTACAATAAAAACTGTAATAAAATCAGATGATGTAAAAAAATTCTGAAAAAAAACAGCAACTTTAACAAGTGGAAACATCTAGCCATAAGCTTTTTAATTACACAAGGCTATGTTCACTAAGCAGTTAAAGGAGCATCTAAATACCAACACCACCGTGCAGATGCAGTCAGCTGTCCCACTTAGCCAATGAATGCTTTCAAATGTTGATGAAACTGATATCACAAAGTGGAACATGAGGGTTCACAGCTGCCTAGTGAATCCATGGTTTTGATCAAAATGTTTAAAATGATCACTATATTTTTAATTTTAGTGAATGTAAACTAAAATTGCAAAAAATTAGCCAAAATGGTCAAATGGAAAAAGAGCGGAACTGGAGAATATTTCCAACCCTTACTGAATTATACCTGATCTGTGTTCCTTTTGTAATCTTAGTGAACAATTTATACTGTCTGAGAAATGTCACAATTGACACATTAAAACTTCAGAATTAGGGATTATTCTAGTTTACAGCGAACGAATAATCTAAATTTTATTAAAGACAGGAGGCGAATATTTGCTTATCTTTCTTTACTGAAAACTCCCAGCAGCAAAGAAGTAGTTAACAAAGATTGTAAAAATTAAACCGATCAGAACACATAACAGAAGTACATAGCGCCACTAGACTCCTCCCACTTTCTATTTCTTGATGACGCCGATCAGCAGTAGAGTCAACCATGTAAACAAGAACTTTAACGAATCAGGAACCGTAGCTCCAGTTAAATCATAATGAAGTAAACCATGTAAACGTGTCATCCAGTAGACTGTGCCAAAGCATCACAAGGTCAATGCAATATTTTCACACTAGGAGAGAAGAGAAACTTCGTGAAAGTATGGTCTCTTAGACAAGAGAAAAACAGTATTCATAAGTAATTTTAAGTTAACATATTAAAATTGGAATGTATAAATGATAATAAATGACAAAAAATTGTAGGACTAATTCACAAGGCAAGCAAAATTGTATGATTACAACAAGCAACCTGCGAGAGAGTGTACAATGCAAGACTAGTCCAGAAAACTTACCCTGTAGGGTGGGATTAGAGTGTATGAAGGGAGGGAAAATATTCGCCTCCTGTCTTTAATAAAATTTAGATTATTTGTTCACTGTAAACTAGAATAATCCCTAATTTTATGGCAAGACAGGAGGATTCATATTTGCTATTTTAACGCTCCTCTATAATAGAAAAAGCAGCGGGTGGTGTAGGTTTAAAATAAAAGGTTGGAAAGGTGGATTCTCTTGACAAATCCGTGTAGGATAGGATATCCAAAAGTGAGCTGCGTGCATGAAGAGCAGAGGATGTGGCTGCACCCCTGACGGAATGAGCACCAAAAGATTGGTCAATTCCTGCTTGAGTGAGCAGCCATCTTATCCAGCGTGCAATCGTGGGAGAAGAGACCAGTTTGTGAGGTCTGACATAGGAAGCAAAAAGAGGCCCTGTAGGGGAATGTAGAGAGGTTGTGCTCTCAATGTAACAACGAGAACACAGAAGGACGGTCTGTCTGGAAAGTATGGGTAAAAAAACGATGAGAAATTAGTCTTTGTACGTCTGGTGATAGTAAATCTGACTTCATCCGGCGCGATAGCCACAGCATGAAAGTCGAAGGCCTGAACATCTGAAACTCTGCAGAAAGACACCAGACACAAAAGCAGGGCAAATTTTGCAGAAAGTTGGTGTAAGGATAAGACCTTGTTAGAAGGCCAGGATTCCACCAGAGTAAAAACTCGAGAGACATCCCAGAAATTAGAATATCTGGCAGTAGGGGGTCTTGTCAAACGTATATCCCGTAGAAGTCTGCACATGGAAAGATGCTTCCCTACTAATGAATTATCAATAGTATCATGGGTCACCGAAATGGTGGATCGAAAAACATTAATTGATTGATAGGATTTGCCTTGATCAAAGAGAGAGGATAAAAAATTTAAAATGGATGGAAGAGGCATTGAAACAGGATCAATATCCCTTTCCAGACACCAGCTGATCCAAATCTACCATTCGGATAGATAGGTTTGTCTGGTTCCCGGTGCCAATGAATCCCATAGGAGTGTTTTAGCTGTGCGCGAAAGCCCTGTGACATGCCAGGATCCCCTGAAAATGTCCAAGCTACAAGGTAAAGATGGCCGTGTAGGGCGAGTGGATGGAAATCGCCCACTGGGTCCCTGAGGACATAGATGGATCAAGGTAGCAGGATGGGATAATCCACCAATAGTTCCAGTAGAGTGGGGAACCAAGTCTGGACTCACCATAATGTTGTTATTATCACTATCCTGACTCCATGAACTTTGACCTGGTGAAGGGTCTGCTGAATCATAGAGAAAGGAGGAAACGCATAAGCTCCTCACCTTGGTCATGGTTGCAGAAACACATCGACTGGGAGCCAGCTGAAGATTCAGACGTGATGCAAAAAGGTCCAATGTGAGAGGTCACCATAGTAGGTGAATGTTGTGAAACAGGAGAGGATCCAGCTGTCAATCGCTGGCATCTCTCCAATAACCAGTCCGCAACTAAATTGTTGGGTCCTGAAAGATATTCCGCTCATATGGACAGGTTCCAATCGAGACAGAACCAGTAGAGATCCTTCATGAGGTCGGAAAGTTGTTTGGATCTGGATCCTCCGAGTCGATTCACATAACTCACCGCTGAGATGTTATCCATCCTTAACACCAGGGACCAGTTGGACGCATCCTTTGCAAAGCTGCGGATCCTAAAGGATTCCGCAATGAACTTGAGACAATTAACGTGGAGTGCTTGCTCTGATTGGGACCAGAGAGCTCCGGTTGAAACCTCAGAACAAGTAGCGCCAAGCCTAAGAGGCTGGCTTTGGACTTCAGGATGAAATCTGGTTGGGATCCGAAGATCACTCTCCCATTCCATGCCTCCATATTGCGAAGCCACCAGTGGAGTTCGATATGGACCTCGTCTGTCAGAGATATGAATTGGTCGTAAGAGGTGGAGCAATGCAAGTAGAAAGTTTTCAATCGTTGCATTGCTCTGTAGTGTAAAGGCCCCGGAAATATAGCCTGGATTGATGCTGACAAAAGTCTAATAATGTGTGCAAGGTCGCATAGTCAAGGGCGTTGAGAGGATAGTAATTTCCGAATTTCTTTTTTTTATGTTTTTTATTTTGGGATAAGGCAGTTGTAGAGTTGCCTGTACAGAATCTATTTGAAATCCCAGAAACTGAACTACCTGAGAAGGTTCTAGATCCGATTTCTGGAAGTTTATAACTAAACCAAGGTTTTGAAGGAAGGCAGAGATCACGTAGGTGTGCTTGCGAAGCAGGATGTTGTCTAGAAAATGAGTGTAGTGCCAGGACCGGTTTCATTAACTTGGTGAAACACCAAGGTGCGGAGCAAAGACCGAAAGGAAGGCAGGTGAACTGCCAAATTTCGTCTTGCCAGAGGAATTGAAGGAAGGCACGATGGATTGGTGCGATTGGGACTTTGAGGTATGCATCCTTGAGGTCGAACCTGGAGAACCAGTTTCCCACGCAAAGCAGGTCCATAAGAGGATGGATTCCTTCCATCTTGAAATGACGGTATCTGACAAATTGATTCAGATTTTTTAGGTTGATAATTGGTCGGTGGTCTCCAGTCTTTTTCTGTTGCTGAGGAAAGAGCAATGGAAAGGTGGTTGTTCGATCGCCCCTTTGTCTAGGAGTTTGTGTAACTCTGAGTTTAAGGTTAGCTTGTCTGCTTCTGACATCCATAGAGGTGTCGGAGGAACGCATTGTATGGGGTGAGTGAGGAAATCTATCTTGAAACCCCTGATTGTATGAAGCCACGTCCTCGAATAGATCCTCTGGTGTTGATTAACTGCCGATGATTGGGTTGAGTGGATCCTGAAGACCAAAAGTCTGTGGGGCGAAGCCTGTAGCTTGTAAAGGCTTCTCTACTGGTAGCTCGACCCCTGTAGCAACCAACTCTCCTGGAAAAACAATGGGTTTGGGAGCGAAAGACCCTGCGTAATGAGGACTGTGCTTTATTTAATGTGGTAAAAACAGAGACATCATTAGAGAGGTCTTGCATAAAACTGTCACCAAAGAACAGACCATCGGCTTCTGGTCCCAATTCTTTGGATCCCAAATCAACTAGTTTGGCATCGATTTTGTAAAGTGCCGCCTTTCGTCTTTTAGTAGAGATTGCCACATTGGCATTGACTAGTAGGCATAAAGCTCTCTGAGAATGGTAGTGGATTCAGCGCATAGTGTCTCAACGGAATAGTGTAGAATATAAAAACAGGCAGCAACCTAAAAGGACGTTCCCTCACAGTACGTCGAAGAAATAGAAAATAGTAAGAGTATTGAACAAGGGTTGAAAGCTACCTAAGACAAACGTCTAGATATTGCAGGCCCTATAATCCAAAAATGTTATCCCAGCAGATGAGGCACTCACTAACGGTGATTTTGATCCGCACACTGTGCGAGAATGGGCTCAGAGAGCTTTATAAAAAGGATATTAGGTCGCGCCAAAAAATAAATAAATATAACAGGATAAAAAGTAATGTAACAGTTAATAAAAACTAAAATCTCTTCACATAAAACACATGTAAATAATGAAATGAGTACTTACAAATAGCAATACATACAAAAAAGAAATGGATAAACAGTCCTAAGAATGAGCAGGGAATAGTGCCGTCCGCTTGGAGGAAGGAAACAGTCCTAATAAAGTTGAAGAAATGGGTGAAGTGTCTTGTTTCGGGTGGCAATATGCAAAAGAAAATAGGGAGAGGAGAATCCAATAGTGTAGAATTTAACCGGAGCTCTCTGGTCCCAATCAGAGCAAGCACTCCACGTTAATTGTCTCAAGTTCATTGCGGAATCCTTTAGGATCCGCAGCTTTGCAAAGGATGCGTCCAACTGGTCCCTGGTGTTAAGGATGGATAACATCTCAGCGGTGAGTTATGTGAATCGACTCGGAGGATCCAGATCCAAACAACTTTCCGACCTCATGAAGGATTATTGGCCTATATTTTACCTTTTATCCTTAATAATATATCTTTTATTTAAAGTTTTTTTTTTTATTTATTTTGTTTTATTCATTATCTTTTGGACCTGGTTACTATTATTCTATACTACTACCTTACGTTCAAGAATCACTGGTGGGCATGATACCACCTACGCCATAATAGTGAGCAGTATTTCCTGCTCACCCAAATGTGAGTATTTTATATATATTTCACTTTTATATAACTACCACATTGATACAGTGAGCACTATCCTGTGTTATCCTCTTCTTTCCCGAGGACCTCTGCTACGTAGATACGTCTACATCCCACCAGAGGGGGACCAGTACCACTGAATGCGAAGCACACCCGAACTAGTTTTAGCTCTACTATAGGTGAGTGCGATATTTTTTCACTTCGAATCTCCATATAAAAGCGGAAGATAAATTCTACACTATTGGATTCTCCTCTCCCTATTTTCTTTTGCATATTGCCACCCGGAACAAGACACTTCACCCATTTCTTCAACTTTATTAGGACTGTTTCCTTCCTCCAAGCGGACGGCACTATTCCCTGCTCATTCTTAGGACTGTTTATCCATTTCTTTTTTGTATGTATTGCTATTTGTAAGTACTCATTTCATTATTTACATGTGTTTTATGTGAAGAGATTTTAGTTTTTATTAACTGTTACATTACTTTTTATCCTGTTATATTTATTTATTTTTTTATTTTTTGGCGCGACCTAATATCCTTTTTATAAAGCTCTCTGAGCCATTTCTCGCACAGTGTGCGGATCAAAATCACTGTTAGTGAGTGCCTCATCTGCTGGGATAAAATTTTGGGATTATAGGGCCTGCAATATCTAGACGTTTGTCTTAGGTAGCTTTCAACCCTTGTTCAATACTCTTACTAGGGTCTTTGCCAGATTTGGTTAGGAAAGTGACTAGCATGGGATCAAATTCCGGTGTGGAGGCAACTTTGCCTGAAAAGTTTATTTCTAATTTCCATCTCTAAGGGCCTGCGTAGCCACATTTTACAAAAAACTGGCAACATTATCAGGAGGGGCCCATTTGGCAGATTGTGGATGACAAATTACTCTTCGATCAAAAAAATGGGAGGCCTGAAGCATCCAGGAGGATGTCCGAAGAATGCACTTTAGATAGGGGCTCACCCTAAGCATCACTTGTGTGATAAAGGTCTCTTTAATAAACTCTGATGTTGAGGAATCCTGGGGCACATTCACCGGGGGATCCTCATCAGAATAGTTAGCATCATAATCATTCATCATATGACCAACCAATCTAGAGGTAGAACCCTCTAGAGGGTCTATGGAATCCTGCATAGTGTGTGGCAGGGACTGTTTTAAAAAAATTGCAGGAGCTTTTCCCCTGCCTACAGTAACGCTATCCCTTCTCCAGGGTTGTTTGTGCGGGGCACCTTCTTGGTCTGAAAGGTGGGAATCCTCTGAATCATTGGGTTGATGTGCAGGAGGGTGAGCTTCGGTAGAAGCTTGTTCGTGAAAGGCCGCTAAAGCCTTGGGTATGGACTCCGCAATAGTGGAGAAAAGCCATGCCCGTAGTTCTGCAGAAATAGCAGGGTCCTGGTGATCAGACATAATGTCTACAAGAAATTATAGAAATTTATAAATGAGAGAACAGATTCTCAATTACTTGAATTGTAGGTATTAATACTGCACTAGCAGGTAAACTGGTGAGCTTAAGGTAAGGCAGGCGTGATGACCAAGAAAATACTGGTATTTGAAATTAAGATGGGGCAACTCAGATAAAATAATAGAACAGTGGGGTTACCCACACAAAAGTAAGCAGTGGGGGTCACCCACAATACAGTTAGTGAGGTAAAAATCACTGTAAATCATAAAGTGGGGGTCACCCAAAAAGCTAACTACAGGTGGTGTTAGCCACTTAGTGTAATTTAGAATTTATAATGAGGTGGGGGTCACCCACAGAAAATACCACAGGTGGTGATACCCACACAAATATAATATTATAATCTTATAATAAGGTGGGGGTCACCCACAGAATAAAAGAGAGGTGGTGTCAGCCACACAAGTATAATTTAATAAATGTAGGGTTAGCCACAAATCAACACAGTATAGGTTGAAAAAACACCTTAAATGAGGAAGAAATGGGGGTTCACCCAAGTCAACAAAACTCTTAATGAGCAGACAGGTCTTTTGAAAAAACTTGGAGCAATCTGTAAGAGAAGAAATAAGGCAGTCAGCAATTCCGAAAGGAGATATGGGCAGATAACCTAAAGGTTTAGTTGGTAAATAGGAATTAAGCTTACCTAATCCGGAAAGCTGAATTTGTGCCCACAGGTCCGCCTATAAATTGCGCCAAATGAAAGGCGGGAAAAAACGAGCGACAGGCGTAATAAATGGCCGCCGCGTGTATAAGGGCGATGCGATTGTGTCAGAGCCACCACAGAGACAGGAAAGCTGTTTAAAAGGGCGTGAAAGCGCGCCGTGGTCTCCTGGGAAATGGAGTCCACAGTCGCAATGCTCGGTCTGTGGAAACTGAAAGGGGCAGCTTTTTATGAGAAAGTGGTAGAAAAAAACCCAGCACGCCTTTCATAAGAAAACGACCTGGCGATAAACGTTAAACTACTAGGTAAATAAGGAATTTTCAGAGTTTTCCTGCAGCACATGATGCTTCTTTCTTTCTGCAGGTGCAAGCCAAACAATGATTTATCACTGCAAGAATACACATGTAAGTGTATAGTCCTGTCTTTACTCTCTTAACTATTCCAAACAGCAGCAATGAAAGAGATAAATGGCAAGTTTAAATGCAGTAGAAAAAACTTAACAGGTACAACTGAAAATAGTATACAGGTAACCAATCAGTATGCAGCATAGGTAATGTAAGTCCCAAGCAGTTAATCCAAGTCCTCTTTCTTTGTTGCACCCCGTTCTCTCTCTATTTCAATCATATATATATATACGATTGCACATATTATATATTGTACATAGTTTCTCCCTGTGTTTAATATCTTTTTTTTTTTTTTTTTGCTGGGAGTGGACTTTACACTCACCTCATTTCTGCTTTTTCATTCACAATTTTCACTTAAACCAAATTTGTACTGACAGAATTTGTACCCCCTCAGAGCGGTCTTAACGCATGGGCACGCTGGGCAGTTGCCCAGGAGTCCCACGAGCATAAGGGCCAATATACTAGCCAACTTTTTAACATATTATTCTGGAAAATTTATTAAGAACCACCAAACCCTCTTTATTAAAACATTTAGGTGGACTTATCACCTCAGTAACAGCTGTTATTTGTACATGTAATCTTTCTGCTGTGAATACATATCTTGACCTTGACAAAAACATATTCCACGAATTTGGTTTCCATGAAAAAATTGATTTGCACAGCCTATGCATGCAAAAATGTAATATATAACTAATTTCATAATTCCAGGAGATATTAAAATTGTTGTGGGAGACAAGGAGAGTGGCACTTAGTTCAGTTCATTTCTTTTAATAACAGTTAACAAGCTTTTCATAGTTTTTCCCAGTTTTTGTTACCATTCACTGTTTTACTTTTACAGTTAAAAAAACATTGTTAATGCTTCAATGAATCAGTAAGTTTCTAAGGCATTTTTTTCAGCCATTCCTTTATCTTTTACAAAATTCAAAATCTGTGTCTTTAGCATTGTCACAAAGTAATCCTGCCCAACTACAGATACAAGAACCTGTCACTCTTTCGGATTAATTTGGTCTGCAGAGGAGTCTGAAGGATGCTTAGCTAGAGGTTTTCATCATTCTGGTAAGGCCGCCCAGGAAAGGGTGATGGTCCTGTCATTAATTATATGAAATCTAGAGATCTGAATAAAATTAAGGACCAAAAAATTTCAGACATTACACATTTACCATGCAAATCTGACAAGTATGAGAAATCACCACACAAACGACCCTCTGCCTGTGAGGTGAAAATATAGGATCGTAAAGCCTCCTTCTGCCCATAGACTTTATTGTTTTGAAATCGATCTAATAGATCAAGACTTTGTACTTCCACACCCACTCGGATGGACTTATATTTGTATGGAGAGCAGGACTATGGCAGATTTGAAGAAGCCGCTGAGGCGAACCGCGTCATCACTTACGTTACATCGATTATGTCACAACGCCACGTGTGCCAATTCGAAGCTCCGCCTCCTTGAAGTGTTCCAGTGTATCTGCAAACCGAGGTATCGGCAGTGCCGGCAGCAGACCGCAGGGACTGCACTTGATCACAGGGAGAGAAACTGAAGGCTGAGGGTGTTGTAGCACCTTATAACTTTTTATATGATTTTGGAAAAAATCATATAACCTACTGGAGCCATCCATTTTCTTACCACATCGGGCTAATTAAATTGGAAATGCTGACAGAGCAGTTTTCTGCATTATGTTCCATTGAATGAATTTGGTAGAAACATGCAGATACTGTAAAGTTCCATTATCTCTGGTTAACATTTTTTGGGGTAAGTTTGTGCTTACTTACCCACTTGTTCTTCATGGTTGAAGAGACGGTTTCCTTCTCCTTTGCTTAATGTACTAATAGAAAAAGGATGTAAATATCTAAGTGATCTATATGTAAATAATTTCATAGAATTTGACTATCTACAGAGAAGATATAATGTCTCAACTCGTTTTTGGTTGGACTATAATAGTTTAAAGGCTAGATTTTTAACCTCTAGGTTCCATTTGAAAGTAGTTAGGAAAATGACATCATGTGAAAAGTTAATCTTTTCAAAAAACAGGGGGCAGGGCCTGATAACCGAACGAGGCAGCCGCATGAGGCTAGAGCTCCTCTGAGAACTTCTTTCTAAGCAAAATACTGGACATATCCATTAATCTTTGGCATTACTCCTGATTATTCAACTCTGGATTACTCTGCCATACTCTGCACCTGCTTTAGCCTGAATTTAGAGGACACAGCCCATGATAGGATTCTTAACGGCATGCAAAAATAATCGTGGCGGGGGAGGCAGCCAATCCTCAGCCTTGACCTGTAGATCGCTTGTCTGGAGTCCTGTTACCCCCCCCTTTGGACAGGTGGGGGATATCCCGGTCCCCACTGGTATACTCCTGTGGCCTTCTTTGCGAAGTACCGATATTGTAGGCGAGTTGGAGGGTTGAGGCCTGCTTCTCAAAATGGTTGCCACACCGGGGCCTGCTTCTCCATAAGCCCACCCACAAGCCACCTGCCTGCATGGACCCACTCCTTCGAGCTTTGGACTGCCTGTTTGCCCGATTTTGGGTGAAGCTCCACGCTCGAGCTCTTACCTTAACCGCCACTCTTTTGTGCCGATCCAAGGCCTCCCAGACTTGGCCTAATTGCTGACGCTACAAAGCGAGGCTTCTCTCAAGCATCCCCCACGCGGTACGGCTGAGCCGTGGACGCAGGCTGTTGGAGCCTAGACGTCTAAGATCTATTTCCCAAGCCTGTTCCCTCTCTCCTGGACAGCAAGGCAACAGAGGCCTCCTTCCACAACTCGGAACACCCAGCAGAGCTGGGTGCATGTGACAAAGGACCCAGCCATTGGATGCTGTCAAATACAGGAGAGCCTCATAAAGAAGAGCCTTGCAATCTGGTACCGTTGGGGTGAATCCATTGATATAGCTGGACAACAGCATCCTCGTGGCAGTGTCTTCCCCTCCAAGGACATAGGCTGTTTCTATCTACAGCCTGTCTTTCTTACAGCCTCTCTTATTGCAGATATGATTAGCTTGATTATTGGTTTTTATTTTATTTTTGTATTAATCTGCTTAAATTGACTAGTAGCTGTAGATTGTTTATATAGTGCCCAGTGGTATTTTCCTCTAGCTACTCATCCTACCAGAGGTATTTTATCCATGCTTACTAACACTCCATTAACCTAGCATGCTTGTTTAAACCTATGCATACTATAGATTCTCCATGTCTGGAATTTCTCGTACGATAGCACATCTTGTATTTTACATGTACCTAGACATGTTTGACCAGCATCCCTCTTATTTTCTCTTTAAAAAGTGCAGCCTGTCATGACATTTTAAGCTTTCATTATAAGCATGTATTTCTTTTACTTATACTGTTTTGCGCTCAATGTCATTGCCAATATGTAAAAGTCTTAATGAACAACAAAAATAAAGATTTATTAAAATATTGAACAGATGGTATTTGGTACAAAACTATGGAAAATTAAAAAAGACAACATGCAGAAGTATTGCTGGAGAGGCTGCAAACAAATTGGGTCAGCTTTACATATGTGGAGGTCTTGTCCTCTAATTCAAATATACTGGAACGATGTTCTTGCTTCGATATCCAAAATATTAGGGAAAAAAATGAAAATGGGCCCAAAATTTGTTCCGTTTCATGTTTTTCCTGATAATATTTCAATGGATATTAAACGTTTTCTACTACTGGCTTTAACGGCAGCTAAATAGCGTTAAAGTGGAAGGGAGAAAGAATGCCCCTATGGTCGGATAGTGAAACTGTCATGCAGAGAAATAGAGCTTTAGAACAAAATTATAAGAATGAGGGGATATATAAATGGGCGATATGGGATAAATACTCATTAAACCCTGGACCTATGGATTTATAGTAGTAGCGAAAATTGTGCCCCCCATGGCCAGCTCACCTTGTCTCAATTCTTGGAACTGTGTGTAGAATGCATGTGTTTGTTTTTTTTCTTCTGTGTTTGCATTTTCTTATAGGTAGATGTGCTCTTACTACAAAATACACAGGTTACAGAGACAAAACTGAGTTTTCGTATGCAAGTTAGAGCAGAGGACACTGATATTCAGGGGTCTCTGGTGGAATTGGTAAAATATATGAAATAATGAACTGCTCCACACATTTTTAACTGATAGAAGCTGTTTGATGCTTTTTTTTTCTGGAGATGTATATTTAATGCTAACATAAGAAGATGAATATATGTATTCAAATGTTTGTCTTGTGTATTCTATGTGTTTTGTGATAAATTGAATAAAAACTTTTACTTACCCACTTGTTGCATTGCACAATTTTTTGCACAGTATATATTTTGCACATACTATTTATAAATTGCACTTATATACATTTATCCTGGTATATTTGCACAGTGCACTTTTTTGTATACATTTAAGTGGTTTTTATATCACTATTTTTGAAAGTATAGCACACCTTTCTGATTGTGTAAACTTCATCACACAAACTTTTTCATATTAAGGTTTTTGACAAGGCTGGGAAAGGTAGGGATCGCTTTCCCAGCCATGCCTCCAAGGCTAAACAAGGATTCAGGCCCCATAATAATTATAATTCCAGCAGAGAAATATCGGAGTCAGAATTTCAGCCAATGACTCCTTTCTTTCCCCTTCGAGGGTGTCAATAAAAAATAGAGAGGGCAATAGCTTCTTTTCATTTTAAGACAACCTTCAGGTGAGTTGTCTACCTATTCTTTTTTCCACAGTAAGATTGGACGGCAGACTCATCCATTTTTTTTTTTCCACAGTTGGTCTAAAATTACATCAGACAGTTTAGGATTCAGGATTCAGACCAGTAATATATTTAAGTCTCCTAAATTCTTTTGTAAAATATCAACATTTCAAAATGAAATGGTTACATTTTCTTTGTGACCTTCTCCAATTTGATTGGATAATAAAGATGGATTTGAAGGATAATTAATTAACAGTACCAATACATGCATGTCACCAACATTATCTATAATCCTATGGCAATTTCAAAAATTGCCTCACTCTCTGTCTTTCCTCAGCCCCTTGGTGCTTCACCAAACTATTGAAATCAGTGATCTCCTTGCTTCGGAGCAGAGGAGCGAGGTTGATTATATTTCTAGATATTTTTATCATGTACCAACAAGTACACCAATTATGCATCCACATGGATTGGACACTTACCCTCCTTTTAGATTTAGGCTGTGTTATCAATCATTACAAATGTATTCTCAATCCTACTCAGACCATAACATTTTTGGGTTTTCTAGTGGATTCCAGATTAGCCTCCCTCCATCTACCATATCGTAAACTCCAGTCAGGAGTCAGGAGAGTCAGGAAATCAAGACTCTCACAAGGAAAGATTTAAATCAATACACTCATTGACTCGCATGGTGGGTCTTTTAGTCTAACCAATTCAAACCATTTTCTCAGCACAATTACATTACAGGGCTCTCCAACACTTGAAAGCAGAACAATTATGAAATGGTTTATTATACTCAGACGAGATACCCCTAAATTCTGAATCCAGAGAAAAACTTCTTTGTTGACTCCAACATATTCAAGCATGGAGTGGAAAGGAAATATTCAGTTCCTGTCCAGATTTAGTAATTGAGTCCAACGTTAGTCGTATGTGTTGAAGAAGTAAAAAGGATAGGCAAGGTTGCGCCAATAAAACAGTAAAATATATACGAGAAACAACGTTCCAATAATAAGGGTATAGTCCACTGGAATAGATAGTCGGAAATAAAAGTCTCACTAAAATATCAGGATAGGGTGGGGGTGAAATCCTCAGGAGTTGATCCTTCCGGATGGTTAAAATATCCGTATACAGTCGGGTCCATAAATATTGGGACATCAACACAATTCTAATCTTTTTGGCTCTATACACCAACATAATGGGTTTGAAATGAAACAAACAAGATGTGCTTTAACTGCAGACTTTCAGCTTTAATTTGAGGGTATTAACATCCAAATCAGGTGAACGGTGTAGGAATTACAACATTTTGTATATGTGTCTCCCACTTTTTAAGGAACCAAAAGTAATGGGACAGATTACCAGTCATAAATCAAATTTTCACTTTTTAATACATGGTTGCAAATCCTTTGCAGTCAATTACAGCCTGAAGTCTGGAACGCATAGACATCACCACACACTGGGTTTCATCCCTGCTGATGCTTTGCCAGGCCTCTACTGCAACTGTCTTCAGTTCCTGCTTGTTCTTGGGGCATTTTCACTTCAGTTTTGTCTTCATCAAGTGAAATGCATGCTCAATCGGATCCAGGTCAGGTGATTGACTTGGCCATTGCATAACATTCCACTTCTTTCCCTTAAAAAACTGATTTGGTTGCTTTTGCAGTATGCTTCGGGTCATTGTCCATCTGCACTGTGAAGCGCCGTCCAATGAGTTCTGAAGCATTTGGCTGAATATGAGCAGATAATATTGCCCGAAATACTTCAGAATTCATCCTGCTGCTTTTGTCAACAGTCACATCATCAATAAATACAAGAGAACCAGTTCCATTGGCACACGCCATGACACTACCACCACCATGCTTCACTGATGAGGTGGTATGCTTTGGATCATGAGCAGTTCCTTTCCTTCTCCATACTTTTCTTCTCCCATCACTCTGGTACACGATGATCTTGGTCTCATCTGTCTGTAGGATGTTGTTCCAGAACTGTGAAGGCTTTTTTAGATGTTGTTTGGCAAGATCTGTTTTTGAGGCTCCCCAATGGTTTACATCTTGTGGTGAACCCTCTGTATTCACTGTGGTGAAGTCTTCTCTTGATTGTTGACTTTGACACACATACACCTACCTCCTGGAGAGTGTCCTTGATCTGGCCAACTGTTGTGAAGGGTGTTTTCTTCACCGGGGAAATAATTCTTTGGTCATCCACCACAGTTGTTTTCCGTGGTCTTCCGGGTCTTTTGGTGTTGCTGAGCTAACCGGTGCGTTCTTTCTTTTTAAGGATGTTCCAAACAGTTGATTTGGCCACACCTAATGTTTTTGCTTTCTCTCTGATGGGTTTGTTTTGTTTTTTCAGCCTAATGATGGTTTGCTTCACTTATAGTAACAGCTCTTTGGATCTCATATTGAGAGTTGACAGCAACAGATTCCAAATGCAAATAGCACACTTGAAATGAACTCTGGACCTTTTATCTGCTCCTTGTAAATGGGATAATGAGGGAATAACACACACCTGGCCATGGAACAGCTGAGCAGCCAATTGTCCCATTACTTTTGGCCCTTGGAAAAGTGGGAGGCACATAAACAAACTATTGTAATTCCTACACCGTTCACCTGATTTGGATGTAAATACCCTCAAATTAAAGCTGAAAGTCTGCAGTTAAAGCACATCTTGTTCATTTCATTTCAAATCCATTGTGGTGGTGTATAGAGCCAAAAAGATTAGAATTGTGTCGATGTCCCAATATTTATGGACCTGACTGTATGTGGAGAGACAAAGGGGAGATACAGTGACTAATAGTGCAATATGCCAAAATCCAGGAATAAGATGAATAAAGATAGGTAATACACTCACATTGAAAAGAGCTATACCAGCTCTGGGGTGGAGGGCATATCACGGTATAATCCCCGCTTACCGGATATGCAGTAGTGGTACATCTGTCAATACAGTCTGGGTGTCCAAGACTCCAACAGGTAATAAAAAGACAACAATAGTGCTCTCGATGTGATAAAAAAATTGGGTATAAAAATAAATAAAATTATACTCACAAATATAGAGCAGGAATAACTGCTCTATTTATAAAGCGTTGGGGGAATGATCCCCACCTCGGATTCCCACCTGCTCTATATTTGTAATTATAATTTTATTTATTTTTATACCCAATTTTTTTGTATCACATTACAGAACCACTACAGCTTAATGTGGTGGTTCTGTCTATAGTATGTTCATTCATTCTTAGCACTGTAAATGCTGTCTTTTCAGAAAAAAGGCGCTTTCTAGTAACACCTCAAGTACCAGTCACTCAGATGGCTACTAGAGATGCTTTCTAGTTCAATGTTGCACCTTGTGCACCACTGACATTCAGCGTCTCCACACTGCATGAAGACACTGAATGCTCCCCATAGAGGCATTGGCGGATCCAGGGGGGGGGCAACGGGGCAATTGCCCCCCCCGAGAAATCCGCCGGTCTCCCTCCCCTGCCAGCCGTGCAATGTGCCTGCGGACCGGGGAGGAAGATCACAGATCTCCCTCCCCGGTCCGCAGGCACTGTGCTGGCGGCCGGCGGCGGAGGGAGAAGGAGTGAGAGAGAGGACCCGGAGCTCAGGCTGCAGCTCCTCCGGGTCCTCCTCTCGTGAGATTTGGAGCGTTGCCGCGGTTACCACGGCAACGCTCCAAATCTCGCGAGAGTGAACTCTAGCCCGGGAGCGCGGGCTAGAGCTCACTCTCCACACTGGACCACCAGGGAATCACCACTGGGACCACCAGGGATCGAAATATGTCCCCCCTCCTCCCCAGTAAAGGTAAGAAGGGAGGGGGGACATAGGATATTTGTTTTATTAAATAAAATAAATAAAAAATATTATTTAAAAGCCTCCTTCCCCCCCCCCATTACACACACTGCCCCACAAGCACTGTCCCCATACACACACTGCCCCCCATACACACACTGCCCCACAAACACTGTCCCCATACACACACTGCCCCCCATACACACACTGCCCCACAAACATTGTCCCCATACACACACTGCCCCACAAACACTGCCCCCCATACACACACACTGCCCCACAAACACTGTCCCCCATACACACACTGCCCCACAAACACTATCCCCATACACCACTGCCCCACAAACACACACACTGCCCCACAAACACTGCCCCCCATTACACACACTGCCCCACAAACACTGTCCCCATACGTACATTGCCCCATACACACTGTCCCCATACACACTGTCCCCATATACACACTGTCCCCATATACACACTGTCCCCATATACACACTGTCCCCATATACACACTGTCCCCATATACACACTGCCCCCATATACACACTGCCCCACAAACACTATCCCCATATACACACGCACTGTCCCCATACACACGCACTGTCCCCATACACACGCACTGTCCCCATACACACACACTGTCCCCATCACACACACTGTCCCCATACACACACACACTGCCCCACAAACACTGTCCCCATACGTACATTGCCCCCCATACACACACTGCCCCACAAACACTGTCCCCATACACACACTGCCCCACAAACACTGTCCCCATACACACACTCTGCCCCATACACACGGTCCCCATACACACACTCTGCCCCCATACACACACTTCCCCACAAACATTGTCCCCATATACACACTGCCCCCCCATACACACACTGCCCCACAAACACTGTCCCAATACACACGCTGCCCCACAAACACCCCCATACACACACTGCCCCACAAACACTATCCCCATACACACACACTGCCCCCCATACACACACTGCCCCACAAACACTGTCCCAATACACGCACTGCCCCCATACACACACACTGCCCCACAAACACTGTCCCCATACACACACTGTCCCACAAACACTGTCCCTGACATACACTGCCGCACTCACACACTTCACCCTTAACACACACCACTGCTCCTATACCCTATATCCCAGTAGACCCCAGGTAAGTTGTCAAACTGTTCTAAAACAGTATGACTACTTACTCTGGGGTGGAATCCTGGCACTACTGACACCATAACTACTACACTGAGCTGTAGTGGTTATTGTGCCTGGATTATTTATTTAAATAATCTACAAGTGCCCCTCCCGAGATCAGGCTCTGGATCCGCCACTGCATAGAGGTGCATTGATTTAGTGCATCTCTATGAGCATATGCTGATTTGCCAAAATATCCAAACTGAAACATTTGTCCCATTTAGCTATCTCGGCTGAAAAGACAATTTACACATTAGTAAATAATCTTGACATGTTTGATTTCACAATTTTCACTATCATATTGCGTAGGAGATTATGGATTTTATTAAAAACAGGAGCCTCAGTAATTGGAAGATCAAACTAACACCCATGTTTCATTATATCTGGGACGGGAAGGTCTCTGAAAATGGATACCCCTCATCAATTTGCAAACTAAAGTTGTGATCTCCAGTATTCGGGATCATGGTCAGTGGAAAATGAGGTGAGTTTATCTGGGGTGTCATACTGGTGGGTAAGCATCTTGTAGCCTGATTCATGAAATCTGGTGCAGATTAACGACTTGTCGGTGAGTGTAAAGGTTTCTTGCCATTGATTGGTAATGAATGTGGTTTAGGTCTCATTCCCAATATTTGGTAAAGCAGGGCAGCTTTGTGTCATCCATTGGAGCGTTTAGCCTAATATATAGTGTTGAGATTACATGTAGTGGTGAGTCATAAAGATTCATAGTGTGCAAGTGATCGGGATGCAGATCTGAGGTCCAGTAAACAAGTCAGGAAATTACAGAGCTGCTGGTTGTGTACTCTTGACATCTGGGAGGTGGTGAGGGGTATGGGTCTGTCGCTGCTATCTAGTAGTATATCCCTGAGTTGCAGCGGGTGAGGGAGGCCGAGTGAGGTTGTGTACCTGTAGAAGCCATCAGGAATTCTGGGTTTCCAGATATTGGAAGCAATAAAAGTCAGAATTGGCGTTGTGCCTGTCTCCATATAGCAATTGTGGAGAGGATGGTCGAATGTCCCCAAGGAAGTGCTCCTATCGGGTGAATCAAAAAGCTCTCCTCCAATATCACCAAAGGTTTAGTCATAACTCCTAGTTGCTATTCAGTAACTCTCTGAAGGAGTATTGCCTTGTGATACTTGGCAAGGCCCGGCATCCCCAGTGCGCCATTGGGCATGTAAGTAGGTCATAGCTTACGAGTGTCTTTCGGTACTACCAAAGTATAACAATAATGATTACGTGATTTGACGGAAAAATTAGCTTGGGATCTATATCTCTAGGGGTTGGATTTGTATGGTCAATAAGGAGTTGAGGCAGAATCATAGTGAGGTGAGCTGGTGATATGTGACATTGTGGGTGTTTTTATGTGTTGTATCTAGCAAGTGATGTGGATATCTCCTGGGCTCTTTATTTCTTATATTGCGAGCTGTGTTTCATTAGGACTCCTTGAACAGAGCACTTGTGTGCCTTCCATATCATGTCTGGTGTTGATGTAGTCAAAGTGTATTCCCAAATGTAGTGGGTCTTTTGGGATGTAGTTTCCACTTGTTTGAAGGAGTCCTCCAAGAGAGACTTATTTAAGCACCAGGCCCATGTTTTCTTGGTGGAAAACAGTGATTTTAGTATGATTATGACTGGTGCATGGTCAGACCAAGTGGTTAGACATATTTTTGTGGAATGGATGTAAAAGGTTTCTAGCACTTTTCCTTGACTGTTGAAGGCAGTTCAATCAACCCAAATATAAGTCTCTCTATTACAGTACAACATAAAGGTGTATACAATAAAAGGGGGGAGTAGCACCTTGAGAAGTTCTCGGTGTTGGTGAATATGTTATGAAACAAGAGACAATACAACGTAATGCAATGCAGTATGCCTGATGTGAATGGGTATAAGAAAAAGAAGTGCACTTACAGTGTGTAGAGCTATCAGTTAGCTCTACTATGCTGCACCTGGGCATTATAATCCCGCCTGAGGATATATTGTGTATTCTTTGAATTGGTGGTGGATGCTATGTACAGTAAGCAGAGAACAGGCCCAAATCTAGTATAGTATATTTAGGTAATGAGGTAGAATGAAAAATAATATAGAAATACACAATGTATAAAGCCTCTTAATGACTTTAGAAATCAGCATAGTGATACAATGCCAACTTGAAAATCTTCTGAACTGGCTCAGGTTCTCATGATGATATATGTGTATTAAAATAAGAATACACATATAGTGCTCATCAACACGCGAGAACTCCTTAAGGCACTACTCCCTCCTTTTATCACATGCACTAATTTTGCTTTATGTAAACTGTGTAGAAAAATCTGTGTGGCATGAGGAAGTAGTCTATGACTGAATAGGAGTTGTAGGACGATGAATAGAACGTGAAGTCTCTGTAAGTGGGGTTTAGTATGCTCCAGCAGTCTGATAGCTAGAAATTGTTCAATAGGGAACTACCCAGGGATGTGGCCCAGAAGATGTGTCACACCAGAGGAAATGCTGAGCTGGAGCTCTAAAGGAAGGTTAAGGTCTCCGCCTACCAGAAGTAGATCTCCACTAAACTCCTCTAGCTTGCGATGAGCTGTAGCCAGAAAGGATGTCCTTTAATCTGCAGGTTTAGGTTAGCATGTATATATTGAACTTCATTGATCGGGCCCTTTATGAACATGTACCTGCCATCAGGGTCCTTCAATGGGCTCTTGGCTGAGAAAAGGAACACAAAACCTCTAGTTTTGGTGATGGGATTATTTAAAAAAAAAACAAGAGGATAGTATTTGTGAGGGGTTCTGGGGAGTGGAAGTGTATCTCCTGGAAGAACGCAACTGATACACGGTGTGCCCGCAACTCACACAGCGCCCAAGCTCTCTTCATTAATGAGCATTAAGTGTAAGAAAAGTTAGTCTACTATTGGCAAGTAACTGTAAACCAGCAAAGAGAGGTGAGAGAAAGAAAAAAGAAAAGAAAGTAAAGGGGAAAAGAGGTAGGGGGAAGGAAGAGCAGAGATGGAGGGGAGGTAAGGGTAGGAACAGGGGCAGACTGACCACTCGGGCAGATCAGTCATGGCCCGAGGCAGCCAGGGGTCTGGCAGGCTGCACAAACATGCTCAGATCACAGATCTCCCCAGCCAGAAACAAACATAATTGCACATATTCCAGCGATAGGTTGCTACTGCAACCTCTCTCTCTCGGTTTCCCCTCTCTGCCTCACCTCCACCCCCACCTTCTGAGACCTGGCAGGAATCCTGCTGCTCCTGGCAGTTCTCCTCCATGTAATGTCTGCGGAGCTCCATGTGAGGGGAAGAGGCGGGCCGAAAGAGGGGAAGTTACCTCACTTTCTGCCCTGCACTCTGCTGCAGAATCTGCTGAACCCTGGCAGACAGCAGGTAAGTAAATATTATTTTTTAAGCCAATATCCCCCTTACCTATCCCAGCCCCTGTGCCCCCTTTCACCCATTTCAGCACCAGTGCCCCCTTCATCTATCCCAGCCCTTGTGCTCCCTTCACCCATCCCAGCACCTGTGCCCCCCTTCATCCATCCCAGCCCCAGTGCCCCCTTCAAACATTCCAGCCACAGTGCCCCCCTTCACCCATCACAGCACCTGTGCCCCCCTTACCCATCACAGCCCCTATGCCCTCTTTACCCATCCCAGCCCCTGTGCAACTTCACCTATCCCAGCCCCTGTGTCCCCTTCACCCATCCCAGACTATGTGCTCCCTTCACCCATCCCAGCCCCTGTGTCCCCCTTTATCCATCCAAGACCATAATCCCACTTTCACCATCTGAACCTCTATGCCCCCTTCAGCCATCCCAGGCCCTATGTTCCCCCTTCACCCATTCCAGTCACTATACCCCTTTATCCATCTGAGCCCCCTTTCATCCACCATAGCCCCTATACCCCTTCATCCACCACAGCCCCTCTGCCCTCTTTATATATCTGAGCCCCTATGCCCCTTTCACCCACCACAGCCCCTACGCCCCCTTTACCATCCCAGACCCCACTCCCTCGTCACGACTACAGCTATATTGCTCTCATTCCTATATCTCTCTGTACCCACCATAGCCTCTGTGCCTTCTTGCACACTCCTCAGCTTCTCTCTCTCCCTGTACCTACCTCACCCTTATGCCTTCCTGCACCCACTACAGCCCTCATCACTCTCATCCCTATCCCTCACTGCTCCCACTGCAGCCGCTATCCCCCCACCGTATGTATGCCCCCTGCACCTACTACAGCCCATATCCCCCCTCATGCACTGCAGCCACTATCCACACACATACTGCAGCCTCTGTATCTCCCCAACACAGTAGAGCCCCTTGTATCCATACAAACACACACTACAACCCCAGTGTAACAGATCACCTGGCACCCCGACTGGGTACCTCCATTGAAGGATGCTCCTAGCACTTCCTGAGGACTCCAAGCACTGCAGCAGACACCAAAACCACCGAACCGTAGGAGCATTTGAATGCTCTCAAGCATATGAATGTTGTATACAGCCGAATAGGAAAAACCATGCGAATAGGTTTACACTCCTAGCAGTCAAACTGGAACAGCATACAATAAAGCCTCCCCCAATAATGAGACGACACTTCACTTTGAGGGTTAAGCAGGAACTACACTGATTTATTCACACAACAGGCTTATAAAGGATTCTCCCATGCAAGGGAGGGATTTACAACAATTACACAATACACCAATCACACATGAGTTACCTCCCACAATGCCTCACAATCCCTCCCCTCTGGCCTGGAGATAATTGGGGAAGGAATCTAATTATATCCCAGGACAGGGGCAAAACTCCATTACCCACATGGCAGACAAAAAGACAGTAAAAGACATAAAATTACATACGGATACATTTAGTACATAAAACACACATTTCTACATATCCCCAGATAGCTTTGATCTGAGCACACATTATTAGATGAATGGCACTCAGATCACACGAATAAGCCTTTCTGCAGGGAAAATAAATGGTTTAACCTGCAGGGCCATAGTCCAAAGGGAGCAGGCGAGCAACCAGGCTTCTCCAGTTCACAGTGGCGAGGTTGGTTTCGCCACACTTCTCCCCTTTACCAACTAGACTAACAGGGTATCTGACCTCCTGCCGGTCAGTGCCCTGGTTAGTCCAGCAACCCACCCACAAAACAGAAACAGCAGTACAGCCCACCCACAATAACTGGTTACTACACCTGGGTAGAGGAGAGCTTTGTCCATGTCCAGGTGCCTCACTACGACTGTGTGGGGAACTGTTAGGCTGCCTTGGTGGGTTGCTGAGTGGGCAGAGACTAGCGGTACTCTGCCCTGGTGCCAGTACTACCGCAGAAGTAGCCTGGTTGGAGCCTGGTTGTGGGAGGGAGAGACCGACTGTCTCCCCTCTGGATATACCGCTCTGTGGCTGGGGGACATGACCGACCGTCCTTACCCCTTGTGCTGCAAGTACAGAGACTACGGTCCCATCTGCACCGTTGGGGGGTGTAACATCTCCCCTTGGTGGGTTAGGCTGCCGCTGGAGAGAGGGTGTAACAAGCTCCTCTCTCTGGACTGTAAACTGCTGCTCGGGAGAGGGGGTATCAGGCTCCTCTCCCTGACACTCTCTCTGCTTGTGGAGAGGGGAACCAGCTGTCTCCCCTTTCATTATCTTGTCCTGCGGCTGGGGGGGCGAGACTGACGGTCCCTGCTCCCTGCAGGACATTCTGCCGCTGGGGAGGAAGGACGGCACCTTCAGCTCCCTGGGGTACACACAGCCGCTGGGGAGGAAGGACAACACCTTCAGCTCCCTGGGACACACACTGCCGCTGGGGAGGAAGGACGGCACCTTCAGCTCCCTGGGACACACACTGCCGCTGGGGAGGAAGGACGACACCTTCAGCTCTCTGGGATACACACTGCCGCTGGGGAGGAAGGATGACACCTTCAGCTCCCTGGGACACACACTGCCGCTGGGGAGGAAGGACTGCACCTTCTGCTCCCTGGGACACACACTGCCGCTGGGGAGGAAGGACGACACCTTCAGCTCCCTGGGGTACCCTTTTGAGTCCCCGTAATGCACTCTGCCACCCATTTGTAAGTCCAGGGGATGGTGTTACCTTGTAGCTGTCCTTCTGGGCTGTGGGAATGATCCCGTCGCTTGCCACCAATTGTAACGGATCACCTGGCACCCCGACTGGGTACCTCCGTTGAAGGATGCTCCTAGCACTTCCTGAGGACTCCAAGCACTGCAGCAGACACCAAAACCACCGAACCGTAGGAGCGTTTGAATGCTCTCAAGCATATGAATGCTGTATACAGCCGAATAGGAAAAACCATGCGAATAGGTTTACACTCCTAGCAGTCAAACTGGAACAGCATACAATAAAGCCTCCCCCAATAATGAGACGACACTTCACTTTGAGGGTTAAGCAGGAACTACACTGATTTATTCACACAACAGGCTTATAAAGGATTCTCCCATGCAAGGGAGGGATTTACAACAATTACACAATACACCAATCACACATGAGTTACCTCCCACAATGCCTCACAATCCCTCCCCTCTGGCCTGGAGATAATTGGGGAAGGAATCTAATTATCTCCCAGGACAGGGGCAAAACTCCATTACCCACATGGCAGACAAAAAGACAGTAAAAGTCATAAAATTACATACGGTTACATTTAGTACATAAAAAACACATTTCTACATATCCCCAGATAGCTTTGATCTGAGCGCACATTATTAGATGAATGGCACTCAGATCACACGAATAAGCCTTTCTGCAGGGAAAATAAATGGTTTAACCTGCAGGGCCATAGTCCAAAGGGAGCAGGCGAGCAACCAGGCTTCTCCAGTTCACAGTGGCGAGGTTGGTTTCGCCACACCCAGTATCCCTTAGATGCCTTCTATAGCCCCTGTCCCACACACACACACAACAGCCCCTATCCACACACACTCTGCAACACAACCAGCCCTCTCTTCTCACATACGACATTGCAAACAGCTCCATCCACACACACAAACCCACAAGGAACCTCACTGTATGCACATAATCCCACAAATAGCATTCCCACACATTCAATACCACATGCAGCCTCCCTACACACATATCACAAGAGGCATCCCCAGCATGGCAATACTGCATACAGCCTCCTTATACACACAAACGCAATTATTACAATTACTTATATAGCACCAACATATTCTGCAGCGCAGTACAATAGGTAAGACAATACAAACAATTAATTCTAACTCAACATGTTGACATACAGGAACACAAGCAGCATCCCACACATGCAACCACACAGGTAACCTCCAAACACAATTGTTTGGAGGCTACTTGTATGGTTGAACATGTGGGGATGCAGCTTGTGATGTCACTAACAAGCACAGAGGGAGGGTGTAATTAAATTTGCTTTTTTTCTTTATTTCAATGGGGAGGGCGTAAGGCAAGCTAGTAAGGGATAATCCACTCATAAACAATGTTTTATTAAAACACTGTTTTTGTTTTTTTGGTTGGATTAACCCCTTAAAGTATATCTGGCCCTGTTTGGGGGACGTCATGACTCACACAGCCATGATGGGTAGCGCACACATATTATCTCTGTGAGAGCTGCACAAATACCTTGCACCGGGGGGGCCCTTGATCTCCTATTGACCGAGGGCCCTGTGAGTTGTCAGTCCGCACCTGGGTAGGAAATCAGCAAAATGTTTGGAAGCAGCACCCAGGGGTAATATGCCGCTAGTATTGATACTGGGATGGAGGCCAGTCCCCACCCCCCCCCAAGTTGAGTCACCAAAAAAGTGGCAACAAATCTCATAGAGGAAGTAGTGTGTCTGGAAGTAGGCAAGATATGGAAGGCCAAAATGAGCATCCGATCTCCATCAGCCTGTATGATGATATTAGTATACATGAGTATCTATACATGAGGTTCAGCATGGGTTCACTATTATATTATAGAAAATGGGAAGCAGGTAAGGGCAGGCGTGGAGAAGTTAGGCCTCAAGGAGGCAGGAGAGACAGAGGAGAGGGCAACCCCTGTAACTGATACAGAAGGGAATCAAACCCGCCCACAAGAAAATCTAGATCCAATCAACCCTAATCTATGTGTGACAGACATCACCCTGGGTTATAATGACCACCCACAATCCCATCTCAGTACCAATTCACACAACAGTATGTACATGAGGACCTTATGGACAGAGCACTGTAGTTAGCAGCCCCCAAAGCAGGAAAAGGGGAGTTTCTGGTCCTCCCAAGTACCCTCCCTCATAAGGCTAGATTTAATGCTAGTGCAGGTAAAAAATATGTAATATAACACCTGTCTGCTGAACTCACTGGGTTATCAATAGTAAACCTTTGATAAACCTGCACCTGTGTAGTGAGTTGACCACATCTAGGAGTGTCAAGTTTAATCATACAAAAATGTAAGATTATAAGATTTATATGAACATTTAAGTAAAGGCATTGGATTGAAAGGTTTAAATCTGATAGGGCATTGACATTATGCTATATAATGTGAATTAGCTGTTACAACCTCATCTTTGCTCAGAAAATAAGCTTTAGATGGGAGAGACACTTAAAATATGATAGAAGGTAAAAAGAAGAGTGATTAAAAAAACAAAAACCCTCTGGATGGGTCTCACCCACCCCCCTTATAGTTGTATTTAAGCTATGTTATTTAAAGGATCACTATAGGGTCAGGAACACAAACATGTATTCCTGACCCTATAGTGTTAAAACCACCATCTAGCCCCCCTGGGCCCCTAATGCCTCCATGAATATAGCAATATCTTACTGTATTCAAGCCTGAAGCTGTAACTCTGCATGCTGTTAGACTCAGAAAAACAAGCAGTCTGCTGACATCATCAGAAGTGGTAGCCTGATCCAATCACAATGCTTCCCCATAGGATTGGCTGAGACTGACAAGGAGGCAGATCAGGGGCAGAGCCAGCATGATTCAAGCACAGTCCTGACCAATCAGCATCTCCTCATAGATATGAACTGAATCAATGAATCTCTATGAGGAAAGTTCAGTGTCTGCATGCAGAGGGAGGAGACACTGAATGTTTGGATGCATTTTAGGCAGCCATGACCCAGGAAGAATCTCTAACAGCTATCTGAGGAGTGGCCAGTGAAGTTATCACTAGGCTGTAATGTAAACACTGCATTTTCTCTGAAAAGACAGTGTTTTCAGCAAAAAGCCTGAAGGGAATGATTCTACGCACCAGAACAAATTCAATAAGCTGTAGTTGTTCTGGTGACTAAAGTGTCCCTTTAAAGGACCACTATAGTGCCAGGAAAACATACTCATTTTCCTGGCACTATAGTGCCCTGAGGGTGCCCCAACCTCAGGGCCCCCCTCCCGCCGGGCTCTAGGGGGTGGAAGGGGTTAAATTTACCTCTTTTTGAGCGCCGGGCGGGGGTTTCTCCTCCTCCTCTCCTCCTCCTTGTCGTCATCAGCTGAATGCGCATGCGCAGCACGAGCCGCGCGTGCATTCAGTCAGTCCATAGTTAGTTACATAGTTACATAGTTACATAGCTGAAAAGAGACTTGCATCCATCAAGTTCAGCCTACCTCACATTTGTTTTTTGCTGTTGATCCAAAAGAAAGCAAAAAAACCCAGTTTGAAGCACAATTTTGCAACAAGCTAGGAAAAAAATTCCTTCTTGACCCCAGAATGGTAGTCAGATTTATCCTTGGATCAAGCAGTTATTACCCTACATTGAAAGATTATATCCTTGAATATTCTGTTCTTGCAAGTATGCATCTAGTAGCCGTTTGAGCATCTGTATGGACTCTGATAAAACCACTTCTTCAGGCAGAGAATTCCACATCCTGATTGTTCTTACAGTAAATAAACCATTCCTTTGCCTTAGACGAAATCTTCTTTCTTCCAGTCTAAACGCATGGCCTCGTGTCCAATGTAAAGTCCGGTTTGTGAATAGATTTCCACACAATGGTTTGTATTGGCCCCGAATATATTTGTATAATGTTATCATATCCCCTATCAGGCGACGTTTTTCTAAAATAAATAGGTTTTAATTTGTTTACCTTTCTTCATAACCGATATGTTCCATTCCTTTTATTAATTTTGTAGCCCGCCTCTGCACTTTTTCTAGTGCCATAATATCCTTCTTTAGAACAGGTGCCCAAAATTGCACAGCATATTCAATATGGGGTCTTACCAGTGATTTATAAAGAGGCAAAATTATATTCTTGTCCCGAGAATGAATGCCCTTTTTCATGCATGACAATACCTTACTGGCCTTGGCCACTGCTGATTGACATTGCACATTGTTGCATAGTTTGTTGTCTATAACAATTCCCAAGTCCTTTTCATGTGTTGTTATCCCTAATTCGCTTCCATTAAGGGTATACGTTGCTTGTGTATTCTTTACGCCGAAGTGAATAACTTTGCATTTTTCAACATTAAATTTCATCTGCCATTTGAATGCCCAGTCCCCCAGTCTATCTAAGTCCCTCTGCAGCAAAGTAATATCTTGCTCACATTGTATTGTTTTACAAAGTTTGGTGTCATCTGCAAACACTGAAACATGACTTTCAATGCGGTCTTCAAGATCATTTATAAACATGTTAAATAGAAGGGGTCCCAGAACAGACCCCTGAGGGACACCACTTGCCACCTCTGTCCAGCTTGAAAAATTACCATTAATGACAACTCTTTGTACTCTGTTTTTAAGCCAATGTTCTACCCAAGAACAAGCATTTTCCGATTTCCTTGAGTTTGAACACTAATCTATTGTGTGGAGCTGTATCAAATGCCTTGGCAAAATCCAAATAGATCACATCCACTGCAACACCCTGATCTATACTTCTACTTACTTCTTCGTAGAACGCTATCAAGTTAGTCCATGGGAAAGCATTCTCAATGAGACAGCCACTAGAGGCTGGATTAACCGTTCTATAAATAGGGTTGTTTATAATAGGGTTAATCCAGCCTCTAGTGGGTTAATCCTGGCTGGAACTGGCACCCAGACCTCTTCATTAAGCTGAAGTGGTCTGTGTGCCTATAGTGGTCCTTTAAGAATTTAGTAAGACTCTTAATTAGCAGATACAACCCCGTTATCGGTCAAAAAAACTAGTTTAAAACATGTAAAACATATAAACTAATGGAAACAATCAGTTTTATGCAGTAAGTATTGCCAATAATCAAGGCAATAACAAGGTATATAAATCAGTGTTTATGCAGGAGGGAAGAAAACCAAAACCTTCCAAGAGGGGTTCTCTTTCTTAAGTAAGGCACATATTCAAGTATGTGATAGCACTTCATGTGTCTTGTGTTATGTGAGTATTTAGGAAGAGCCTCAGTTTGCAGTTAAAGTCTAGTGAATTAGTATTAGATGAAGGAGACATCTAAATCGTAGAAAACATAAAAAATAGCTATAAGCATTAGGTATTATGACAATAATAAGGCATATATACCTTTATTTAGTGGTGCAGAGTGAAAATGGAGGTGTAGGAGGGTCCCCTTGATCTGGTGTTTAAGGTGGGCTATTGAGACACGTGCCCTATAAAAAGAATTAGATGCACTGATGTAGCTACTGTTGCTCAAGCAGCCATCTTCTTCCAGTGTCAAACCACGTTCCCGTAAAAACATGTATTGAGTATAAATAAAATTAAAATGGGTTATTAAAAATTATGTAAAAGGTTAAAAGAACAGTCCAATGTATTTATTCATTAATTCATGAGTGAAAGGTTAAAGGAACAATCCAACTTATTTACTCATTAATTAATAAGCCGAAATGCTAAATTACATTTAAATTCCTGATACTCAGAGGTTTATACCAAATTGACTTACATTTTACAAATTGATTGTCAGCTCTCCACTAGCATCTATAACATATTATATTTCTAGTTCCTAATTTTTCCATGAAATTGTTACTCTTATCTTACCTACAGTGCTTTGCAAAAGTATTCACCCCCCCTGACATTTTTCGTGTTTTGTTGCTTCACAACCTGGAATTAACATGGATTGTTTGAGGATTTGCATCATTTAATTTACAGAACATGCCCACAACTTTGAAGATTTTTTTAAAAATTTTTTTTTTTTGGTAAATTTCTTTTATTCAGTATTTTCAAATTTATAAGAGGCTGTCGGTGTGGACACGCAGGTCCAGCAGTAATTCGTTGCAGTTACTTCTCAATCAAATAATAGGTACAGAGAGCGACAGTGGTGACGTGCAAGTCATCCAGTAACAATAAGTGACAATGTTAAACACAAAACGTTGCGATGTAAAAGCATGAAGATGCCTGCGCAGAGGCTGATTTCGCAAGGTAAGTGTACGCTAATGGGCAGTCGGTATGTAGGCGCTTTGCCAGAGTGTGTATGTCCAGGGCAGTACAGGGTGCAAGGTGCAATTATGCGTGAAGAGGCTATATCGCCCAATTATATCGTATACAGTGCTGTTGCCAGTGCTGATTTGTCCTGCTGAGGGTAAGACTTCTGTGCGGGCTCTCTGGCCCCTAGGTCGTCCAGTTATCCGTTGTGGGAGACCCTCGGGTCTCTAGCGGTCAGTATGTCCCGTGTCGTCTGGGGCCATCAGGTCCCGTTGTGCCTGTCTATACGGCTCTATGCATGACCGTGCATTTCCGCATTTTTGTCAATTTTGGTGCGTTCGGTGTGAGAGTGAGCGAAGGTTCCCGTGTGGCTTCGCCTATCAGTCAGTCCGTTGTCCGTCGTTGACGGGTGGGGTAGGTGGGAAAAAATAAGGGGAGGGGGGGGGTTTATCCCCCCGGAGGCCCTCTGACGGGGTCCGGTTGGCAAGTAAGGCTTCCATATGTGAGTCTCGCAGGTGTTAGTAATCTGTTCTCCCAGTGGTCTGGGGTCTCAAGTTCCGTCAGTCTTCCCCCAGTGTGTCCAGGAAGTTATCTCCTGATGTTGTCAGAATCCAGTGCGTCCAAATGTCTAGGTATCGCTGTGCCCTATCTGTAGCCGTCAAGTGTAAGTCTTCCGTCACCCTGAGGTCCTCCATTTTCGCAAACCATTCCCTAAGGGTAGGGGGCTCAGTGTCCCTCCAGTGTAGGGGAATGAGTTGTTTGGCAATATTTAGTATTCTTATTGTCATAGATCTTTTGTAGATATTGCTAGGCCCCTTAGTATGGTGTAGTAGCATTGCTGCCGGTTAAAAGGGTGGAGGGTGATCTGAGAATTTCTGTATGAGTTTGTGTATCCCCCGCCAGAAGGGTTGCATCTTCTCGCAGGACCACCAGATGTGTATATGTGTCCCTGTTCCTGTCCCGCATCGCCAGCAGTGTGCGGGGTGGTCTGGGTGTATGCTGTGTAGGACATCCGGGGTGCGATACCAGTGCGTGAGCAGTTTATATGCAGTCTCCTGGTGTCTGCTGTAGGCCGCGCAGTGGTGTGTCAGTGTGCAGATTTTGTCCCATTCCCCATCTCTAAATTTTTGGTTCAGGGCCGTTTCCCATTTTCCCTTAAACCTAGGTGTTTCCACTGGGATCTGTATTTGGAGTAGGCTGTATAATTTGGATATCCCGTGTGGGAGTGGTTCTGGGTCGAGGCATAGTTGCTCGAATTCCGTGGGGGTGCGCCGTAAGGCCTCACCCTGGGGTAGGGTCTGGAGGTAGCTTGTCAGTTGCGCGTATGTGAACGTCTGTATGAAGGTCGGGGGCCGGTCTCCCGTGAGGTCTGAGAGGGACTTCCGGCCTGCTGTCGTGTAGATGTGGTGGAGCCTGGGTAACAGTTCTGGGAGAATGCTCCTAAGGGCTAGTGGGTCGAGTCCCGGTGGGAACTCTGCATTATGCGTCAAGGGAAGCAGGGGTGATGGGTATGGGGTCAGGCCAGCTCTGTCTGCTATACTATGCCACACTTGCAGGGTATTCCTCACGTATGTGGGTATCTTGTCTCGCCCTCCTCTAGGTAGCCATGGTGCTAGTGTTATGGGAATCTGCAGGTCTGCCTCCTCTACTGACTTCCATTGTTTGTGGACGTTAAGTTTTGACCATTCTACTATTCTAAGAAGATGGCATGCTACGTAGTATAAGTGGAAGTCTGGCAGTGCCATGCCTCCCTTCTCTCTTGGTTGTGTGAGTTGTGGGAATTTTAGCCTAGGTTTCTTCCCTTTCCATACGTATTCTCTCATGGTCCTGTGTAAGGTTGCAAAGTATGTCCTAGGGATCCGCAAGGGTATCGTCTGCATCAGATATAGTAGTCGTGGTAGGAAGTTCATTTTAATAACTTGGACCCGGCCGAACCAGGAGATGTGGGGCTACGACCATTCCCCAGCATCTCTCTTGAGTGTGGTCAGCATTTGGGCAAAGTTTTCCTTAAAAAGGTCCACGTTGGTTCGCGTGAGCCAGATGCCCAGATACCTAATTTTAGAGTCTGCCCATTGGAATGAGAAGCTCTGGCGGAGGGGTGTTTCCCGTTGGTGAGGTATGGATATGTTAAGGATGTATGATTTGGCAAAGTTGATTTTCATATTTGATATTTCCCCATAGTCACGGAAGGCTTTAATAATGTTGGGGAGTGAGAGTTCAGGTCTGGAGACAAAGAAGAGAAGGTCGTCGGCGTAAGCCGCAACCTTGTGGTGTATGGTGCCCTTAGTTATCCCCGTGATGTCCCGGTTCGTTCTGATCGCTTGTAGGAATGGCTCTAAGGCTAGGACGAAGAGGATTGGTGACAGGGGGCATCCCTGCCTGGTGCCATTTTGTATCGTGAAGTCTTCTGTAGGAAGTCCATTCACTAGTATCTGGGCTTTGGGTTGCCTATACAGTGCCTCTATCCAGCCTCGCATGTATGCCCCCATGCCGAGGTGCGTGAGGGTCTGGAATAGGTATGTCCACCCAATCCTGTCAAAGGCCTTCTCCGCGTCCGTGGATAGCAGGAGAAGGCCCCCGACCTCCCCCGCCCCCCCGTGGGCTATTGACAGAGCTCGAATCGTGTTGTCCCTGGCTTCCCGACCCATCACGAATCCCACCTGGTCCGAGTGCACCAGGGTGGGCACGTGTGGCTGCAGGCGGGTCGCCAGGATTTTCGCTAAGAGCTTCGTGTCACTGTTTATGAGGGAAATAGGTCTATAGTTGTTACAATAATCGCCATCCTTCCCCTCTTTTGGGATGAGCGTGACGTGCGCCCGTAGGGACTGCGGAGGCAGGTGGTGCCCCTCCCGGATCGCATTAAAAGAGGATAGCATTGGTGTGTATAGGGTCCCCGCGAAGCTTTTATAGTAGTGTAGTGGGAGGCCGTCGGGGCCCGGGCTTTTGCCCAGTTTGGAGGCCTTGACTGCCATCGCAATTTCTTCTATAGCGATGGGTTCGTCCAACGCGTCTGCTATTTCTTGTTCCATTTTCGTGTGTGTGTTAGTGTGTAGGAAGTCTGTTATTCGGGCCGCGAGGCTGGCTCGAGCGTGTGCGTCTTGTGGGTTCGGTAGGGAGTAGAGGTCCATGTAGTAGGAGCGTATGATCCTGTGTATATCAGTGGGGAGGCGGTGCGTTGTTCCCTTCCTGTCCTTAATTCTGTCTATGTATGTCAGTTGTCTACGTTTGGTCAGCATTCGTGCCAACAGTGTACCACTCTTGTTGCTATGTGCCTCAAAAAATGCTTTTTGTCTAGCGGCTTCTTTATGGTGGCTGGCGTTCAGGAGTGTGGACAGTTCCCTTCTCAGCTCGAGAAGCCTAGCCTGGTGTGCGGGGCGGTTGTCCCTTTTGTTACTGTCATCTGTTGTCTGTATGTCATGTATTAGCGACGTGATACGGGCTTCTCTTTGTCTCTTGAGCCTCGACCCCTTGCGTATAAAGTGGTCCCTAATCACGCATTTATGTGCCTCCCATATGTATGTGGGCGACGTTTGGTCCGGAGTGTTAGTCGTGAAGTAATCCGTCAGGATCTCATCCGTCTCTGTCCGGACGTCTGGTAGGGAAAGCAGGTAGTCGTTCAGTCTCCATTTAGTCGCCCTTGGCCTGTATATTGGGGAGGAGAGAGTGAGTGTCACCGGTGCGTGGTCAGACCAGGTCGCCGCTCCCACCTCCGTTGTGTGCACCAGAGCTAGGTGATGGTGTGTCGTAAAGAAATAGTCAAGTCGTGAGTATGTGTTATGTGGTTGGGACAGGAACGTATAGTCCCTTTCGTCTGGGTGGTGTGCTCTCCAGCAGTCTATGAGCTGCGAGCGTTTTAGTAGGGCTTTTATGTGGGTTAGGTGTTGCGTCGGGACCCTGGATGACCCGGAGGATGAATCCCATTTAGGGTCCATTGTCAGGTTGAAGTCCCCTCCCAAGATCAGTATGCCCTCTGTGAAAGTTTGCAATATACGCATGGTGCGGTGGAGGAACCTGTAGTGTCTTTGATTGGGGGCGTATATGTTGGCAAATGTATATGTGGTTTCGGCTATGGAGCCCTTCAAGAACAAGTATCTACCATCTGGGTCTGACTTAGTCTCTGTCTCATGGAATGGTACCCGTTTATGGATCAGTATGGCGACCCCTCTCGATTTGTTTTCCTTGTAGTCGCTATAGTACCCCTTGGTGTATCTGTGATTGGTCAGTTTGGGCCGAAGCCCTTCTTTGAAGTGTGTTTCCTGAATAAAGACCACGTCTGTTCTGGATTTGTGGAAGTCTCTCAGTGCGCTCGTGCGTTTCTCAGGTCTGTTGAGCCCCCTGGCATTTATTGTGGTGATGTTGAGGTCTGTGTGGCAGGGTGCCATGTTGAGGCCCTTAGAGGACCCCAGGGTGTCGGTCTAGGGGAGGTAGTCTAGGAAAGGAGGGGCGGAAAGGTAGGGGTGAGTGGTCTGTCCGTAGTGAACCAGCGTCCGCCTGGGCGCTGTCTAGGATGTGGGTTGCCCGGGCAGGGCTAGTAGCCCACCCGCCAGGGGTGTGAGGCGACCCACTGCCCGGGGTCGGTAGCCCCCTCCTGTTGGGGGTCGAGGGAGGTCGCGAGTCTCGTGACAGCACCTGTGAGTGTGCGGGCTATTGTGAAACCGGTCTCTCAAGTCCTGGGGTTCACGTCCCATGTCATCCCCCGTCGGCTCTTTACGTGTAAAAGTAGCTTGTGTGTTCCTCGCTGCCTAAAGCGTGGCCCTAGGCCATGGAGCTTCAATGCGTGTCAGGTTTCTAGTGGATTAGAGTGTGGTTCGTATGGGTGTGTGTGCATTAAACAGTTAACATTTAAACTTTGAAACATTGGCAGAGGCATAAACAATAGGTTATGAAAGCTGTGTCTCAGCTTGTTGCCCCCCGTGGTCCCTCCCCCCCCCGTCCAGCACATCCCCCCCCCTCCCCACAGCAAAATCGCCGGCTTGTGTCCGCCAGCACCTCTCTCCCCGGAGGCCCGGGCCCCCCCCCAGGCCGGGCCGGGCGCCCCCCCCCCGCGCGCTCTCCTGCGCGGGTCGTCACGCGCTAGGGCAGGGGACCCCCGACCCGGCCCGGCCGGGGGGCACAGACCCCCGAATCCCCTCCTGCTCCCCACTGCGCCCCGAGTCCCCCCCCCAAAGTGACCTCTCGGCCCTCCCTGACCCGGAAGGCCTGAACGATGGTGCATAGTCCCCCCGGCCCCCCTGCGGGAAGGTCCAGATCATTCCCCCGGATGGCAGGGTGGGGCTCCAATGGTCCGCAAGTGGTGGCAGTTCAGGCTACCCAGGGCACTGAAGGGGCCAGCCCGGCCGGACTGGGCTCCCCGTCTTGCGCCCGATCAGCATTGTGAGTGTTTTATGAGTGCTGTGAGTGATTGGGGGCCCGGTGTCTGAGTGGTAGTGAGCGCCGGTACCTGGGGCCGGGTGGCACCCCAGGACTGGGTGTGGGAGGGTCCCTGTCCCCAGTGGGGCCCGGGCGGCATACCCGGAGGACTATGCAGAGGCCCCGGACGGGCGCATCGCCTGTTGTCGGCCCCGTCGCTGTCTCTGCGGTCTCTGCTGGGTTTGCTGGGCAGTAATGGCCGGCAGGTAGAAGGCCAGTGGGTCTGGCCATGTCATCTGGATCGGGGGAAGTTGCAGCTCCCGGGTCAGCTCCTGCAGGTCCCCTGCTTCCCGCACCAGCAAGGGGCCTGTCGGCGTGAAGATCTGCAAGCCGGTCGGGAAGGTCCAGCGGTAGCGGTGCTTGTTGGACTGCAGGATCCTCGTGAGAGGGCGCATGGCCCTGCGGTAGGCCAGCGTTGCCGGGGAGAGGTCTGGGAACAGCTGGATCAAGGCCCCATTCAGCGGTATTCGGTCCATCTCCCTGGCCCGTTGCAGGATCTCCTCCTTCAGGGGAAAGTTGGCTAAACAGCATACAATGTCTCTGGGGGGATCTTCTGAAGTCCCCCTAGGGCGAAGAGCCCTGTGGGCCCGTACAAACTCTATAGAAGAAATTTCAGGCCTTCCGAGGATTTTGTTAAAGAGGCCCGCCAGGATCTCCTGTACTGGTTCCGGATTTGCGGTGCTCTCAGGGACGCCCCGAACTCTGATGTTCTGTCTTCTGCCTCTGTTATCGAGGTCTTCGATATGGTGAGCCATCTGTCTGAGCTGAGTTGCTTGGGTGGTTATGGCGTCTGCGTTCGCCGTTTGTACTGACTGCACGTGGTCAGAGTCTGCCTCCAGTTGCGAGACTCTGTGATTGAGGCCTTGCAGGTCCTCCCTCATGGCATGCAGTTCCTCCGTGATGGAGCGTTGCAGAGCCTGGCTCGCCGCTTTCAAGTCCGCCTTCGTCGGGATGTTGCCGATCATCCGCATCCACTCCGGGGGCATCGCCGGCTCCCCCTGTGGGGCCGACTCCCGCCCCCAGTTAGGCGTCTGGGTGATGTCTGCGGCCTCGGAGTCATTTGAGGCCTGTGAGGTGAGGTCCGCCGGCGTGGTGAGGTAGTGCCTTATGGACGGGGCCGGGGACCCCCTTGGGGTGTCGGCAGATTTGGCCGTTTGTGTTACCCTGTGGGATTTCCCCATTTTAACGTTTGACACGCTGCACAGCGAGGATGGAAGCTGAGCCTTTGGGGAGCTCACCGTTTATGCTGCCATTTCTCTCAGCGTCCAGGCCACGCCCCCCCTTTTTAAAAATTTTTATTGTGAAGCAAACAACAAATAGGACAAAATAACAGAAAAAGTCAATGTGCATAACTATTCACCCCCCTAAAGTCAATACTTTGTAGAGCCACCTTTTGCGGCAATCACAGCTCCAAGTCGCTTTGGATAAGTCTCTATGAGCTTGCCACATATTACCACTGGGATTTTTGCCCATTCCTCCTTGCAAAACTGCTCCAGCTCCTTCAAGTTGGATGGTTTGCGCTTGTGAACAGCAATCTTTAAGTCTGACCACAGATTTTCTATTGGATTGAGGTCTGGGCTTTGACTAGGCCATTCCAACACATTTACATATTTCCCCTTAAACCAGTCAAGTGTTGCTTTAGCAGTGTGTTTGGGGTCATTGTCCTGCTGGAAGGTGAACCTCCGTCCTAGCCTCAAATCATGCACAGAGTGGTACATGTTTTGCTCAAGAATATCCCTGTATTTAGCACCATCCATCTTTCCCTCAACTCTGACCAGTTTCCCAGTCCCGGCTGCTGAAAAACATTCCCACAGCATGATGCTGCCACCATCATGTTTCATTGTGGGGATGGTGTTCTTTGGGTGATGTGATGTGTTGGGTTTGCGCCAGACATAGCGTTTTCTTTGATGGACGATAAGTTAAATTTTAGTCTCATTAGACCCGAGCACCTTCCTCCATACATTTTTGGAGTCTCCCACATGCCTTTTCGCAAACTCAAAACGTGCCATTTTTTTTTTTTTTTTTATAAATTCTTTATTTTTGGATCTTCAAAAGAAGTTATTGTTTTTTTTTTTTTTTTTAAACAAAACGGGGTACAGAAAGGAAAAAGGGGTGCAACATGTTACAGTTAAATCGGTTACATTTGTACTCATTACTCTTTCCCTGTTTACATTCGTTGTTTCAGTTGTCCAACATGTAACTCCCCTTGCTATGGGTCTGGAAGGGTCGGGTGTGTAAGATGGATGGGGGTGTCCCCTCTGTTAGGCTTAACCACCGTGTGCCCTGAGTTTAGGGAGTAGGCCCTAGGCGATGGGTTTTGGTGATACGCTGTGAGGCTCAAACCTGGTTTTCGCTTAGGGCGTGGGCTTTGTGAGGAGTCGTTGTCGTACTCTGTCCGTTGCGTTGCCCTGTCTCTGTCCTCTGGGGGTGAGGTGGTGCCTCTGGGGTCGGGGGTTTAGGGGTTTAGAACTTGGAGAGTGTCCTTGTGTCGTAATATCAGTTTGATGTGTTTGTGTGGTTGAGCTTGTGGGGTTCACCTGAGTTGGTTCAGGTGGTTGCTTGTAGTCGTGATGTTTGCAGGTTTGTGCAATTGTTTTCTGCTGGTTGTGGTGCTTTGATGTGTGTTGTGGGCGGGTGTAGGGTAGGGGTGGATTGTGGTAAAGGGGAGGGGGCTGTTGTTCTCCCCCCCCCCCTTCCCCGCTCGCGAAGTCTTACAATGCCAACCAGGGGTCCCAGATCTTATGGAAAGATCTAGTGTTCTCATGAATGAGTGCGGACAGTTCGTCCATCTCCATGGCCTCTTTAATCTTTCTCTGGGCCTCCGAGGCTGTTGGGATTTCTGGGCTGCCCCAGTGGGTGGCTATAGTTCTACGCGTTGCTAGGGCCACCTTTGCTACTAGTTTGTTTTGTGCTCGGGTCAGGTTTTCTAGGGGCCTGGACAGCAGCCAGGTCCATGGGTCTAGGGGGATGTCCGTTTGTAATGCTCTCGAGGTGGCAGCGGCCATCTCTTTCCATATTTGAGTTAAGTGTTGACAATGCCACCACACGTGAATGTATGTTCCCTTTTCGCCACATCCCTTCCAGCATCTGTCCGAGTCTGTGCGTTTCATTTGTTTGAGTCTCAGGGGGGTGAGGTACCACCGGAGCAGGGTCTTATACGCCTGCTCTCTGTGGTTAACACAGATAGTCACTGTCGCTGTTGCTTCCCATATGTCAGCCCAGTCCGAGGGGTCCCCCGGGGGGCCAAGATCCCTTTCCCAGGCCTTTACGTAGGAGAGGGCGTCAGGTGGGGTTTTAAGTGTTATGAGGTTATATAGGTTGGAGATTTGGCCCTTGTGTATTGGGTTGCTCAGGCAGTCCCTTTCGAATGCAGTGGGTTTCAACACCGCCGCAGCGGCTATGGTAGGGGTTGACAGGAAGCTTCGGAGTTGGAGGTATCTAAAGTGGTCAAACGTGTTATATGGTGTGGCGTTTGGCAATTCTGGGAAGGGGATAAGGCGGTCGTTCCTATAAAAATGACAGATTCTCGTAAGGTCGTTGTCCTCGTACCTGATGAAATGTTGGGGCGTCATTCCCGGGGTGAATTGAGGGTTCCTCAGCACAGGCATAAGGGGTGATGGAGTATTTATGAGGTTGTATTTGTCGGTCGCCCTGTTCCAGATGTGGATGGCTGTCGTGAGGGCTGGTGTCGTGTTGGGCTGTTGTGGTCTGTGTGTTTTTGGTATCCATAGGTAGAGTGTTGGCAGATCTCGTCCGAATAGGTCGTGTTCCAGGTCCACCCAGCGCTTGACCCCTGGGGGGGCGTGCATGGATTGGATTTGTGCAAGTTGGGATGCTTGGTGGTAGTCCCAGAAATTTGGCAGGCCTAGTCCCCCTTTTTTGTGTGGGATATACAGGGTAATTCGTTTTACTCTAGCTCTTTTCCCCGCCCAAATAAATTTATCAATGTGCATTTGGAGATTTTTGAAGTCTGCTCGTGAGAGTGGGATGGGGAGGGTCTGGAAGAGATAGAGAAAACGTGGCAGTAAGTTCATTTTAATCTATGCCAGCCTCCCAAGCCATGAGATGGATAATTTTTGCCAGGTTTGCAGGTCTCTCAGGGCCTGGTCGATTAATGGGGGGTAGTTTAGCCTGTATGTGGAATGTAGGTCTGCTGGTATCTCTGTTCCTAGATAACGGATACTTTGCGTTTGGAAGCGAAACGGGTAGTTTTGTTGCAGTAGTGTTCGCGTGTGGGGTGGGGTTTGGATTGTTAGGGCTTCAGTTTTCTCTATGTTGAGTTTGTACCCTGAGATTTTGGCGTATGCCTCTAGTAAGTCTAACAGTGGGGGTAGGGAAGTCCCTGGGTCAGTCAGGGTTAGAAGCAAGTCGTCAGCATATGCTGCCACTTTGTATTCTTCCCTTCTTATTTTTATGCCTTGTATGGCAGGTGTATTGCGGATCTGTTGCAAGAGGGGTTCAAGGGAGAGGGCAAAGAGGAGGGGGGACAGGGGGCACCCCTGCCGGGTGCCGTTACGTATGTGGAACGGGGCTTGGCGGGCATTTGGTATTAGTAGTCGTGCTGTCGGGTTGGTGTAGAGGGTGCGAATTGCCTGTAATAGGGCCCTGGGGAAGCCGAACCTCGTCAGGACAGCAAATAAATATGGCCAGAGGATCCTGTCAAATGCCTTTTCGGCGTCTAGGGATAGTAGTAGCGTCGGGATCCGTCTGCGGTTGGCCGTCCAGATTAGGTCATAGGTGCGTCTTGTGTTGTCGTAGGCCTGTCTGTTGGGAATGAAGCCTACTTGGTCTGGGTGGATCAGTTTCGGGAGAAAATGTTTAAGTCTGTTCGCAATAAGCTTGGTAAATAATTTAACGTCTACGTTTAGGAGTGAGATGGGACGGTAGTGTCCTGGTTCTTGTAGGGATTTATTCGGTTTTGGTATTAGGCTAATATTAGCTTGGAGCATTTCCGCTGGGAGCGGTTCTCCTTTGAGGATCGATGTGTAGAGCTCGCTAAGATGTGGGATTAAGGTTGCAGAGAATGTTTTGTAATATAATCCCGAGTAGCCGTCGGGGCCCGGGCATTTGTTAGGTTGTAGAGCCTTAATCGTCTCTGCCACCTCCTCGATTGTAACTTCTGCTGCTAATGACTCTCGTGCTTCATCAGTGAGTTGCGGTAGCGGTATGCTTTGTAAGTATCGTGTTATGGCTACCTCTGTGTCTTGTGCGTCGTGTCGAGATTGGGGGTCATGGTCATAAAGAGAGGTATAAAATTGAGTAAAGGTTTCTGCTATCTGTTCGGGGAGGTTTTGTGTTTGGCCGTCCGGTGTATTAATCGAGGTTATTCGGTTCCGTTGTCTTTTCTTTTTAAGTCTGTTGGCTAGGAGTGAGTCTGCTTTGTTGGATTTCTCGTAAAACATCTGCCGTGTCCAGAGCAGTGCTTTTTTCGAGTCTTGGGCCATAAACTCCTGGATCGCTTGTTTGTGCACCTGTAGCTGTTGTTGTAAGACGGGGGTGGGGTTTTGTTTATGCGCGTGTTCCGCCTTGCGGAGTGCGGTGAGGTGTTGGTGTAGTCTAGATAGTTTCTCCTTTTTGTGGGCCGAGGCCGCTGAGATAAGGCTGCCTCTAATGACAGCTTTGTGTGCTGCCCATAATGTGCCTACCGAGGTTACCGAGCCTGTATTATTGGTAAAGAAGTCTTTTATTGCTGCGTCAATTGTGTCTTTGATGTGTGGAATGTGGAGTAGCGTAGGGTTTAGCCGCCAAGCCCATTGTTTGGTCGTGTTTGGAAGCTGTATAGTTATGGTAATGTCCGCATGGTCTGACCACGTGATTTGTCCTATCTCTGTCCTGTCTGTGTGTTGCATTAGGGATGGGGAGGTCAGGAACATGTCTATACGTGAGTAGGACTTGTGTGGATGGGAAAAGAACGTGTAGTCCAATGTTTGTGGATGTTGTGTTCTCCACATGTCTACTAGATTTGTGCTTGTTAAGAAAGAATTGAGTAATTTGTCTGTTTTTGCCTCTGGTGGGGGTGGCAGTCCCCGGTTTTGAGTTCTGCGTCTGTCACTGGACGGTGAAAGCACCGCGTTAAAATCGCCCCCCACCACCTTGTGGTGGGCAGGGAATAGTGCCAGGTGGGCCTGTAGGGCTGTCCAGAAGTGTGCGTGTGGTGCCGTTGGGGCGTATACCGATGTGATTGCGTATTTATTTGGGCCTAGGTGGCCCGTTACAGTGAGGAACCGCCCTTGGGGGTCTGAGGCTGCGTTGGAGAATTGTATGGGGCAGGTTTTGCGAATGAGGATGGCCACCCCGTTATGCTTTCCTTGGGGTGAGTTTGCCTGATGGCACTCTGTGTAGTTTCTGTTACGTAGCGGGAAGGGCCTGCTTTGCTCAAAGTGCGTCTCCTGCAGGAGGAGGACGTCTGCCTTAGTTCTGGTGGCCCATCGAAGGACTCGATGCCGTTTGTTCGGGCTGTTCAGGCCCTTGCAGTTAATCGAGACACAGGTTAGTGTGGCAGTTGGCATTGTATCGCTACGGCTTTTGCTCTCGGCGTGCGGGGTCGGGGGGGGTCAGGGGGGGGTGTGGGGGGAGGGTACTAAATGGGCTTGGTCTTACGATGTGCGTGCCAAGCTTGGTGGGCGGGAGGGTGATATGGGGGTTGAGGATGTGATTCGATTCACCCTTCTGGGGGTGGGTATCGTGTGGTGTGTGTGAGGGGTGAGAAGAGAAGAGGAAGGATGGTCACGTCCACTTCTCTCCCCCCCCCCGTGATGTGTTACCTTGTGTACCTGGAGTTTTGTCTGATGTACTTTGGCTCTCTGTCGAGGGCTTGTGGAGTGTCCGTCTGGGCGAGTTCGGAACTATATACAAACAAGAAAAAAAGAAGATTTAATACCCCTCATGTTTAGGTTATTTGAAGCGATGTGCAGAGTGTCTCTCAAAAGGTGGGAAGTGCTCCCTTGTCTCCTCAGGTGTAGTCTAATAGTCACCTATCTTCCATTGTGTCCTTGCGGGAGGGGGTGTTTGTCTGGGGGGGTGGGCGGGCATCGTTCGTGAACCGAGGTGGGGCCTGTCGTCCATGCTGTCGTCGTCGGGGGGAGGGAGCTCGGGGGGTCTCGTCTTCTATTTCCCTATAGGGCCCTATATGGACCATGTTGCTGAAAAGCTCCCACTCCCGCCCGGGGTGACTGCTATGGTCGTGGCCTATCGCTGTCCCCCTCCCCTTGGCCCTCCCCCTACGGCCTCGTCTGTTCCCCTCCTGTTGTGTCTAAGCAACTGTGCCTCTTTGGGGTATAGGCCTTTCTCTTTTTCCCTTTCCTGTTCTTTTCTTTTTTTTTTTCCCTTTGTTGATTTATTCCCTCCCCCCCCCCTTCCCTATTTCTGCTTTGGTTGTTGCTTTAAAATATGTCATTGGAGATGTAACGACGGTCCGGGGTGGGTTAGGTGCCCTGGTTAAACGTAGGCCTGGGGGAGTCCTCTACGTCCCTTTCCCAATCTCTTTCCCCCGCTTTTCCTCTCTCTTTTTTTTTTTTCTCCACTTTCTCCCCCCCCCTTTCTCTTACCCGTCTCTTTTCCCTCTTTTCTGCCCCCCCCCCTCGTGCCCCAGGTTTGTCAAACAAGATAAGGGTTTAAGATGCAAAGAAAAACAACAGAAAGCATATTAAAAGAGCACAGTAGTACAAAAAAAAAAGGATATGAGCGAGGGCCATATAGCGTAATGGCGGTAAAAGTGTCCTGGGAGTGAGAGTCTCTGCGGGAATCTTGACAGGATCTTAGTGCCGCTGTGGGCTGCCGTCTTGTGGTCTTGGGGGTGCTCTTTTCCTCGGTGTGCGTCGAGGTGAATGGCTGATGGGTTCCTGACGTCTCCCTCTGGGGCCAGGTGGTCTATTCGGTTGTAGAGGTAGAAGCGTGAGGCCTAGGGACTCTGCGAAGGGGATCATCTCCGCCGCATTCGATAGTATGTGCGTCTGGTTTTCTCTGCGGACCAGCAGCTTGAAGGGGTGTCCCCACATGTATCGTATGCTGTGGTGGTTGAGGGTGTTCGTCAATTGTCGCAGATCTCTCCTTTTCTTGAGAGTCGAAGGCGCCAGGTCCTGATAAAGGGCTATGGTCTGCTGTTGGAAAGTTGGGGGATTTTGTCTGGCTTGTCGGACCAATTGCTCCTTAATGGGGAAACGGTGCATCCGCACTATTACATCCCTAGGGGTGTCTGGGTTCAGCGCCAGAGGTCTAAGCGCCCTGTGCGCTCTGTCCATTGCGAGGTCGTGCTGCGTGGCCTCTGGTAGTAGCGTGTTAAAGAGGTCGGTGAGGGAGGCCTGTAGCTGGTCATTAGTTACCGTTTCTGGCAGTCCCCTCACCCTGATATTATTCCTTCTGGACCTATTATTAAGGTCTTCTATCTCTTCTTCAAGTGCTGCCAATTTGCCATGTAGGTAGGTGATATCTTGGGAGTGAGAGGAGGTGGTGTCAGCCAGTTTAGTGAGTTTGGCTTCTGCATGGTCTGTGCGGTGTGACAGGGCCTCTAGGTCAGCTTTAAGGGACTGAATTTGGCGGTTCAGTTCAGCCTTTGTGTGTGCTTTAATTTCTGCAGTGGCTTCCTGCAGTAGGTTTTGTAGGTCCCTTTTAGTTAAGGGGGAGTCTGCTGTGGTCAGGTACCTGTTGTGTGCAGTCTCCTTGTCAGAGCCCTCCATGTCTGAGCGGCAAGATGGCGGGTTTGGCGCGCTCCGCGGGCAGAATATGGATGCCACTGAGGGGGTCTTCTCCTGTTTTTTCTTTCCTCCTCGCATGGGGGAGAGCGTGCCTGTGTCTGTGAGGGCTGGGTCGCCTGTTTCGCCGGTCGTTTCCCGGCCGAGGTAGCTGATGGTGGCGGATTGCGGTCACGGGGGAGAGAGAGCTGCCGGACTAAGCAGCCATCTTCGGTCGCGGTCAGGCTCCGCCCCCGCCATTTTGTTTTTTGCTGAAAGTAATGGCTTTCTTCTGGCCACTCTGCCATAAAGCCAAACTCTATGGAGCGTAAGGCTTATTGTCGTCCTATGTACAGATACTCCAGTCTCTGCTGTGGAACTCTGCAGCTCCTCCAGGGTTACCTTAGGTCTCTGTGCTGCCTCTCTGATTAATGCCCTCCTTGCCCGGTCCGTGAGTTTTGGTGGGCGGCCGTCTCTTGGCAGGTTTGCTGTTGTGCCATGTTCTATCCATTTGGTTATGATAGATTTGATGGTGGTCCTAGATTTGACCCTGACTTCTACTTTTCAACAACATTGTCCCTTACTTGTTTGGAGAGTTCCTTGGTCTTCATGGCAGTGTTTGGTTAGTGGTGCCTCTTGCTTAGGTGTTGCAGCCTCTGGGGCCTTTCAAAAAAGGTGTGTATATGTAATGACAGATCATGTGACACTTAGATTGCACACAGGTGGACATCATTTCACTAATTATGTGACTTCTGAAGGTAACTGGTCGCACCAGAGCTTTTTATGGGATTCATAACAAAGGGGGTGAATACATATGCACATGCCAATTTTCTGTTTTCTATTTCCAAAAAATAGTGTTATATATATATTTTTCTCATTTCACTTCAACTTAGACTATTGTGTTCTAAGCCATCACATAAAATTCAGATTAATAAAACATTGAACTCAAGGCTGTAATGTAACAAAATAGGTTAAAAAAAAGTCAATGGGGGGTGAATACTTTTGCAAAGCACTATATTATTCTGTTGACATGGAGCTCAGCCTGAACTCAACTAGGCATTACTTGATATGTGTTCATACCTTAATGTAGTTACTGCACTGATTTCCCATTGATGTTTTCTTTATTAACCACATATTGAGGTGCATTACCTAAATACCACAAGTCAGATCATGGGAAAAGTTTGTCTTGGGCATTAAGGTTCTGAGAAACTATTTGATTTGTGTTGTCAGTAAAATCTCATGACTTGCTGTGCTTTTTCGCAAAAGAAAAAGCAGAGCATGACTTCTAGAAATTGTTGTGCCGAAAACAAGATCTGCTTGGGATATGTAGGTGATCTACAACAGCAAATTTAGAATTTGCATCGGTCAGTGAGGGATTTTAGCTTTTAGCAACACTTTATTTAATAATTGCCAGAAAGAAAAACATTGGACAAGAACTGACACCATACTGTTGTAATCCAAAACACTGACATTGGACAGTATGAGCTTGGCTTTTTATCCTTGGACCTTTCTGAACATAGTCAATGGATGAGTTTAACAAGCTGTGTTTAAAATGGTTCTCCATTGATGAATGTGCCTGCAAAATTAGAGAATGAAGTCTGAAACATGATACCTGTCTCTGCTCATATGCATATCCAGTCTGTTAGAATTGGGTAACACAGCCCCCCCCCCCAACAGTCCCAATTTTGAAGTCCTGGTCCTGTCCTGATTTTGGTCCCTGGTGTCCTGCATTCAGAGGACATCATGGCAAATGTGCAAAATAAGACACATGGTGTGAACAAGCACTAGGACCCTGAAGAGAACACTTTAGCAGTGCTCTCTAAAAAGTCTTATAGGTAGGGGGCTGGCCAGGCAGGCCCTTTCAGTGGGCGGGTCTGCTCTTTTTGTGAGCAGGTTTGCTTGTTAAGGGTGTCGTCAGTGACATGGTCTATCCTGATCACATGATTTAGTGGGATTGATGACCCCAAGATGGACTTTTCCCAAGATCTGTTTTGTGATAAGTAGCTGATGCTCAAGATTTTAAATTTGCATCAATTGATAGGGGTGGTTTTGCACTTACCACAACTTTATTTATTTATTGTTATGGTATCATGTTAGAGGAAGTAGAGCAGTGAGTACTACAATGCTGAATGGGATCAGGGCTAAGAAAAAATTATTGGAAGTGAAACTAAGGTTCAAAAGTAGGTACACATTTTTCTTGAATGCTTAAATTGAACCAGGGTGCATTTTATAGCCTTTCTCCTGCTAGGTCAGTTTAATTTAGTGTTGGTTTTAATATATAATTTGGAATTCAGTTACAATTCTTAAATACTTAGCAATTTCAAATATATTATCGTACTGTGTTTTCTGGATTTTGCTCAGCATTGAACTATTTAAATCAAAGCAGAATTTGAAGAGCAGAATTTGAAACAGCTACCTGTGCTCACCTGCTATTAGGTCTTAACGGATTTTTAATGTATTCCTTAATTTTGTTTGTGTTTATTTTTACGTTTGAATATAAAATTAGTTAAACTGCTCATAAATCAGGTCATACTTGCACCATCTGCTGCATATTTCCATTTTAATCCGGATAAGGAAACAAAGCCTCTGGGTTTCAGCTGTGTTCACAATGATTCCCGGTGGGGCGGCCACTGTTGAAACTAAACTTAAAATGATTGTGAAATCCACATCCAGTCAAGACACCGTTAGATTAAATTTACCCTCTACAAACAGAAAAAGATGAATATGTGGCTGGCAAGGACAAATTATCTCCATATCTTGTGCTCACAGAGACCAACATCACATACATATATAGTTCCCCAAATTTCTGTCAGTAACATTTTATGAAAATATTCTGGATTAGATTGTAAACAATTGGACTATTTTGAATATAACTTTGTAAAGTTTGACAAATGTAGAATTATTTGCTGTGGCCTGGAATTTCTTTTCCTTTTTACTAAAAGGTCTATTTATATACAATTTTGCATGTAAAAAGGGTTAAATAACAATATGTTGACACTCTCATTTTCTCACCATTTCTCAATACTTTTATTATTATTGGTTCAGGGAGAAAGGGCTTTAGCTATTACTTATGACAACAGGCAAGCTTAATGACAGGGACAGATTTCCCATTAGGTAGAGTATTTAGCTGCGTTCATCACTTATAATGTACCTTTTTCTGGTGTTGAGGCATAACTAGCAGGGGGTAAGGTACTTATTAACAGGGCCGGTGTGACTGCTATTCTGATTAGGTAAGTTTATTTATGGGTACACCACCTCATAAAAAGTTCAAAGTGTGATGTTTTAGCTCAGCGGAGCCTCAATCATGCATGAGGGATACAAAATTACAAAGTGCTTATATAACCCCCAACCCCAATTAAACCAACTGATAAATCACATCACACGTCTATCAATTAAAATATGACATGGAGTCTACAGAAATCCTAAATAGCATATCATAGTCTTAAAGGTATAATAACCAACTTCGTCTTAAAGGTATAATATCGAATATGAATCAGTATGGCATATCACCAGTATGGCATTATGAAAAAACAAAGGACTGACATCCTAAATTATATAAACTGACAGTAGGACAGGACTGGATCATGAGCCAAAAGATTGCTATAACGAAAATTGCCATAGATAAGAGGACACATCGGCCTACAATAAAGAATTAACTGTGTAGCTGATATTCTATATGATTATAACAATATAGAATTAACTATTTACCATGGTGTAAGGAGGGTAACAATGTTTTATTTACTCAACCAAACATGAACTTATTCTTATGAAAGGGTTATGTCAACAGAGTGGAAAGGCAAAATAATAAAGTACCAATAATTAAAAAACATTTCTGAAGTACTGACAGTTAATAGTAACAAATGAAAATGTAACAAAATAATCTTTGATCATCAAGGTGCAAAACAAACAGTCTCTAAAAGAAATATTAGTATAGTATAACTCATAATCAAAGAGCTTCTGGAAGAAGTTTCTTAACCTACAGAACTATTTAGGAGGGTCCTTGGTTTGATGATCTTGTCTAGGTAGCCGGTTGTAATCTGTAAAGATAAACAGAATAAATATAAATATATAAGCAAAAAAGAAAGGAAACACAAAACATTACTTTAATTAGAAGATTCCCAAACCAGAGAAACACCCTGCCACCACCAGGCACTACAAATAAACCTGGGGAGGGAGGGATGGGCGCTTTGCTAGGTGGTTATTCTTATACCTAGGACAAAGAAAGTTTGTAGGTCATCGATTCCTGCAAACTCTATTTTGTCCCTCTGGGAGGCATAACCACCTAGCAAAGCTAGTGGGTTGAATAGCACGCACCAGGTGGTGGTCCTATGGAACTGTAAACGTTCAACTTCAGATGTCCTACATTAAAACTTAACAAAAGTCTTACTGGAGGACCATCTTGCACCTTTAAGGATAATAGGAAGAGGAAGGTCTCTCACTGCTGCTTTTGAAGCTGCAGCCCCTCTAATAGAATGACCCTTAAAAACCATGACATCAATAGCCGCTGCAGACATAGCGGTCAGTATCCAATCCCTGATTGTGTTAACCTTAGCTGGCCAAAAAGGTTCACTGGAAGTGATTAGTAATTTCGTAAAGTCTTGTCTGACTGGGGCAGAAAGATTCAAAATGTATCTTGGAGTAAAAGGCCGGCAGACTGATAGCCCTTGGGTAACCTGAAGTAAAGGGCGTTTTGGGGCAGATTAGGGATTAGAAAATTTAATGCAGAACCATACGTCTTAATGGTACTGACTGCTAACCCTGAATGATATTTGAGCATGAGGAATTCCAAAGCTAAGGGAATTGTGTCAGATTCATGGGAAAGGGAATTAAAGGAAACTTCCCATGCTTTAAATTCCTCGATCATCTGTTTGTATCTTACCCTGGTCCTGTGCCGTAATGAAGAATTAACTATGTCTAAAACCCGGTCAGACAGAAGAGGATGTGTTAAAAGCCTACCAGGGCTGCTATCCACATAAGTCGGGGAAGCTTGGTTAAGAGATCCCTGGTCCCTACGAAGCAATCTGCTGTCCAGCCTAATGGAACCTTTGATCCCCTGATAAGAGGTTAGATCAGGGGGTACCATGGTCTAGAGGGCCAAATGGGGTACACTAAAACCAGATTGGACAACCTGTCCCTGCAAAGTTTCTCTAACACCTTCATCAGAATAGATGGAGGGGGAAAAGCGTAAAGGCCCTGAATGTCTGTCCATTGGAAGGACATCGCATCCACCTTCCAAGCTCCTTTTGCCAAAGTCCTGGTTACAAATTTGGGAGTCTGAGCTGAGGTCTGAGATGCAAAAAGATCTATCTGTCTCTTGCCCAATCTGCTCTCTATCAGCTGAAATAAGGCACTCTTTAACTGGACTGTAGCGAGGGACAAACGCTGGTGGGACAGGGAATCTGCCAGTTCATTTGCCGCTCCTGGTACGTGAGCTGGCAAAATTTAAACTTTGTGAACCAGAGCCCAGGACCACAGGTCCAAAGCCTCTAGGCAAAGACCATTTGACATTGTGCTCCTCTGTGGTTGACATAAGCTACCGCTGTTCTGTTGTCCGATTGAACCATTACCGACACACCTAGGGAGTTCAACGGAACAAGGCCTTGGAGGGCTAATCTGATTGTTCTCAACTCTAGTAAGTTTATGTGAAAAAAGCCTTTCTTGAACTGACCAAACTGCTCTTATTGCGCCTTGGGCAGAGAAAGAACCCCATCTCTTGGTAGAAGCATCTGTGGTCAAGGTTAACTCGAAAGGCCCTTCCAGAAGGGGGCGAGGAAGTGGACTTGCCCCTTCCAAAATCTTGTTTAGCTCTTTTCTGACACTCTTGGGAAGGACCACCCTTGACCTCCAATGGCCACCTTGTCTCATTTGGTGTCCTAGAAACAGCTGACTTCATCTGCACAGCAAGGGGAAAGTAGCGTAACCCGGTGTTAAAGCTATCAGCCTCCCAATAGTCTTTGCTATTTCTCTTAGGGATCATCTGTGTTTTAAAAGAGCTGAAGTTAACAGAGATAGGACTTTTTCCCATTTGTCTCGGGGAACACCTAAGGTCATATCCATAGTGTTCAGCATGAAACCCAAAAATAGGATATTCTGAGTAGGGACTAGGATGGATTTTTGCAGATTTACAATAATCCTCAGATCCTGTAATAAGGAAATTAGGTAATCTCTCTGCTGAATGAGAGCATCTACCTTTGGATTCAACAACAGGATGTCGTCTAAGTAATAAAGGCATAGAAATCATCTTTGCCTGACGTGGGATATAATAGCTTTCATTATCCTGGAAAATGTGTAAGGTGCGTTGGATCGGCCAAACACCATTACAGTCCAGTGATATATCTGTTCCTTCCAGCAGAATCTGAGAAAGCGCCTGTGTTTCATAGCGATAGTGTCAGGATTACAAGTTGATCCAGCATGCAGTACTGTGTCACACCTAGGACTAAAATTAACGTATAACCGGACCTCCAAGAATAGTCAAAATACTAGCCGAGGTCAGGGACACAGAATCAGACACAAAGATGAGGGAAAGCCAAAAGCCAAGGATAACAGATATCAGGGAAGTCAAAACAAAGCCAAAGTCAAATACCAGAAAATCAAGATCAGGAACGCACTCTCGGATAACCATAGGCATGAAACCATGACAGGGCAATGAGCAAGAGGAGAGTTGGTTTTAAATACCCTTCCTCTGGATCCAATTGGCTGTAACCAGCAGGCAATTACCAGGTGTGCATGATTGCGGCTCAGCTAAACCCTCCTGTGGATTTGATAGGCCATGACCCCAAAAGTAATTACCAGGTTTCTATTTGCATGATTGCTGCTTAGCACAACTTTTCCTGTCAGGACGGTAATGTTGCTCAGCACAACTTTTCCTGTCAGGACAGTAAATGCCATTAACCACATTTTTATGTGCGGATGAATATGTGACAGATAGGAACTGAACGGAAAGCATCTTTGAGGTCTAACTTTATGCAGAAGACATGTTTCTGCACTAGGCCTGAGAGGTCTGTTAAACCTTCCATCCTGAATTTTTTCCTGTTTAGGAAAGCATTCAAAGCCTTGACATTTAATACTGGTCTCCACGTGCCGTGTGATTTTGGAATAGGGAACAAGGGACTGATCCAACCTGAAATTGACAAATCTGCCAATTCTATTTTTCCTTGAGCTAATGCCTGGGAAAGAGAGGAATCTAGAACTGGACTTACCTCTCTGCCCAGAGCTTGACTCTGGAAAGGAAACGAAATGAGAGGGAGTTGTAAACCCCTTTTGAAAATCTGAAGCACCCATTTGTCTGAGGTTATATCTGACCAATTTTGAAGGATGTGAGGTAAACCACTTACTTAAATGCATGGGTCTTCGGTTTCCTAATGAGCCACATCTGGTATGGGCTCCTCTGCTTCTGCCTGGGGGTCTTGACTTTCCCCTATGGTGACAAAAGTGGGCATGCTGAGTAACTTCCCGGGACGAACCTGCAGCCCTGTAGGAACAACCCTTGGTCTGAAAGGGCTTCTTGTAGCTTGGAAAGCTCTTCTTTAAATCAGTGAAAGATCTCCTAGCCTTATATTGTAGAATAGAAAAGAGTTTTTCGAAATTAGGGAATTCATGTGATTTAGGTGCCAAATCAGACATCCCTGCTGCATGCAGCCAGCAGGTTCTGCGAATGTTGGAAATATAGTTGAAGGATTGACCAATAATAAGCACCACTCTGCTGGAAGCTTTTAGAAGTGCCATTTTAGAAGCCAGTAAAGCTGGTAGGGTTATAAGAGGATCCCTTCTTCTCTGCCTTATCCAACATAAGCAGAAGGGGACCAACAGCATCCGCAATTTTAAATTGTACATTGCAAAATATCTGATCTATGGAATCCGCAGAAACACTGCTTCCTGTAATGGATAACAGTGCTGGATCAATTACAGGGGCCTCTAATGCCTGAATGTCAGAGATACCAATATGATTTCTAAGGAGGAGATCATCCTCTTTTACTAGCGGTGATCTGAAAGCTAGTTTGGCGAAATCCCTGACTTCTGACTCTTGTTCAAAGGCCCATCTTGAATGGAAACATTTTGAAGGAAGCACTTTACCTAAAAGGCTCACTCTGTCCATCTGAATGTTTCTCAACTTCCCTCATTCAGTGGAAGCTGCAGAGCGAACCACCTCCTCGCACTCCCAATCAATCTCCGGTGATCGTTGCCTGGAACAGGACCAGCTTAGGGAGGATGAATGAGCAAACGCTCTTGAGGTGGATGGTGAGGGACTGACAGGACTCAAACAAGTCTTGTCCCTTTTGTGTGAAAACTGCTTTGAAACCTCAAACGAGGGAAACACATGTATTGCTTTTGGTGTTACTGTCCCTTTAAAATGTCGACTGGTCAAACGAGAGTGAGGGGAAGAGGGACCAAAATCAAGTTCATCTTCAGAAGTTCATTGGGCAGACTAGATGGGTTCTTATCTGCCGTCACATTCTATGTTTCTATGTTTCTATGTTTCTATGTAACTTAAAGAGGAAAGGCAAGCCTTCTTTTTTCTTTTACTAACTGTGACTATATCCTCCTCAGAAGATGAAGAGGATAGGTCCCTGGCAAGGAAGGCTCTCTTATGGAGCCTTCTAACATTGATGGGGCTGTCTCTAGGAGAGACATCCACCATTTCTGTGGCAGTCACAGAAATGGAGTCTCCCATCAACGTTGCCATTTTAAGATCTGAGGTTATCAGGGTGGCCGCGAGCTGCATGGCTGTCCTCAGGGCCGGCCTTAGGCCATTAGGCGCCTTGTGCGACAAGGCTTCACGGCGCCCCTCTGCCCCCTCTCCCCAGAGGATCCAGCTTGTGTACAGTCATACACACAGGCACACAGTCACACGCTCAGTTACAAGCAGACAGTCAGACACGCTCAGTTACAGGCAGACAGTCAAACACACTCAGTTACAGGCAGACAGTCACACATGCTCAGTTACAGGCAGACAGTCACAGAGCCAAACACACATTTAAAGGCAGACAGTCACACACAGTTACAGGCACACAATCACGAACAGTTACACACAGCAGACAGTCACACACACAGGCTGGCAGTCACCCCTCCCCCACACAGGCAGACAGTCAGACACACACACACACACACACAGACAGACAGGCAGTCACACACAGGCAGTCAGTCACACACACACAGGCAGTCAAAACAGTCACACACAGGCAGGCAGGCCGGCAGAGAGTCTCACACACACACACAGGCAGGCACACACAGGTAGTCAGACAGTCACACACAAAGGCAGGTAGTCACATAGACAGTCACACATACAGGCAGAAGGGTAGACAGTCACACAGGCAGGCAGTCACACAGACAGACAGTCACACAGACACACTAAACACATGATCCATTGCGACACATAGGCAGGCAGACAGTCACACACACACAGACAGGCAGACAGACAGTCACAAACAGGCAGGCGGGCAGACAATCACGCACACACACACACACACACACACACACACACAGGCAGTCAGACAGACAGTCACACACAAAGACAGGAAGTCACACAATCACACATACAGGCAGGCAGACAGAGTCACACGCACACACACACACAGGCTGACAGTCACACAGACAGACAGTCTCACACACACAAACACACACACACACACACACAGGCATGCAGACACACAAGCAGGCAGTCACACAAACAGGCAAACAGGCAGTCACACACACACATACAGACTTACCTCTTTCCATTTTGGCTGGAAGGGCACTTGGTTGTTTTCCTTCCTTCATCCCTTTTCCTGTGCAGGGGCTTATGTATTAGCCCCGCCTCCACCTCGTGATAAGCCCCGCCTCCATCAATCGTTAAGCCCCACACCCGCTGCTGCGATTTTAATTTTAATTTTTTTTTTATAGATCCGGGTGGAGAATAATTAATCCTCCAACCGGGTACCTATTTTAGCTCCCCTGACACCAGCCATGTGCGAGCTGTGTCGGCCACAGGGTGCCCCCTGTTCCATGGCGCCCTGTGCGGCCGCGCAACTCACACACCCCTAAGGCCGGCCCTGGCTGTCCTGATCACCTGAGCACAGCACAAGCATTTTTTTAGCGCGGCAAAATATTTATCTGGGACAAAACAGCTCTCTGTTAAGCTTTTCATTTTCAGGATTATACAAAAGACATGATTGTGCATGATTGCGGCTCAGCTAAACCCTCCTGTGGATTTGATAGGCCATGACCCCAAAAGTAATTACCAGGTTTCTATTTACATGATTGCTGCTTAGCACAACTTTTCCTGTCAGGACGGTAATGTTGCTCGGCACAACTTTTCCTGTCAGGACAGTAAATGCCATTAACCACATTTTTATGTGCGGATGAATATGTGACAGATAAGAACTGAACGGAAAGCATCTTTGAGGTCTAACTTTATGCAGAAGACATGTTTCTCATTGACTCATTGAGACTTGAAAAAAGAAGACAAAATCTTTTTTTTACAGCATGAACAATGGAAAACAATAACAATGCTATTCACTAAAGTGAGAATTCAAATAGAATTTCAAATTTAAGGCACAAGTAGCCAAACATGCTGACTTTGGGAAATTTTCCATTTCAGCTTTTTTTTTTTTTCTTGAATTTGAAAGTCACTTTGAAACCTTAGTGAAGAACCCTATAAATGTGTAGAAATTTTTGCCTTTATATGCAGTGTCTGGGCAAGTTCCTTGGTTGGCATTAAACAAGTTATTAACAAAGTCTGTATTTTCCTTAATGATTTTTTGGAAAAAAAAATATACAGTGAGTATCAGCTGAAATAAGGGATAACGGCTTGTTTATCCAAAAAGAAACAAGCCATTTGGCGTAAATAAATAATTTTTTTGCCGTAATGAGGCATAATTGAAAATACTTCAACATGGGTTTCTTTTGTATTCACTATCTATTGTATCAGCAGCTGAAACAGAAATGTATGTAAGGTAGATGTTTAGTCTCTTCTTCAGCCTATATTACTATGTAACTATGTTAATTGTGCACTGTGTGAGTCGTCTATCCATGGTTCGGTTATTGAGAGTTTTTGGAATAAAGCTCTGGGAAATAATAAACATACTAGTTATAATGAGATTGCTAGGGTTAAAGGGAATGGAATGCCTTTTGTTCTGTGTTCTGTGGATGCTAACAATCATCTCTTTGTTATTATTCTGCACCTAAAGTGAAGTCAAGGTTAATGCTTGTGTAATATAGGCAGTTCAGACTGGTTACCTGCAGATTGCATTTTCCTGGGTGACAGCCGCGTGATATATGGGGCACCATGAAATGAAAACCTTTTCATGAAATTATGCACAACTTTAGCTGGTAGAATAAAGTGGCACTGTCATCCTTTTGGGTATTTTTCCAAACTTGCACAGTTAAAACAGTTCGAAAAGATTCTTACTAAACAGATGCTAAAACAGACTCTGAACTCAGATCTCCTAGCTTTTCTTTTTGTTTTGTTTTTTTTTCTATTTTTGCTTAATGATTATGTAAGCAATTATTTCTCACCAGGTAACTTTCATCATTTATCTTGGTTAAAGACCTTTTAGTGACTCTAAACCACTTACTGAATATATGCTTTAAATATGTAGAAATTATGTTAGGTGTGTTTGAGATCTGAAACAACATTTAGGCATTTTATAGATGTTGGCTTAAATAAATAACTGTATTTGCACGCTTATATAGTTAACAACTAAAACATGTTCTTCAGCATTCTACACCTTAGATGAGAGCTTTAAGCACATGATCCACTTAATCTTAATCTTTCTGAGAAACAACATTTACATGTGTCCAAAGCAACTCTTCTAGTAGTTACCAGAATGACAGGTGCTAGGCTCTTCCTCCTGAAGACCGTTCAAAATTGAAGGTCATCACACCCTATGAGAAGCATCTGATTGACAGAGGGTAACTATTTCTGCTCACTTGCCTTAGGCCCCCAGTGTTTCTCCAATAACACAATTGTTAATGTCTCCAGGAAGCGCAAAGGTTGCTGTGCCTTGTAGTCTAGCTAACAGTTTCATAAATTAAAAAAAACCTTATAACTGAACTACAACATCTAGAAGCAATCTGTTCAAAAAGCTCTTGTGTGCAAGTATTTAAAGGATAATGTCAGCAATTTTGAAAGTCCCATAGAATTGTGTAAGAACATCCTGACTTATATGATAATCAGCCCTTTAGGATGCAGTACCTGTTTGTCTGGGTAGTGCTAAATTGCAGTTTTTGTAAAGCCTGATTTATTGAAGATACAGATACTTTAAATGTTAGTATCTTTCTTAGATTTTTTAAGGGCGATCCTATTATCACAAACGCCTGGGGGCAGACATTTTTTTGGGTGCCCCCATGGGAGCTTGGTCATCTTATTAACTCCTTCCTTTTGCAAATATCCAGATATGCATGTTTCTATGGCAAAGACTCCACTTTTCCATCGATAAGTCCCACCCATTTTTCTTATCAGACACATACTCACTGACAGTCACACGCTATCACTGAGAGACAGACACTGACAGATGCACACTGCCAGACACACAATCTCACTGATTTAAAACACACACACTGACAGACACATTCACTGACAGACAAACTGACACACACTCACAATGACAGAGACACACTTTTAATGACAGACACACAATATCACTGATTTAACGTGCACTCACTGACAGACACACTTACTGAAAAACACATGCACACACACTGACAGACACAAAATCTCACTGATTTGAAACACAATACTTGGAGGGAGTAGAATGGCAGGAAATCTGGGAGGCCAACAGCACGACATCCGTATGCATCACCCTACAGGAACAATTGTTTAAGACGATGTTCTGATGGTACAGGACCCCGGTCAGACTATATCAAATGCACAAATCCACAACTGACGTGTGTTGTAGGGGTGGTGTCAGGAGATGGGGACATACCTACATATGTGGTGGGAGTGCCCACACATCAAGTCATTCTGGAGGGCTATAAAAAGACTATTGACTCAGGTGTTCTCCAGGGCACCGGAACTAGAACCATGGGTATGTCTCCTAAATAGATCACTTGACGGGTGGACCCGTAAAGAACAAACATTGCTACATAAAATCACATTGGTGGCACAACGTCCTATAGCATACACATGGCTAAAACTACCCCACACTGCAAGCGTAATAAACAGAATCAAAGAGACTTGTCTGATGGACGACCTGGGGTAATACTAAGGCATTCCACAAAATATGGGAACCATGGGACAGCAGTCTTCTGGGCTCTTAGGCTCCTCCGTCAACCCCCTCATCCTCCTGCCCCTCCGGTGTCACCCTGCCCCTTGCCCCCCCGACTTCTTTTACTCTTCTCTCTCTTCTCTGGCCCTCTCCTACAGGGCTCCACTTAATATATATATTAGCATACACTTTCTGTATATTAAGTTCCTGACCTTGACGGGATGATATGTAACACTGCTATGCATTACTAGGAAGATTGGAGCCTTGGATCAGTATGACATGTTTTTTTAATGGAGACCCTTACCTCATAGTCTGTAAAACACTGACTTGATACTTAGTTTCCAAAATGTGTAGTCTCCGCTCGATACTAACCAACTGCCCTACAATGTCCATTTTCTATGCTTACTACTTAAATCACTTCTAATCAAGCTTGTATGTAGACCTATTGTCGGGACATAATACTGTGCACTGTTATTTTCATGCCTTGCATGCCCACTTGGAAGAGCATTGTTAACATTTATGTTTATGCTATTGGGGCTTGACGGGCGCATGTGTAACTGCTTTTACACCCTGTTCCAAATTATTATGCAAATTATATTTTTCGCATTTACCTAAATAATTGATGTAAATAACAGTTAGCATAATTCTCATGTTATCAACTATTAAGAGTACAATTAAAATTTTATTGAACAAACCTCCTAATGATAACAGTATTTTTTTTTTTAAACATAAAAACGTACAATGCACTGTTTCAAATTATTACATACAGTAAGTTTCAAAACACTTTATAGGTTGTAAAGAACTGAAAATTGTCATTTGTTGTGTTTGCAGCATATTTACTGAAATCAAAAGCTATTTCAATCAAACTTATAACAACATTTTAACTTTTTAAACATTTTAACATAGGACCCCTTATTTGATAGCAGCTTCACAAGTTTTGCATCCATTGAACTTGTGAGTTTTTGGACAGTTTCTGCTTGAATTTGTTTGCAAGATGTCAGAATAGCCTCCCAGAGCTGCTGTTTGGATGTAAACTGCCTCCCACCCTCATAGATCTTTTGCTTGAGGATGTTCCAAAGGTTCTCAATAAGATTGAGGTCAGGGGAGGATGGAGGCCACACAATGACTTTCTCTCCCTTTATCCCCACAACAGCCATTGCTCTACATAAAGATGGCCTAAGCAATAAGAAGATTGCCAAGACCCTGAAACTGAGCTGCAACACGATGGGCAAGACCATACAGCGGTTTCACAGGACAGGTTCAACTCAGAAAATGCCTCGCCATGGTCAACCAAAGAAGTTGAGTGCACGTGCTCAGCGTCATATCCAGAGGTCTTTAGGAAATAGACATTTTAGTGCTGCCAGCATTGCTGCAGAAGTTGAAGGGATGAGGGTCAGCCTGTCAGTGCTCAGACCATATGCCACACACAGCATCAAATTGGCCTGTATGGCTGTCGTTCCAGAAGGAAGCCTCTTCTAAAGATGATGCACAAGAAAGCCAGCAAAGAGTTGGCTGAAGTCAAGCAGACTAAGGACATGGTCCGATGAGACCAAGATAAACTTTTTTGGTTCAGATGGTGTCAAGCGTGTGTGGTGGCCACCAGGTGAGGAGTACAAAGACAAGTGTGTTTTGCCTACGGTCAAGCATGGTGTTGAGAGTGTCATGGTCTAGGCCTGCATGAGTGCTGCTGGCACTGGGGAGCTACAGTTCATTGAGGGAACCATGAATGCCAACATGTACTGTGACATACTGAAGCATAACATGATACCCTCCCTTTGGATACTGGGCCGCAGGGCAGTATTTCAACATGATAACGACCCCAAACACACCTCTAAGACTACCACTGCCTAGGTAAAGAAGCTGAAGGTAAAGGTGATGGACTGGCCAAGCATGTCTCCAGACCTAAACCCTATTGAGCATCTGTGGGGCATCCTCAAATGGAAGATGGGGGAGCACAAGGTCTCTAACATCCACCAGCCCCGTGATTTCATCATGGAGGAGTGGAAGAGGACTCCAGTAGCAACCTGTGAAGCCCAAGAGAGTTAAGGCAGTGCTGGAAAATAATGGTGGCCACAAAAGATATTGACACTTTGGGCCCAATTTGGACATTTCCACTTTGGGGTGTACTCAGTTTTGTTGCCAACGGTTTAGACATTAATGGCCGTGTGTTGTTATTTTCAGGGGACAGCAAATTTACACTGTTATACAGGATGTACATTTACTACTTTACATTTTAGCAGAGTGTCATTTCTTCAGTGCTGTCACATAAAAAGATATAATAAAATATTTGCAAAAATGTGAGGGATGTACTCACTTTTGTGAGATACTGTGTTATTTATGTTATTCTAAATGTATAGTTGCTCAATAAGTGTGAAGATATTTCAGTGACTCTCATCCATTTGCAATTAATGGTCCTTGCACACACACTCACTGACAAACACACGCACTCACTGACAGACACACACACACTCACTGACAGACAGTGATTTTATTGTTTGAGGTCCAAAAAATACCTCTCCCTGGGGTCCCGTGGGGATCTTCTCCCTGGGGTCCAGGGTGGCGCTGTGCTGTAATCTTGTTGTTCCTCAATCCTCCTGCACACTGATTAGTATGCTGGGGCAGAATGACATCATATTCCGGCTCCCAGCATCACAAAGGGCGCACAAGGGCAGTGTGAGAACTGCAAGATCAGCCATCCCTAGCCACCAGCTGCCTGCCTCCTCTTCCCCCCACTGGCATATATCAGCAGAGTAGGCATCTGCCATCCAGGTAAGCAGATGCTTACTCTGCCTTAATAAATAAGCGCCGCTCTGGGGTGCCCTAAGGTGGCCAGACGGCCACCTCCTTGGTCCCCTGTGACAGGGCTCCTCTCGGGGTCCTGAAATGGCCCTGGCTTTTACTATTTTTTTTTTAGCGGTTATTTTTTTCATACAGTTTTAAATGTATATTTTATACAAAGGCAATGCACTGGGCCTCCACTAGTATTATTGGAATCTAGTGACTTCCACAGTTTTTTGTATCTCTTTAATAGCATGTTGAGCTATTAAACACAATAACATATTACTTTGCCAATTTTGTTTCAGTGTCACAAGTGGAGAAACATATTGAATTGCTCTGTTGCCTGCAGCAATGCAAGGGTTATTAGCAAGACCATGTGCCTGGGCTTACTAGGTGTAATATTTAGATGAGAAAAAGGTTTTTTTTTTATTAGCCTATGAAACCACAAGCACAATTTTGTAAATACCAAATAGTTCCATGAATTCCAATTATTCTTTCTGTTATCTGTTTTATATTTCAAAGAAAAGTTTAAAATAAACTTTACTGACAATGTTGATAATAGAATTTGTTTTTTTTAACCACACAATACATGTCACTGCTTCCATCCTACCTTATTAAAATATAAAACAAGTTTAATATCTATTGCAAATTGGGGAGGGTTAAGTAGTAGGGACATCCTTGTCCTACAGCTATGTTTTGAAAAATATAGTTTATAAAGATGCACACTAGAATACAGTGGAGATGAGTATCACACTACAGATATGAATTATAGTGGTGGTTGATACGTGGGTGAGTGTGGCATTACTTACCTCTGCCGAGCCGCCCAGACCTCCTCCTGTCACATGACTGCGCGGCACACTGAGGGAGACTCACCTCCCTCGACCCATGCAGACTTCCTCCTGCCACGCTGTCTTGCTGAACCATGCGGCAGAGTGGCAGGACATCTATAAATAGATGTGAACATGATGTCACGCCCACTCTTAAAGTGACCACATCATCATCGCAATCCTAATCTGTTTTGGATCGCAGTGATGACGTGGACCTATCAGAACATAGGTAAGTCTGTTTAAGGTTTGTTTTAGTCCCCATTCATTGCACTATTGTGGTTTCTGTTAAAGCCTCATTTAGTACTCCTAGAGATTCCTTTGTGATTTCCTGTGTTTGACTCGGCTTCGTATTTGACTTATGATTTCTGGTATCCTGACTTTGACTTCATATTTGGCTTGTGTTTTCTGGTATCCTGACCTCGGTTTCATATTTGACTTGTGATTTCTGGTATCCCGACCTCGGCTTCGTATTTGACTCGTTATTTTTCGTATCCTGACCTCGGCTTCGTATTTGACTTGTGAATTCTGGTATCCTGGTATCTGGTATTTCTGGTATCCTGACCCGGCTTTGTCTTGACTCTGAGTATTTCTGTTATCCAGTCTGTTGCTTTATATTGACCCTATTTCTTGTTGTATTAAGTCCAGCCATTTTAAGGCTCGGTAATACGTTTTTCGGATCCACCTTTTGTGGGTTTCCTCTTTCCTGCGTGTTGGGGTAGGACTCTCGAGACAGTGAGAAATAATTAGAAAATTTAGTTTCTGCTACTTGAATCATTATATAGTTTTCTATACCTAAGTAGTACAAAAATATTGCTGTAGAACAAGGGTAGGCAACCTTCGACACTCCAGATGCTCGAAATCTCCCATGATACTCTTACTGCTATAAAGCAAAGCATCATGGGAGATGCAGTCCACAACATCTGGAGTGCCAACGGTTGCCTACCCCTGCTGTAGAACATAATGTGAACAAGAATGTTAAAGGGACACTATATTCACCAGAACAACTACAGCTTAATTTAGTTGTTCTGGTGTATAAAGTATGTCCCAGCAGACTTTTGCTGTAAACACCTGGGGGAGCGGGAGGGGAGGACCAGAGGGCACTATGGTGTTAGGAATAAAGATTTGTATTCCTAAAACTATAGATTCAGTTTAATTAGTAAAGTCAGCAATTGTCAGGAATTCAAAGTGAATTTCAATTAAAGGTCAAAATAGCCAAACTGGAAACATTCTCTAAGTCAGCTTTGCAATCAGTTTAGCTGCTCTGGTCTTGCTCTGGTCTTAAATGTCAAACTCGTTTTAAATTCACTTTGAATTTTCACTTTAGTAAATAACCTTGTAAGTATTTAGCTATGTGTGAGTCAGTGACAATTGTAAATGTGTGTCTAAACAAGGATAATCGTGTGGTAAGCTAATTAAAAACTATCTCAATAAACTCCACCACTTCCAAGATGCACACTAGATTGTATTCATTTCAGCTATTGCATAAATTATGTATATTTAATACTATTAAGGTTTATGTACTAAAGCAAGCATGTCAAACTCAAAGTCTAGCACAGGCCACATAAACAAGGTTTAAGTTTATGTGGGCCACAAAATTAGTTTTTTTCATAGAAAATTAGGTTTATTTTTAAAAGTACAGTATAAAAAACTCCAGTATCCCCCTCTACTAAACCACAGCACCCCCTCTACTAAATCCCAGTCCCCCCTCATATACTAAATCCCAGTATCCCCCTCTAGCCAACAAGCAGACTCCACTCACAGAGCCGCTGCCAATATGCGACTCTGGAGTCTGGCCTCTGGTATACCCCAAATGGCGCCGTCCGCACCCTGAGCCAAATCTGATCCTCCCGCTACTTCTTGAAACCCTGTGAAGGTGGAGCATGTCGTTGTCATATCGGAATGTGACATAGCGTTGTGTTCCTCCATGCACCTCCAGGTACTCCACTATCCAGTCGCAGCCAATGCAACATTGACCAACACACACACACTCACTCACTCACTCACTGACAGACACACACACAGACAGACACACACACACAATGACAGACACACTCACTGACACACTCACTGACAGACACACAGACACACACACACACATTCACTCACTCACTGACAGACACACACACAGACACACACACACACTGACAGACACACTCACTGACACACTCCCTGACAGACACACAGACACTCAGTGACACAATCACCAACACACACACACACACATACTCACTGGCACACACACACACACTCACTCACTGACAGACACAAACACACTGACAGATACACACACAATGAAAGACACACACACACAAGCTTGACAAAGGCCCTAAGGGGTTGAAACGTTGCTTTTTGGTCCTGGGTTCTGAATAAATTGCCTACACTTTGGAGTTCATTGGAGTGACTGGATTATTTTTATTTTGAGACACACACTCACTGACAGACACACACACACACTTACTGACAGGCACACACAGACAGACACACACTCACTCACTGACACACATACACTCACTGACACACACAATGACAAATACACACAATGACAGACACACACACACACACACACACACACACACACCCTTCTACACATTCTCGCACTCACATCATTTTATTTATTGCTCCCTACCTTTGGGAGCAAGTGTGGGCCCTTTTCTTTCTGGAGATCTCCTTCCTGCTCTTCACTGCTCCTCGCGTGCAGTTTAGTGATGCTGGGTGCCGGAATATGACATCATATTCCAGCACCCGGCATCACTACAGACGGTGAGGGAGCAGTGAGGAGCAGGAAGGCTGAGCTCTCTCACTGACACCTCTCCTCCCCGGCCGGGGAACTTTTAGCAGAGTAGGCATCTGCAATGTGGGGAAAGCAGGTGCCTACTCTGCTTTAACACTAAGCATGCACTAGCGGCTCGTCGGGACGTAAAGATGTCCATTGTGGGCCGCGAGTTTGACATGCTTGTGCTAAAGTAAGAATTCAAAGTGAATTCAAACTTATTTCAAATTCAAGGTCAAAATAGCCAAACTGGAATCATTCTTGGGCAGCTACTATTTAACTTTAATACTCTGGCCTTTAATGTGAAAATCACTTTAAATTCTCACTTTAGTAAATAAACCTGTATTTGTTCTCTATTGTCCTTTATTATTCTGATGGATAGCCTTTACACCACTATAATCTATGAATACATTTCTCAGTTCAGGAAGCCCAAAGCCATCTGGGGACAGGGTGGGGGAATTGAAGCATAATTTTTTTTTACTTGACTACGATCCCAACATTTAGTCTCAAACATCTGGCTGTTAAAATGCGACACACAAGACAAAATGTGTTTCTTTTTTTAAATCCACTAGGTCCTCTCACACAGCCAAGAATGTATTTTCCATAACATCCACATATTCCAACAGCTGGCTGCTCAAATGATGGCTATCTGACTAATTAAGACAGTACGAGAGATTAACAACTACAAAGGGGTGCCAGACTGGTGTTCATGGTATTCCATCTTTAGCATACTATGGCGCATTAGAGGACATAAACGATACAGACTGGGCTGTACCCTGGTATTATAGCTAAAAGTGCACTACTGTCCTTGAATTTATGTGGTGGTAACCTCAATGATCTATCTCATCAAACAACAAATTCTACTAATACATAATGTTTGTATATTGAAAATATGTTTTCCTTAAAAGAAATCTTCTTTATAACAAATGTATTTAAATGTTTATTTTGTATTAAAAAAAACTACTTTTTTTCTGAATGATGAAGTGTATCATATGTTTTTGTGATTAACGTGTTAACATGTTCATTCTTGTGACTGTGTTGTATTGCGTAATTTTTTAGAGAAAAATGTATCCTACAGAGAACTATTGGTAATTCAGTTCCTAAATATTATAGGAACACCATAGTCAACAAAATAACTTTAACTTAATGAAGCAGTTTTGTTGGTGATGTTTCAATCCCTGCAAGGTCTTAGTGCCTAATGTCTGCTAAATGAACCATAATAAAACACAGCACTTACCTGCACGAAAGGGCAGAGGACTTGAGCAACTACCTGCAGGAACCAAACTGAAACAAAAAGGATTAATGGGAAAGGAACGGGTGTGGTAACATAAAACAAACATTTAAAGGAATCCAGGAGACTGGGAATTCCAGGAACGGAATGCAGGAATGAACCCAGAAAACCCATGCAGGGACTGTGAGGGCTGCAGGGTGGGCATAAGAGCTCTGATAGATGCAGAAGGGTAATTGAAGTTGTAGTTGGTGCAGTGAGGGCATAGGAGATGAGGTGGATGTAGGGAGGAAAGGGGGCTGCAGTTGGAACAGGAAGGTAGAGGGTATGGCGTGTGCAAGTGGAGCATAGAGGCTGTGATTAGTGCAAGGTGGGCATAGGGTCCTCAGTCAGAGCATGGCTGTTCAGCTGGGCACCTGACTGCCTCGGGGCCTTGATCCATAATCATAGTTAAAGCAAACGTGTAAATGTATATTCAACAACAAGCATCAATGTACTTGGATAATGTTGTAGAAATAAATTGATAAAAGCTTGTAAAAGGTAATAAAGTCCTCTTCAGCGTATTAGAAATTAGTCATTAATTGTCCCTATTTTCTTAGGTTTAGCAGAATAGGTCTGGAGAAAAAGACACATCTACACCTTTCTCATATATTATAATTATATTATTTATATAGCGCCATCAGATTCCATAGCGCTGTACAAAGGGTGGACTAACAGACATTTAATTGTAACAAACAACTCGACATACAGGAACAGAGAGGTGGAGGGCCCTTCTCAATGAGCTTACATGCTAGAGGGAGTGGGGTATAGTGACACAAAGGGTAAAAGTAGGGGTATGAAGTAAGTTGTTAGAAAAATATAAGCTGAGGGCTTAGTAGGTCATTTTTGACAGTTGCAGGAGAGGAGTCATGGAGGGTGGAGGATAAAGACCTGCTAACAGTTTAATTGATATGCTTTCTTGAAGAAGTGAGTTTTCAATGATTTTTTGAATGAGTGGAGATTGGGTGAAATTCTTATGGAGGAGGGAAGGGAGTTTCACAGAAGAGGTGCCGCCCTGGAAAAGTCTTGGAGGCGAGCGTTAGAGGTGGGAGTATGGACAGAGGATATACGTAGGTCTTTGGCAGAGCGTAGGGGCCTTGACGGGACATACTTGTGTATTAGGGAGGATAGGTAGGTTGGAGCAGCACCAGAATTTTAAATTGAGCTTAATATCTAACTGGGAGCTAATGCAGGGACTGACAGAGTGGGGAGGCGTGGGAGGTGTGAGCGGATAGGAAAATGAGCCTTGCTGCTGCATTCATTATAGATTGTAACGGTGTAATCTGGGAACACGTAAGACCACTGAGAAGAGTATTGCAGTAGTCCAGGCGAGAGAGAACAAGAGCATGGACCAGCACTTTAGCCGCGTCAGGGGTTAGATAGGGGTGGATGCTCGCTATGTTTTTGAGATGGAAGCGACAGGATTTAGCAATTGCTTGGATGTGAAGGGTGAAGGAGAGGTTGGAGTCAAAAAGAAGACCCAGGCAGCGAGCCTGCGAGGTAGAGGTGATGGTAGCGCTGTTGACTTTGAGACAGACAGACACGGGAGTAGTAACACTTGAGGGAGGAAAGACCAGAAGTTCTGTCTTGGACAGGTTGAGTTTAAGGAATTGAGCAGCCATTCATTTGGAAATCGAAAAGAGGCAGTCAGAAACACTCGTCAAGATGGGCGGAGAGAGATCAGGAGAGGACAGGTAAATTTACGTGTCATCAGCATAGAAATGATAATGGAAGCCAAACAAGGGAGGCAGTGTAGATAGAGAACAGTAGGGGACCACGGACAGAACCTTGGGGGACGCCAACAGAGAGTGGTTGGGGGGGAGGAGGCAGAGTCAGAGAAATAAACACTGAAAGAGCGCTGAGAGAGGTAGGAGGAGCACCAGGAGAGAGCAGTATCCCATAGACAAAAATTACTGAGAATGCGAAGAAGCTGTTGATAATCAACAGTATCAAAGGCAGCAGAGAGATCAAGGAGAATTAGGATAGAGTAATGGCCGCGAGATTTAGCAGCAATTAAATCGTTGGATACTTTGGTCACAGCTGTTTCGATAGAATGACCAGCGCGGAATCCAGATTGAAGGGGGTCAAGCAGAGAGTTGGTTTTGAGAAAGTCAGTCAGCTTGGTGTACACAACTCTCTTGAGGATCTTGGAGGCAAATGGCAGTAGCGAGATAGGGAGGTAGTTGGATGGGGTGTTGGGGTCGAGGCTGGGCTTTTTCAGAATTGGGGTTATGGTTGCAGGTTTGAAGAGTGAGGGAAATGTGCCAGAGGAATGGGAGAGATTGAAAATTTTAGTGAGGGGAAGAGCTAGAGAGGGAGACATAGTGCGGATGAGATATGAAGGAATAGGATCGAGGGAACAGGTGGTGGGGCGGAAGGACCGGAGTAGAGAAGAAACCTCTTCTGCTATAGCAGATGCGAATGAGTGTAGAGTGGTGGAGGGAGTGGGGTTGGGTGATGTAATGGTAGAGGAAGGAGAGAAATTAGCGATCTCTTCTCTGATTGTAGAGATCTTCTCAGTGAAGTGAGATGCATAGTTTGTGGCGGACAAGGTGGTAGAAGGAGGGGGAGTAAAAGGGTGAAGAAGAGCATCAAAAGTGTGAAATATGTGTTTTGGTTGATGGGACAGTGTACTTATGAGGGTGTTAAAGTTATTTACTTTTGCAGCAGAGAGAGCCAGGCTGTAGGAGCGTAGCATACATTTATAGTGGAGGAAGTCAGATGCAAAGTGAGACTTTCTCCAGAAGCGTTCAGCAGTCCTAGAAGGTGACTGGTCAGCTTGGTGTGCCAGGGTTGTAATTGGGGGCGCTTACTGCATTTAATTGTAGGAGGTGCCATGATGTCGAGTTGAGAAGAGACAACTGAGTTGTAGAGTGAGATAGCCGAGTTAGGGCAAGTTAGATTTGAGATGGGTAAAAGGAGAGTATTGAGTTTTTTTGAGAAATGCTGGAGATCAAGGCCGTTGAGGTTTCTGCGAGATTGGAGAGTTGAGGGTGGTGAAATTTGGGTACGGGGTATGCTGATGTCAAATGTTAGTAGATGGTGGTCAGACAAAGGAAATAGAACGGTGGAGAGATTAGAGGTGGTACAGAGATTCGCAAAGAGTGTCAAGAGTGTTTCCTGCTGTATGAGTTGCTGAAGTAGACAACTGCGTGAGGCCAAAGGAGGAGGTTACAGAGAGCAGGCGGGAGGCATCAGGGCAGTTGAGGTTGTTGATTGGGATGTTAAAGTCCCCAAGTATGAGGGAGGGAGTGCTAGAGGAGGGAAAGTGGGGTAGCCATGAAGAAAAGTATTCGATGAATAGCCTAGGATGACCGGGGTTTAAAATACACACTTTCCTGTTTTATATCTTATTAAAGGTATTCTCAAGAAATGTGTGTATTATTGCACATTGTTCATACTGATATCTGCCATAAGTCATTATATATCGGCTGTCTTAAAGGTTCATATTGACTAAACGTCTGCCCCCAGTCTATTAGGCTTTCTATCACAGACTATTTAACCCACAGAATGACAGAATGCAGAGGAATTCATAACCATTTATGCCTTTCCACTGTGCTACTTAACTGGTTAAACAGATGTCTTTCCAGATAAATAGCATCATACATTGTGTTGAATGACCTTTGTGTGATTGTATGTGTTTTCTGTTACACATAATGCTTTTGTCTCAAGAACATTGGAATCCATTACTTCAAAGGGAAATTTATAGGTTGTGCACATGGGATTAAAAGTAAAACAAATTCATTAATGAGTCATATTCACAGATTAAAGTGAATAACTGATCAAAGAAGTGTTCAATGGGAGGATAGAAATAAGGCTGGGATCCATTATTAGTTTAATTTAAATACAGAACCTGAATATAGAATAGATTTGCTTTTATTCAGTAGTGGCAAAATGTTTATGCATAAAGCCTAAGAACAGGGAAATGCAATGTACAAAGTTTGACTGTTAATTTTCTTTAACCTACTGTAATTGGTCAGGACGTAGGAGTCAACTATAAATGTGTTAAAGTAATGAGCTATTACTTAATATGTCTAAATTAAAATATTTATGAAAGTTTTTGCATATTTTATCAGTAAAATAAAAATGCAATAATCTCCTATGAGGTTTACCATTGATGTATCAAAAATATGCTTTATGTGTAGTAAATACTAAATTCACTTCACAAAATGATCATCCACTCTGATCTCTTAATAGAAGATACAAAACTGTAATTATGAGTATACTGTGTATTACATACACGGATGGAGTAAAGAAAAACAAATGCTGGGACAGAGGTGATGTTCTAATTTCAACATCTCATACACATTGTTCCACGCAGTGCAATATGTACATGGGTAGGAAGAGGCTACCAGATTTCAATTTAGGATACAAAAATTGATTTAGATACCACAAAAAAAAAAAAAAAAATACGAGAAATCATCAACTGTGGCTAAAGAACTACTTGGTATCTGATTTAAAAATGCTGTGACAGAGAACCATGTCTACCATCACAGATGTTGAGGCATTAACCTAAGGCTGACATACATAGACTCACTTGTGTCATAGTTGTCAGTCTCTTGGAGGGAGACTTGAAAATACAGCAGATGGCCCTAGGAGTGTATGTCCTCAGGAAATTATGTAGGCAGAAGAATAGCAAAAAGGCTAACTGCTTTCCATAGGTTTAGATACATGAGTTTATAGTTTATATACCAGAATTAACTTGGGGTTATACATTATTATACTTTATTAGAACACATTTATCATTGCAGTGAAAGAGGGCCATGTTGCTGCAGATTTTAACCCCTTTGCTGCTGGAAGCATAAGTCCACCTCTGTCAACATCATTAGCCAACCTGGAACAAGAGTTCTGGGGAATAATGTTAATTCTGTGCATATTAGACATTTGACTTTAGCATGGCGACAGGTGTCCAATGGTGGAACGCCTTCATCTCTGTGCCACCTTTGTCCTCCTCTCAGCCAGTCCTCCCTGACTTCCCTTCCCCTTCAGTGAAGGAGACTGATGTCAGCAAAGGACAGGAAGAATTGGATCTAAGGGGAGTTTAACTTTTTTTAAATTTGAGGGGAGGAAGTTGGCAGACCATCACAGCAAGGGTTGCTCTAACAAAATTAGTGTTTTAGTTCTGGTATGACTGTACGGTGAATATGACTGTGTGGGTAGTTGGAAAGCAATAGGTCCAAGGTGGCTGGGGATAGGTGACATGTTATGTGGCTAAGTGTATGAATGCAACATGGGTGAGTGGGTATGGCTGGGAGGTAAGATGGGGCTATCTGACTAGAATAATAGGGAATATGACCAGTTCAGAGTATGTGGCTGGTTGGGCTACTGAATGGCAATATATATGTAAAAGTATATTTGTGTGGTATATTAGTGCATGCATGTGAATGATGGGTATATCTGTGGAGATTGCTAGTCTGTGAAGTTTGTGTATGCTGGAGTGTATTTGTGTGATAATTTAGTGTGCATGGATAGGTGTGTTTGTGCACTTTTTCCAATTCCCATTTACCCACGTTATCTCTCCATGCTCCTGTATTCATTTATGTCCCCCTCAGTTGTGCTCCTCTCCACCTTTACCTAATTATGACCCTCTCCCCATAACCCCCCACTTTATCTAATTGTTCCCTCTTTTCATTCTGCCTTATGTGTTCCCCTCTTCTTTTACCCAACACTCAAAAGTATCCGACTTCTTTTCCCCATTTCTTACTTGTTCCCCTCCATCTTGTTTCCCCCATTCCTTACTTGTTTCTCTCTTTTTTCCCACATTTCTCACTTGCCCCCCTCTTCTTTGTCCCCATCTCTCACTTGAAGTCTTGAACCCCTCTTCTCTACTCCTTAAATCGCATGTTCCACTCTTCCACCCTGCTTCATACAATTGTTCTCTTTCTTTTCTCCCCCCTCCACCACCTATGCCTGCTAATCTCCCATTTCATTTGCTTGTTCTCCTCTTATGACCACTCTTCCCCAGCTGTTCACTTCTACTCTTATCTTCTGACCCTGTGTCTCTCTTATAATTTTACCACTAAGTACACCTTACCTATTGTCGAACTATGTGGGAACATCAACAGTAACTACAGGCAGCTGGAGGTTCATGAGATTGTGTTGGGTTATGACACTGACGTCATATCAGCATGCTCTCTGGCCGTTCCTTCAGCTGCCTGTGGCGGATAGAGGGCCTGTCACTGTGGGCTCTAGGTGAGAAGGGAAAGAGCTACCTCCTTCTTGCCCTAGCACTCCTGATGTACCACCAACAATACTGGATTTCGGCAGTACCACCCCACTTCTGTGTGCTGCTCTGAGGATATGACCTTGGCAGCTTTGTGGGAAATCTAGCCCCGCATTTTGTGAGTAATAATGACTGAAGCTAAGCCACATTGTAAGCCAATATCAATTATTATGTTGGTATATATTACAATCTTGAGTTGGTTACTGATTGACAAAATTTTCTGGTTTTCGGACAGAATTACATGACACAGAATACATCAAATGGAATAATCTTAACATTGAAGCTAATTTATGATTTAGTTGTTCATCTCATGATGTTGAGTTTAAAAATGTCTGACATTGCACAGTTAAAAAGAAATAAAGATCAGAGTGCAATGTTGATGACAATATGTGATAGATATGTAGTTAATCCCTTAGGTTTCACAGTGCATAGCGCATCGTGAATGCCACTGTGTAACTAGTCCAACTAGTAACTAGTGATTATATTTCTGTATGTGCAGCATTTCAAGAAGAAAAACTGAAAATACAATACCCAACCACCATAACCACTTCCAAAAGTAGAACGGGTCCTGGTAGTTGGAGTAACCCTTTAAAGCATAGAGTTTTTATTTTACTAATACAAAAATTGTAAAAGTGGTGGAGAAAAATATCAGAATGGTGAAATTGTGATTCATTTGACATAAGGAATGTTGATAGGGGGATAGTACTTGTTAGCCAGCCCCCATATTAAAAAATGAATACATTAATAGATAAATAAATAAAAACCCTATGGGGGTCACTAAGACCCAATTTTACTATAATTATATATAATCCCCCTTTTTTTCTCTCTTGCTTAAGGCCTGTGATATTGGTATTTTCTTCTGCCAAGGAGTATTAGTATGTCCTGTCTATAATTATGATGGGCTTCACAGTAACTAATTAGTTCTCTATGTTGTATTTGCCTTATTATACTACTTGAATATTTAGGTTCCCCAATAAATGTGTGAATTGTTTTTATCGTTTTTACTGGTTGCTAGGAAGCTTCTCTCCATAGCAACTAGCTCCCAATCTCCCAATGATGCCGCCGGCTGGTCGCCCGCGTGATGACGTCATGACGCCGGCGTCACGTGATGACGTCATTGACACACGCTCCGACGCCAGCCGAATCCATGTGGGCTCCAGACCGAGCTGACAGGGAGAGACAATCGTTTTGGTGGTGGGTAAGTTGATTATCAATTTGTATTATACTATATATGGAAGTTATGAATTTGTATGTATTAATCCTGATGAAAGTCTGTGGTTAACAGACTGAAACGTCGATCTTTTTGTATAAGTTTATTAAAAGTTAAGTTTTATTTATTTTTTCTATAGTCCTGAGAGTGCTATCTGATTCTCCTTTATATATATATATATATATATATATATATATATCGATATATATCGATATATATATATATATATATATATATTACTATAAAAGAGGTTTAAGACCTCTCTATGGCCCCATCTGCTATGTGGGCAAATAGTACTCCAGATTATCATTCAGTCATAGAATATGAATATGCATTCAGTCATAGAAACATAGAAACATAAAATGTGCCGGCAGATAAGAACCATTCGGCCCATCTAGTCTGCCCAATTTTCTAAATACTTTCATTAGTCCTTGGCCTTATCTTTTAGTTAGGATAGCCTTATGCCTCTCCCACGCATGCTTAAACTCCTTCACTGTGTTAACCTCTACCACTTCAGCTGGAAGGCTATGCTATGCATCCACTACCCTCTCAGTAAAGTAATACTTGATGATATTATTTTTAAACCTTTGCCCCTCTAATTTAGGACTGTGTCCTCTTTTTGTGGTAGTTTTTCTTCTTTTAAATATAGTCTCCTCCTTTACTGTGTTGATTCCCTTTACGTATTTAAATGTTTCTATCATATCCCCCCTGTCTCGTCTTTCCTCCAAGCTATACATGTTAAGATCCTTTAACCTTTTCCTTTTATCCTGCAATCCATGAACCAGTTTAGTAGACCTTCTTTGAACTCTCTCTAAAGTATCAATATCCTTATGGAGATACGGTCTCCAGTGCTGCATACAATACTTCAAGGTGGCATGTAGACATCTCCAAAGCATGGCTTGACACATCTGATTTGAATTTAGGAGTCAGGCTCAATATCATTTTTAAGCTGTGTCTTCCCAAATATAAGGAAATTATCACCAGATATGTGTCTAGTGTAGTATAATGTGTTTTTTTTTTTACATGTTTTTAATATTTAATGGAGAGTACATATACCACAATGCAGGTGATATAAATATATACACATATGAAAAAAAACTTACATTTGGCACTCCATGTTTTCATGAGTAAAGAAGAAATTGCCCATGGTTCAAACCTCCAGCAATATCCAAATAATCCAAAAAACAAGTGCACTTGTTTTATTAAAAAAATCTATATTTTCAAACTTAATATATAACAAGTGTAGTTAAAGTTTCGGCCTCTACAGCCTTTTTCAAGACAAACTTATGCAGTGTAAAACATAAATATATAATCCAAATAATTAACTTACCCAAAACAGTGTGTGTGTGTGAGAGAGAGAGGAGAATTTCCAAGCCACTGGTTGGAAACTGGAAGTGACATAGACACGTGGGTATGCAGTGTAATCAGACACAGTTGCCTAGATGATCATCTAAGGAGTGATTTCCAAAACCAGTGTAATGTGGCAAAAAAAAAAAGTAACATTGGCAAAAATCGAGTAGTATGTGAAAATAAAAACAAGCACCCAGAGGAAAAGGATTAATTTAAGTATAAACTAATCCTGAAGAAGAAAATGAAAAAATAATCTGCAAGGAAGCTAGCCAGTCAGATACAAAGCAGCACCAAGGAGGTAAATCAGAAAAAAAAAGAAAAAGAAAACGTTAAAAAAGGGAAATAATGAGAAATATGTAATAATAGAAGTAGTAAAGAAAAAACAATAAAGCATAAAGAAAAATGAAAAAAGATCAAGAAGGGAGGTAAAAATGTAAAAACAATTGTGATAAGTGTCACACAAAATGAGGTGAGGAAAAATGAATATGTGAATATAATATTGTGTAAAGTGAATGAAAGTGGCACAAGTGTAAAATAGAAAAAGCAAAAGAGGAAGTGTGATGAAAAATTACACATAACTATTTATATATACACTTGTTGCAAAAGTCTTGTTGAAGGAGAAATGTGTTAGTGTTATGGATTATTAATATGTTTTTACCTTTATATCTATTTTAAAGAGTAAATAAAGTAGTTTAATGTTATAACTCTTCTGAACATACCCAGTTTCTTTTCCTTGTAATTGAACCACCTATTCATTTGATGGTGAACACACCACTTGAGCCCTGTGGACTGACGAAAAATCAATATTTATCCAATATTTTATTGAATGTTTTATTATCAACCTAGAGCTCTATATTTAATTTCTTGTTTTTATCTGCATATATTCACCACATAATTACCTATAAACAAACAAGATCCGTGGGGATTACACCACTTGATGCTGCTTTCTGGGAGCCAGTTGGAGGCTCCATAATTTGTGAGTGCATTAAAAACTAGTGTAGGGAGCCTGACGTGGCCGACCAAGCAACTAACAGGACACATCTCATGGAGCTCCCATAAGGCCTCACCAATATAGACATAATTGAGTGGAAAAAAAAACTGACTTTTTCAACACCTAATCATAACCCCCCCAAAGAGAATACTACAGGGCGCAAACACAGGAGAAATCAGAGACAACTAACCTGCCTGCTATCAGGCTCTCTTTTGAGAGACCCACGCCGCCGTTACCACCTAAGATGGTGCCCGAGCCTCGATGTAGCCTGGAGATTGCAGAGGACTCTGCAGGGGGGGGGGGGAATCCCCTACCTCTCCAGACCCGAGCAGAGTATATTCAGCTTCAGAGTTAGAGAATCACTCTTCTCCCTTTAAAAAGGTGGATATTAAGAGACTACTCACTGCCATGTGGAAGATATGGAAGGCTGATCTAAAGCACAATCGAGCTGACTTCAGTGATATGCGTAAGAGGGTACAGGCGGTGGAGGAGAGGGAGACCTCATGGGACCAGCAACACAGCCAAACTAAAAGTCAGCTGGAGGGACTTACGACCCAGGTCTATATGCTACAGCAGACAGTGCTTTCCCTGGAATCCAGGCAGAGTACTCTGGCCAGAAAGATCGAGTCATGTAGTACGATTATATGTTTAATCCAATTATTCAAATCCTAGAGGATGTTGCAAAACTTTGTGACTCTTTGGCAGTGTGTATAGAATTGGTATTCTAGGAAGTTTTACAAGTAAAAATTGTAAAAGGAACACTATAGGGTCTGGAACACAAAAATGTTTTCTTGACCCTATTGTGTTAAAACCACCATCTAGCCCCCCGGCCTCCCTTGCCTCCCTAAATATAGTAAAATCGTACTTGTATCCAGGTCTGTAGCTGCTGCCTCTGCCCCTGACCTGCCTGCTTTATTTTCTATTATATTTTCTCTGAAAAGGCACTGTTTATAATGAAAAGCCTACAGGGACAGGCTATAAACACTAGAACCACTACATTAAGCTGTAGTGGTTCTGGTAAGTATAGTGTCCCTTTAAGGACAAGTAGTCTTGTAATATAGGTCATGCAATACTACCTGCTGCTGTGGAACGTGAGCAGCTCAGCTGCTAGAAACATTATTGTGATTAGGGCAGGTAGTTCTTTCTAAATTGTTTACTTTTTATTTTACACGTTTAAATGAATCAAAGACTTGAACGCAATATAACATTGATCATTAACTTTTGTTCAAATACAGTTTGTAAAATACATCAAAACCAACAACAGTTTGTCATTTAAATGTAGCAGAGCAGTGCATGACTTGACATCAGTTCTTCTCATTAGTTAAGCAGTTCCATCATGCTTGAAAACCAACTCATTATTTAGTTGGAGATTTGGCTGAAAAAAACAGGACCATTTAAAGCTTGAGTGAATAAATATGCATCTATACAAAGAAAGAAGTAATGGTTGCACATCAGCTGGTTCAGATTATAACTTCAGCTTTATTCATTGATGGATAAATGTCTGCATCACAGGCAATGTAGGTTTCTACAGAGCTCCGTAAAAGATTCTTGTGGAACATTGCATCTAGAGCTTTAGTTTCAACATCTGTAGAAAACTTATAAAACTCAGCACAATATAACAATACACTTTTATTTCACCCCTCTCCTTCTGTACCATACATTCTCTCTACTCTCTCTTTTTTTTTTTTGGCAATCACTTTTATTGCATATATAAAAACAGATAAAAAATACAAAATTGTTTTAATATACTAAGTGGCTAGTGAATGGCCCAGACAAATCATAGTACAGTGTAATTGCAGTGCTGAACTCAAAACCAAGTATATATAAAAAAAAAAATCAACTGTAAAGACATATTCTGTTAAATGAAATAACAAAAACAATACCTAGTAGCTTTTAGAGGGTAGTAAATGAAATGTTACAACTGGATGGAAAACATTAAGTCACCATATGTAAGAGTCGAGGTACTTCTATTGGTATAGTAAAGTGGGACTCAAAAAATGTATAATTATACGTAAAGAGGAGCAACCACAAAACTATAGCAGGCATTGGGAATATAAATCATCCTATTCCCACAGAGTAGAAAAGGCGTCCAGTGAGAGCCGATGACTAGGCAAGCCAGGTAAATTCACACTCCCCAGACCCAGGCAGAATCTCAAGCCAGCACAAAACGCTTACTGATCCTCGCTCCCAAATTGTTGCCCCAACTCTACATGCTGGATGTACCCGACGGTACCGACCTGGAACCCTCAGAGGATGTCAGCCGTGCATAAGGGTTCTTCCATGTTTGGCTCTCGACCTAGGTAGGTGGTGGAGGAGTCATATCCTCTGAAAGTCTAGGGATGGTGCGCTGCCTACAGTACCACCTCAATTTAATGTCATGCTGACATCGTCATGAACAAGGTTTTCCCAAAAGTGCTTGCATAAAGTGAGGGAAAAAAGTATTTGATCCCCTGCTGATTTTGAATGTTTGCCCACTTAACAGTGAGAGACAGAATAACGCAAAAAAAAAAATCCAGAAAAACTCATGCCAAAAAAGTTATAAATTGATTTGCATGTCAATGAGTGAAATAAATATTTGACCCCTTTGGTATCTCAGGAGGGATTTTGTCCCACTCCTCTTTGCAGATCCTCTCCAAGTCATTAAGGTTTCAAGGCTGATGTTTGGCAACTGGAACCTTCAACTCCCTCCACAGATTTTCTATGGGATTAAGATCTTGAGAATGGCTTGACCACTCCAAGACCTTAATGAGCTTCTTCTTGAGCCACTCCTTTGTTGCGTTGGCTGTGTTTTTTAGGTCATTGTCATGCTAGAACCATTTTCAATGCCCTGGCTGTGGGAAGGAGGTTCTCACCCAAGATTTGACGGTACATCATCCCTTTAATGCGGTGCAGTTTTTCTGTCCCCTTAGCAGAAAAACACCCCCAAAGCATAATGTTTCCACCTCCATGTTTGATGGTGGGGATGGTGTTCTTGGGTTCATAGGCAGCATTCCTCCTCCTCAAAACACAGAGAGTTGAGTAGATGCCAAAGAGCTTTATTTTGGACTCATCTGACCACAAGATTTTCACCCAGTTTTCCTCTGAATCATTCAGATGTTCATTGGCAAACTTCAGACGGGCCTGTACATGTGCTTTCTTGAGCAAGGGGACCTTGTGGAGGCTGCAGGATTTCAGTCCTCCACAGCGTGGTGTGTTACCAATTGGTGGAGAGTTTGGAATCTGATTGATTGCTTCTGTGGGCAGATGTCTTTTATACAGGTAATGAGCTGAGATTAGGAGCACTCCCTTTAACAGAGTGCTCCAAATCTCAGCTCGTTACCTGTATAAAAGACACCTGTGAGCTCGAAATCTTACTGATTGATAGGGGATCAAATACTTATTTCACTCATTGACATGCAAATCAATTTATAACTTTTTTGACATGGATTTTTCTGGATTTATTTTTTGTTATTCTGTCTCTCACTGTTAAAATACACCTACCATTAAAATTATACACTGATCTTGTTTTTTTGTCAGTTAGCAAGTGTTCAAAATCAGCAGGAGATCAGATATTTTTTCCTCTCACTGTAGGTGTAAGCAGACTCAGTCTTGTAAAAGTTTTAAATACAATCCAATAGTGCAATATTATAACAGCAGGCTACTTAAGGTGCCAAATAATATCATATGCACCTTCACAAGTGTACACGTTTGTATTAAAGCTCAAATATTCAGGTATAAGGGGGTATAAAACCCACCCAAGAATATAGTTGATAGTGGAATATATATATGTGGAGAAATGACACAACATATGTGGCAATATATCAAAAGTAAATGTAAAATGTATAAGTAAAACATTTAGGAACATTAACTTACATTTAGGAAAATTCATGCAAGACAATCAATGGGAACCGGAACACTTCTTCACTAGATGTAAAGTGCTGATGTGCAAGAGGTTCCTATTTCTGAAAGTGCTTATACAATCAGTCATTTGAAAGTGCATTTAAAAAGTCCACAATGGAAATTAAAGAAATAGTAAACTTTGCAGCTGAGCAGCCGTATGCGTTTCGTCTGGGTCACCAGACTTCCTCAGGGGCACAATGTCGCCAAAGATAATAGCAACATAAGTATGTCCTGACATAATGTCCACATAAATACCTTGACAACCTCTTTCTCGGGTCTCCATCAGCAAATCCCAGTTGAAGGTGTCAGCTGTAGAGAATTAATTCCACATTTGGCTTTGTCGTGGAACGCACATGCGTTCCACTTACGTCATCGCTATGCGTCTGTCAAGCGGGTCCATTTCTCTGTGTCATTTGAAACACACATGCGGTTCACTGGTAGCTTTATTTGTTCATAGCGAAGTGTACAAGCCAACAAATGATTCATGTCTGTTCTGAAAGTATTCACATCGATAAGGAGTCACTTCTGGTGGCTTTTTGTATAAAGTCCAATCTCCCAGAAGGTTTTAAAGATCAAATACCAAGCAGGAAAAACAAATAATAATAAAAGTGATTAATACCCAATCTTAGGAGTCTTGTTTCTATATAAAATATACAGAATCAATATTAAAGCGGCACTGTCATGGCCGAATCCCGTTTTTTTTTAACCCCCCTCCCGCCTCCACTATCTCTAATTGACCCCCTAGTCACCCCCAAATGCCCCTAAGCCCCCCATATTACCTATTTTTTAAGCTTTATTTTCTGCCCCGATCTATATTCAGGGCGCCGCCATCTTTGTGTGGGTAGATGAAGTCCCTGTGGGACACATCATTTGCCCACACTAGACAGACTGTGAGATTCCCGCACATGCCCAGTAAAATATCCCCAATGCCCCTACTAGCTATACCGCGAGTAGGGGCATGTCCACTAAACAGTGAGCGGCCTGTGGCTCCTCACTGTTTTAAAAAAAAAACTACTAAATAACAATAAGGGGGGGGGGACCTACTGTCCTCCCCCCCTGGCCCCAACCCCTGAGCGGTGGGTGGGGGCCCTAAAAAACAATAAGCGGGGAACCTACTGTCCTCCCCCCTGGCCCCCACCCCTGAGCGGTGGGTGGGGGCCCTAAAAAACAATAAGGGGGGGGACCTACTGTCCTCCCACCGGCCCCCACACCTGAGCGGTGGGTGGGGGCCCTAAAAAACAATAAGGGGGGACCTACTGTCCTCCCCCCTGAGCGGTGGGTGGGGGCCCTTAAAAACAATAAGGGGGCTACCTACTGTCCTCCCCCCTGGCCCCCACCCCTGAGCAGTGGGTGGGGGCCCTAAAAAGCAATAAGGGGGAACCTACTGTCCTCCCCCTGGCCCCCACCCCTGAGCGGTGGGTGGGGGCCCTATATAAGAATGGTTGGGGACCTACTGGCCTCCCCCCTGGCCCCTACCCCTGAGCGGTGGGTGGCGGCCCTAAAAAACAATAAGGGGGGGACCTACTGTCCTCCCCCCCGGAGCGGTGGGTGGGGGCCCTTAAAAACAATAAGGGGGGGACCTACTGTCCTCCCCCCGGCCCACACCCCTGAGCGGTGGGTGGGGGCCCTATATAAGAATGGTGGGGGGGGACCTACTGTCCTCTCCCTTTGGCCCCCACCCATGAGCAGGGGTCCTAAATAAAAATTCACCCCCCCAATCGAGGTGACTAGGAGGTGACTTCACCCATGGAGGGCTCCGCGCAGACTGAGCTCTGCAGGGGAGGGGGGAAGGCTTATAAAGCCTTGCCCCACCCTGCAATTAGGCTAAGAACACTCTGATTGGTTGGTTTAAGCTAATCAGAGTTCTCTTTGTCATTTTATACAGCGTGGGAAAATTCCAAAGAACTTTCCCACGCTGTGTAAAATGACACAGAGTACTCTGATTGGGTGGCTTAAAATCCATCCAATCACAGTGCTCTGTGTCATTTTACACAGCGTGGGAAAGTTCTTTGGAATTTTCCCACGCTGTGTAAAATGAAAAAGAGCACTCTGATTGGTGGGCTTGGAATCTAACCAATCACAGTGCTCTGTGTCATTTTACACAGCATGGGAAAGTTCACTGAAAGAGCTTTGGGAGAGGTAGGGAGAGAGCGGTATCTCGTTGAAGAAGCTGTTGATGATCAACAGTGTCAAAAGCAGCAGAAAGGTGAGAATTAGGATAGAGTAGTGGCCATGGGATTTTGCAGTGATAAGATCATTTGATACTTTGGTCAAAGCTGTTTCAACAGAGTGACGAGTGCGGAATCCAGATTGAAGCGGGTCAAGCAGTGAGTTGGATTCGATAAAGTTTTGAAGTAAGCGGATATATACAAATAAATACAAACAAGCAAGTGTGATCAAACAATGTGCTTACAATTAGTGCAAAAGCTTCTAAAATCACTCAGTGGATATCCCAAACAATCCACAACTGTATTGCAAACAAAAAATGAAAACCTTCAACTCAATGTTTAGATGATGTGCTCCACCAAATAAAACATAAAGTGTGAGTGAGGCACAAAAAAAATCCCAGTATAAACAAGTATAAACAAGTACTGATTGAAAATGCCCTTACCGGCAAAATGCATTTTGGCAACAAGAGGAGGATATTATATGGTGTTAAAAGTATTTTAATGTATTATATGTTGTTTATAAATAGTGTTAAACAGTTTTGCTACTAACTCCTTCTCAGAAGTATCCTGGTTCCACAGGGTAGTGTCACCATATAATTGACAAAAGGTCTGCTCCTGATAAAGTGAGCAGGCACCTATATATACTGTTTAAAGGTGGTTATTGTTACCTTTATTGCACCTAGATTACCTCTCTCTGTTTCTACTCCTATATATTTGTGGAGCTATACTATGAAGACCATCCAAAGAAGGTATTGGTTGACACCTTAAAGGCACAGAAGCCCTTACATTTAGAGCCTATACCTACAAAAGGCTCTATCAAATGTGAGCTTTTTTCACTCACCTATCTATTTTCTATCTATTTATTTTCTGTTTGTACAATACAGTTCCTCTTTTGTGTATGGAATCAAGCCCCCAAAATAATTGATGGGTAAGTTTATTTGATTCTTCAGAGCAACACTCACACTTTATTTTTTTTTTAATGGTGGAGCACATCATCTAAACATTGAGTTGAAGGTTTTCCTTCACAACAGTTAGACAGGCTCAGAAGTCTTTTGTATACCCAGATCATACTACAAATGAAATGGTTCCCCTTTCTTTCTCTTTTTTCTAACTTCCATTATGTGTGGTTTATTATATTATGCATTTGATTACAAGGTTAGAGGATACTTTACATATTATGTATTTTATATACTTTGTATGCCTTGCAAACATTTTTATATACTTTGCATCTTGATAACCTCTCTTAATAAACCTTTATTGGGAAAAAAACAACATTGATACTTGTTTATAAGCTTAAAATGAAGAATTATGATTTTCCATTCACTGTGTGGAAAACTCAGGGCCATTATAAGTCTTCTTGACCCTATACATCATCAGTAAAATCTTACCATGTCTCTACTTTTGCATTATTTTTAAGTATGGTCCAGAAGCCTCTGATTGTTAATTTATTAAAACCCAATTACAATATTACACAATAAGTCTACCAACTCAGGCCATTTGGTACATTCTTCACACACAATGTATCCACCATTTGTATCACTCATCAAAGTTTACATGATTTACAAAGTATGGTCAATTACACTATAAAAGATAAAACAGTTGAGGTATTATATTTAAAACCAGTGTTTAAAATATACTTAACATGGAGCACACTCTGTTGTACATTGAGTTAGAATGCCCTAATCTCTTTCTCAAACTAGTCAGTGTCATCAGGCTTCTCAGAAAGAAAACTGTACTAATTAAACCAGAACTGTTTCCCGTTCTTGGATTGATAATTGGCTAAGATGATGACTTTGGGTTAGGTACAATTCATTGTCCATTTTCACAGAATAAAGGATATACATTACTGAGTATACAATGTTTTTTTGGACTAAGACAAAGACGGAGATTAACTGTTAATTGCTGTTTCAAACACTTCCACTCTGCAATTACAAAGAAAATGATAGTATACGTTTGATATTTTAGGAGTGAATAATTGCAGCTAATTTTCAAGTATTTTGGTCCTGTTACTATAGCAATAAAGAAAAATTGGATGTAATTGATTATAATGACTTGAGCTAATAATGCTAAACTGTAATTGGTTTTAACCTTTTACAATACTAGGTGTTAGTGTTCAGATACCTTGCAGGTTAAATCTGTCTCTTAGATGAAGACTTAAAATGTGTAAATATTTTTATATATATATATATATATATATATATATATATCAGTGTTAGGGGCAAAAGCTATATAGAGTGATAGAGAGTAATATAGGAATAGCGTTATACAGAATGGAAATTGTTGGTTAAAGTGTGCCGGAACCGACGATGCTGGTAGACCTGTAACATAAAGAGGGCCCACTCAAGGTTAAAAAGAGAAGAAAAAGAGGTTATGATTAAGTAGTGGGAGTGGTGGAATGGACATGCAAATCGCTAGAACAAGAACGGTGTGAAGCAAGGTAAGGAGTCCCTTTAAGTAGGGAAATCATGCCCCTCCCACAATTACAGGCAAAAGCCTTAATACTTGGGTTAGGGGCAAAAAAGCTGTATAGAGTGATAGAGAGTAATATATGAACAGTAATGGAATAATAATACAGAATGGAAAAAGTCGGTATCAGCCTCTCGGTGACTTTTAAAGTATAAGATAGAATGTGAGTGACAGGTGAGGCCCTCTCTAGTCCACCATGCGAGGCGACTAACTATGAGTTGGGCAGATGGGCGTTGTACCTCTGAGTATGAGGATGGGTGTTGGCCTCACAGGACCACTAACCTAAGGCGTAGAGACCTGTAAAATTATTAACTATTGGACTCCTGGTGCCCTGTCAGCCAGTAACAAAGCTAACTAAGGGGAGAAGGTTATGGTGCGTATAAGGACGTGTAAATTGACTTACCTGAGAAAAGTAAGTCAATCATGCAGTTTAACATAAGAAATGGATAGAAGCACACCTATAGGGGTTAATAAAATAGTTGTATTAAATGTGGTATGTGACGCAAAATTATAGATATCCTGTATACCTATAGGATAAGTAGCGCAGTTAGTTGCAACCATAAGTAGGAGGGTGCAGTAAATAGTAGGTACCTAGCACATAAAGATGATGTAATGAACATGTGTGAATTGTATGGACTCACTTTAAATAGTCTTTAACATACCTACCTAACTAGCGTAGGGGTTGCCCTAAATCCTCAGCACCCTGTAACCTATAAATAAACATAGTATGAAAAATTTAGGCACCAAACAAATTAGGGGGACCAATACAGGGTGGATAATTCCTAGCTTGGGGAATATGCACATCATATAAGCGAACAATGTTTTATGACATTCAAGCTTAAACCAGGGGCCTACACTAAAAGAGTGTTTATCGGCGTATGATAGTAACTGGATGCAGAATTACCATAGTATTAATTAAACCAAACATATAGTATCACCAGATATATAAACATACCCTTAGTTGGGTTACCTCTCCATAGTATTATGATAACCAGGGCTATTTATTTAGTAAAATGACATGTTGTAATTCATGCAGTAATTAACCTTATATTCTAAATGACTGCTAGAGGTCAGTATTCCATTTCCAGACTTGTTTTGGGTGAATTGCAAAAACCGTGCGGTTAAATTATACGAATTTCACACCAAATGCTCTCTCCGGCCATACGAATCTTTTCACGAAAAGTTCTATTCAGCCATAGGGCTTTTCGTGCTGACTAACGAAAGGGGGATCGTACGTTGAAAGATACCAATTATTGCGAACTCATGTGAACAGTCATTCGTATGAATGGCTGTTACAGGAATTCAACTGAAAAAGCATATGAACAGATTAAAAACAACCATTTGGGAGTTTGAAACCGAACTGACCGTTTACATAGAATAGAAACCTGGGAAACAGACTGAAATGAAACCGTTCGGTAGTTAAACACGAAATGATAGAAGCATGAAAATACCCGAAAGGAATATGCAACCTGTATAAGTAATTGAGCTACACCTGACCCGTGATGATGCCATGGGACAGCGACCATGGCACGACGGTTAGGTCAGTATATATAAAGAAAGCACACTCAGAACTTTTCAATAAAACTTAGCTTTTAATGCCTTACATAAAAAAATTTAACATTTCAGCTTGATATCCTCAAGCTTTCATCAGGACAGAAATGAACCAGTAAAACCCCCACAATATATACTTCCAACCTGGAATGCAGCCGTCACCTAGAATGCCCGGACAGAGGCTGCCACGGGTTGTGCTGATGTCAGCATGCGGCGTCTCGCTCTAATGATGCGGCATGAGGATACTGTTGTGGTAACCCCTTAACAAAACACAAACAGGCACCAAGTAGTGATTAGCAATGTTTTACAGCAAGTATAATAAATTGACTAATAAAACAATAAACGGCAGTGAGAAATAGAATTTACACAGTTACTGGCATACCCCAACTAAATATAAGACTGGGTATTTCCAACTCTAATAGCCCAAAAGTATAGACAAATGTTAAAAAAAATATATGGAACATAATTTCACTATGATCCTAGTTAAAACCTTAAGTGATAAGGAGCTTATCATATGTTGCTACTGCCAATAAGTAATAAAGATAGGGAATCAAGAAATCGAGTACCCTGATTACTATAACGAAGAAAATAAGGTAACGTAATCTGGGGTATAGGGGTCTATTATGCTACCTTAATTTCGTAGTTCTAGTAACCAGGGTACTCAATAGGTTTGTGGATTTGTCACTACAAATTTGTCCTTGTATTTGTGACTGCACAACCAAAAAACAAAAAAAATGACCAAATGGTAATAGAATGTAAAAGAATGTGTGCATTTGAACATAATTAACGCATGCCGTAAATACAGTTACATTGTATTTCCAAAATAAAGGTATTTAAAGCTGCTATGGCAATCTTTATCAATCTCTGTTTGTAACCCCAATTCTAAAGAAGCCCAAATTTGACCCTAACTCCCCGTCCAACTACTGTCCTACATTGCTACTCCCTTTACGCACAAGATAGAAACATAGAAACATAGAATGTGACGGCAGATAAGAACCATTCAGCCCATCTAGTCTGCCCAATAATTTGAAGTACTTTTAATTAGTCCCTGGCCTTATTGTAAGTCTAGGATAGCCTTATGCCTATCCCACGCATGCTTACTGTGTTAACCTCTACCACTTCAGCTGAAGGCTATTCCATGCATCCACTACCCTCTCAGTAAAGTAATACTTCCTGATATTATTTTTAAACCTTTGCCCCTCTAATTTAAGACTATGTCCTCTTGTTGTGGTAGTTTTTCTTCTTTTAAATATTGTCTCCACCTTTACTGTGTTGATTCCCTTTATGTATTTAAATGTTTCTATCATATCCCCACTGTCTCGTCTTTCCTCCAAGCTATACATGTTAAGATCCTTTAATCTTTCCTGGTAAGTTTTATCCTGCAATCCATGAACCAGCTTAGCAGCCCTTCTCTGAACACTTTCTAGAGTATCAATATCCTTCTGAAGATACAATGAGGTATAAGCACTTTTCTTTTTCTACTGCTAATACCTCTCCCTATACAACCAAGCATTCTGCTAGCATTTCCAGCTGCTATATTACATTGTCTTCCTAACTTTAAGTCATCTGAAATAATTACTCCTAAATCTCTTTCCTTAGATGTTGAGATTAGTAGGGTATTAAATATCCTAGGGTTTTTACGTCCAATGTGCATTATCTTGCACTTATCCACATTAAATGTCAGTTGCCACAGCTCTGACCATTTTTCTAGTTTACCTAAATAATTTGCCATTTGGATTATCCCTCCTGGAACATCAACTCTGTTACACATCTTAGTATCATCAGCAAAAAGACATGCTTTACCATCAAGACCTTCTGCAATATCACTAATAAAAATATTAAAGAGAATGGGTCCAACTCATGTCCTTTTTCCTAACTGAGGCCCCTTTCCTTAATTTTCATCTGTAAATACTGAACACAAATATTCATTGAGGCAATCAGCTATACCTTTATCCTCTTCTACACACCTTCCGTCTTTTGTTTTTAATCTAACTAATCCTTGTTTTACTTTTCTTTTCTCATTTATGTATCTAAAAAATTTTTTGTCCCCTTCTTCTACTGACTGTGCTATTTTTTCGTCTGTGTGTGCTTTGGAGGCTCATATAACTTGCTTAGCCTCTTTCTTTCTAATCTTATAGATCTGTCTGTCTTCCTCACTCTGATTTTTTTTTTTATAATTACTAAATGCAAACTTTTAGTTTTTTACTATTTTGGCCACATCTGCTGAGTACCACAATGGTTTCTTCATTTTTTTTGGTTTTACTGACAAGTCTAATGCAATTTTCTGTTGTCAGCAGTGTAACTTTTAAATGATCCCATTTCTCCTGAACTCAATTTAAACTGCTCCAGTATGACAAGACTCCTTTGCGCATATTCTAAATTAAGAAAAGTCGGTTTTTCTAAAGTCTAAAACTTTTGTTTTTGTGTGGTGTGACTCAGTCACTGTTCTTATATTAAACAACACTGATTGATGATCACTGGATTATAAACTTTCACCTAAAGTAATATCTGAAACCAAATCTCCATTTGTTAACACTAAATCTAGTATGGCCTCCTTACGAGTTGGGTCGTCAACAAGTTGTTTTAGAGACAATCCCAGTAGTGAGTTTAAAATATGTGTGCTCCTGGCACAAGCAGCTATTTTGGATTTCCAGTTCACATCAGGAAGATTAAAGTCATCCATGATGATAACTTCCCCCTTTATTGTCATTTTAGCTATTTACTCAACTAGTAGATTATCTAACTCATCAATTTGTCCTGGGGGGTCTATAAATCACACCTACACGAGTTACTGTGTGATCTCCAAATTCTAACGTAACCCAAACGGACTCTATGTTCGCCTCACTAACTTTTATTAGGCTAGATTTTATGCTATCTTTCACATACAGGACCACCCCTCCCCCTTTCTTTCCTTCTCTGTCTTTTCTATATAAAGAGTACCCTGGTATTGCTATGTCCCAGTCATTTTTCTCATTATACCATGTCTAAGTTATAGCCACGAAATCTACATTCTCAGTTGCCATTATTGCCACAAGTTCATGGATTTATTCCCTAAACTGCAAGCATTTGTAGACATGACTCTAAGCTTATCTTTTTTTAACACACTCGTTACAGTTACTTTCTGTCCTTGTTTTGGGGGGCAATTGGATTGAGGTTTCATCACCCTCCCCCCCTCTTAGTTTAAATACTTCCTAGCAAAACCTCTGAACTGCTTGCTGAGAACATTTGTTCCCTTTTGACCAAAAAAACAGCTTTTTGTACAGTTCATTTCTATTCCAAGTAGAGCTACCATGAGAAACAAAGCCAAATCCTTGCTCCCGACACCATTCACCAAGCCACAAGTCAAAGTTCCTAATATGCATTTGCCTGTCATTCTGAGTGTTATGCACAGGCAGAACTTCAGAGAATGACAGTGTAGAAGCAACCTGCCGTATATCATTGGCAAGAACACAAAACACTTTCTTTACTTCAGAAACCTCATTACAAGCCAAATCATTTGTCCCAATATGGACAAGTACATCTAATCCCCCTTCCTGCCTTGATTGCTTCACAATATTACAAATATGTCTCCTGTCTCTGTGAGCAGTAGCTCCAGGAAGACATCTCACAAAGCCACTATTGTTCAACTCCACATCTCTTAAGATAGAATCCCCCAACAACAACTGCTTTCTATCAGGCATCACCAGGTCCTTTTTGTCGGTGCACTCTTGATCATCTTAGTTATAGAGGATGGTGGTTCCACAAACCTGGTGCCAGAGCCTTTCTCCTTAACACCACTACAATCTGAAAGTGCAGAAAATGAATTATGTAAAGGCACAGACTGTGCAGTATGCCTTTTGTCCACATATCTAAGTCTACCAGATCCTACAGTAATCCATCTGCCATTCCTAGGACATCTCTGCGACAGTGGATCCTTGAAAGAGTTGTGTAGGCGAGATTGACAGACTTCCTTGAGTCCAACTCTCTGCTAGACCTGCTTCAGTCTGGTTTCCTTGCTAAGCACTCTGTGGAAACGACACTGACCAAAGTATCCAAAGACCTAATAGCTGAAAAATCTTGTGGTCACTACTCTATCCTAATTCTCCTTGACCTTTCTACAGCTTTTGACACTATTGATCATCAACAGCTTCTTTTCATCCTCTGCAAAATTGGTCTACAAGGCTCCTCCTACCTCTCCCAGCACTCTTTCAGTGTTTCTTTCTCTGGCTCTGCTTCTTCTCCCCAACTCCTCTCTGTTGGTGTCACCCAAGGTTCAGTCCTTGGTCCCCTACTGGTCTCTATCTATACTGCCTCCCTTGGTAAACTCATTAGCTCCTTTGGCTTCCAATATTATTTCTATGTGGATGACACGCAAATCTATCTGTCCTCTCCTGATCTCTCCCCGTCCCTCTTGACTAGTGTCTCTGACTGCCTCTTGTCTATTTCTAACTGGATGGCTGCCCACTGCCTTAAACTCAACTTGGCCAAAACTGAAATTCTGGTCTTTCCTACTTCAAGTGTTGCTACTCGTGTGTCTATCTTCCTCCAAGTCAACAGCTTGCTGCCTAGGTGTTCTCATTGACTCCAACCTCTCCTTCACGCCTCATGTTTCAGTCTATCGCCAAATCCTGCCGCTTCCATCTCAAGAACATTGCGCGCATCCGACCCTACTTAACGCCAGATGCGACTAAGGTGCTGGTGCATTCCACTGTCCTTTCTCTCCTTGACTATTGCAATCCGCTTCTCAGTGGTCTTATGTGCTCCCAACTTGCGCCATTACAGTCCATAATGAATGCGGTGGAGAGGCTCATCTTCCTGTCCGCCCGCACCTCCCACGCCTCACCCTTCTGTCAGTCCCTACATTGTCTTCCTGTAAGATATAGGGCTCAATTTAAAATTCTGGTTCTTGCTTTCAAATCTCTATATAATGCTGCTCCCATCTATCTATCCTCCCTAATACAAAATGCTGATGACTTATGTATGTCTTCTGTCCATACTCCCACCTCTGATACTCGTCTTCAAGACTTCTCGAGGGCTGCACCGTTCCTGTGGAACTCACTTCCCTCCTCCGTTAGATGCTCACTCAGTCTCCACTCCTTCAAAAAATCATTAAAAACCCACTTTATCATAAAAGCGTATCAATTAAACTGTTAATAGCTCCCAACTGATTCCTCTCTTGCAACTGTCATTAGTCTACTGCTATCCTTATATTTTGTGTCACTTTACCCCAATCCCTCTAGCATGTAAGCTCATTGAGCAGGGCCCTCAACCCCTCTGTTCCTGTGTGTCCAACTTGTCGTTGCAACTACATGTTTGTTCGTCCATCCACTGTAAAGCGCTGCTGAATTTATTGGCGCTATATAAATAATAACATAATACTACTACTACTAATAATAATAATATAATGCACACAGTATGATGGTAGAGTCAATTCATTACTACCCCCTCCCTGACTGTAGAAAAAACATGACCCATTGAAACTTACTGTACTGAAAGCCAAATTTACAGGCATTATATAATCAATTTGGGTATTAAGGTAATCACTAGGCTAAAGAAATAAAAAATTAAGATTACGTAAATTTACATAATTCATTTTAGATATCCCTTCAAGGGAAACTACAGTCTCAAAAATATAGTTTTTTTCAGGTCTGTAGGTTCTCTTCAGTCCATCCACCTTTGGTACTCAAAAAATAAAGTTTAAAAGAGATTACTCACTTTTCTTATTGCTAGCACCGGAACTCCTCCACTGTTGCCATAGAAAAGCAATGTATTCTAAAATAGACATACGTGGCCAAACACCATGCTCCTCCAATCAAATGCATTGTTGTGCAGCATTTAAAGGGACACTGTAAGCACCCAGACTACTTCAGCTCATTTAAGTGGTCTGGGTGTAAACTCACATCACCCTTAACCCTGCAGTGGTAATTATTGCAGCTTTTATAAACTGCAATAATTAACTGCTAGGGTTAAGTCCTCCTCTAGTGGCTGTCTACCAGACAGGCATTAGAGGTACATCCGGAAATGAAACTGACTTTTGGTCCATTATCTGACACTGGACATCCTCACGCTCTGCATGAGGACCTCCAGCATCATATTTATCCCATAAGAGAGCATTGAATAACACTTTCCTATGGGGAGATCCTAATGCGAGTGCGGCCATTGCCTTGCATGTGCATTTGGTCTCCCTCGCCGGCGGACATCGGCGGGGGAGGAGCGTGCGTGGAGCTGAGAGACATCGGTGCTGGACCCAAGTAAGTGACTGAAGGGGTTATTGAAAGAGGGAAAATCTATAGTGCCAGGAAAACAAGTTTGTTTTCATGACACTATAGTTTCCATCAGGGCCGGACTGGGAAAAAAATTCAGCCCGGGCATTTTTTTATCACAGCGGCCCACTAAGAAGGGGGCGGGGCAGAGAGGGTGTGTTTTGTCATCACTCATGACAAACACGCCCCCTCTCAAAGTGAGCATGTTGGTTCAATGCTCTTCCAGGGCAGACCATGCGCAGAGCTCTGCTGAAGAGCTCTAGCATGAGAAAAAAGCCCTGTATTTGTTCTGCACAGTGCAAGCAAATTTAATAACATGCTTGCACTGTTTCCTTGCAACTTGTCTCTGTTGTCTCTATAAATGGATACCAGGAGACAAAAGGGCCAGGAAAGAGTATTGTGCATGTGTTTGGAGCCTGTTTGTGGTATTACGTTTGTGCAGAGTGAGCTGGTCATGGTGTGGTATTGTGTAATAAGGTCTGTTTTAGTCGTGTTGTGTTTGTGGTGTAATGTAATGCATATGTGGCTAGGGGCTGTAGAGAATGTGTGTATAGGGGATGTAGCAAGTGTGTGCATACAGGCTATAGTGTGTGTGTGTATAGGTGATTTAGTGTTTGTAGAGAGTGTGTGTTCAGGGAATGTAGTATGTGTTTGCTTACAAGGAATCTAGTGTGCATATAGGGGATCCAGAGTGTGTGTGTGTATATGATCCAGAGTTGGCTAAAGGATCTAGTGTGTGTCTGGAATGTAATGTGTTTAGGGGTGCAGTGTGTGTGTGAGGGGTGTTGTGTGTGTGTGTATGTGTATATATATATATATATATATATATATAGTTTATATAAATATGTTTGGAAGTATTGTGTATGTGTGTGATGCAGTGTATTGGGGGGTTGTGTGTGTATGTGAGGGGTGCAGTATGTGTGTGTGAGGTGTGATGTGTGTGAGGGTGCTGTGTGTGTGAGGGTGCTGTGTATGATGTGTGTGAGAGTGTTGTGTGTGTGATGTGTGTGAGTGCTGAGTGTGATAGTGCTGTGTATGATGTGTGATGTGTGTGAGAGTGATGTGTGAGAGTGCTGTGTGTGAGTGTTGTGTGTTATGTGTGTGAGTGCTGAGTGTGATAGTGCTGTGTATGAGTGTTGAGTGTGATAGTGCTGTGTATGATGTGTGTGAGTGCTGAGTGTGATGTGTGTGAGAGTGATGTGCCTGAGTGCTGAGTGTGAGAGTGTTGTGTGATGTGTGTGAGAGTGCTGAGTGTGAAAGTGCTGTGTGTGAAAGTGCTATGATGTGTGTGAGAGTGCTGCGATGTGTGAGATTGCTGTGTATGATGTGTGTGAGAGTGCTATGATGTGTGTGAGAGTGCTGCGATGTGTGAGATTGCTGTGTATGATGTGTGTGAGAGTGCTATGATGTGTGTGAGAGTGCTATGATGTGTGTGAGAGTGCTGTGTGTGAGAGTGCTATGATGTGTGTGAGAGTGCTGCGTGTGATGTGTGTGAGAGTGCTATGATGTGTGAGAGTGCTGCGCTGTTTGTGAGAGTGCTGTGTGTGAGAGTGTTGTGTGTTGTGAGTGCTGGGTGTGATAGTGCTGTGTGTGATGTGTGTGAGAGTGCTGCGTGTGATGTGTGTGAGAGTGCTGAGTGTGAAAGTGCTGAGTGTGAAAGTGCTGTGTGTGAGAGTGCTATGATGTGTGTGAGAGTGCTATGATGTGTGTGAGAGTGCTGTGTGTGAAAGTGCTATGATGTGTGTGAAAGTGCTATGATGTGTGTGAGAGTGCTATGATGTGTGTGAGAGTGCTGCGTGTGATGTGTGTGAGAGTGCTGAGTGTGAGAGTGCTATGATGTGTGTGAGAGTGCTGAGTGTGAGAGTGCTGGGTGTGAGTGCTGGGTGTGATGTGTGTGAGAGTGTTGTGCGAGTGCTGAGAATGCTGAGTGTGATAGTGCTGTGTATAAATGTTGTGTGTTGGGGGGTAAATAAACAAATAAAAAATTAAGTGGGGGTAAATATATAAAAAAAATAAATAAAAACTAAGCAAAAAAAAAAACTAAACCCCCCCCCTCCCTTCTTACCTTTAGCCTGGGAGGGGGGGACATGCACGTGGTAGCTGGGAGGGGGGGCACCGGCACTCGCACACCATCCCTGGTGGTCCAGTGGTGAGTGAACTCTCTCGCGAGATCGGGGCGTTGCCATGGCAACGCTCCGGATCTCGCGAGAGAAACCCGGCGGAGCTGCAAGACAGAGCTCCGCCGGGTCCTCTCCCTCCCTCCCCAGCCGCAGGTCTATTTAAATGGGCTGGTGAGGGAGATCTTTGATCTCCCCATCGGCCCTCCATGGAAGACAGCGGGGCCGGCGCTCGGATAGTGCCGGCCCTGCATAGACCGGCAGGGGAGATCCTGGGACCTCCCCTGCCGGCCTCGGCCCCACGGCCACCGCGGCCCACCGGGCATTTGCCCGGTGTGCCCGATGGCCAGTCCGGGCCTGGTTTCCATTTAATTCCAGGACAGAGTTACATATGGTTCTGGAAGAGGAAACACCTTTAGTTGCATTAAAGAAGACACCAGCTCAAGGTTTATTTAACCCTGCAATGTAAACATTGCAGTTTCTACAAAGCTGAAACTTTGGCCAACACTATTAAATAACATCTAAATTAAATAAAGGGCAGTAGATACACAGAAAATAACAAGGATTAAATTGTTTGGTCTACTTCAGTGCACTAACATAGTGTGACATTGCTCTGTTCATTTCTACTGTCACAATGCTGGGAACAAATTGATTAATTGGCTTTTTTGATCTTCAAGAGGTCAAGCTTGAAAGTTGCTTTCATAATTAAGAATCAGAAACTCTTGTGGATTATCATGCTTAATGGATTAACATTTTATTCATTTTAATATTTGAGAGGAAAATCATAGGAAAGGTTATTTTGAGTCGATGTGAAAATTTTTGTGCAATATATTTAACTTTTTTATAATATCAACACAATTGAATGCATGAAATGATTATCAACTTTTCTAGCTTGATCCATAGAGTCAAATAATTTCAGGTAAGAAGTCCAGATCCCCTCATTTATAAAGACTCATGGAATTACTAAAAAACATCTTCAGTACTTCATTGTGCACACATCATAATAGTGATTTATATAGTTTAAAAAATAAGGGGTATTGTAGAGTGTTAATAAACAAAAAAAAATATAGATGTAGATTTTTATGTTCCAAATATTGGTCAAAAGTAGAAGATGGGGAGTCACAAATGGAATGTGCCTACCAGTTCTAGTGGTTTCTATGATACAGCGAGGGGAAAAAGTATTTGATCCCCTGCTGATTTTGAATGTTTGCCCACTGATAAAGAAATGATCAGTCTATAATTTTAATTGTAGGTGTATTTTAACAGTGAGAGACAGAATGATGAAAAAAAAAATTCCAGAAAAACGCATGTCAAAAAAGTTATACATTGATTTGCAAAACCCTTGTTGGCAATCACAGAGGTCAGACATTTCTTGTAGTTGGCCACCAGATTTGCACACATCTCAGGAGCAATTTTGTCCCACTCCTCTTTGCAGATCCTCTCCAAGTCATTCGGGTTTCGAGGCTGACGTTTGGCAACTCGCACCTTCAGCTCCCTCCAGAGATATTCTATGGGATTAAGGTCTGGGATGGCTAGGCCACTTCTTTGTTGCCTTGGCTGTGTGTTTTGGGTCATTGTCATGCTGGAATACCCAGGCACGACCTATTTTGCATGCCCTGGCTGAGGGAAGGAGGGTTTCACCCATGGTACATGGCCCCTTCCATTGTCCCTTTGATGCCGGGCAGTTGTCCTGTCCCATTAGCAGAAAAACAACCCCAAAGCATAATGTTTCCACCTCCATGTTTGACGGTGGGGATGGTGTTCTTGGGGTCATAGGCAGTATTTCTCCTCCTCCAAACACAGCGAGTTGAGTTGATGCCAAAGAGCTTGATTTTGGTCTCATCTGACCACAACACTTTCACCCAATTCTCCTCTGAATTATTCAGATGTTCATTGGCAAACTTTAGACAGGCCTGTACATGTGCTTTCTTGAACAGTGGGACCTTGCGGATGCTGCAGGATTTCAGTCCTTCACGGCGTATTGTATCTGTGTGTGTTTTAGGGTATGTATCTATGTGTCTGTGTATCTGCATCTGTGTCAGAGTATGTATCTGTGTGTCAGAGTGTGTATCTATATGTCAAGGTATGAATCCTCAAGTGTGTTAGTGTATGTATCTATGTGTCTGTGTATCTGCATGTGTGTCAGGGTATGTATCTGTGTGTCAAGTTATGTATCCTTAAGTGTGTCAGTGTATGTATCTATGTGTGTGTATCTGCATGTGTGTCAGTGTATGTATCTGTATGTGTTTCTGTGTGTCAGGTTATGTAACAGTATGTCTGTATCTGCATGTGTGTCAGTGTCTATATCTGTGTCAGTGTCTGTATATGCCTGTGTCACTGTATCTGTGTGTCAGTTTCCATATCTGTTTGTCGGTGTGGGTATCTTTGTCTGTATGTGTGTCAGTGTATGCATCTGTGTGTCATTATGTGTGTCAGTGTCTGTATCAGTGTATCTGCATGTGTGTCAGTGTATGTATCTTTGTGTCAGGGTATGTATCTGTGTGCATCTGTGTGTCCGAGTATGTATCATTAAAGGACCACTATAGTGCCAGGAAAACATACTCATACTCATACGGCAGGAGCCTTGCGCGCATTTAGCCAGTTCATGTGGAAGCATTCTCAATGCTTTCCTATGGACGCTGGCGTCTTCTCACTGTGAAAATCACAGTGAGAAGCGTGGAAGCCCTCTAGCGGCTGTCAATGAGACAGCCACTAGAGGCTGGATTAACCCATTTATAAACATAGCAGTTTCTCTGAAACTGCTATGTTTATAGAAAAAAGGCTTAAACCTAACTGGACCAGGCACACAGACCACCTCATTAAGCTGAAGTGGTCTGGGTGCCTATAGTAGTCCTTTAAGTGTGTCACTACATGTATATGTGTGTCTGTGTATCTGCATGTTTGTTAGTATATGTGTCTGTGTGTGTATCTGTGTGTCTGTGTGTCAGGATATGTGTCTGTATGTGTGTCAGTGTATGTATCTGTATGTGTGCCAGGGTATGTATCTGTTTGTCAAGGTGTGTGTCGAGGTATGTATCCTAAAGTGTGCCAGGGTATGTATCTGTATGTGTACCTGTGTGTCAGGGTATGAAACAGTATGTCTGTATCTCCATGTGTGTCAGTGTCTATATCTGTGTCAGTGTCTGTATCTGCCTGTGTGTCACTGTATCTGTGTCAGTGTCCATACCTGTATGTCAGTGTGGGTATCTCTGTCTGTATGTGTGTCAGTGTATGCATGTGTGTGTCATTGTGTGTGTCAGTGTCTGTATCTGTGTATCTGCATGTTTGTCAGTGTATGCATCTTTGTGTCAGGGTATGTGTCTGTGTCAGGGTGTGTGTCTGTGTACCTGTATGTGTGTGTCTGTGTACATGCGTGTGATAGTGATTTATTTTGTCTGTATCTGTATGTTTGTGTATAATTGTTTCTGTGTGTCTGTGCATCTGTATGTATGTGAGTGTGTGTATCTGCATGTGTGTCTGTGTATCTGTATCTATATGTGTGTCAGTGTTTGTTTCTGTGTGTCTGCATATGTGACAGTTTGTGTGTCTAGTCAGAGGAGAAGCAGGGAGAGCCTGGGGCAGAGTAGAAGCAGGTAGAGTCTGGGGCAGAGGAGAAGCACTGAGTTTCTGTGGAAGAGGAGGACTATGGAAGTTCTGGGGCAGCACAGAGAGTCTGGGGTGAATGAGAAGCAGGGAGAGCATGATGAGGAGGAGAAGCGGGGAGAGCATGGGGCAGAGGAGAAGCAGGAGGAACCTGGGGAAGAGGAGAATTATAGGGAGCCTAGGGCAGATAAAAAGTGGAGATTGGACAGAGAAAAATGTATACATTTGAAATAAAGGCAACTATATTAATTACAACATTTTGCTAATGTGAGGAGCATAATTTATTGAAATGGGCTGCCAAGGGGTACTCAAGTGAAAAAAAAAAAGGTTGGGAACCACTTCTCTAGATCTTCAACGCTTATCAGTGATATATCTTATGTCACAAGAGGCACATCCATGATGTCCTGGTCTACTGACAGTAATTCAGTCAGCTTGGTTTGCCTACATGCTGAGCTAACACATGTAATTTAGCAGCCTATGAATCAGGAACCCACATACATGCAGATTACTTATATAGTTAAAACTCATTTATAAATAAAAAAAAATAAAATGAATAATAATTTATAAATAAATGAGTCAATGAAGTGTCCCAGAATTGTCCTAAGCACTATCATTCTGTTCAAACTGTACTTTTGGTATATCCTATCTATAAAACAAAAGAATAATCCAGACAAGAAGGACAGAGGCCATTTATCGGAACTGTCCTACTAGATTTGGGGTGGTTGGTAGTCATGGTCCAGTTTAGGGACTCTGCTAAGACCTATGGTCTCTGTATATGACACCTGGCTTTTCCTTAGTCCTCCTGATGACCCGAGAAGCCAGTTCATCTCCTGTTGGGAAGAAACAGTGCTAATGCATGACTTTGTTAATGCTGGACTTTCAATAAGTTTCAGGGAATTTAGGCCTTCAGCAATGCTCAGCAAATAAGCAGCCCACTTTTGTGGGAAGACACTTTGTCCTTTACACTATGTTTTGTCATGGACATGTCCATCCACAGTCACACCCTTGCCAACCCCCTCCTGATATGTCTTGAATCATATGTAACCGGTTTTAAACTGGAATTTTATCTCGGTGTAGAACCCAGAGAATGGATGGTACTAAAATAAGGACATTTTCTGGTATGATATGTTTTTTTGCTTTGTTATTTCACATCCACTTGGTTATTGTCCATGGTAGAAAAGCTTGGAGTGCCTATTTAAAGAGTTATAATACCCTGTTTTCGGTGTGGTATATATTTCCTGGTTTGTATTATTTAATAACAATCATTGGTAAGGAAACGTAAAAAAGCAAATATTTTGGGTATAAAACTTTCTTTCAGCAGATATCAGATAAATATATGGCTCTATTGGGAGTTCTTCCAGGTCCTGTAAAATGTAGAAAAACAATTTGTACTAAGGTAAAAATAGCCAAGAAATTGGGTCCTTTGGGCCTATTTGCTATGCCTCATGCAGTCCTTGCTGCACTTCTTCTGATTATTCTGCTTTAATGATGGTGATTGGCTGAGAGGCTGACAATATTGACTGATGCTTTTAGGATTTCATTGAGAGTTACAGTATACCACCGCCCAAGCAGACATATGGAAGACTGTTCCTTAAACCCTCACATAACTGGATCCAATCATTTTGACTTCTTGGATCATCACGAGAGGCTCATAACTGACAAAGCTCAAGGCTAATGTTATAATGTTGTGTAATGTTTGGAGACTTGTACTAGAACTTTAAATGTAAGTACCTTTGCTTATTTTGGATTAGAGTTTTTGCATAATGATCCAATTCATGATCTCTATAATGGATTAATAAAAGAATGGGTCAGATCCATAACTGGGTTCGCATTGACAGGGCGACGCATCATCTGATACTACACTCACAATAACTGACATAGAGATGCTCTATACTTTAGGATAAAATGGGCATAGCATGTCAGGGATGATTCTCCACAGACCACTACGTGTACAGTCCAGAAACTTCAGGGATGGATAGACCAATAAATTATAGACCATAAGTCCCTCTACATCGCACTTTTACTAAATACCCACAATTGTACAAAGTTCTATATGTTACCTGTTCATGTCTGTACATAGTTATAGGAGCACGTGGGGTGTTAACACAACGTGAAACACCGTTCATTGGAGCAAAGCACAAATCACACACTCGCGAGACATGACCGTATAACACTCGTGAACACCTTTCGGGGGAAATAGAGCACATTGACCTCTCCCCATGAGTCATAGCCTGGGACGGCAAGATCTTGCTAACTACCTGACCATCATGATTGCGAACCCAAGAGCAGGGTATTGAGTAAATAAACTGTTGTACATGAGTTTTACAGGGGAATACACTATACTGCATAAGAGATACTTGTGTTAAGGAGAGATGAGGTCCACTAGGAAAAAACTGAAGGATGTGTAACCCCCATTATTTTTTGTTATCCCCCTCTTATTTCTGTACCCTGCACAAAAGGGCACCTACAGTAGTCGCTTAGAACATGGCTCTGCCAAATAGAGACTAATGCAGATAGACAGGTAAACCATGCCTACAAAGAAAGATACAGAGATAGACACACAAGACAATAACCAGCCAAACCCACAACTACAAACAAGAAGTGTGCACAAACCACAGTGAAAAAAAGGTGCTTAATAAATATTAGCAGAGAGGAACTTTCCTGTATAGGGTAAAGTATCCACAAGTTTCCCCAAAGTCTTCCTCTTGTCTTCAGTACAAAGAATACAAAAAAAGGGGATAATCTGCTAAATTGAGATAAACAAAATCACATAGCATATAACTGTGTGTATAAGTGAACTGCAAATTATATGACAAATGGCCACTCACACTCTCACAGTTGTAAAAAGGCCTTGAACAAGAATTCCTTCTTGGAGGTCAGCTTGGTTCTTCCATCACATATTTCCCAAAGATATATGAGCTCAGGAAAAAAATTTAAATAAAATAGAATTGAAGTAGACTATCCAGAGTATAAAAAAGAAAATTTAATAACTTACATTCAAGTTAAAAACAATCTGTGTCACCACTAGGCGTCCTACGCGTTTCATCCAATAGCAGGACTTCCTCAGGGACTTTTGTGGTGTATCAGCAGTAAACAAATGAACAAATACAATAAAAAACCCTTTCCCTCCCCAGTCCTTTATACACCCTCCAAAAGTTCATAATTGATGGAATTCATCGCCGGTGGGCTTCTCCTGTGCCTGCGATCTCCGTGATTATGCATGCTTGCTGTGATGCGTGCGTTCCAGGTGTGCGTTCCTTTACGAACTTCCGGAAGTTCGTGTGTTCCATCATGCGTTTCACCTTGAAGTCCGGAAATAAACATCTCTGTAGATGAGATGATGTAGATCTGCTAAACTCATATACATATGGGCTAGAATTGCCCAGACAATAACCGCAATCTGAACACATATATACTCTCCTACTTATAAATCTGCAGGCAAATATCAAACTAAAAATAAAGTTGGGAAATAGTGCAATTATATCTTAGTTCCACATTACTTTTGTAACACATATTAGGAATATGTACATTGAGGGAATACATGTCAATGAATATATTTATACCACATCTTATAAGCATATGTGCTAGGAGAATACATGCCAATTAATGCATGTTTATTGAAAAGTCACAATTATACTATTTAACAGGTGTTTTTCATCCACAAATCATAAAAATAAAAAATGTAAATATAAAAAGTTTGTCTATACAATTGGTTTCGAAATGTATTTTAATAACTCTAACAAAAATTATAAATTGGAAAGACATATACCAACAGATATGTATGCATTCAAAAATACCAATTACATTTTAACAGAAAAAGAGAGGTTTTCAGAAATTGATGTTGTGAAGTGCAAAAGAAAAGTTAGATACCCCAATATTACATTCTGTCCATTACTTTACTTAATATATGTGTGAAGGCGGCAATATATAAAACCCTTTTGAAAGGGAATAGGATTAATTTAATATAATTTAATTCATATTTATTCATTTATAGGAATCCCATTCAGAGTGGGATCTTAAAGAGACAGATACCTCCGATTTAAGTTGACAAACCTTTCTATAATACAAAGGTGTATTCTACTTCTATATACCTATAATTGGATGCGCAAATTTTCTAAAAAAAAGAGTGTTTAGTTTAACCACATCCATTCCACATGAAGGAAGGAAATTCTTTATATGGGCGGAGTAACTGGGTGGAGTGACTTGAGTAACTGTTGTGTGGTTGGAGTGGCTGGAGTGGCTGAAGTAACTGTGGAAAGGTTGGAATGTGGTTCACTCACTCTACAGCAAGGGCAGAGAAGAGCTTTCAAATCTTTCAAATACCTTGAACATTCCACCAACTGCCAACAGGAACTAATAGATTTCAAATAGGGCAGAGAATAGCGGTTAAAAACAAACTGCTCCAAATTGCTCACTGCACTGGCGGTTGCCATCTTCAAACGGTCATATTTTAAAAACTATAAATCCTACAGCGAAGAGCTTTATATTGTGAGAATCACAAGACCCAGACCTACATTTTAAAGCATAGTATGTCTCTAATATATTAAAAATGAAGGCACAGTCGCAGTTTAGATATTGCCCTTCACATTTGAGGTGGCTAGAGTGGAGTTTCAATGAATGTCAATGGACGGCGTGAGTTGCAAACAAATGGTCATATTATTAAAACTATCAGGACTCTTGCTTAGCCGTGGACATGTTTAGTGGCAGCAGGGATAGCTGAATGTAGGTGGGCTTGAAAATGATCGAGTGGTGGCAGTTTAGAAATCATTTCATGATTTTTCAGCTCCCACTCTAGCTTTTGTCAGCTCCCACTCTAGTTTTGAACATTTCGCCATTCATTCCTATGGGATCAATTTTGCCACAAAAACGACGATATTTTGTGAACCATTCAGCAAAACGTTCCACAAAGTAATAGCACACCAACTGGGAACAATCCGCATGTTTTGGCATATTACTGTCTATGTAGTGTAAAAACTGTGGGAGGAGTTAGGGTGGTACATTTGGATATAATAATAAGAATAATATATATGTGAGATAACATTAAGTGGTCTTGCTATGCAAGAACACTTAATAATAATAATAAATTTAAAAATAAAATTAAAATTAAAAATGCAATGTATTGTCATTTTTTTCCAATTACGTATTTTTTAGACAGATTTTTTATTTTATTTTTAAAATTATTTTTGTTATTATTATTATTATTTTTTATTTTTATTTATTTTTTTTATTTTTTTTAGAATGGTCTGCGCAAAATGAAGAAAATTAAAATATAAAGAATTTCCTTCCTTCATGTGGAATGGATGTGGTTAAACTATACCCTCTTGTTTTAGAAAATGAGCGCATCCAATTATAGGTATATAGAAGTATAATACACCCTTGTATTATAGAAGGATTTGTCAACTTAAATCGGAGGTATCTGTCTCTTTAAGATCCCACTCTGAATGGGATTCCTATAAATGAATAAATATGAACTAAATTATATTAAATTAATCCTATTCCCTTTCAAAAGGGTTTTATGTAATGCCGCCTTCGCGCATATATTAAGTAAAGTAATGGACAGAATGCAATATTGGGGTATCTAACTTTTCTTTTGCACTTCACAACATCGATTTCTGAAAACCTCTCTTTTTCTGTTAAAATGTAATTGGTATTTTTGAATGCACACACATCTGTTGGTATATGTGCTTCCAATTTATAATTCTTGTTAGAGTTATAAAAATACATTTCGAAACCAATTGTATAGACAAACTTTTTATATTTAAATTTTTTTGTTTTTATAATTTTGGATGAGAAACTCTAGTTAAATAGTATAATTGGGACTTTTCCATAAACATGCATTAATTGGCATGTATTCTCCTAGCACATATGCTTATAAGATGTGGTATAAATATATTCATTGACATGTATTCCCTCAATGTACATATTCCTAATATGTGTTACAAAAGTAATGTGGAACTAAGATATAATTGCACTATTTCCCATCTTTATTTTTAGTTTGATATTTGCCTGCATATTTATAAGTAGGAGAGTATATATGTGTTCAGATTGCCATTATTGTCTGGGTAATTCTAGCCCATATGTATATGAGTTTAGCAGATCTACTATCCAGAGTTTTTTAACCACTCTCCCTTCCCCTTCTTTTACACCCTTTCTATTCTCCATACACATCGAGATAAAGAACCTCATCTACAGATATGTTTATTTCTGGACTTCAAGGTGAAACGCATGATGGAACGCACAAACTTCCGGAAGTTCGTAAAGGAACGCACACATCACGGCAAGCATGCATAATCACGGAGATCGCCGGCACAGGAGAAGCTCACTGGCGAGGAATTCCATCAATTATGAACTTATGGGGGGTGTATAAAGGACTGGGGAGGGAAAGGGTTTTTTATTGTATTTGTTCAATTGGTTACTGCTGATACACCACAAAAGTCCCTGAGGAGGTCCTGCTATTGGATGAAGCGGGTAGGACGCCTAGTTGTGACACAGATTGTTTTTAACTTGAATGTAAGTTATTACATTTTCTTTTTTATACTCTGGATAGTCTACTTCAATTCTGTTTTATTTAAATTTTTTCCTGAGCTCATATATCTTTGGGAAATATGTGATGGAAGAACCAATCTGACCTCCAAGAAGGAATTCTTGTTCAAGGTCTTTTTACAACTGTGAGAGTGTCAGTGGCCATTTGTCATATAATTTGCAGTTCACGTATACACACAGTTATATGCAATGTGATTTTGTTTATCTCAATTTAGCAGATTATCCCCTTTTTTTTGTATGCAAACCCACAACTGCCCGTTCCGCAGAGACACTACCAAAAAATACACTATTAGAAGATGAGACACGCTCAGACACAAACGTGAACACTAGGTTGGGAACCAAATGGCCACGGGGAACTCTCTATACTGAGCTGCTACTTGCCTATTGTCTTGTTTACTGCTGTATGCAATGTATACTTTAATGTAAATTGTACTGGATATACGCTGAGCTGATGGTTGATAATATCACATGCGTTTTATTCCCCACCAGCCTTTTTCCTTTCTGTACCCCCAAAAAACAATAAAAACTGTCAAAAAAAAAAAAGAATGGGGGGCGTGGCTAACCGCCGAGCAAGATGGACGCCTGAAAATTTGCTCCGGTACGAGGGCTCCACAAACTACAACTGCACCCGAGCTGAAACCCTGATTGACTCCCCCAAAACATAATGGCAGCATCTAAAACGAAGAAAACCACTTCGAGAGCCGAAAAAATGAATTTCTTCGGACACAAACCCTCCTTCACGGCGGATCCGTTACAGGCAGCCGGACACGAGGAAAGAGATGATGTCGCCTCAAGCCTCCCCCCTGGGGTGCCGACGGAGCTCCACGCTGCGGAAAGCCTAACACGAAGCCACTTTTAACACGCCATGGAGGCAATGGCGGAAAAACTTATTCAGACCTGGCAACTGACCGCAGACCAAATTAAAAGAGAGGTGAGAGACCTCTCTGCCTGGACCTCGGCGGTGGAACAACGCCACCTAGAACTAGAGGCCACACAAACGCTAGCCTCAGAGCACCTCCAAGACCTCCAACGAAAGATGGCGCTCATGGAAGAACGCATGGCAGATCAAGAAGACAGGGCACGTAGGAACAACCTGCGGCTCCGCGGTGTTCCTGAAACAGTTCTCCCTGATGATCTACAGGCCTATGCAAGACGCCTTATGAGAGCATATGCCCCCGACATACCGGCAGACATGCTTTTAGTGGACCGGATCCACAGGGTAGCGAAACCAAAGACCCTGCCGGACTCAATACCACGTGATGTACTTCTAAGGGCCCATTATTTCCACATTAAAGAGCTGGTCCTCCGCGCCCACAGAAGCAAGGCGGACCCCCACGACGACTTCCCATCTGTGCGTATCATGCCGGACATCTCATCGGCCACTCTATGCCGCAGAAAGGACTTTCTCCGGATCACCACGGCACTACGCACCCACGGCATACGCTACCGATGGGGGTTCCCCACGAAGCTAATTATCACCGAGAATGGAAAAACAACCCTTATCCCAACCTCAGAGGACGGCCTAAAACTGCTTGACAAGTGGAATCTACTGGAAAACCCGTCTGAAGCCCAACGGCCCAACAAATGAACACTGGGTCGTCCAAAGCACATGGACTGTTAAGTCATCCTAGAAGCGGCAAGCAAGTCTGCGCAAGTATCACAAACTGTTTATTCCTCTACCTTTCTTTTATATTTGCCTTCAAGGCGCTATGTATATATTTGTATATATTGTTGATCTCCCTACCACCTTCGAAAGATGTCACACTGCATATATAGCATATACCGTAACCCAACACGCTGACCTGGAGAGACAGGCATGCTTAATGCCGGGAGCGTGAACAGTTTTCCCTATCTGTTTTTTCTTAACCTTTTAGGTGCCAACTAATTATATCTAATGCTTGTCCCTTACCTCCTATAAACGGGTGGCCCGCCTACATAGATGCGCATGCACCATAATCTGGGGGGTAACCTCGGCAATGCCTAACGCGCTCATAGCCCGGGGTGATATGAGTTGTCATGTACAGCCCGCCTGCCCATTACACTAGGAACAACCCTATACATAGGCGAGCATACCATAACCCACTCCCTAACCAGACTACAGCCATGAGACAGAATCTCCTGGGTTCATTTCTGCACTCACACGGGGGATGGTCATATGGGACAATTGGGGGCCCAAAATACTCAGACACCGAACCCGAATCAATTTACTTCCTGCCAGGCGCAATACCCAGCGCACTGCACTACGGCTAAGGAGACAGACGCACCTGACACAGGTACAGTCGGATCTGTAGCCATTATGCCACCCAAGCGCCCCTGCTGACAGTACCTAAGTGCCCTGAAAACCTCCCAAGTTAAAGGAGGAAAGCGGTGCATGACATGATCGTAAACTATATAAAACACGGATGTTACGCTGACCCGAGACAAGCTATGCGATTCCGAGCACCAGCTACCAAGAGCTGGTTCAGGAACCACTCACTGGCAATTTGGGCCCACCCCATCAACCGCTACACCCTACACGGCTAAACCTCCCAGCACAACTACATCGGGCAGACGCGCAGGGACTACTTGTTAGAATGGAGGGAAACACACCACAGCTTAAGGGATCTTGAGCCCCCACCCTGTTAGCCCCCACAGACGGGAACCGCCTGCCCCCGCTGATGCTCTGACCCGGCCACAAGACTACACACTGAGCGCACCACACGAGCATTACGCGAAGCAATCGCCTACGGCAGCAATGCACGAACGGGCGCACCCAGCCCCATGGGCATAGTGCGTCCCATTTATACACAGTGACAACAGGTGACACAGAACCCACCGCGCCAGGTAAATGAAAGTTACTTACTTGCCCTTCTGCACTAAATGTTATTTGTTATGTAAATGATGCTCTCAATTACATGTTGTTGTTTTTATGTTTCATGTTTAAATGTTCACCGACCTCGACTTTGAGGTTTCAGCTCTACCATCGGTATTTGAAAAGGAGCCCGATTAGCCACGTATTTGGAAGCTCCTGCTCCTCAACCCCACGGTACGGCTAGCGTACCAGACCGCTAGGTCTTTGTATAGTCTTCCCTCAATACTACGAGACCCCCCCCGCCACCTCAACGCCCCCACCCTGACCCTGCACACTGGCATAGGACATACACAAACGAACCACCCTTGAAAATGCAACACTTGATAGTTCCCACCCCCACAACACACAACAACAAACAGGATCATCTACTCACACAACACCAAAGGCCTCAACACGCCACATAAACGGCGCATGCTACTAGACGACGTAAAACGACTCAAAGCAGACATAATCTACGTACAAGAAACGCACTTTGTATCAGGCAGAGCTCCTAAGTTCGCCAGCAGAGACTACCCTACGCAATTCCACGCCACACACTCCTCCAAATCTAGGGGAGTATCCATCCTGTTCCATAACTCTCTGACGGTGGAAACGCTCAGAGTCAAGAAAGACAGCCAAGGGCGCTATATAATTCTACAATGTAGGATCAATGAACAACCGTACATTATCGTGTGCCTCTATAGTCCAAATGACCAACAACGCAATTTCCTACACAAGGTCCTCAACAAACTTTCTGAAGACGCAGATGACCCCAAGATAATCTGTGGCGATTTCAATCACACAATGGACACCCGCCTGGACTCAACTATACCAAGTACATCACCCAGACATCTTACGCTCAAACCGTCCACCAAGGCATTTACAAAACTCGTCCACGAAAACAGCCTCTACGACGTCTGGAGAACAAGACATCCCCTGGAAAGAGAATACACGTTCTTCTCGAATACTCACAAGACCTACTCAAGAATAGATCATATCCTCATCTCCGGAGTGCTACTCCTGCAAGTAGAGGCATGCTCCATAGGCAATATAGTATGGTCAGACCATGCCCCATTAATGATGACGCTACACTCCATATACCAACATCGAGGTAAACCGCCCTGGTGCCTCAATGACTCACTACTCTACGATCAATCCTTCGCAACGACATTGAACACTAACCTACAAAACTATTTCGAGACGAATGATAACTCAGAAGCCTCCATCTTCTCAATATGGCACGCCCACAAAACAGTTATGAGAGGCCTCCTAATCAGCCGCGCGTCATTTCTGAAACGCTCGCGGGACAAGGAATACATAGACCTCCTACGTAGATTGAGAGACACCACTACAGCTCACCTCCTCCACCCCTCACAGGCTTTCTCAATGGAAATACAAGACATCACCAATCAAGTCAATTCACTTGCTCTGGACAAAACAGCCCATGCCCTTACCAAACTAAAGTTGAGAACATATACACAAGGCAACAGAGCGGGGAAACATTTGGCCACCCTACTCAAAAAGCAGCAAGCCCAATCTAAAATCCCGCACTTAGTCACCACCTCGGGCGACAAAATATACAACCCGCA